>OZ038389.1:22700200-23300200 GCA_964036045.1 Eutreptiella sp. 'Long Island Sound 2002' | reverse complement strand
CCTCCTGCACGGACTTTGGGGAAGTTGGATTTCAATTCTGGTGGGGAGGGGTCATTAGAGCCTCCGACAACTGGGGAAGGGGAGGCTGCTGGGGCAGAAGGGCTTAATCGACAGGGACCATCGTTCCACTCGTGCCAAAGGCACCAGAAGGCAGAGTTTGTCAACGGTGGCGTACCGCGACAATGTCCATGATGCACGTGCTGAGTTGTGCGCTTGTATACGGGCGAGTGGTGCCGCCAGCCGCCAACCACTGCCAACCGCCATCAACCACCAATCGCCAACCACCAACCACCGCCAACCGCCACCAACCGCCAACCACCAACCGCCAACCACCAACCGCCAACCGCCAACCGCCAACACATGGTGTGCCTGCGGGCTTTTCTGGGAAAACTGTGTAACGGAACAGTTTTTTTTCCCCCGTTAAACGGAACTACCGCCAGCCCCCCCCTCCCCCCCCCTCCACATCCCGCCTCAAGGCCCCCTACGCTCCCTGCGTTGCTCTGGGCCTTCCCCTGCCCCCCCCCCCCCCCCAGTCCGTTGGCCCGTGCCGCAGGGGCCCTGCACGGCGGCGACAGCGACAGCACCGGGGCCATCGGGGCCGCGTGGTTCGGGGCCCTCTACGGGTACGGGTCGGTCCTGGAGACGCATCTGGAGGGGCTGGAGTTCGCGGGGGAGCTCAAGGCAGTGGCCGACAAGTTGTACGAGACGCACTACGTGCCCATGCAGGCCCTGACCGTGGAGTCCCTCAGCCGCCCCACTACCTGAGGCGAAGGCCAGGTCCAGGCAGCGTCGCCCCCGCCCGGGCCCGCTGCGGTGGATGCGCAGGGCCGCTTGTAGATACGAATGGCCTTCGTGGAGCCCTGCGATAGAACGCCAACACCGGCGGCGGGAGGGGCGGCGATCGGGGGATGCGCCCGCGCGACGGAGACGATTTCTAACCTGTGGTTTGGGCTGGCCACTGCCTTCCGCTGGGGCGGGCGGTCTGTGTCGGGGGCTGGCTCCCCCGTCCTGAGCCTTCCCTCTTCGACCATCGGGGGGGAGAACACGCTGCAAGGGACCCCCCCCTGCGGAGCAATGCTGCCGCTGGCAAGGCGGTGAGGTCCGCTCTGGATGGTTCTGTCCTGCACTGCCCAAGTGGCCCAAGTGGTGGGCATGCCCGCGGTGCTGCGCTGGTGGGACAACTCTGTGCCAAAAATTTGCTCACGTACAGCGCCTTCGGAGATTTGCAGTGTTTTCTCTGCCCTTGGGACCGTCCTCTTCTTTGTCCACAGTAGTTTTCTGGCACGAATTTGCAGTGTTACCGCACCTTTAAACTCTTGTATAGACATCTTTTCCCTTTTTCAGAGAAGCAGGCGCACCATTTCTCTCTGCACATGCTCCCTGTCGTGTATGAGCCCCTGCCCATGGGATGGAACCGTGGCGTGGGGGTTGAGTGACGGCAGTGGAGTTTCATTGGATGCAGATTCGCGATTTACCTGATATTTGGCTGATGACTGACCAACGGCAGTAAGGATGTCCAGGGACTGCAGAGATTCACAGAGCGAGGGCGGATGCCACCAGCGCCCTCCTCATGGCACACATCAAAGGGGGGGTATTTTTGAAGTGTCCCCACAATGCAGTGACCTTTGTGACCACCCCCCATTCCCCATGACCAGGCCTCTATTATATTGCAATAAGACACAGTTGGGGTGAGGGCGGGGTATAGTGTGGTGTGGGTGTACACGGTGCAAGCTGGTGCTATAACATGACAAAATGAGTCAATGGAAAGGAGGCATGCAGTGAAGCACTGAGATGCGCGGCGCAACATGCGAAAGCTGTATCATGCGTGTCTACATATGAAACAGCCCTTCAACACTACCTCTCCAAGTGATTAGGCCAGGCTTTGCTCCTGTGTATCGGGCGGAAGCGCGCAATCAGAAGGGTTTGGGTTGCACCACGAGCACCGTGGCCAAACCTCTGAAGAGTTGAGTCATGCAACAATCCGAGGGGTGCTCACAAGCTCGTGGGCTTGTAACAGCAATGTGTGTGCATCATCATGTAGACCTGAAAGTCAACACAGCCTGGGGCCATTACTGCAACCACCTGCATCCTGACCTTGGAGTCCTAACATTTTATTGAGCAGGTGTACCCTCACCTTACCCTCATGGGGTGGTGGAAAATAAAACAAACACAAAGGGGAGAAGAAACCCCCTAAAACGGGGAGAAACCTGTTGGGTACTATACCCGTAGGAGAAACCCCCCCCTTCTGGAGTGAACCCCCCCCCCTTTGGGGTGAAACGCCCCCCACGCTTAGACCCCCCCCCAGATGGTTAACCCCCCCATCCAGGGAGAAAAAACCCCCCACCGTGGCATGCCCTAACCATTTTAAACAAACTCCGGGCCCAACACCAAATTTCTCTGCCGAGCTCCCATGCAGGTTTCAGCCTCCCTCCCCCACAACCACCAACCTTTCCTGCCATTGTCACAACTCAATTTCAAGCTTCTTCTCCTCACCAACACATGTTCCTTTGCAGCTCCCCTGTTGTTAACCCCCCCCCCCCCCCCACCTCCTCCCCTAAGCTGACCCAAAGCTCAGTTTTGTACTTTGACTCCAACCTGCAAAAGAGCGAGCAGCACAATGCAACACGACAATGAGATTCCAAATCAGAAATGAAACACAACCTGTCTTTCTCCTGCCCCACCTCCGAATCTGTTCCTCCTTGGCAGTACATCCCCCTTTCTGTCCCCTACGTGATTTCTGTGCTACCCTTCCACACTGCAGGTGTTTCATCACCATCACCTCTCCTACCTCCATGCCTGAAATGGAAATGGGGCAACCCCCCCCCCCCCCCTCCCCAGTGACTAAAATACCCCCCACCATAGCATTGCAGCCCACACGCACATATGTGCTGTCCTTCCATTTTCACCCCTTGCAAAGACACACAACATATGGTCAATTCGCAGCCTGCAGCCCCTAAGAAGGGTTGCCAAAGAGCCACTGCAGGGTCACGCATGCCCACCATGGCCCCCTGTGGAAAGCATGGGCCACTGGCAAAAGGGTAATCCCCCCCCCCAAAAAAAGTGGTGAAAAAAAAAACCCCAGCAATGGTGACCCCCCCTTTTTATCCCCTACCACCCTCATGGGGTAAGGCAATTTGAGGAGGTTCCATCCACAACGTCTATCCGTTACAATGAGCACCCTCGCATCCATCAAATATCTTTGGCGCTGGCTGTGCAAAGGCAGGGTTATCAGGTAGTTTTGGTTTGGTTAAATACCAGGATTGAGAGAAGGGGTTGCTTTCTCCCACCTCGGCCAACGGCACATTCCGCACCATATTGATGCTCGCTGAGCCTGTGTGCTCAGAAACGGTGGTCTACTCTTGGACCCATGCACTGGGGTACGGATGAAAAGGAGGGTTTTGCAAGGGGGTTGGTGCCATGTAGCTCTCGACGCCAACACCTGCTGTTTGGTTTGCACGTTGGGGCAGTCCTCAAGCAATTGCTTGGCATTGGTGGGAATCTGCACCACCCATCTGATTTGGAGCTGCTCACCCTGGGAGGGGGGTCGCTTGCCAGCAACTCTGCATTTGGTGCAAAATATGTCCCCACAGGTGGGTGGGTTGCTGCCCATGGGCTCATCCGACTCTTTGTAGTGGTCCTCGACGGACAAACCTGTTGCCGTTTTAGAAGCCACTGGCAAGGGCGTGCTAATCCCAGCAGTCAGCCGGGTGCTTACTGCTCCATTTGGCTGCCATCCATTCATTGTGGTCATGCAAAATAGGTGGTGCAACCACCCTGAAGCCCAGCCCAGATGGCTTTAGGGGTGATAAACCACCCTTTTGGGGGCATGCACCCCCCAACTACTTCTTCAACCGTTTACAATAAAGCAATCCAAACCATCCATTTTACCAAATATAAAGTAATGAATTTGATGTGCTTGTATAGCAACTTGAAAACTCCATGGCATTGTCATGCAAGCTATGGTTCAGTAATGCCATGGTTGCTTGAAGTATTGATTCTACTAAAGTGATATTGTTTCTGAAGCATAAATGTACAAGCGCGGGTGAAAAAAGCATGATAATGAATAGAATGTACCAAGCAAGAGAAGGCAGCAAACAAATGGTGCACAATTTTGCAAGTACACGCTGGTAGAACATATTACATGATGTGCAATTAAATAACAAGCAATCAAAGACTAAGTAAGTGTTTCCCACAAAAGTGAGGGATGATTTTGTTTGCGCATGAATCCATATGTTATCAACCGATTAGTGTCAAACAAATAACTAAACTTTTTGGCACTAGTTTTTGCACCACTCATGAATCATGGCATGCTTGTGCATTCCCATTGTGCGAACAGCGGAAAATAGTGCTTGGGCTTGCTCTTTGTGAATCACGACCACAAGCCAAAACGGCCAGCATAAGGATATTAACGGCGTGTGACATGCTATGATGCAGTGGTGCCCTGGCAAGAAAGAGACATAAAACGGTATGTAGGTCGCCCATGGCAATAACAGGGTTGAAGACAAATACAAAGTGTGCAAGGCGAAGGTATTTCGCGAACGCGTACAAATGTAGCATGATGCCGCCTACAAACTTGAGATTTCTTATGTTTGTATGATGCTCAATTCCACACGACGCAATGGTCAAATCTCCACAACTCAATAATACACCAATGTGTGGTAATAAGAACCGGGGGGGCTGGCTAGGGCAAGGCACACTTTTCAACAGCTACACTGCGTTTACGTTACTCACCATGTACCATGCCATGACGTGTGCTTTTCTACCTGCAAAGAAAGGGAAGGAAAGGGGAAGCATATACACAAACAAGCCGTCACAAGCGAGGACAAAGCCTACAACGGTTAAACAATCCTACTTGTTGTGCGATGCGCTCTTTAATATGTGCTTTCCCTATCATATGTTTGTGGCTAATCACCCTCACCTTCGATCTTTGTGATCTATCTTTCTAATTTTATCAGCAACGCAGCTGTTACGTTGGGGTTTATGGCCCACATTAACCAAACCATGCAAGCATACACCACGCATAAATTACCTGAACATTTTATTTTTTTTGTTTTGTATACGTTTTTTGGGACGCACGGGTAGAAGAGGAATGTTTTTATTCGTTATCTTTATTTTAGGCCTACGTTAAAAGTCATAACATATTGTATTCTTTTGTGCTCGCATGCTTGTGTGGTTCATTCCTGCTTTCTTCGAGTTATTTCGCAAGATCTTGTACCGAAAAACAACCATCAATCAGCAAACAACGCATCGCCAACAGCAGCGGATTTGATTGCAAGTCATAGAACTCCGTGAGTCTATGAGGTCATGCTGATCCAATATACGCTGATCAGCAGTAAATCTTCAGCGTACACTTTGTTACCCATACATAGTTCAGTGAGCTTGATACAAAAAAGGAACAGGCAAAACTGCATGTTCAATATCAAGTTTTACAAAATACATATCAGGCATCGTTGTTCGGTTATCGCCTCCAACACGTGCTTGTACTGTGTCAATGCGACGTGCGCGACCAGTACTACTTTGCGTGTGTCGTACTACATGCCAATTTGAGCAAATGTAGCGTCATGCATCATTCTTTTCCCAGAGTTCAGCATGCACTGTGTTGCCATATATAGTGCACACTGCTTGACACCGGAAAGGGACATGCAGAAATTCCTATTACACATCTAGGTTTACGAGGTAGCTGTAGATACATGGCACTTCGCAGCCCAGTAAACGTGTCAAACAAATTCAAGTGCTTTGACAGTGCGACCTGCGCGGCCGGTGCTGCTGTGCGCGTGAATTGTTGCGTGTTGTGCTATCCTTGCTTATCAACAGAATAACCCACTGCGGGTACCATTTCTACTGCAAAATTCTACGCCGTGCGCTGCCTCCGTGGTCTGCGCACGCAACCTCAGTCCGTGCATTTTTTCATATACTATGATGTATTTATCATTCTTCACTCATGTCAATATCCGGCATGCCGTAGCCTTTAAGCATTGGCCACCTGTAATGGGATTGCCACTGGCAGTGCACGCGCTGAATTTAGCGAGATCAGATTGCAAATCACGCATCGCGTGCGCAGCGCATTCAAAGTTCTGTTACAGAGAATATACAATTACATACATTATACATTTATTACATGTTATGTTTGCTTGTTGTACTTGCAGGTACAACAAGCTTATCAAAGAATGGCCTTGACTTAGATGATGAAGATCAAGATTCCGGATTCAAGTATTTTGCCTTTGCTGTGTTGGTCCCAGAGTATAGGAACTATAGAACATCGGATCGGTGGCGGGAAAGAAAATAGACACAAAACACGTGTAGGTCAAAGCTATTGCAAGCTTGCTTGTACCGAGTATCTTACCGTGCCGACCGAACGGTCCGGTCTTCAACTGTTCAATTCTCGGTGAAGATTGTGAGCGCGGTAAGTGTCAAGGTGCAGCACGGCTGAGAAGAGAATGCGATGAACACCAGAAGACCAGCAAACGGCTTCGGAGAGAGCGGAATCAGCTGTAAGAGGACTTGGATGAGGAGAAAAAAAATGTCCGACGGCTTCGTTCTGCACGCGACACAGCACGGATGGGCTCCGCCGCCTCCGAGACCTTATTGCGAAAGGTAGACCGCCCCCCCAAAGAGAAACGCCGAAGAAAACACATCGGAGGAAGAGAGCAGCCAAGGTGGCAGCAAATGGGTAAGTTCGCGCCGTCCAGAACACGCGGGCATAACAACAGCGCTCAGGATTTAGCTGCTGAGGAGTCCACACGCATAATGAGGGCGCTGTGAACAACGGTGTGGTGAACGCGAGAGAGCCCAAGGAGAGCGCTTTGCACAGCGCTGTCGTGACCGCGGGCGCGAGAGAGCAGAGGAGATCGCTGTGAACAGCGCTGTGGTGAACGCGGGCGCGAGAGAGCCGAAGGAGAGACGCTGTGAACGGCGCTATGAGCAGCCCTGTGTGCTTGGCTTTAATGCCGGTTGCTTGTTAAGAAGGATATAACCTGTTTTCTATTGAAATTGCGAAGTCTCTTTTTGCTTTTTCTTTTTGTGAGGGCAATGTTAGCGCTCGTTGGGTCTAAAAATGAGAGATTCTGACCCCAAGTGTGATCGCCCATGGGCCGTGATTTCTTGACGCCCACTCCGAGCCCATGTGGAGTTGTTCTCTGCCCCTTATTGGTGTCGCGTTAGATGTCTTGGGTCCGCATACCTATCTTGTATTTGGGTTGGCAACTTATCCTAGGGCTAGCGTGCCCTTTGTTTTGTTGTTGTTTAGACTATCATTAATTTTTGGCTTTTCTTGCTTGTGTGCCTTGATGGCTGCAACAAATCTCAAGGCCCCGGCCTGGCCAGCCACAAAAGGCGCCGTTCAGTGCAAATGCAAATCTCAAGGCCCACGTTGAGTTGGACCCTGCCCCCCTATGTATGTCAGAGTGAAGGTCCTCGGTTCCCATAACTACCTTCGTTTCCGTATGGGACCCTGCGTACTTGGACTGAATCCCTTCTTCCCCCTGTGGATATGGATTTGTAGCCATATCTTCATGTTTTACTTGTATGTGAATTCTGACTTTTCCTGGTTTTGGGTGTTAAGGCAATTCATAGCTTGTCTGGGAATTTAACAGCTTGCTTCTTTCCCTTGATACCACCTCCAAAAGCAATCATGCGCTTGGTGCGGCGGATCATGCACGTGGTATGATTGTTCCTGGGATTGGTGTTACTAGTCGTGTGTTTGATTTGGTTGGTCCTCCTTTTTTTCCGGTTGCTAGGCCAGTGGTGTGACCGACCTCTTGGCGTCTCGAGCCCTTGGCGTGGCAGGCCGCTCTCTGTAAGGCGGGATCCTTGTCAGCACTGGATTTCACTTCTGCTGCTTCTATGGTCGTCGTGTAGGTCCTACGTGCTGTGTGTGCTTTTGATCTTTCCCTTGAGCCTGCTGACTCCACGGGCGTATACAAGATAATCTTGTGATCCGGCTTGGTCCGTCCTTTTCTGCTCTGAAGAGTTCAAACTTGTGGTGTCTACATCTTGAAATGTGTGAAAATTGCCAGTAGCAAAATGTCCTGGTCCTTGTTGAATCATTCTATTTCCATTAACCTTCTGTGTATTGTGGGTGGGTTCAGTGGGACCATCGGCATCCTGGGGGGGTTGTCGCAATGTGCGTGCACGGTTCAATGTTTTTGGAACATTCACCCAGCTGCTACCCTGTTGAACAAGCCCCCATAGAACCACGGCCCGCGGCCCCAATTTCACCACCCTGCAGCCCTTGCTAGCATATGAGGAATTAGTATACTTTCTTCTGATGCTTGTCACAGGACCTAGGGTCCTCATTTCTGCACCCTGCAGATCTTGCTAGTACTTAGGCGGCTCAAGTTGCATGGTCAAAAACGAAGAAAAAGGTAGGAAAATGACAGGTTTCCAAATGCATCGAAAAATAGTTGTTTTGCTGGATATTTTAAAAGCGTCGCAAACAAGTATGGCGGATTAAATATTTCTATAAGATTGATGTGTCCGATGGGCGAGACAGGGAAAAGTATTGTTTGGTGACCATTCTTTGCGCGAGGCCTCGCGCAAAGACGTTCATTTGTGTCAGATTAATGTGCTACAGCACGACGCATTAGGCAGGTTGTCGAAAAATGGAACCCTGTCGTATTTATACACCTAACTTAGTACCATTATCAGGATTGCGTGATAGAGATGGATCTGTTAACGAATAAACTGCAACATTGGTGTACCCAAGAATCTTGAAAAGTATAAATGTTCCGGAACAAACTGCAGTTTCAAGCGCGAGGCCTCGCGCATGGAACGGCGCACGAGAAACATTAAAGTTTCGGTGATCATTGCGCGAGGCCTCGCGCAATGGAGGTCACAAGCGCTCATAGAAACCAAAATTGGACAGATCCACCAACTACACAGCATGTACATTCCCTTGATGCGGCGCTGCTGCATGGGCGCCCATACAGGTCCCGCCGGCATCTCCGGTTTTCATACTGTGGTCACCGCTGACTTCACTGCCCAACAGCGATAGAAGCGCGCCGCAACTGGGTACCGCAATCAGGATTAACTAGTCAAATGTGGGATCACCAGACAGTTACAGGTAACCGAAAATGGTGCATGCGACAAGCTAATCACAGAATAATTGGTCGCGCGAAAACTGTGTGACAGGTTGATGTTTGAAATCAAGAAAGGTTTTCAAACAGCGATTTTTACATAGATACAGGTACGCATTTATTCTTCACAGCAACAATGCCCCTGCGCAAAGAGGTTGACCTTGAGAAGACAGTGGCCGCAGCATCCGGAGTTTTCCGCGATGTCTGCTCAGAGGAACCGCCGTACCACACGGCAGAAGAACTGTGGGAAGGGCTAAAAGAGGGGGACGAGGGCGCGCGATTGTTGTTCGTGTTTTTTCTGCGTCTGCGCAAAAATGAACGGACGCGATGCAGCGTTGAAAAGGCGATTGCGGCAGAAGGCAAGAGATGGGTTGGTGTTTTGATAGAGGAGGCCTGGCGCCTTTATTTGCTGATGCGCCACAAGCAGTTCCATACCAGGGAGGACCAAAGTCAGTTGTTGCGGTAGAGGGAAGTAGGGCGCAGCGTCGCATTTTAGCAAGGTCAGGTCTGGCGCGATACAGCGCACCTTCGCTGAAGGAGAGGGCCGCAGTCAGGTTACAGACTACATGGGACAAAATACACCAACAGTGGGTTGTGTTGTGGATGGACAACTGGTACAACAAACAGTTTATCACAAATCCTGACAAGAACGACAAAAGCCTGAACGCAACAGCGTTGGCTGTGTTGCTACTGAAGGATGCACCGCGCTACTGGCATGGTCATCCTAGCCTCGAAGACCTTGAACGGCGTGTTCGTGTTGTTGCACGCATGCTGGGAAACACCGAGGGAACGTTTGCACGTATCCTGCACGATCTAGGATTTGCAAGCACGCGACCTGTTGTGCGAAACATTAGGGCACCGCTTGACAGTATTCGCCCTGTGCCTGCCAAGAGACCACATTGGCGACCCCTTTGTCTAAGCAAAGAAAAGGTAAGCGGCAACCTATCGCTACTTAGCCTACTGCAATTTACTAGGGACTTGGCGCAGCACACCCGACCAGTTGTCCCTGTTTTATGTGATGAGAACATCCATTGCCGCATTTGTAAGATGATGTACGGTGAAAAAACAACGGGTTGGAACGTCCGGCTTTTTTTGCGTTCACACCCTATATTATATGGTTTCTGGCAGGCGTACAAATTTTGCGTCACACAAACATTTCGCTCATTTTGGCCGATTGTAACTTTTTTCCGTAAGGGTTTGTTGCGCAGCGGTGACACAGTCCCCTGTTTTCCCAAGCTGAACACAATGGAGATAACTGTTGGTGCACTGCTGTTGGGTATGGGCCCCCACATACGGCACCTTAACCGAAAATGTCGTTCCCTTGAGCTGGCACGTCCTGCAAATCGGCGAAGTCGCCTCTGTTACGCTGTGTGTAAGGCCATGCAGGTTCTGTTAACACAATACTGTCCCATGTTACTGTACCTAGGACACCTCTAATTCCCTCATTACGTCTGCTCTTTGCGCGAGGCCTCGCGCAATAACTTCTCCCTCATTGCAGATTCCGAATTATCTGATGTTTGGACCTACTCAAGTAGAGGAGATGGATCCTGTTGAATTTGGCGGTCACCTTCCGATAAGGACGGTTATGTGGTTTTTCGACACTCACCTCTTTTACCTGAAGCAGGATAAGAGCTTCAAGCCTGCGTTTGTTTTCATTGATCATCAGCCGGATCTGGTGTGCAAGATCTCGGCCATCGAGCCGGATTCTCGCATGTACCTTCTTGGTGTTACCTCCGACAATCTCTCCCATTGGGTCAACAGAGTGCAGACTCAGTTGAACCACATATTGACACAAGAGTCGAAACTGCACGCGTCTGGTGATTGGGATCAGCAAGCCAACTGGGCAAACCGTGGTATTCCCCTTTGGGTTCGCGATGACAAGGTGGGTTCTGATGCGTTGTCGCTGAAGGAGGAAGAGACCGTTGAGAAAGGTCAAGCTGCAGAAGCACTGGCCCCTGCAAAGCGGAAGTCTACTGGTGGGGAACCAGCCCCCAAGAAGAAGAAGACTGCCTCCAAGCCTCAGGCAGCTAAGTCGGTTACCGGTGCAGAATCCGACGAGAGCGATGGGGATGAAGAGGAGGAGAGCGAGGAAGAAGAGGAGGAGGAAGCGCAGGTCTCCCAGGGCAAGGCAGCGAAGAAAGTGGCAGCGAAGCCGACGTCCGAGGAAACCGGGGCCCGAGCTCCATTCAAGCAGCCAGCCCGTCAGTCCCAACCAAGAAGCGCGCCCGCAAAGCCACCACCTAAGGGTAACAAGTCCGTTGCTAAGGCACTGGGTTCTAAGATGCAAACTGTTCCGAAGAAAAGTAATTTCTTCGTTTGTTCTGATATATTATGCGCGAGGGCTCGCGCTATGCATTCCTCTTCGACGACCTTTGTGCTGTCACCTTGTGCGGCACATTCTTCTCTGTGATGCATTTTATTGCGCTGTTGTGTTGGTGTTTGCGCGAGGCCTCGCGCAAAGAAGGGGTGCCAAAAAATGCTTCCTGTCGTGCAGCGTGCAACATGGTCTTCGAAAACTGGTAAAGCTCACGGGTTTTTTTTATTGTAAAGCATAAGTGGTATAGGAAACAAAAAGCCGTGATTTTCCCAAAAAGAACTTCATTTTTATGGAAATAAATCCTTTTCGCGGGCAGTCGGTTTTGTTGAAAATAAAGGAAAATGGACCAGTTAATTGCTTTTCACGGGATTTTTGGTTCTTGTGTTTTACGTCCCCCCCAAAAGGACTATTTTTTCGCAGTGCCGTGGAGAGGCATTTTTGGGCGCATTTTGACCATGCAACTTGAGCCGCCTAAGTAGTATACCAAAAATTTCTGATTTTCATGATTTTCAGTTTGATGCTTGTCACAGGTGCCAAGCTGCTAATTTCTGCACCTTGCAGCTCTCGCTAGGATATCAGAACCTTCTAGTTTTTAGCGTGATGCGGGTGAAAGGAACCTGTATTCTTGGTCATTCTTGTGCTCTTTGTTGAAGCGCAAACGCTCAATCTCTGGAGATGTAGTGCTGCACCACGCTCTTTCAGACCCTGTGAGTGCCACGGTGTCATCTCGCAGTCCCCTTCTCGGCGAAAAACCCCTCCCCTCTTACCACAGCACTCAGCCAATAGAATGCACCGTGTAATAGAAAGAAAGAGAAAGGAAAAAGAAATTTCCAAAAAGGGGGCAACCAATGGTCAACCAACAGCTGAATAGCTGTCCTGCATCCACAAGAACCATTAAGAACCCAATTTTGTAAAGAAAAATTAGGCTATCTGGATCTTAGAAATGAATAATACCCAATAGTATGCACATTGCATGCAAGGTACAAGCAACCACCCCCTTGAGTGTCTTCAGCCCAACAGTTTGATGAATCAAAATGTCTGCAACCGTTTTTTTGTTACTTCAAGCATCAGAAGGAACCAAAATTTGCATATAAAGATTGCTTTGGACCTCTTCATGTAGTTGTCCCATTGTTGCCATTTAGTTTGGATAAACATTCTTTTCTCTAGCGAGACAGTACCTTTTGGTCGCTCATATACAACGATTGGGCACTTTTGACCTTGCTTTTTTTCTGGTCCAGGCCAAGATAAGCTAGCGTAGCCTACTCATCGTATGGACTCAGAGTCAAGGCTCACAACTATCCACTGTAGGATGTACGTGGCCAATGCAGGCAAAAGATTGGGTTGGTGCTGGGGTGGCCTAGCCTTGCAAGAGGCCCAAATCAGCCCCTCCCGTCCCACTTGCATTTTTTTGTTGCTTTGTGTGAGTTCCCTTTTCGGGCTGCCGGGTTATCGTTTTCAGGGGGGGGGGGGATAGAGCTCTCCAGCCGGACCCCCTCCAAGAGGGGCTCAGTTGACGGGACCTCCAAAATACCCCGAAAACCGACCCCGTGGATGTCCGTGGTTCCAATGGCGGTGGTACTTGTGTTTAAAGACACAAGGCCCCCGGTTAATTCCGGCTACATGTATGTAGCGCCCCACCATGGCCTCCCATTAGAACCACATGAGCTAGTCAGATTCAGAGTCGCCAACAGAGTCACAATCAGAGTCAGAGTCACTGACAGTGTCGCAGTGCAAATCGGAGTCACAGTCAGAGCTGGACTTAGAAATGCCATGCCATAGAGGGTGCATTGCAAGTCCCTAACCACAACTCGAAAGGCTGGGCAACAAAGCGGGGATTACGAGTCCCTAACCCCAACTCAAGGGGCCACGCCACAAAGCGTTGATTGAGAGTCCCTAACCCCAACTCAAAGGGCCACACAACAAAGCGTGGATTGTGAATCCCTAACCCCAACACAAAGGGCCACACAACGAAGCGTGGGAAAGAGAAACATGAAAGCAAGAAAACATACACTACCCCGTTTGCCCCTGAAAGAATTTGGCACTGCACTTGGGCCGGGGTTTTGCTCCGAATGCAGGATCTTCACTTCGCAACAAGGGACATTTGTATAGTGGCCTGTCTTGCTAATTGTTCCGCTGGAAAACACTTGGCAACAAACGACATTGGGATAGCGCATGGTCTTGCCAATCTGGCGCTCAAAAGTACTGATGCTTTGATGAAAAGGAAGCATACACAAACAAAAGGAGGGCGCCGTTTGCGCCATGCAAAAAAAAGGGGGCGCCGTTGGCGCCATGCCCCCATGGATCCTAGCCTTTTCATTAATGAGAATGGTGTCTGTCAATTGACCCCTTTTCCCAACCCCCCCCCCAGTTTTTCGGGGCTCTGTTGACCCCCCACCCCCCGGAAGTGAAAACCTGGCATGCCTTGTACGGGTTTAGCCCACCTTTGCTTCGTGGGACATACACCCCAAAGGAGAGAGGGGTACCTGCCTGTTGCAGGTTGGTGGGTGCCTGCTTCAGTGGTTAACAGCGGGATGGTTCCCAGGGGAGAGGCAGGCGAGGGGGCTGGTTGGCTGGCTGGATAGTTATGCAAACAATCATGCAAGCACACAACAGGGTGATTTTGCTCAAAAGGCCACTGGACCTGTTATCAATGCTTTTGATTGTCCTGACCTAGTCTCTGTACAAGCACAACACTCAATGCACAAGCGCGGCACTTGTCAATGCACATCGTAATTCAAATGCTGTCATGGGGACAGATGAAGGTCAGAAGTTCAGAGGCGGGAAAAGGGCATGCAGGCAAATCGGTGAAAAGGCTGTGATGGCCAGGAAGTATCAAACAATGACACAGCAAAAAGGTCATTATATGCATGACGGGGGTTTGAACAGATCAAGCATGACAGAGCCAAACTGTCACAACCTGCTTACACCCCTTTCACATACAACTGATGAAATCCCCAACTGTGACATCAAAAAAAATTCCGTGTGCAACTGTTGCCTTCAGGACTGTGCGGAAGGGAAATGAAGGAATGAGGAACTGGTACGGACTGTGCGGAGCCTAATCCTTCAGACACGGGGAAAAAATGCAAAGAAATAGACATGAAGCAACCTATCTTCCACTACTCTGGTTCCTGGTTTACATGGAGGTGGGCCATAACCGCCCCCCTTAAAAAAGAAATACTCCCCCCCCCCCACGGGGGGATAAAACCACCCCAAAAGGAGGGTAATGGAACCACCCCAGGGAAGATAACCCCACCCCAGTAAGTGGAGAACACCAGCCCTTTTCGGGTGATAAAACCAACCGCCTAAAAAGGGTGATAAAATCTGCCCCAAGTGGGCAGAACAACCAGTCTAGGGGTCCAAAATGGCCAAACAAAGGCTGGGGGGTGGTTTCATCACCCGTTGTGGGTGTGCTCATATCACCGCAACTACTTTTCGCGATTGGGCTCCAGTTGGGTACTCAGGATGGGCTCACACCTATGATTTTGTGGGGCATTCTGCGGCCAAAACCGCATTTACGCTACCGCACTGGATCTGAAACGGCCGCGGTGCCAAAAATTTGTCGTTCAAACATGAATTTTTGCAAAATCCATTGCTTGAATACATTTGATTCCTTGGCACAAAAGTGTGGATGTGTCAGAACATGACAATGCTGTGGTTGAATCTAAAGATGCCTGCCAAAAGTCGTTTTAATATTGTTGTTCTGCTGTTTTTGTGCTGCTCAGCTGTAGTGCAGATCGCTCCGGACATTTCCGGCTATTGACTGCTAAATTTTGACACAACATTTCTGACTAATGCTGTGCAATGTGTCCACTGTTGCCTCTGTTGTTTGTGCATGTTGTGGTGATTTTGCAACATTTGAAGTAATAAAACGCATGCGAGGCAGAGACTGCAAAAAGATCAGTTTTGGTCAGAATTTAGGGCGGCGTACAAGGTTGGCGACAGTTGGTAGGTGCAGTGATCGGTTGCTAGACATTGGGTGAAGCAAATGATTGGGCATTTGTATGATTTTTTTAGTAAAAGGTTGGTTTTGAAAAGTTGGGGTATTGACGAGCATTTCACATTATAACTGCATGGTGCAAGACAAAAAGCACAAGGACAATGTGAATCGTGTGTAGATCAGGGTCAATCTATGTTGTCTACATACATTGCAATGGTTTCCATTTTGTATTGTGTTGGACAAGTAAGTAATTCATTTCTCCACACAAATTGAGTTTTTGTTTTGCCCGAAATATTGGATGTGCATGACATCTTGGCACTCAAAATGAGCCATGCGTCAACTCTTATTATGAATGATAGGCAAAAACCACAACATTTTCAAAACAAGATTAATACACAACAAAGATGTGTCAATTTTGTCAACCATTTGGATAGAATCCGGGTTTGGCCACTTTGTGCCCGGTAAAATCAGAGGTGATGGTAGGCGATTGGCATTAGCCGATCAGCGAGGCCTCATTAGAGGTGTCTGTTCAATGGTACCCATAAAGTGCCAGGGGAAGCTTGCATCTATCCATCTGTGGTCAGCAGATGACACCGCACACGTGTTGGGCTGTGGATTGCAAGGGTCAGGCTCAGTCAGGCCCAGCCTGGCCCATACCTCGACCCGATCCTCATCCACTGGGCCATCGCAACACAGCACAACTGCTGGGGTTCCCTCTGGCGTGCAGCAACTGCCCCCTGGTGGCCGAAGCCCTGGCTCCATCAAAAGTCGCGTACCCCTCGGCACCAAAGGGGCTTTTGTGTCATGACATGTTCAGAAGCAAGTGCATCAATGCGCCCCTGACCCTGCCTTGGTGACAGGGGGTGGCCGGGAGGCAGAACATACACGTTAAGATACAGGGTTCAACTGTGTTTACCCACCGATTCCGTCTCACACTGTTTTTCATCCTTTGCGTTGGAGGCGGAAGGAGGTGGGGAGGGGAAAGGAGGTGAGGGGGGGGGGGGGGGAGGTGGCTCCCACCAAAATAACTGATTGCAGCCAGCTCCACAAGCACCAACTCCACAATGATGACCAACACAGAAAAAGCACCGTCATGTGACCAGGTACCATGCAGCACCATCAGTGCACACACACACACACACACACACACACACACACACACACACACACACACACAAACACACACACACACACACACACAGACACAATTGTGGGTGCCGACACACAGTCACAAACAAAAAATGATGACAGATACCCTCACATGGACACCCACCAATTGGAGTAAAGAATGTGCCACTGTGCCAAACCCCCCAAACCTGCATGCCCAACAAACACCAAAGGGGGGTATGGGGGGCGGGACCCATTGCCACAAATCTACCCAAAGAAACTGCCAACATTCGCTGAAATTAGGCGGGTAACACTCTTCTACTCGGTCCTCCGGGTTCTCATTGCCACAGTGTAGCAATGCACGAAAGCAAAGCTGGCACTCGATACAAAGTATATATACTCTCATGGCCAATGAATCAATGAGTACAGACAAATCCACAAAGCCTAGCCTGGGCTGTTACGTAGCGGCACAGCGTACGTTGAGGGGCATCCTGAGGGAACGGGTGCCCGGCGAGGAAAGTACCAGGGTGTGGAGCACACTATGTCGCTCACCAGAGGGTGCAAAGTGAACCACTTACAACATTTTGGCCAACGGTTTTCTGATATCCTATCCACGACACATCTCACTTTGGACCATCAAAATATGCTCCCATCAGCAAAACAGTCATCACACATGACTAAACCCCCTGATTGACACCTTTTTACACCTATTTACGCAGGCCTTGGTCGGGGTAGGGGGCGCAGAGGGGGCAAAATCGAAAAATTCATTGCGGGATCATTTTCTGTCACAAAATTAGGATTTGACAATGGCTCAGACATCTGATACCACAACGTGGGGTATGCTACGCAAACTTGGGGTATACAATGCCCGCGCCTGCACTCGATCTAACAACCTCTGTTCAAGGTGATTCACTGAGGAGGCATGAAAAATGCCACTCCCGCCTAGAATCATGCTCAAAGTGGCACAGCAGAGGGTTGGGCAGGGAGACCGACACACATGCAGGGGGAGACTCCAAGGTCAGGGGCCTCTGGGTGAACTGAGATTGACCGCAATGGGGTGGTGAATGCAGACCACAAATCACCGCCTACAGATCAGAAAGTTTTATAGTGATTTCAACACTGTGTGTTTGTTGTGCCTCCCCTGCTGCTTGCTGCTGGTGTAGGGTTTCCTGCTGCTTGTTTTTGATGAGGAAAATGTTTTGATTGCTGAAATACAACCAATCCAGGATAACCCAATCCAGAGATAAGCAAGTAGATAAAAATCAGGATCAAAGCATGAAGGGCTGCAGTCACAAAGAGTCAGATGAAGAAAACTATCAACAATAGACCACAGCAATTAGCATACATTGCAACTCAGGATGAAATATTTTACATGTTTGAGAAAAACTGATTAGAAAACTGCCCCAAGGGCTCACTCTCATCCACAGTGCCATCTTGAGATGTGCACTCTTTGTTTTTGGGTCCCATAGGTGCTGAGGTGGCATGGCATGTGGCGATGAGGTCACTGCCATGTCACATGGGATATTCCTACTTAGCTAGGCTGACTGGGTATTGAACCCAGGACCTCTCAAAAAGAGGTGCCCCAGCCCCCTAGGGTGTATACCACTAGGATAGCTAAGAATTCATGAGAAAATATAGATAAATTCATAGGCTCTGCCTTCAGTATATCAGTGCCTCAGCAACCCAGGAAAAGATGTTTTAGTGCCTGTAGCTTGGGGATAAAAGGGTCCACACCACATCCTAATTTAGTGTTTGGTTCCATAGGTCAAAATGTGTTATCATCACTTTTGGTTGGGCCAATACTAAGATAGAAATGCCTGTGTGCTTGGAGCACCTCTAATACAACTAAGGTATACCCTAAAGCATTGGAAAAGCACTTTTTCTTACGCCCCCCTTGTGCAGTGGTCGTCACCACTGTCGCACTTTCAGGAAAAAGGGATTTTTTCTTGGCCTTTCCTTGGTTTCCACATCTACTTTAAAATACCTATAGCTTCCCTAACACTGGAAAAGAGCGCTTTAGCATGCCCAGCGACTCTTGCTGCATTGTTGATGACAAACTCCAACAGAAAGCTCAGCGCTCTTGGCGCTGCCCGGGTTCCTGTGGCTTGGTGGGGTTAGAGTAGGGCATGCCAAGACCATATGCATGTGCATTCCTCCCTCCAAGCTGCAGCGTAACACAACCCAACGCCTAACTCTCATAGGACGCTCGACCCAAGTCTCATGGAACCTGCTGGAGACACCTGTCCTGGTACTGGGGCGAGGGTGCGCTGATTTAATTAGAATTGCCCCTTGGAGGGGTCTTGATTCTGGTTCAGTCTCCTGCTGCTGCTTTTCGGCCAGAACAGCGGTCTACTCAACGAGGCTTTGCGAGGAGGTCTGTACAACAGAGGAATGGGAGAATGAGGGACGAATCCACGCAAGCGCGAAGCGACAACACCTAAATCCGTCAAATGACAACCTAGAATTTTTCTGAAGGCACACACCTGGACAGAATCCAATTGTGCATCAGATGCACATTTTTATAAAATTTGTAGTCATCTCTTGATTTTTTAAATCAAGAAATTCTTACGCAGAAATAGGCGGCGCGCAGGAGCGGCTCCTAGCGAAGCGCCGGAAAAAAAAGAAATAATGAGGCTATAAACGTATGTCTCGGGTAAACCGGAAAATGACGAGACACACATAAAGAGATGTCATTCAAGATTCCACCCACATTGCCAGAATCAACCAAAAATCAAGAATTCGCAAAATAAGAATATGACTTCAATGAATCAGGTATAAACTGCAGGTGTGCTTGTTCTGTTTGCCCCACGCACAGTGCGCGCCATGTGTCGTCGTTTTCAAGCCTGATAGCACGATAGAACACGATAGAGGGATAGATTAGAAAGATTGCAGATGATTAGAGGTAAGATCAGGGTGATTAGACATACACACAAGTGCATAGCGACGTTTTTTGCTTGCGCCTCATTGTCCTCCTCACCTTGCTTCACTCTCCAGCGGTAGGTAAGGTAGGTAAGCCCAGGTGGGGCCACCCCCTGGTGGAGTTCGTGATCGTTGGTAAGATTTGGAGATAAAGAAAGGTTGACAGTACCCTCGTGCATGCTCGTGCATTCACACACGCATGAAAGGGTAGGCCACGCGAAATGCGCACGGTAAACCTTGTTTAGGCTACCCAGGGGCTCCACGGTACGTTCTTTAAGAGAACCTGAGGAGTCTCTTAACGCTTGCTTGCTTGACAGGGGTGTTTGAGGACAGCGTATTATAGGTCACACTGAGAAGCGTATAATACGTGGAGTGTGGCTTGGTTCTTCAGCCGCAAACACCCCTTCATTGGCCTTTGCTTTACAGGTGGGCAGGTAGGGTGACTGGTGCAGCAGCGTCCCTTCTTTTCTTGCCGTGCTAAACAAGGGCGCTGATCCCACAATCAATTAATTGCCCCTCAGCCAGGAGTGGCGGGGGCAGTTCGACTCCATCGACATCCACGCTGTGCACGCCACCTGTGCGCCTCTCCCCTCCAAGCCCTAGCAGGGAAACGTGTTGTGACGTCCCTGTTAGGCCACAGTTGCTGAGCAGCGCTGTGTTCTCTTGTCTTCTTCACAGGAGGGTCATTAGGACCCACAACTTTATTCTTCAACACCACCCAGTAGAGCATGAGTGTAGGAGTGGTAATCCTGACTGGGGGCTTGAGCCAGTTGCCGTAGCGCTCGCCCACCAGGATGGTGCCACTGTAGGGTGTGTAGGACCTGTAGTGCGTGTGTCACTGTCCCACCCGTTTCCTGCAATTTTAGCAGGGTTGGTGGGCTGTGGCAGTGGTTAGGTCAGCGTTTTGGCCACTTAGCAAAATGGCGTTTTCATGCCTTTTGCACGTAGACACATTTTGAGTCCGGTGAAGACTGTTGGATCGAATTTACACTGCAAAACTACTTTACAGCAGAAACCAGTAGGCAGAGTCACCGGATGGATGCCCCTTACGCCATTGGGTCAGTGCAAATTTGGGTGCTCGGCGCCTCAAGATCCTGTAGGGCGTCCGCCGGCACATGAGGGGGTGATATACGCGATATATCATGAGAGTTGGATGCGCATTCGAAACTGTAAGCAAAACCTGGCTAACAGAGGGTACTTTTGGCGGTGGTCAGGCTGGATTAGCTAGCTACATCGTAGGGAATTACTGGAGGCATGAGGAGAGACATACAACAGGTTCAGGCCGCTAGTTCGGGGGGAAGAATTTGTCGATCCGAGGCTGTTTGGGATCAGGAGGGTGTGTGGCCGGGGGGGGGGCAGGTTCACTGCGCTTGCGCCCTTTGTGCTGCGCCTGGGCTCCGTCACGTCGGGGTGGGGCAGGGGGAGGAGGGGGGGGGGGACGGGGGCCAATAGGCTGCAGGTAGGCGTCCAGAGCGCGTTGCGCTACGCTGGGCTTTGCTGGCTTGGGTGGTGCCGGGGGGGGAGCGTTTTTTCGGCTGTGGTTGATCCGAGGCTTTGCATTTCGGGGGTGTCAACACCGCCGCAGGCAGGGCCGAGGGGGGACAGTATTTTGGCGGGTCCCGGGGGGTATGGCCTCTGGAGGTACTGAATTCACCCAGGGAATCAAAAAAATTGTTTCTGGTTACTGGTGGGCCGATGGCCCCGGGTGGGTTGTCGTGCAGAAATTGGTTGGCGTCCTCGATGAGCTGCGTGAGCGCCCTGTTGCGTTTAACCAGGGCGCTGTCAAAGTCCTTAGCATGCATAGCGGGGTCTTTGCCTGACGGGGACGTTGCAAGCGTTGTGTGGAGCGTTTTTGGGACGAGCGTTCTGGTAGCGAGTCGTCGGTCCCCACGGTCGCTGGCTATCCACCATTCGAGTGCTAATTTATCAAAAGGGGGGGGCCAGGCGATGGAGAGACACTGTTGGAACCATTGCATCGTGGGACAGAGGGCACAGAATGAGATGGGATCCATCGGGTGTACTCCTTGACATTTAGGGCATGATCGGTCACTGGTGTCACAGTGAGGTCTGTAGTCCTGACAACCATACGTGCCTGACACCCACTTGAATGCGATTGCCGAGAAAAAGCTGCTCTGTTGGAGAAAGCTTGCGCTGGTGCTGAAGTGCAGGCGCGTGTGTGGGTGGGTCCGGAAGAGGGAGCGGGTGTGGTGTTTCGGAATTTTTGAGATGATGGCTAGGCCCCCACTAGTGACTACTCCCGCAGGGGGGGGGGGGGTAGGAGGGAGGGGTGCCACATTAATGCTTGAGCGGCCCATTTTGAGAAATAGTCCGCGAGCTCGTTTCCCATAAAGTGTGCGTGGCCTTTGATCCAAGCCACATGGATCAGGTGAGGGAGGGGGGCGAGGAGGGATGTGTAGGCAGTGTCTCGTGTACCCTGTGTGTAAGTGGACGGCCTCGCTGGGGGGGGGCTGGAGAGGGCTCGGTTGACCGCTTCGACTGTGTCAAGGTTATCCCCCAAGATCACCACCGGAGTATGGGGGAGGATGTTGGGGAGGTGGGCTAACGCCATTGCCATGGCCCATTGCTCGGAGCCCCCTGAAGTGGGTGAGGGTGACGAGCGGCAGAGGACGTAACACTGTTGTTGCCAAAAGATAGCGAAGGCGCTGCCATGGCCCCCTTCTCCCGAGCTTCCATCCGTATAGATCCATGCCGTGTCATCAAAGGGGAGCTCCGCGACGAGGTTAGCCGCCTGACTGCACCCCCACCCCATTAGATCCTCATGGTTTAGAATGTGGTGGAGGTTAGGCAGGTGGAACCGGTGGCCTTCACAGGTGCTATCCATGAGGTCCGCTTGAAGAGGAACCGGGATGTCGGGGTTGCGGGTTTGCGGGGAAGAGAAGGGTGGGAAAAGGTGGTAGTGGGTTATGTCACCCCGGGGGAGAGGAGGGGTGTTGGGGGGGGGTGAAAGTGAAATTACTCCGTTCCGTGATGGTAGCGGATTCCCCGGTGTGGAAGCAAATGGTGGCTTTTTTTTGGTAGACTTTGGTAACCGTGGCCAGGCAGGGGGGGGCATTTCGGGGTGCAGCATACAGTCGTTCTCGCTCGCGTAGCTCACAGGGGAGGCAGGGGTTCCATGGTCCAGGGGCGTGGAATCGAAGACTCAGGCGGTTGGCCGCATCCAGGAAGCTATCTTGAAGGGCATTTTGTCGTGTCGATAGGAGGGCGTCTCTAACTGCCGCACAACTGGCGGGGGGTCCGTCCTGGTTTAGGTACCTTAGTCCCGCCTCAACAAAAGACTTGTGAACCGCTATTCCCAGGTGGCAGAGGCCTAGCCCCAGCTTAGCACGTGGCTGGTATATGTCCTTAGTGGAGACTTTGGGCGAGATTCTGCCATGTGTAGCAAGCTCTTTCCAGACCGCTGCCGTGAGCTCATCTATTTCGCTGGGGAGAAAAGGGTGGGCTATGAGGCGGTAGGTGAGCGTTGGTATCAGTTGGACATTCACCAGTTTTAGGGATGCAGATTCGCAGCGAATTCAATTTGAATTCGCCGAATTCGCTGCGAATTCGTTCGCAGCGCGAATTCGCTGCGAATTCGGCCTGAAATTCTTAGTACTGCGAATTCGGGGCGAATTCGCGCTGCGAATTCGCAGGCGACGGCAAAATGATCACGCATGCGCCGTCTTTACTCCAGATGAAAAACTAACTTTGAACTGTGCGATGCAATATTTTTTTGGACTTGATACAATGAAAACTATGATGATTCTGCTTCGAATGAGCCGTTGGCTTTCTTGTCCGGTGCCTGCGTACCCGTTTTCGAAAACAAAATTTACTTTTGCGTTTTGAACACACCGCTGTGTCCGCCTAGCTCCACCGAACACGGCGATACCCTCCATTCTCCCCAGAAGTTGACCAGTTTGGAGGAAAACCCGTCCCGAACTTTTGATTTTCGACTTTTTTTTTCTAGTTTTTGACAGTCAAAACGTGTTGCCCCTTGGCAACCACGCACTGTCGGGCGTGTGTGGAAGCAGAAGCAGCCGAGAGCAGCCCGACGCAGCCGCAGTGAGGCCCTGGGCACCCACAACTGCTCCAACCTCCCTATAAGCTATGTACATAGCCCCTTGTAGCCCTTGCATATCCTTGACAGCGGTACCCTCCTTACCCTTCCCGGTGCCGTGTATGCTCTCTCTTAGATGACTTCAAGTCCAACGATTCAATTCAAGAATGCAATGAATGAAGGCCCAATAAGGGCAACAAGTGGTTCACATGTGATGGTTTGTGTGTGGATTGGTGATCTTGCATGCTTCGTTGCTTCTTCTTTTCCGAAACGCATTTGAAAGAATCAAGGAACTTTGGAATTCTTGGTTTTGATTTCTTTTTTTTTGTCAAATCGTCAAATCGTTTGAGCATGGTAAATGCAAGCAACAACAAACAACAAAAATTGCAAGGTTACGGCAGCTTTTGGGAAATCTTTTATGCGATATGGTACTGGGTAGTGGCATACCCATATGTAAACAGGTGAATTGCAACCTAGAAGGTAAATTGTACGTGCCTATGGATTCAATCAAGCGAATCAGGGAGGATTCGAATTGGAAGTTGCGAATTCGAGTTCAGAGCGGTCCACGAATTCGTGCGAATTCGGGGCGAGTTCGAATTCGAGCGAATTCGTGTGAATTCGAACCTGCATCCCTAACCAGTTTAACCAGGTCAGGGAGGGTGAGGCGAAGCGGGGAGAGGTGTACGAAGTAGCTGTTCAGTTCCGAGTGTATTTGGTGTCGGAGTTGCGGGGGGTGCTTATCGTTGTAGATGTAAACCCCCAGGTATTTGTAGCCCTTCCGTGGCTGTTTGGTATCCGGGTCGACAGTAGAAAGTGTGAAGCCGCTTGGGCTCTGGAAGTCATGCTGTGGGACGCCACCCAGGGCGTGCACCTCTGACTTGTCACAGTTCATTTGGAGCCCCCATGTCCTGGCGTCCGTGTCAGAGAAGTCAATTAACTTTTGGATGTAGGTCTGGGAGGTGAAAGTGCTGCCCTGGGTCGTTGATGGTGCCGGAGGGCTCGGGGCCGGCAAGACCAGTGGGGCAGGCACGCGAGGAGTCGACCTGAACGCTGCTGTTGGGGGTAGAACCGGAGACACGGACACCAACGGAGGCGAGAGCAGCAACAACTGAAGCAAGGTCCATGCTGATTGTTATCCGGCAGAAAATCCCAGTCTATGAAGAAAATTGATGCGGATTATTCTGAATACATCTGAGTGTCCAAAACTATCTGAAAAGATTTAAATAAATCCGATTGTGAAAAATATTTGGCCGATCTGGCCCGCGAGCGCGCGTCAGCGGCAAATGGCGATTCCAGGTAAATGATCGGAACGCGGCGGATTTACGGAGAATGGACCGCGGAATCAGATCCGGCATATCAGAAATATATAGGTCTGATCCTGAGACTGAGCTGCGAGGCGGCGATTCCGCCGAAGCAAAGAAAATGACCAAAATGTAGTCAATCTGGGGCAGATCTGCTAAAATCAGAGCACATGGGGGTTAGCCGCACTTACACTCCCCCTCCAAAAACACACAGGGGTGTGTCGCTACGTCAACGAAGAACGTAGTGCGGGTAAGTCCCAGAAAAAAATAGAAATGTAGCCTCGATGGGGCGAAATCTGCTTGATCTGACCTGATTTGGGCTGAATTGGCACTGAATCAGGATGGATGAACCTGAAATGAGACAGAATGAGGAGTGACGAACAGTCCTCCGTGCAGTAAAACATTAGGTTAAGGGCTAACAAGCATGTAAACATATCGAGAATCGATACCAAACCATGCACTGGTTGAGAATGAGGTCGATTATTGGTGGATTGAGTGGGGGAATCAAGAAATGGAGTGACATCTCAGCGCTCTGGCACAGTTTCGCTGTCGCGGGCACGCTACGGTGTCCTCGCCGAACTCTACATCGTGTTCCTCCCGCTTTTCTCGTTCTGAAAAGTGCAGCATGTGCTTCAGATTTGGCGCATCTGGCGGATGATCACAAAATTCAGCAAGATTGAGAGTCAATTTGGGCAGAGATGGAGGAGATGAAACAATCACAGAGAGGAAAAAGAAATACAAATGAAGTCTGCAGGCCCTAAGTGAACCATTGAAGGCAGAGCTGTTTTTCTGTTCACTTAGTTAGGCAAAGATCTTCGAGGAATGAGAGAAGATGACAAGGAAATCAACCTAAATTGTCCTAAAATGAGGAAATTCCCTAAGATGAAGGTGAAATGAAGCGGAATGTCTAGAACTGAAAATACTAACACCCTCGTTTAGACTAGAGTTAATATATATTGTCGTTTATTCAGCTCAATTGTGCTTTCCGGCACGTTGGTTCGCGAGCATCCAACAGATTCCATGAGAATGTGGATCATTTGATGATGCATCATGATGGGACATGCTGGCCCTGGATCCTTGGCATGTAACGCGCCGAAGGTTCGCTGAAGGCGCTTTACTGACAGTATATAACTGAGAGACACCGAATAGTCCTTTATTTACAGTGGCGACGGTGTCAATCGACTTGGACAAGGCCCATCTTTCGATTGGGTCCCACAAGACACTTGGATTCACCATTTTCGACAGTTTCAAGTCGGATTGAGCTCACATTGGCGTGTGCCAAAAATACAACGAAGCTTACGGACTTCAGAGGTTGCTTTTAGAAGTCCCTAGAGCCTCTGTCTGAAGGTTGTCTGAACAATTGACGTCGGGGTTTCGTGCAACAATGGCAGAATGAAGGACAAACCTGAGAAATTCAAGGTAAATTCAAGGAATCTGGATCTGAATCTGGACTTTGACTTCAGCATCACGGCAAATGAAGGTAAGATCTGAGTTCCTGGCGTCGCAACTGGTGCAGCCAGTACTACAGGGGGTGCCTGTAGGGGTGAATGTCACCGGCCGGTGTTTTTACTATGTACATTTGCTTCCATCTGCACGAGTAGCCAAATTCCAAAGATGCACAGACCAACAGAGACAAGATTACCCCGAATCTGCCTGAATTAAGCCTGAGTTTGGTTTCTTCTGGACACGGCAGCACACTCCGTGGCTTTCGGCAGCGTATCTACGCCTTTTCTGCCGAACGGAGACCAAAGAAAAGTTGATTGACGTCAGATTATCAAACATTCGCAGTTCTCCACATCATGACATAATCAGGAAGAATGAACAGTGGATTGAGCAGAATGTGGTTTTTTCAAGTCGTCAGAATACTCACATAGGAATAAGTGGTCGACAGGGCGAGGCTGGAGCTTTTGTAGGAGTTGGACATGCAAGGGTTTCGAACCTACATCCTTGAGCCCTAGCGACGAGTGCCATGACGCCCTGGACTAGACGACTGTTACCCAGATTAGGGCGTCGGCGACTCAAGTCACGACGGATCTCCCTCAATTCGGCCAAGCACGAATACATGTGACCACCAACCTGTCTGGTCGGGCTCTCGTACGGCTTGGGCGCTGCAAATCAGCGGCCGAACTTGAAGCTTGGTCCTTATTTGGCTCCTGGGCTGGCCTGACCGCAGGAGGGGGGATCGACGGATCAGCCCTGGAATGTGGCTGCTGAGGGCCGTAAAAGGCTGGATCTCGATTCACCACAGGTCTTTTTCCGTCGCTCTCCACCTGTCTGTCTGGTTTCGACAAACAGTCTGTCAGGAGTACGCCAATTTTGGGGTGCTTCTTGAGGAAGTCGATGAACCCCTTGGTGTACCCATGGACAAAAGAATGGGCTGGTTCCCAGTTGTTGTGACTGGAATCAAAGCCCCTCCACTCACATAGAAATTCCCATTCGCCCTTCGCGTCACGTCTTGCCTCTACAATCCTCTTGAGTTCGTACTTCCCCCCTTCGATGACCCGATCGGACAAAAATTTCGAAGTCCAAAAAAGGGGTTTAACCCGATCCTTGGGGGAGGGGATCTCTCTCTTGAGGCGATCGCCCGAAACGTCAATTTCCCTGCTGACATCGACACGAATCCTCCACCTGTTCTCACCTAGACGCGCTGTAACAGCAAATGGCCCCTCCCACAAGGGAAGAAGCTTGTCATCTCCGTCCAGGGTGGTTTCGGATTTTCGAAGCCAAACTCGATCATCGACTTCAAAATTGTGGGGGTTTTTTCGACCTTGATTCTGGACCCAAAACCAGTCAGCTTGATGCTTATCGATTAATTTCGAGACAGTTTTATCTGCTCGTTGGACGTCGTCCAAAAACAACGAAGCATCTTTACAAGGGCGAGGATTATTCAACGGCATGTTCCACCAACACTTCTTTCGTCCAAAGACAATTTCATTTGGAGAAAGGCCATGGTACAAAGGCGTGTTGTGGTAACGGCGAAGCAATGCGAAGAGAACTTCAAGCCAATGGAAATCCTTTTCACTTGCGAGCTCCTTACGAAGCACATTTATAATTGAGCGGCCGGCTCTTTCGCCAGGCAGCGCTCGATGCGAGTGGATTTCACACCTGAGGTGGTGGATTCCAAGGCGAGCACATAATTCTCTCCACCATTCGGAGGTGTACTTTTTGCCTGAGTCCGTAACCACCTCGGATGGGACGTCCCAACCTCCCATCCAGGTCTGCGCGCACCATTTGGCGGCAGCCTTGCCAGTCATCGACTCGATGTTGCAAGGCAACACCTGCATGTAGCCGGAATGACGGCACTGAATAAGGAGCACTCCATTGACTTTTTTGTTAGTCCAATGGCACTCTTCGTCATCGAGTTCACCGAGATAGAAGAAATCACTGGTGACTCTGTTAAAGAGGCGCTCCGGAATAGGATGTGGCCTCAGATGGCCGTGCTTCTTCGCGCTGGGGGGCGTCGAGACAGCACATTGGGCGCATCCGGCGGCTACTTTCATACAATGAGTATATAGCCGTGAGCCGAACAACCTATGTTTAATCATCTACCATAATCGACGGCCATGTGCGTGGGGGGACTCCCATTTGTGCCACCAGTTTAACACTCGGGGGGCCAGGGCGTCTGGTACGCACAATTTACCCTCCATCCACAGCTTCCCCCCATCCAACGAATATTCAGAAAAAATCCCATCCTTGTGAGCATCTTTGGATTTGAGATTTCCAAAGACCTCTTTAAACATGGGATCCTGCAGTTAATTGGACGTCCAGTCACGGATGATAAGGGAATCTTTCGGCAGGGGTGGAGTTTTGGCCGGATCTCGACGCTTAATGCCCTGGATCAACCGAAATCCAGTTACACGTCGGGTATAGTCAAACCCTTTCACACTCCCTGAGGAGGGATCGGTGACTTTCTCCACGACTTTCAGTGATTTGGTGCAGATCTCATGAGCATGCGCCGGATCTGAAAAGGCCGTGATGTCGTGACACGGGCATGCGTGCTGTTTAACAGTGCATTGCATGCATTCACGTCGAATGAGCTTTTTTTCTTCCTGATCCCACTCGATTACGACGTGGCGGTCCTGCTCCGTACCATGGATGTTGGTACTTTGCAGCCCCTCTGAAGCGGGGTAAGCCCAGCGGCTCAGAGCATCCGCTACCGTGTTGTGTTTTCCAGGCAAATACGACACATGGAGGTCAAACAGACTGAGAAATTCGTGCCATCTGGCCCGTCGACCAGCTGGGCTCGCGACAGTATCAATGTGTTCGGTGGCCCAATACTCCAGAGATCGATGATCCGTCAGGACCTCGACTCGATTGGTGCCAACCCACGATTGGTACTTTTTTAAAGCACAGATTATGGCGTAGGTTTCTTGCTCACGCGGCGACCATTGCATTTGGCGTGGGGCTAGCTTCCGAGACCAAAATGCAAGAGGGTAATGATCGCCGGTGGCTTCATCAACCTGTTCAAGAACAGCTCCGATCGCGTACCTAGAAGCGTCGGTTCTTATGTAGAAGGGTCGGTCGAATTGCGGCACATGCAACGTGGCGACTTCACAGAGGGCCGCCTTCAAGTGATGGAAGGCCTCCTCGCACTCGTCAGTCCACTTGACACGAACCTTTGAACCTGCCTTGCCCGCATCTCTCCCTACCTTCAATAATTCAGTGAGGGGGGCAGCAAATTTGGCATAATTCGGCACAAAAGTGTGGTAAAAATTGCAACAACCCAGGAATCCTCTCAATTCCGTGATCGTCTCAGGGCGCTTCCACTTCTGAATAGCGACGAGCTTCCCTGGACTGGGTCGTCGGGTGCCATTCTCAAGGAGAGAACCACAAAATTTGACTGATTTTAGAAATAATTTTCCCTTCTTTGGCCCACAAATCAGCTGATTGGCATCAAGAATGTCCAAAACCTGGTTCGGCTGCTTTTCATGTAGGGCCACCAGCTCGGCTTCGGTCAGTCCCTCCCCCTCTGTCGCGATGATTATGTCATCTATGTACACACTCACGAAGGCACGAAGCTCAGGATGAGCTGTAAAAAGTACATCCTCCATCATTCTTTGAAAAAACGAAGGGGCGTTCTTCAGGCCCATGGGCATGACCGTCCACTGGACTGGGCCACATGGCGTGCACATACAGGTGAGAGGTCGGCTGTCCTTCCTCAACGGCATTTGGTGAAAACCGTGACGGAGATCCAGCACAGAAAACAAACGACCTCTTGCCCTCTTGGCGATTTCCTCCTCAATGAGGGGCAGGGGGTGTGAATCCGCCTTGGTTTCGGCGTTGAGGTTGCGAAAATCAACAACCATTCGCCAACCATCAATAGTGTTCTGGTCTGCAGGCGGCGGCTTCGGGACTGTGAAGGGTGCACAGCACCATTCGCTGGTCATACAACCCTCAAGCCAACCAAATTCCCTGAGATTTCTCTCGATGATTTTTCTGAGTATCTCATGTTTGTGTCCATGGTTCTCATAAGGACGCTGTTTCTTCGGCTTGTAACCTTCACGAAGCTCGATGAAGGCTTCACCGAACTGCCCACGGACAGGGGGGTCTTTGATCAACTTCCCCGAAAGGGTTGTGTCCTTCCGTTCCTCAAAAATCTTTTCTCTTGTCTTGGAACACAACTCAGTGTCCACCTGATCGCCAGGAATTGCTGTCGAAAAAACTTTGGCGACTTCTGAAGCGGTACCCAGAACCCCATGGCCAGGTTACGGCATACAACCGGTCTCCGGTCCACTAACCCCATGCACGGCGTGTTCCGTGCCGTGAAGCCCCGCATCGGCAACCGATGCACCGCCAGCGGAGATTTGTGTATCAGAATATCAGGAATCAACAGGGTTTTATTTTCATATTGTTTCCGTCAATTTTTACGCTTCCGTTCCGATACTCACTGTTTTGACTGCTGGCGGTTGGTTCGCGACTTTACCGTAACCGCCAGTTTAACTAATTATAATGGAAATTTTAACGCTATCCGTCACGAAGGCTCCAAAGTCGCCAGGAACTGCATGGATGCTTCCGCAATTTTCATAATTAATACTCGCAACCTTAATCCGAATTTTTCAGGATGTCGAAATCGGATTTTCGACTTCGACATCCCCGCACTTGATTTGACCTCTTTCGAGTGGACCTACGTGCTTCCGTATGCACGAATCAACTTCCCTTTTATCCTGCCCTCCATAGTAAGAAAAAGTGCTTTTCCATTGCTTTGGGACATACTCTAGTTGTATTAGAGATGCAATGAGCATCCATGCATTTTTATCTTAGTATTGGTCCAGCCAAAAGTGGTGAGAACACATTTTGACCTATGGAACCAAACACCCAACCAGGATATTGAGTGGACCCCTTAATCCCCTTTCAATCAGAAGTAAAACATCTTTTCCTGAGTTGACTGAGCACTGACATACCTAAGGTAGAGCCTATGAATTTATCTATGTTTTTCCATGAATACTTATCTGCCCTAGTGGTATGCACCATAGGGGGTTAGGCACCTCGTTTTGAGAGGTCCTGGGTTCAATTCCTGGTCAGCCTAACTAAGTAGGAAGATCCCATGTGACATGGCAGTGACCTCATCGCCACATACCATGCCACCTCAGCACATATGGGACCCAAAACAAAGAGTGCACATCTCCTAAGATGGCACTATGGAGAGAGAGTGATCCTGAGGCAGTTTTCTAACTCTTTTCCCAAAACATTTCAGCTATCTCTGTGAATATGCATTCATTTGTATCCTGAGTTGCAGTTTCTGTGAATATCTAATCATCTTTCACTGTTTACACTGCAGCCCTTCATGCTTTGATCCTGAATTACCTTCTCCTTGCATACTATTGGCTTGGGCTATCCTGGATTGAGTTGGCTTTACTGTATTTCAACAAACAAAAGCTTTTCATCATCCAAAACCAGCAGCAGGACACCCTACAGCAACAACAAGCAGCAGGAGAAGCAAAAACACAGTGCTGAAAACACTATAAACTTTTCTGGTAGCAAGAGGCAGCCTGTCTCTGTGCACCGGCAGCGACCCCGCGCCATACAACCAGTGCTCCGAGCAGGCAAACATAAGCAGAAGGGTGGATTAAGATGGATCCAGGAAGAGTGGACGCCGAGGTGAACACAGCGCCAGCGCCAGAGACACCGGCAAGGCCGGCGCCTGACGCTGTACCTTCGGTGGAGCCCTTACATGGGCCAATGGATACGGCGGAGGACTCCTTGGATGGCCTCCAGACGGCCTTTGGGGCCCTGTCGGTGAAGGAAATGGTCTCTCAGCCTCAGCCTGTGAAGAGGAAGAGAGGAAACGAGAGCGAGAAGGATGCTGGAGAAGGAGCAGGCGAAGGAGAGGAGCAAGGGCAAGACCCGACGGATGTCCCTACCTTCGAAGGCGCACCAAGCGCTTCTGGCCTCCATGCATCACCCTCTCCCATAACCACCACACTCCCAGCCGCCGCTACATCCACTTCCACAACCAACCAGCCTATGGCAGAGGGCACAGGCTTTACTGGCATGCCTCACTACCCCGCCTATGGCATGGGCCCACCTACCACTGCGCTCCTTGAGGCAACTACTGCCAGTGAGCCGGTGGCTTCCAGCTCTGCGCCGCGTTGGTATGCGGCTGACCATCCCCATCCACTCCACGCCACGGGAACCTACATGGAAGTTCCTGGGTATGCTCCTGGGTGTACACCTGGGTATGCACCCCTGAGTGGGTTGAGGAGAGGACCAGAGTCTCTGGGAGGCAGGAGTAGAGGATCGGGAAGATCCTCCAACAGGTCCCTGACGCGGTCGGAGATCAACGAGGTGCTCCAAGGAGCCACTTCGAAAATCGTGAGCGACCTCACGCAAGAGATCAGGGAGAAACTGCAGCCCCTGATGATCCCGTCCCATGCGTCACCTACGACAGTGGGGATGTCACCCCACCGAGTACAGGCTAACCACCTGGCGGCAGGGTTGACGAATACCCTGGGGAGCCTGAGGAGCCGACCGATGCCGACTCCTGCAGCAGTACCAAGAAGCCCATTCGTCCCGAGGACAGCCCAGCCGCCCTACAGTCACGTGACGAACTCGACGAGGGCCGAGCTGGACCAGCTGGGGCTGACAGCCCTAAGGGCTATGGTGGACGTGGAGCCTTATGGCTCCAGTGATCTAGGCGGAGACCCCTCCGATGATGGGCCGCCTTCGATGACTTCTTCTTCGCCATCGGATGACGAAGACCCTGAGGACCCCGAGGACTCCAAGGGTAAGAAGAAGAAGAAGAAGAAGAAGAAGACCCGACGCCCTGAAGGACGCCGAGCTCAGGAGGCGAAGGCTATTGCCACCTCCAAGATAGTGGTGAACCTGCCTGAATTCACAGGCAAGGACCTCAGCGAGTTCGCTGAGAACTTTGGCCGGTTCCTACGACTGACCGGCCAAACCCACGCGAGTGGGCGAGTGAAGTGCGACCTGCTCCTGCAGTGCTGCAAGACGAAGTACCTGGAGAAGCAGGTCAGGCAGATCGTCACCAACTCCGCCACCTTTGCCGACGTGTTGGTTGCCCTGGAGAGGCAGTACCCAACCTACGAGACCGACCTCTCCATCAGGGCCGAGATCCAGAACCTGCCCGTCCTGCCCAACAACCCCAAACCCGGCAGGGTCTCCGAGCTGTTGGCGGACCTGGACCACTGGGCTGGACGACTGACGCCCGGTTCCTACAGCAGCGACGACCTGCTGTTTTGGTTGTGCTCCAAGCTCCCCCGTGAGCTATGGGACGAGTGCCGTCTGACGGCTGAGCGCAAGGCTAGATCCCTCCGCTACGAGGATCTATGCGTGCTGCTCCTGGAGATGGCGCTGGAGAAGGAGAGCGACCAACACCTGAACCACTACCGTCCTGGTGGTGGAGGTTCTGGAGGCAAAGGGTACCAAGGGTCCCGACCTGGGCAGGGGACTACCCCCAAACACGCCCACGCCCGCCTAATGGAGAACGTGAAGGAGCTATTCTGGTGTGATGCCAGAGATGAACAGGGCCACCTGCAGCATGCCTCCGACTGCGAGCAGCGAGACTGCTTTGTTGTCCAGGGGAAGCAGCAGGAAAAGATCACCGGCGCCAAGGTGAAGATGCCGGATCATTACCGCTGCACCATCACGTGTGCATTCTGCGGTAAGCGGAAGCACTATGAGGACGAGTGCTACCATAAGCAACGCCTATCGGCGAAGCTTAAGGGGGAAGATCCTGGCAAAAGCTCAGGCAAAGGTGGAGGCAAGGCCAAAGGCAACGACTCCGGCAAGGGCAAGTCGAAAGGACGTGGTCAAGGTGGTCAAGACAAGGGTCAAGGCGGACGAGGAGGAGGCGCTAATCGCCAGAACGACAACAAGAACAAGGACAAGAACGGAGGTAACCCCAACCCTAATCCAGGGGGGAACTCCGAGCCCTCTGGAGGGCAGTCTGGACCTACCACACGCTCACAGACGCAGGCCCAGCAAGAACAAGGAGCCAAGCGTGAGCATGAAGGTGGTGACGACGGCAACGCCAAGAAGAGAAGCCGTTTCATGAGGATGGCCCGCAAATTGCGGAACAAGGGGTTCGAGGTGACCTGTCCCGCGGAGTTCTGACGGGGACGCTCTGGTGGCACCCAAGACCTGGTGTTTTGGGTACGTATCCGACTAGGGGGACGTGAATACCTGGGGGTACTGGATACTGGAGCCACAATATCAATAGTGGCCAAGAAAATTTTACCTTGTGGGAGCCTGAAGAACACCATGACCACCGCCGCTATACGGATGGGGGATGGACATGTGGTGCACAGCTGCGGGGACTGCGAAGTGGAGGTACCTATGGGCTCCAGGACTATCGCCCATCGGTTCTATGTGATGGACACTGATGCCTTCGACTTTGTACTGGGTACTGACTTCTTCGTGCAGCACTCCCAGATACAATCCCTGACGCTGCAAGCGCCCTACCTCCTGTACGTGGACCACGGCAGTGGCAGAGAGTCTGTGCCACTGGAGCAGTCGGAACATACCTCGAGTTACCTGAGACTATCGAAGGAGGAGCCCTCGAACATGATGGCAGCCTCCAAAACTGAGGACTATCAACTATTGGGGGAAGTCCTAGACCAAGGTCTGAAGGAGTTGGGTTACTCTCGAGAAGACCTAAGTGTGGAACTGTTCGCCAGCGACAAGCAGCATGTACTGGACCTATACTGCAGCAAGGGGAAGAACTGCAGCTACAAATTTTACTGGCCCTCTTTCGGGATGGCCTACGGGAACCCCAGATTCAGTGAACTGGGGAAGGTGCTGACCAAGGTGGCCTTGGAACGTTCCCGTATGGTCCTGTGTTCCCCCGATTGGGGAGCCCATGGGGGCAACGAGTACTGGCGAACCCTCCTTGACAAGCTGACTATCAGCTCTGTGCGGTTACCTGATGAGGCCATCTACGTGCCTCTGGGACGCAAGACGCCCATTGGGAAGCCCGGATGGGGGAGTATGCTCAGCGTGGTGGACGGAAGTCTTACCACCATCCCCTGGGAAGACCTGGACCCTACTCTGGTCCAGGCTATCCAACGAGAAAGCGATGGACTCGCCTTGGGTGACTTGAAGGATCGTCTACGACCTCAAGATGCTGTTGAAACTACACCCGGAGGAGATGAGTACGTCGTGACTGACACCAACGCCCCCAACTCTCCCTGTCATGTACCTGTTCCTGATGGAGTCTCTGAGTGTGGACTATCTGAGCTACCTAGCTCTATCCACTCAGACGACGAAACTGAGCACGACGCCTTCTTCGTGCAGACTGCGGTGGAAGAAGTGGAGAACGCCGAGTACGTCGCCCCACTAAAACCCCTACTCTCCATGAGGGTGGAAGACCCCGTGGATGAAGAGCTGGACCCTCGATCCAGGCTCAGGGAGTATGTGGATTCCAAGAGGAAGTTGGTGGCGAAAAAGCTATGCTACGCGAAGCCTACCCGCAGCTCATGGCCACTGAAGCAAGGACGGATGGGAGACCTATCCCAACTGAAGGAGGACCTCGAACAGAAGATCACCACCTGGCAAAGGGAGGTAGATCTCAAGCTCATGAAGAGCGTATGGGGTGCCCATGTGAGGACCCCAGAGGAGGACGACCTCTCGGAGGAATGTGTATGTGAACCCCCTAAAGCGTGCCTATGTTGCCATCGTCCACCGGAGATGGTTGAGCAAGACCTTCTGTATGCCTACCAAGGGCTGAAGGATGCTACCGCGGGCGAAGAGTCGGTGGAGGACCACCTCCCGACGTCTATTCAAGGGGCAAGCAACTTACACTCCGACGAGGACATGGAGGACAAGATCAAGGTACTGGACCCGCGGGTACAAAAGCTGATAAGGACCTATCTGGAGGTGTTCGGAGAACTACCCCCTCCAGCCTCATGCGACAAGCTGGTACAGATGGACCTCAAGCTGAAACCCGAGTTCGTGGGTCACAAGATCCGGAGGAGACCCTATCCAGCTCCTAAAGAGCAGGCCGACGAGATTGAGCGACAGATACAAGAATGTATCGACGCTGGCCTAGTCCTGGAGTACAAGGATGGGGACTACCCCCTACACTGCAGCCCCTGTTTCCTGGTGGCTAAACCTGGGTCTACAGCCAAACGGCTGGTAGTGGACTATGGAGAGCTGAACAAGAAGACGCTGAACCACTCAGGGTCCATTCCCAATATGGAGTCTACCCTGGAGAAGATAGCCTCCTGTCGCTACAAGACCAAGATGGACAAGCGAAGTGGATTCTGGCAAGTGGACCTGACGCCCAACGCGCAGGAACTACTGGCCTTCATCACCCCTCAGGGGAGGGTATTCAAGTGGAAGGTCATGCCATTCGGCGTGGCTAACGCCCCCGCTCTGTTCCAAGAGCTGATGAACAAGATCTTGTCCATCCTACGAAGGAGACCTAAGGTGCAGGAGCTCATATCCCGTGGGGCCCAGATGGAGGCTCACATCGACGATGTATGCCTCGGGACCAATACCCAGGAGGATCACCTAATCCTCTTGGGTGAGTTCTTTGCGGTCTGCCAGGAGAACCACACACGACTCAAGCTGGAGAAGTGTGAGTTCATGCAGGAGACCATGCAGTACCTGGGGTTTGACGTTGGCTATGGGTGGTGGACCCCAGCGGCCTCTAAGGCCAAACCCCTGATGGATGCCAAGGTACGACACGAAGACCCCAAGAAAGGACTTCATGATGTACGCAGTTTCATTGGGGCGTGCAACTTCTATCGCCGCCACATCAAAAACTTCACCTACACCAGCGCGGTACTGACTGACTTGATCAAGAAGAGTACTACTTGGCGCTGGGGCCCACAAGAGCAACAAGCGTTTGACGAGCTCAAAGACAAGGTAGCCAACGCTAAGTGCTTGGGCGTGCCTAGGGCACAAGGGGAGATTATCCTGGTGACCGACGCCAGCAATGTGGGCGGTGGTGGAACGTTGTTCCAGTGGCAAGCACTAGAGAAGGAGGAGTTCGACTCGGCCATTTCCCAATGGGGGACGGAAGGTCTCAACCGAGATGGAACCCTCAAGCACAGCTACCCTGACGACAAGTGGGTCCTAGTACCTCTGGGCCACTGGAACTGGAAGTGGAACCAGGCCAGGGGGAACTACTCCACCTATGAGCAGGAACTGCTCGCGGGTATGCTGGTGCTATCCTCACAAGCACGACTGTTGGGGAGTAACCCTGTGGTCTGGCTATGCGACCAAGAACCGGTCCGCAGTTTCCAGAAGGGCCCCCCACCTGAGAAGGCCAAGCTACGTCGCTGGTGGACCTACCTCAGTCAACTACGGCTGACGGTACACCATATCCAGGGAGTGAAGAACGAGTGTGCCGACTACATCAGCCGCAACAACTTCGACGCCCTGATTGGTGCCCGGTCTGAAGCGCTGGCTAAGGAAGCGTTCAGCCGTATGGACGTACACCTGGACCTGAACATGACCATGATACGCCCCCTGGATGGACTCCAACAATCGGAGTACCTACAGGAGTTTGGGGATATCTACCGGCGCCTGGAGAAACGCCTTGAACCCCTCCTGGTCAACCAAGACCAGTGGAAGCGGGACAAGAGCTACCTCTGGCACGAGGACCGCATCGTGGTGCCTAGTGACCGAGTCCCAGCGCTGCTGAAGTGGACCCATGAGTCCAGTGGTCATGTGGGTGCTGACCGTACCCTGAGGCTGTTCAAGCAGTGGTTCCACACTACGTGGACTGACGACCAGCTGCGGAAGACGCTCCTGCCTATCGTGGACAAATGCCCGTGCAGGTCCTGTAAACCAGGGGATATCAGGGACAGAGGTCTCTACTCGACCCTGCCCATCCCTCACTGTGCTAACAGTGTTCTATACGTGGACTACACGGAGATGCCGAAGTTCGGGGGGTATGACTTCGCCCTCGTGGTAACCTGTGGGTTGACCAGGTTTACCAGGGTGTTCCCATGTACCAAGCACATTACCGGAGAGGAGACTATCAAGATACTCCTGGAGGAGTGGTTTTGTGTCTATGGGGCGCCCAAGGAGATCAACTCCGATGAGGACGTACGAGTACGCTCAGATACTGGCTGGTACAAGAGGGTCCTGAGGTCCCTCAATGTCCAGGTGTCTACGGGGATTCCCTACTCTCACACGAGCAACCCCCTATGTGAGCGACAGATTCGTGTCCTGAAGGAGAACGTCAGGATATGGTGCAAAACTGAACGCACCAGAGACTGGGTGAGACTACTCCCCGTCATATCCTTGATGATGAACTCCCAAGAGAGTTCAGCTACTGGCTACTCGCCACATGAGCTATTCATGGGGCGCCCGGCATGGTTCCTACATGCCCCCTATCCAGAGGACACCCATTCTTCTGTGGGTGAATGGGTCCAAGAGCAACAAGCGAAGGTGGACAAGGCCAAGGCTATGCTCCAGAGAGTGAGGGAGCGTCAGTGGAACAAGAAGAACAAACACCGTGTACCGGCCACCTACCAAGAAGGGGACTGGGTGCTGGTGCGCCACAGTCGACTACCCGCCTGGCCACGCTCTACCAGCGATGACCCATACTTCGGGCTGTACAAGATCCTATCTGTGGATGGACACCGTATCACCGTGCGGTGTTCTCCCCGTCTAGGGGGGACCCTGGTGTGCGCCGCTCAACACCTGAAGCGCTACCATGATCCTGAAGACCTCTGTGGGGAGGAGTGGGAGCTGAACGACGAGGAAATCGCCGCTCTGGACCTACAAGGGGCTGCCAGCCCTATGGAAGTTGAAGGTGAACTCCCCGACATGAACGCCGAGGAGATGGCTAAGGAGGGCTTCTACCTGGTGAAGTCTGTCCTACGCCACCGCTATCGCCAGGGTTGGCGCTTCCTCACCCTCTGGGAAGGGTTTGGAGTCGAAGAGGCCACCTGGGAGCCCTTCTCAGCATTTGTTCTACCTGAGGGACGCCTAAACTCAGTTCTGGTTGACTACTTGTCCCAGAACAACCTTGGTGAGTTGTTGAGGCTCGCCGAGACGCTTGCCTCCAAGAATAAAGCTAGGGACTGAACCTTACCCTTACCTGCCAAAGCGTATGTGTGAGTGTGCTAGTCCTAAGTTCCTGAGAGCAAGCCGCAGAAGTGGTGTCCTAATTATACCCAAGTCTGCGCCCTTGCTGAACCTGGAGGGTTGGCTTATTGATGCCACGGGGTACGCCCCGGGTCTCCCCTCCCCTATGCGCCCAATTTCTGTGCTGGCGCAAAACCTTGGGGGAATACCCAGAGTGTTAATCCAGGTATTGTTTTCCCTACCTACCTGTCTACTACAGGGAGGGGTGGCCAAAAGCTATGAAGGCATGCAAAACGCCTGTTTGCTATGTGGCCAAAAACACTAACCTAACCCACTGTCACAGCCCACCAACCCAGCTAAAATTGCAGGAAAAGGGTGGGACAGTGACACGCCCCCTACAGGTCCTACACACCCTACAGTGGCACCATCCTGGTGGGCGAGCGCTGGGCAACTGGCTCTAGCCCCCACGCAGGAGTACCACTCCTACACGCACACTCTACTTGGCGTTGCGAAGAGGAAGTTCTCGAGGGCCCTAGCGACCCACCTGTGAAATGACAAGAGAACACAGCGCTATCAAGCAACTGTGGCCTCACAGGGGACACCACAACGCGTTTCCCCTGCAAGGGCTTGGAGGGAAGGAGTGCTCTCGTGTGCAAGGCGCAGATGTCGATGAAGTCGGACTCCCTGCTCTGCCACAGGCGGAGCGGAGTTACTTGTTTGTGTGATCTGCGCGCCTGTTTAGCAGGGCATAAAAAAAAATGCTGCTGCACCACTCACCCTACCTGCCCACCTGTAAAACAAAGGCAAATGAAAGGGCGTTTGCGGCGGAGGAACCAAGGCACACTCCAGGTATTATACCCTTCTCAGTGTGCCCTATAATACGCTGTCCGCAAACACGCTGCATGGAGCAGCTACCTTTATCAAGCAAGCAAGCGTTAAGGGACTCCTCAGGTTCTCTTAAAGAACGTACCGAGGAGCCCCTGGGTAGCCTAAACAAGGTTTACCGTGCGCACTTCGCGTGGCCTACCCTTTAATGCGTGTGTGCATGCACGACTATGCACAATCACGTTGGGCAAACCTGCCCATCTCCACAACAATCTTGACTCCACCAGGGGGTGGCCCCGCCTGGGCGTACCTACCTTACCTACCGCTGGGAAGTGAAGCAAGGAGAGAAAACAAAAGGGGCGCACGCGAAGAACGTTGCTATGCACTTGTGTGTATGACTAATCACCCTGATCTGACCGCTAATCATCTGCAATCTTTCTAATCAATCCCTCTACCGCGTCCTATCGTGGTTATCGTTGTTAACGCTGCTACACGACTCGTTCACGGAGACACGAGACGAGCAATGTGTATGCGGCATGCAAGACGAGCATACCTGTAGTTTATACCTGATTCATTGAAGTCTTTTCAATTGATTTTCGAATTCTTGAATTTTTGAAGCTTCTATTAGTGTGGGTGGAATCTGTATGTTTGTTTATTAATGTGTGTCTCGTCATTTTCAAGACTACGTGATACATACGTTTATAATTCCATTATTTTTCCATTTTCCGGCGCTTCGCTAGGAGCCGCTCCTGCGCGCCGCCATTTTGTACGTATGAATTTCTGGATTTAAAAAATCCAGAGATGACTATAATTTCTATAAAAATGTGCTGAAGATGCACAATTGGATTCTGCTCAGGTGTGTCGTTTCAGAAAAATTCTGCGCCGTCATTTGACGGATTTTGGTGTCGTCGCTTCGTTTTGCGTGGATTCGTCCATAATTCTCCCATTCCTGCCTCTGCAGATACCCACGCGCAGCCTCGCTGAGTAGGCCGTGTTCGGGCCGAAACGCAGGTGCCTGGAGAGACTGAGCAGAACCAAGACCCCACCAAGGGGCAAATTAATTTCTTTTCGACTCCCTACGCCCTAAGACAGGTCACAGGTCGCCAGCAGGTTTACGAGAACCCATGCGAGTGTGTATAATGTGTCTTGCGTTTGGGTTGTGTCGACGCTGCGTCTTGGAGGAAGGGATGCATATGCACATGTTTGGCATGCTCCCAATCTAACCCAACCAAGCCACAGGAGCCCCGGCAGCGCCAAGAGCGCTGAGTCTTCTGTAGGAAACTGTACAATCAGAGCAGCAAAAGGACGCCAGCCATGGTGACGCCCATTTTTCAGTGTGAGGGAGACTGTAGGTATTTTAAAGTAGATGTGGAAACCAAGGAAAGGCCAAGAAAAATTCCCTTTTTCCTAAAATGCGACAGTGGTGGCCACCACAGCACAAGGGGGGAGTAAGAAAAAGTGCTTTTCCATTGCTTTGGGACATACTCTAGTTGTATTAGAGATGCACTGAGCATCCATGCATTTTTATCTTAGTATTGGTCCAGCCAAAAGTGGTGAGAACACATTTTGACCTATGGAACCAAACACCCAATCAGGATATTGAGTGGACCCCTTAATCCCCTTTCAATCAGAAGTAAAACATCTTTTCCTGAGTTGACTGAGCACTGACATACCTAAGGTAGAGCCTATGAATTTATCTATGTTTTTCCATGAATACTTATCTGCCCTAGTGGTATGCACCATAGGGGGTTAGGCACCTCTTTTTGAGAGGTCCTGGGTTCAATTCCTGGTCAGCCTAACTAAGTAGGAAGATCCCATGTGACATGGCAGTGACCTCATCGCCACATACCATGCCACCTCAGCACATATGGGACCCAAAACAAAGAGTGCACATCTCCTAAGATGGCACTATGGAGAGAGAGTGATCCTGAGGCAGTTTTCTAACTCTTTTCCCAAAACATTTCAGCTATCTCTGTGAATATGCATTCATTTGTATCCTGAGTTGCAGTTTCTGTGAATATCTAATCATCTTTCACTGTTTACACTGCAGCCCTTCATGCTTTGATCCTGAATTACCTTCTCCTTGCATACTATTGGCTTGGGCTATCCTGGATTGAGTTGGCTTTACTGTATTTCAACAAACAAAAGCTTTTCATCATCCAAAACCAGCAGCAGGACACCCTACAGCAACAACAAGCAGCAGGAGAAGCAAAAACACAGTGCTGAAAACACTATAAACTTTTCTTCCATTTGTCTTAAAGATATGGGCAAAACAAAGTTGATTCGTGAGGCCACTTGTGAGGGTCATATCTCGTGCTGCTTGCGAGTATTGACGATAAGGAAACGTGGGACGTATTCACAATACTCCCGACGTAATTTAGGAAGCTTTATATCCCTTGCGTTTCCACACATGCGCGCTAGTGTAATGGATCATGGTCAAGAGGGTAGAGTTTGCGTTACAACTCATTGGCCATGATATTGCGTGCGTTAAGATAACTTTCGAGTGTAGCGCGCGAGTGTTGGCGTTGCATAGGAACTCTCCTTGAGTTCCTATGAGCGATTGACACAAAGTTATGCCCTTGGAGGGGCATGACATATCGTGGTGGGAGCCACCTTTTTGGGCTATATGTGGTATGTGCCATGTGTTGTGTTGCGTGCCCATTTGGCGGGTCCATTACTCTAAGCCAAGCCCGCCAATGGACCACATATTGTGCAAGCCCCTTCTCCATACTCCCTACAGTCAATTGCAAGCCTAACCTTCGTGAAGGGAAGCTTGTGTGGTGAACCCGAAGCGATGCGTTGGGAGCAAGGTGTGTATTTTGCAATTTTCCATATTTTCATGTGCCCACTTGGGAAGTAGCGTTCGTAACCTTTCAAGGCGCCCCAAGTGGAGCACATATGTGGGATCGAAGGTCATTGGTGTCAAGTCATTGTGTTTAGAAGGATTAAGTGATTGCACGATCCAAGCCGAAGATATTATAATATAATTATGCACCTTTCAAGGCACTTTTGTGTGTGCTTGTGCCAATTTTGCCATTTTTGGCCCGTCATGATGTCAAGTGGCGACCGTGTATCTCAACGTTGCGCTCAATTGACATCATGACCCAAGTATGATATGAGGGTACATACTTCGGTGCCCAACATATCTTGGACCCGGCGAATAACTCCTCTTAGGCTTGGCATACCGTGGCTGCCATGTTGGCAATTTGGGACTATCTCAAATCATGGGCTCACTTGGCGACCCTGCCATTCCCAATATCGGAGGAGTTGGGCGACGCCCAAAAGATATGTTGGACCAATATGACTTGATACCAATCCTATGGCACACTCCGGTCCGAGTCGGGCGTGTGCCTCATTTGCCCTAACCATGAGTGTGCGCAATTTTGGCCATTTTGAGCAATTTTCTACTTTAGCTGCCCGCCGTGCACCATGTTCTAACCCTCGTGCACGCCGGACGCATGGACCAATGGACCATATATGACATGGGTGTTATGGGTAATGGTCCCCATGGTCCACACACCACGTGGGCGAAGCGGAGCCACCTTCGTTAAGGCGCTAGCCCAAAGTGAGTGTGGGCAATTTTGCAATTTCGACATTTGTGGACCCAATTGGGATCGTCACCACGCCGAGTGGCATCGAGATCTTTGAGAGCCAAGGGCATGGTAGTCTCCATTGGACTCCCGGGGGATCGCGTATGGAATGGCGGATCCGATCTCCAAGCCGGCGTGGAGATATACTATTGGGAGCACACCGAATTTTGGCTCATTTCAGGCAGCCAAAATGACCCAATTTTGGGACCCCAATTTCCCCCTTCCGTGTGGTCAATTGGCGGCCCCATTTCTCTAAGCCCATAGGGAGCCCGGACCTAAATTCAAGTTGTACACTCAGATATGAGTCCTAGGTCCTGCCTCCTACCCTGTGAGCCATTGGCCTTACCTTGGCCGGGCGAGCCACGCGTGGGAATGACGCCAATTTTGGTGATTTTGGCATCATGACCCCACATGACTCATCCGTGTTGCCCTGATGCCGGGACCTCAGAGGGAACCAGGTTGGGTGAGGGCTCCAAAGGGTTCGTACTCGAAGGGCATAGGGTCAGTTGCCTCGTCCCTACCTCTGGCGGGTCCAGACGAGGGGTCAATTTTGGAGTTTTTCAAGCTAATTGCAGTTTGGGCTGAAACAGCCCATTTTCAGCTACCAACTCCTGAGGGATAATGGCGGGGCCATATCTCTGGCTCAGAGTGGAGTTGGGACCTGCCGTTAAGGGAGCATAGGGAGCGACTGTCGGTTGGCCTTGGAGCCCCCTTGGCTCCCAGGAACTCGCCTGTGGCTAGGCGGCAGACCTCCCCCATTGGCAGGGTTTCAGGGTCCGGACTGAGCAGGGCATGGGTTGTGTTTGAGCCCCCGCCCCCACCAGCCACTGAGAGGGTCGGACCTGGGATTGGGATATGAGTTAGGACTGAGTGTCTATTGACCTGTGATGCCCTTACCCCAGTCCAGTCTTAACCGCATGTGTACATATCCTGATGTGTTGTTGTACATACTTTCGTTCCCTCTTTGCAGAGTGGCAAGGATTCTGAAACGCTTTGTCACATGACAACGCATTGATGCCCTTGTGAGCGTAGTGCTTTGCCTGCCTGCTCACTTGCGTGTGTCCACCGCAGCGTCCCGTGGCCGGCCCCCCACGGGAACGCGTCAAAAGCGTTTCACCGCCGCGGGGTTACCCAACCCTCGCGTGCCACTCGGGGCCACCAACCCCGAGCAGCGCGTCGCAGCAGCGCGGCGCAGCTCGCAGCTCGCAGCGCAGCGCAGCGTCTCGCAGCGCAGCGCAGCGGCTCGCAGCGCCACTCAGCGACAGCGCCGAGTTCGTCACGGAGCCCGCAGCGCCGTCCAGAGCACCGCCCTGACCGCGCAGCAGCCGTGAAAGAGGTGCACGGACCAGGACTCCTGCATCAGCCCCATCGGCCGACCCGGAGTCCCATCGGCCGACCAGCAAGGCCGCGTCAACCACCTCCACAACCACCGGCTGACCAGCACCAGCCGCACTTCCAATCCAGTGCTGCAGCACCCTCCTCAACAACCACAACCAGTTCGTTGAGTTGAACGAGTGCACATCAAGGACTTCGAGACCATCTACGCCCCCGCTGCCATGGTGAATTGGCAGGAAGCGGGCAGGACGTGGCCGCGGCCCCACCCCCATGCAGCACGCCTGCTGCGTGGGTTGGTTTGGGACCAGCACTACCGCCACAGCAACCCCCAGTGCGAAGGCGGCATGCCCAGGAGCTTCGAGCTCCGCACGGACATCGCCCCCGACCGCCTGCAGGCCGTGGAGGACTGGCTGCGGGCGGAAGGGTACGAGTACCGCCACCAGCAGAGGCGCTGGAGGACGTGGACCCGGCCGGACAGGCCCGGCGAAGGCCTGCGTCCCGACGGGATTGAGGAGGACGAGGACCCCAACGCCTACCCGTCGGGCGCCTCGATCAACGTCTCCTTGTGGGACGTGATCGAGAAGAAGTTCCCCGAACCGGGGAGCGAGCGCAGGCTGCAGGGCAGCAGCAGCGCGTCTCCGGCGACGGAGAAGCGGTCCGCCGGGGACAAGAAGCGGGACCGGAAGTGGCGGGAGTACCAGGAGTCCCTGGCCGCCGAAGCCGCCCAAGACGCCAAGGGCGGAACCCCAGCCCCCAGTCCCCAACGGCCCAATGGTGGTCACCACCCCGGCTCCACCACCCTTGGCGACTACATCCAGGTCGCCAAGCAGACCCAGGCCAAGCCCCGTCCGCTGCTCCTGAGGGCCCGGCAGGCCCCAGCAGGCCCCAGCAGCGACGTGGAGTCGGCCCACCGCGGGAGGATGCCGGCCGACCAGGCCAGCTCCAGCAGCAGCGTCGCTCCCGAGAGGGACGTGGCGCGCGCCTGTGAGCGCGCCTGTGGGGTGCCCTGCAACCGTCGGGTTGCCCGGCAACGGGCCAGACAGTACAGCGCTGCCGTGGAGAGCGCCGCCGGCATCGCCCAGGAGGAGGCTGCGGAGTGGGCGCATGGCATGGCCATCCACACCCAGTCCATGGCGGCCATTGCGGCCGGACTCACGGCCGTAGCCGCCCATGGGGCAGCAACTGCCCAGGTCAACGGTGAGTTGGCGGCAGCCGACGAGGAAGCCCGCCTGACGCAGGAGGCCATTGCCTGCAAGGAGGCCGAGGTGAAGGCGCTGGAAGAGGCGCTTGCCCAAGAGAGGGCAAAGAAGGAGGCGGAGGAAAGGGCCCACGCCGAAGCGACGGCTAAGGCCCAGGAGGACGCCGCCAAGAAGGAAGCCATCGAGGCCGCGCGACGGAAGGTCGCTGAGGAGAAGGCCAAGACGGAGGCGGAGCTGGCAGCGTTGGAAGCGCAGAAGGCGCGGCTGCTGCAGGCCCGGGAAGCCGAGGCAGCTCGTGCTCGGGAGGAAGCCGAGGCGCGAGCTGCCGCAGCCACCGCCGCCGCAATGGAGGAGGCAGAGGCCAAACTCCGCCGTGAGACTCCCCCGGGAGCATCACGAGTGGAGACCCTTCGAAAGCTTTTCGAAGGGGACGCCTCCTCCAGGATGGCGCTGGATGAGGCCGACACGGGCAGCAGTGGGAGCAGTGGCACCACCGCCCGTCGACGGAGGAAGGGCAAGGGGAAGACCCCCGAGAGGCCGCGGAGGCCAGCAGGTGGGCACCCCCACGACAGTGACCCCTTCTTCACCGCCAGTGACGGGGATGAACGAGGCCGTCGACATCGCCAAGTGGTGGCTTGGACGGGCGGAGGCGGCGGAGACGTTCCCATGGAACCGGAAGGTGAGGATGAGGATCTCCCTCCTCCCTACCGGAGCTCGGAGTCCTCCGTGACCGAGACGCCCAGGTGGGGCGACATGGACGAGGATGACGACATGGAGTTCGGCATCACGAGGAAGCGCCCATCCTCGGACCCACCGAGGCGACCCGGCGGAGACCCACCGGGACCCCCTGGCGGAGGACCATCAGGACCCCCTGGAGGACGCCCACCAAGTGGACCCCCTGGAGGCGGACCACCGGGCGGGGGAGGACCCCCTGGACCGGGCGGACCCGGCGGAGGCCCTCCTGGAGGACCCCCTGGGGACCCCGACGACCCACCAGGGAACGGCGACCCGGATACCACCTGGCGGTGGATTGTCTACCTCCGCCGGAGGGTCTTTGCCCTCGAGTGCGAGGTAGACACGGGCAAGGTCGAGATGGCTCGCATCTCCGGGGTCGCCGCGCGCGCGCAGAAGGACCTGGACATCGCCAGGGCCGAGACCAAGTCGCTGACCAACGTCGTCAGCGGCCTGCAGGAGAGGCTGGATGCGCTGGAAGCCCGTGGGAGCGTCGGCAGCGACCACCCACCCCTGGAGTCTGGCTCGTCGGACGACGGCTGGGGACCCGGACCAGGTCCAGGCAGACCCCACGCCCCCGGCGGAGCCCCCAGGAGTCGCCCCAGCGCCAGTGCCCCCTCTCTCACCGCCCCCTCTCACCACAGCGCGGGCCGCCGCAACGAGCGCGTGCCGCCCGGCAGTGGCAGTGAGGAATGGCGCGATGAGTGGCTCAGCGCGGACTACCACAACCGCCGTGCCCCACCGCGGACGCCGGTACGCCCCCGACGCCCGGCACCAGCCCCGGCAGCAATCCCCAGGGCTGGAGGACGTTATGGTGGACTCAGGGATGAGGTCCCCAGAGGAGACGTGGAATGGGATGTCGGCGAAGGTGAGGACCTGGACCTGGACCTGGACCTGGAGGAGTTCGACATCAGCCCGCCGCGTGGTGTACGACGGGAGGCCGCTGAACGCAGCCGCCGGCGCCGTGATGAGGATGCGTACATGGATGCAGTACGGCGTGAACATTTTGGTTCAGCGTACGTGGAGGAACCGCGGCGTAGCCACAGGGACTCCATGGAGGAGATGGACGTGGCGGCCGTGGGAGTCCGTGGGCGAGGCCGATGGGAACCTCGGTCGACCTCGCGGCCGGCGTTCATGGTCTCTAAGGCCGCGGACGCCGCCGTGTGGGAAGACTTGAAGGACATCAAGCCCCCCATGTACGATGGCAACCCCCTCAACCTCGACCGCTTCTTGGAGAAGCTGGACGATTGGGGGCTGACCGTCACTGAAGACCTACCTCCCGCGGATGCGGAGAGATATGTCTTCAAACGGTTCAGGTACCGCCTGCCGGAAGTGCTCGGCGAGCTATACTTCGTGGCGACCAAGGAGGGGAAAATCAAGACCCTCAAGGACGCCAAGAAGTGGCTCAACGAGCAGGAGCAGGTGGACGCTCCGCAGGTGGCTGCCAAGCGCTGGAAGTCCATCAAGCTTGAGCATGATGGACGGGAGATCCGCCTACGGGACTGGCGTGACTTCCGAGGGAAATACACCCTCTTCCGCCGCAATGTGGAGGATTGGAACGAGGGTGACGAGCAGGCTCGCCTGCTCTCCATGCTGCCGGAAGCATGGATCAAAAGGGTGACCAAGGAGGAATCCAAGCGGGCCAAGTCCAACCACACGGTCAAGATGATGCTCCCCAAGGAGTATCATACGAACGTGGTGTCTTGGGCGAAGAAGAACGTGGCCCGGGATGTCAAACGGCACTCCCTGCGGAACGCTCTTCTCATCACCGTCTCGGGCGATCGCGAGAAGACCGCGATGTGGCGCCTTGACGATTGTGAGTTGAGCGGCCAGACCATCCGTCTGCAGCCCATCCCGGCGCGGATGAGCTGCGACGAGATCCTGGAGTGGGTTGGCGAGGAAGTACTCAAGGAGTACCGAAACCTCCACCACACCCGCGGGTTGAGGCCCGGCGACCGCGACGTCAACTACGTTGGCGAGGGACCTGGCGGGGAATCTGCCATGGACCCAGCGGGAGCCGGCGGCGATGAGACTCTCGTCGACGATGACGACGACGATGAGCCCGCCGAAGTGGCCGTTTGTGCCTTCGTGGCCAACAACCTGAGCGCGGGGAGCAAACCGGGAAACTGGAAGCCCCTGCAGCAGGGTTGGAGGAAGAAGGAGAAGAGGGACCCTCGCCGCATTGGCGACCCTCCGCTGTCCTTTGGGGAGTTCATACGAGCTCACCCGCAGGGCTGTTTCGTGTGTTATGGGAGGAAGAAAGGCTTCAACCATGACCACCGAACATGCCCCGTCCACAAGGCCGACACGGAGGCTTACAAGAAGGCGCACGGGTCGAAGAAGCGTGCGCCCGCGGGTATCCGGGAAGCCAAGATGGAGGTGGACAAGGACGAGCTGGCCAAGCTGATGTCGTCGGTGGGAACCAAGTTGGCCAAGGAGATCCAGGAGATCAAGCGGAACTGGGTCCCCAGGTCGGATAACAAGAACAAGGAGAACAACCAGAATGACCAGAACAAGGACAAGGACAAGAACAAGGGTAAGAAAGGGGGAAGGAAGAAGGGCATCAACGACGTTGAGGCCGAGGAGAACACCCCCTCTTCCACAACCGACGCCCCCTAGCGGAGCCCCTGCAGCCAAGGGCCCCAGCTAGGGCGGTCGCAGGATGGTGACGTGGGAAGCGCCGATCCATCCCAGTCGGGAGTCGATAAGCACAAGGGGACTGCCGCGGGCGGAAGGCCCGGTCCGGCGCCCAGTCGCGGAGTCGGGGTGAGGGCAAGTGAAGGCACGAACCCTTGCACCCGTCAGTCCTTCGCGACCAAGAACGTGTTTGATGTACTACAGGATCTATCCGAGAGTATCGGAGGATCACCCGGACCGCAGCTGGATGCTGCAGATGGGCAGCCTGAGCCCATTGTCCACGACCTGCACCAGTCGCTTGTGGAGCTTCTGGAACGGCCGGAGATCCTGAGTTTGCACGCCGTGCGCCGTGTCGGTCGCGAGCGGCAGTGGCATCTTAAGGTCCGTGCATTATGCGGGGAAGTGGAAAAGGTTTTCGACATGTTGGTCGACACGGGAGCTCAAGTCAGCTTGGTCAAGGCTGGCCTACTTCCACCAGAGTGTCTGACCGACAGTCGGAAGCCTGTCAGGCTGAAGGTGGCGAACGGCCAGTACATGGTGGGAGGCACGAAAGAAGCAGCCATTGGGCTGCAGTTCGTGAACCATCGTGAGCTGAGCCGCCCAGACCTCGGCAAGGAAATCCTCCTGCACGGTAGCTTCTACGAGGCCGAGATGGACTGGGACATGATCGTCGGGTACGACTTCATGATGGAGACGGACTCCGGCGTCCTCCCGGCCCAGGCTTCCATGACCCTGTACCAGGACGACCAGCTCTCGTGGCTTTCGTCACCTGAGCACCATGTGGAATGCCAATGGATCCACCCCGAACGCAATCAGCTCGAAGTGGCCGCGCTGGACACTGAGCCCACTGGGCCAGCGAACCAGGAGTACGGCGTAAGGCCGGAAGTGGCGAACCGAGTGGTCGCGGACCTGGGAGCTTCGGATCTGGCCCTGGATGCGTTCTCTTCAGGAACCTCCGCCCATCTGCGGGTGTGTGAGAAGTACTGGAGCGCACAGGACTCTGCGTGGAAGAAGCACTGGGGTCCGCATCAGGGACTGATGTGGATCCATTGCCCCCGTTGGGACATTCCAAGAGCGATAGCGAAGATTCGCAAGGACCGCTCCAAGGCAGTGCTGGTTGTTCCTATGGGATGCACCGAGGAGGAAAGTACCCGACATTGGGTAGCCTCATTGACCAACATGACCTTGAACAAGGTCGTCCTAGCGGTTGGAGAGAGTGTCTATCAGGACGCCAAGGGACAGCCCATGCCACCCCAGAGATGGCCAACAGAATTCCACTATGTGGATGGGGGCCTTGATCAGGCCGACACCACGGACTTCGTGTGTGTCAACCGTATCATAGCAGAACCTTGGAGGCAATGCTTTGCGGTTCCCCCTGTTGACATCGAAGAATCGGACTCCGAAGACCCCCTCACTGAAGAGGAGTGGGATCTGGTTCAGGGGTATATGGATCAGCCCTTTCACGACTGGGGAAACCAGCGTGAGGGCAAAGGCCAGGACAAAGCCTGGTGGGAAGTGGACTCGATCGTCTCCGGTTCCTATGACGGGAATACCTTCGTGCAGAGGGTGCTGGATCACATGTCCAGCCAAGACGAGCCGCCTGGCGGTAACCCACCCACCTACGGCGATCTGTTCCGAGGCAAGACCAGAGATGGCCCTTTGGGCCACCTGGGAAGACCACCTGAGCCGAAAGCGAGCGGGGTCGCTACCCCTCAAGTAAGCTCCGTGGTTCAAGTGCCCGGAAAAGCCAAGGCGGAGTCCGATGACTGCCCCAAGATCCAGGCGTTGAGGGCCAGGCTGAAGCAGAAGCATGGCGAGACCTTCTTCAGCGGCAAACCTGTGTTCCCCCCACCGGTGCGTGGACCGTATGGCGAGGCCAAGATACGACTGAAGCAGGACCCCCGTGTGTATCGTCACCGGGAGTTTGCCCTGAGGGGCGAGAGGAAAGAGGCCATGGAGAAGATCCTCCGTGACTTCATCCAGAGAGGCTGGCTCGAGCCGTGCCACTCCGAATGGGCCTCTCCTTGCTTCGTCGTCCCCAAGAAGGTTGCCGGTGAGTGGCGGCTCGTGGTCGACTACCGCGGCCTGAACGCCCAAACGCAGCACGACAGCTATACGCTGCCCCTCATTGAGGACATGCTGCAAAAGCAACACCGGCGGAGGATCTTCACGGTGATTGACCTGAAACATGGTTATCATCAGATGCCTCTCGCCGAGGAGTCCCGTGCCTGCACAGCCATGAGCACCCCACTTGGACCTCTCCAGTGGAAGGTGATGCCCATGGGCGTTACCAACGGCAATGCGGCTTTTCAGCGGATGCTGGAGAACCTGCTTGAGCCGGTGCGCGACTGTGCGGACCCCTTCGTGGACGACGTGATCATCGCGTCCGGGGACCCCAGCATGAGCTACGAGGAGCTCCTGGAGGCACACGAGAGGGACGTCACTCGAGTGCTGGACCTTCTGGTTCGGCACAAACTCACGGGCAGCAGTGACAAGGCCACCATTGCGGTAAGCGAGGTGGTCTTCGCTGGCCACGTAGTTGGGAACGGGCAGCGAAAGCCCATACCTGGCAAAGTGGCCGCGATTGAGCACTGGGAAAAGCCCAAAACGGTCTCTGAGCTACGGGCGTATCTGGGGTTCTGCAACTACTACTCGGGGTATATCAAAATGTATGCCGAGTATGCAGCCCCCATGACGACCATGCTCAAGGGCAACCGAGAGGAGACCAAGAAGGGGTCCAAGAAGGCTCTGGTCTGGACTGAAGAGTCCGACCGTGCCTTTGAGGGGATGAAGCAGGCGCTGCTATCCGCAGTGGGTCTGCACCTCGTGGATCCCGACCGAGGGTTCGTCCTGCGCACCGACGCTTCCGACTACGCCATTGGCGCTGTGTTGGAGCAAGTGCTTGACGATGGGAGGCACGTGCCCGTGGCCTTCTGGAGCCGACTCCTGGCGGAAGGCCAGAGACGGACGTGGACGCCCCGTGAAAAGGAGGCGTATGCCATCGTCATGGCTCTCAGGAAATGGGCTGGGTACATAGCCCTCCATCCCGTCACCGTCTGCACCGACCATCAGAGTCTGCAGTCGTGGCACAAGGAGCACGTGGACACGCCCTCAGCTCCCGCCTCCCGACGGGCAAGATGGCACGAGACCTTGGCCAAGTTCGACCTTACGGTTGTTTATATTCCTGGAAAGGATAACACCGTGGCGGACTGTCTCAGCAGGTGGGCCTATCCCGCCAGCAAGGGCATGCAGGATATCTCTGCCCATGGCGATGAGGCTGAGACCGCTGAAGCCAAGAGGATCATCGAAATGGAGCGCCAGATGGAGGAGGAGGGTGCTAAATGCTTCGTCGTCATGGCTGCAGATGCCCCCCTCGCGTCGAGGGTGAGCAGAGCGGTCAGTGTACTCGCCCCTGTGGGTGCCGCGGGCGGAAGGCCCGGTCCGGCACCCCCTGAGGGAGTGCAGTCCGACAAGCACCTCTTCCCAGAGTCTTGCCTCCAGGACGACTGGACCGACGATTACGCCAAGTCTGAGGCCTTTGCGGCCGAGTATAGGGCTGTGACCGACCCTGATGACGGGCAGAAGTGGCCAAAGGGGCTGACTGAGGAAGATGGCAAGCTCTACCGGAATGGTAAGCTGCTAGTCCCAGAGTCCCGGGTGCTCGAGCTGTGTGAAGCTTGGCACCACCACATGCTGCACCCAGGGGTCAAGAAGCAAGCCCTTGACATGCAGCGTCGGTTCGAGATCGACCACATCGTTCTCTACACCGCCATCAAAGAGGTCAGGAAGGGTTGCTCGGTCTGTCAGGCCTGCAATCCCGATAACCGGAACGTCAAGGGGGAACCCCAATGGACCCCGGTTCCTGACCAGCCCATGGGGAGCGTGGCCATGGACGTCTTCTCCATGCCCGAAGTGCACATTGGCAAGGAGACCTTTGACTGTGTGGTTCTCTGTGTGGACCGTCACAGCGGCTACGTTGTAGCCGTTCCGGCACGCAAAAAGGGGTTGCTTGCCAAGGAAGTGGCAGTCATGATGATTCGTCATTGGCTGACCGTCTTTGACATCCCCCGCACCATTTGCAGTGACCGAGGGCCCCAGTTTACTGGTGGCTGGTTCAAGGCTATGTGTTCCCTGATGGGGATACGTCATGCCAAGAGCGTCGCCTATCTCAGCCGGTCTAACGGCCGTGCTGAAGTGGCTGGACGGCAGCTGTTCGAGAAGCTGCGCAAGATCCACATCACCAATCCACGGCGGAACTGGTTTGAGGAAATGTGGCCTGCTCTGAAGGCCCATCATGACACCCCCACTCCGGGCGGTTTGTCCCCTCACCAGATTCTGTTCGGCAGGGACCCCCTGGGCAGGGGACTTCCCTTGTCTGGTGATGGCATGGCTATGGATGCCAAGGAGTTCTTCGCGCGGCAGGAGCAAACGGCGCGGGACATCCGCCAGCAGCTTGAGAAGGAGCATGCTGAGCGTCAGAAGTCCGCCCCGAGCTCGACAGCGCAGAAGTTCAGGGTGGGAGACCCGGTGTGGGTGATCAGACCCCGCCCCATGGGCACCCACCGCACCAAAACCTGGTTCACACCCGGCGAGGTGGTCCGCAGGATTGGTGAGGACACCTACCGCATCAAGGTGGGTCACGGACAGTTCTGGGAGCGCCACGAGAGTCAACTCCGTGTGCGGGAACCCGACCTCCGTGGCCGACATGTGTCCCTGGACTACGCCAAACATGAGGCCGATTCGGACGACGACTATGCTGAGCAGGACGACTATACTGTCGAGAAGATCCTGGCTCAGCGTCCGAAGGCCTCGGCACCCGGAGGTCTGGAGTTCAAGGTGCGTTGGCGAGGTTATGGGCCGTCCCACGACACCTGGGAACCCGTCTCCTCGTTTGTGCCGCGGGTCAATACTCCCTTCATGGAGTACATCCGCAGGCACAAGACCAAGATCCACGTTTCGGACTTGGCAGCACTCACCCGGGCGATTGCAGCCAGGGGTGCCTGATCAGCGCCCTGGGCTCTCCCCTGATGTGTTGTGAGCGCTTGTGAGGCCGACGAATCGTCCCTTACTTGCTTGCTCTCTTCCATCTTTCGGTGACAGAGTGGCCATATGCCCCCTCCTGCTGTATCCAGAGGAGGATGGCCCCTCTCTTCTTCTACTCGTCACTCCCCCCCCTGCTGAATCCTTGGGAAACCAGGTAGGGCGACTGACCTTCATAACTCTGAGCTCTTGGGGCCTTGAAGCCCATACGACGTTGCGCAACGGATGCCGCTGTCATCGGCATTGCAATTTTTTGGTGTGTGGTCTGGTTCCATGGCATTTGCGGAATCCAGACCAGTCGACGTGTGTCTCGAGACTATATATGCCTGAACTCAGGCGTTATCCTGTCCATCCTCCTGCATTTGCCTTATCCTGACCGTGGCGTGGTTTGGCACTCTGTTCTGAGTGTGTTTACACGCCTATTTACCCAAATTGTTGCTTGTTTTTCTGCCCTCCAGGATATGTGCATCTGTATGTTAAGTGTCATCAGCCCATCGCTGAGGGATGGACTGTTTTTCACCACGAATCGGGATACAGAGGCGCCTTGAGTCGCCGTGTACATATCCTTACAGCCTGGTCCAGCCTGGACCAGTACTTGATTACAGATTCTACTGTTTGAGTGCCCGTGATACCGTGTTGCCCTATTCGCTGTGATGTGTGGAGATCCTGATGGCGCCAGGCGGGAAGCCCAGTTGCCTGACTACACTCCCAGCGGTCCGCCACTGTCAGTCCCAGTGTGAGCCTACCGATTTGCAGACGCACTTGCATTCGGATGGCGGCCTCCGGTGCTCCTGACCTCGGTCAGTCTGCCTGGGAAACTGGTGGTTTGAGGAGTCGACGCCTCCGCCCACACTGCATGAGGACTCCCTCATGTATGGCCTTCGTGGCAGTAGGGCGAGGGAAAAGACGGCCTTGATGCCCGATCCCTTCAGGAGGAGTTCCCTTACGATTTGGGGTTCGTAAGGAGTTCGACTATGGCACTCTGGACTCGCGTCGTATGGATATGGACATGGTGCGCCCGAGGAAGGACCCGTGGGGACTCTCCCCAGTCGGCGGGCCTTGGGAAGCTTGGGGTAGCCTGATGGATCTTTGTGGTCGCTCTCGACTTGTGGGGCCACCTCGGCCGTCGTGTGACGCCTATGTTGGCCGTGTATGCCACTGCCATTGTGGTGGTGACCGTAGCAGCCGGCACCCGGTGCGCCTGGTATGGGTTAACGGGTCCCTTGGATGCCGAACAATCGCCGCCAGGACCCGGGACTTGATACTTGATACTATACATGTGCTACGAGCTGTTACAGCAGCATACCTATCCCACTGTGGGATACCTATCTTACTGTGACTTACTGAAGTGAGGATGTGACACCCCCCCCCCCTTTCAGGGAGTGGTCCCGGGTACCCGCTGCCATGCGTGGGTGTTATCGAGCCCCCCCAGGGTTTGCTCTAAGGAGGGGGGTGAAGCGGTACCCAGAACCCCATGGCCAGGTTACGGCATACAACCGGTCTCCGGTCCACTAACCCCATGCACGGCGTGTTCCGTGCCGTGAAGCCCCGCATCGGCAACCGATGCACCGCCAGCGCAGATTTGTGTATCAGAATATCAGGAATCAACAGGGTTTTATTTTCATATTGTTTCCGTCAATTTTTACGCTTCCGTTCCGATACTCACTGTTTTGACTGCTGGCGGTTGGTTCGCGACTTTACCGTAACCGCCAGTTTAACTGATTATAATGGAAATTTTAACGCTATCCGTCACGAAGGCTCCAAAGTTGCCAGGAACTGCATGGATGCTTCCGCAATTTTCATAATTAATACTCGCAACCTTAATCCGAATTTTTCAGGATGTCGAAATCGGATTTTCGACTTCGACATCCCCGCACTTGATTTGACCTCTTTCGAGTGGACCTACGTGCTTCCGTATGCACGAATCAACTTCCCTTTTATCCTGCCCTCCATTTGTCTTAAAGATATGGGCAAAACAAAGTTGATTCGTGAGGCCACTTGTCACTTGTGAGGGTCATATCTCGTGCTGCTTGCGAGTATTGACGATAAGGAAACGTGGGACGTATTCACAATACTCCCGACGTAATTTAGGAAGCTTTATATGCCTTGCGTTTCCACACATGCGCGCTAGTGTAATGGATCATGGTCAAGAGGGTAGAGTTTGCGTTACAACTCATTGGCCATGATATTGCGTGCGTTAAGATAACTTTCGAGTGTAGCGCGCGAGTGTTGGCGTTGCATAGGAACTCTCCTTGAGTTCCTATGAGCGATTGACACAAAGTTATGCCCTTGGAGGGGCATGACATATCGTGGTGGGAGCCACCTTTTTGGGCTATATGTGGTATGTGCCATGTGTTGTGTTGCGTGCCCATTTGGCGGGTCCATTACTCCAAGCCAAGCCCGCCAATGGACCACATATTGTGCAAGCCCCTTCTCCATACTCCCTACGGTCAATTGCAAGCCTAACCTTCGTGAAGGGAAGCTTGTGTGGTGAACCCGAAGCGATGCGTTGGGAGCAAGGTGTGTATTTTGCAATTTTCCATATTTTCATGTGCCCACTTGGGAAGTAGCGTTCGTAACCTTTCAAGGCGCCCCAAGCGGAGCACATATGTGGGATCGAAGGTCATTGGTGTCAAGTCATTGTGTTTAGAAGGATTAAGTGATTGCACGATCCAAGCCGAAGATATTATAATATAATTATGCACCTTTCAAGGCACTTTTGTGTGTGCTTGTGCCAATTTTGCCATTTTTGGCCCGTCATGATGTCAAGTGGCGACCGTGTATCTCAACGTTGCGCTCAATTGACATCATGACCCAAGTATGATATGAGGGTACATACTTCGGTGCCCAACATATCTTGGACCCGGCGAATAACTCCTCTTAGGCTTGGCATACCGTGGCCTCCATGTTGGCGATTTGGGACTATCCCAAATCATGGGCTCACTTGGCGACCCTGCCATTCCCAATATCGGAGGAGTTGGGCGACGCCCAAAAGATATGTTGGACCAATATGACTTGATACCAATCCTATGGCACACTCCGGTCCGAGTCGGGCGTGTGCCTCATTTGCTCCAACCATGAGTGTGCGCAATTTTGGCCATTTTGAGCAATTTTCTACTTTAGCTGCCCGCCGTGCACCATGTTCTAACCCTCGTGCACGCCGGACGCATGGACCAATGGACCATATATGACATGGGTGCTATGGGTAATGGTCCCCATGGTCCACACACCACGTGGGCGAAGCGGAGCCACCTTCGTTAAGGCGCTAGCCCAAAGTGAGTGTAGGCAATTTTGCAATTTCGACATTTGTGGACCCAATTGGGATCGTCACCACGCCGAGTGGCATGGAGATCTTTGAGAGCCAAGGGCATGGGAGTCTCCATTGGACTCCCGGTGGATCGCGTATGGAATGGCGGATCCGATCTCCAAGCCGGCGTGGAGATATACTATTGGGAGCACACCGAATTTTGGCTCATTTCAGGCAGCCAAAATGACCCAATTTTGGGACCCCAATTTCCCCCTTCCGTGTGGTCAATTGGCGGCCCCATTTCTCTAAGCCCATAGGGAGCCCGGACCTAAATCCAAGTTGTACACTCAGATATGAGTCCTAGGTCCTGCCTCCTACCCTGTGAGCCATTGGCCTTACCTTGGCCGGGCGAGCCACGCGTGGGAATGACGCCAATTTTGGTGATTTTGGCATCATGACCCCACATGACTCATCCGTGTTGCCCTGATGCCGGGACCTCAGAGGGAACCAGGTTGGGTGAGGGCTCCAAAGGGTTCGTACTCGAAGGGCATAGGGTCAGTTGCCTCGTCCCTACCTCTGGCGGGTCCGGACGAGGGGTCAATTTTGGAGTTTTTCAAGCTAATTGCAGTTTGGGCTGAAACAGCCCATTTTCAGCTACCAACTCCTGAGGGATAATGGCGGGGCCATATCTCTGGCTCAGAGTGGAGTTGGGACCTGCCGTTAAGGGAGCATAGGGAGCGACTGTCGGTTGACGTTGGAGTCACTTGGCTCCCAGGAACTCGCCTGTGGCTAGGCGGCAGACCTCCCCCATTGGCAGGGTTTCAGGGTCCGGACTGAGCAGGGCATGGGTTGTGTTTGAGCCCCCGCCCCCACCAGCCACTGAGAGGGTCGGACCTGGGATTGGGATATGAGTTAGGACTGAGTGTCTATTGACCTGTGATGCCCTTACCCCAGTCCAGTCTTAACCCCATGTGTACATATCCTGATGTGTTGTTGTACATACTTTCGTTCCCTCTTTGCAGAGTGGCAAGGATTCTGAAACGCTTTGTCACATGACAACGCATTGATGCCCTTGTGAGCGTAGTGCTTTGCCTGCCTGCTCACTTGCGTGTGTCCACCGCAGCGTCCCGTGGCCGGCCCCCCACGGGAACGCGTCACTTCTTCGGCCTTGGCAGGAAGAATCTTCTTACGGATGTCCCTAAAAAGGTCCGTATCAACTGCCTCTTGAAGATAGGTGGGTCGAGTGTCGACATTCCAGAGATTCTCTTCGTGATCCAGCTCCTCGAAAGGATCTATGAAAGCTTCCACACGGGGTTTTTCATAAAAAACTCTGAATTTGCGGCGCGATTTAAAATTTTTCTTCGCCCGTGCACTGAAGATTCTTTTCGATGTCGATCGTATTGGGGAAGAGGGAGACGAGGCGGATCCATTTGACGTTGGATCACCTTGGGTATCTGACGGACAAAAATCAGAAAAAATAGATTCATCATCAGTACCACGCTCAACCTCAGATTCAGACCCAACACAAGAATCAGTACCAGAATCAGCAGAATTAGAGTCAGAAAGCTTTCCATCCACCAGGAATGCAAGCGAACTCCAGGACCGCTGTGGCAGGGGACCTGTGTCGTCCCTGGCATACAGCTTAATCTTCCTGGGAAGTTCGATGTAATCTACACAAATGTCTTGTAATTCCTGAAACCAAGGCTTGTCGTCCCACAAGGGCACAACTAAAATCGCCTGGGTTTTATCTTGCTTGATTTTGTGGATGACCTGCTGGATTAAGTGAAACGGAGGATTAATCCATAACTTCTTGTCCCATTTATGGGTCCAAGCGTCGCGAAAATGCTTGTCAAAGCGCTTGTTCTCGCGGTTAGCAAAGGCATCATACTGTGGCCAAAAGGAATGGTGTTCATAAAAATATTCACAAATTGTATCGCGCCATTTGTCGACAACTCTGTAGGATGAAGAGTGCCAGCGCGAAGGGCGTCGTGGCTGGGAGTCCCTACGAAGACATTCTAACTCTCGGGAGTAATCGGCACTCCCATTCACCTCTGCAATGGTGACATCTTCGCCAAATTTTGGTGTAACCTTTCGCTTCAAAAATTCTTCTGCACTTTTAAACCCTGCGTGCAAAAAACGAAATTCAGGACGCTCCAAGGGACCTGACTCCAGCAAAAAACAACGCCGATGACCTACGGGCGCCACCCTGTTCTTGCTAAGCCAAGGATGGCCCAAGTAAAGGTCATACTTTCTGTCGGCACGATAGAAGTAGTCATCCTTAAGGACAACTTCCTCCACATTACCTTCTTCCCAAAGGTCTTGAGCGACCAAATGAGTTGATATATAACAACCGCGTTGCCCACCTGCGAGAGAATGTCCAGAAACTCCCTCGAGGGTAACAGGATGAGGCGACTCAAACACGCAGTCGTCGGGTAAGAAAGAATTGGATTGGAGATTTACCTCGGATCCATTGTCACACAAACAAGTGGCGAGGTGGAAATTGCCCTTGCGATCAGAGACCCACAGCTTTGTGACAAACTGACGGGCCCTGTTCTTGGACTGTACACCAACCTCGTCCACTACAACAGAAGGATCCGCTGCCGGATCCAGGGGAGAGGAGACAAGCGACCCTACATCAAGTAATGGTCGATCAGGAATCTGGGGATCATGCCTGAAATCGCCTGGGGAGGGGCGATTTTCGTGGCTCCCCTAGGCGTTCTGACCTCCAGTGACTGCGTTAACATTGTGAACACACCCTGATTCGTCGACCCACTCATCTTGGAACGGATCATCTGCTGGATTCAAGGCATTTTCGACGTAATCTCGATCCGCATCGGACACCTGATCTGCCCCTGAGACCTGATCCACACGATGGTTGCCCTTTCCACGTCCACGGCCACGGCCGCCGGATGATGGACCTCCACCGTCGCCACGCCCTCTGCCCTTACCAGAGAAAGGGGTCCCAGAAGGATTTCCCTTACCTTTACCCTGGAATCCTGGAGCATTTCCCTTGTTTGTACCGGATTGAGGGGTTTGGCCTGGATTTCGATTTCCGCCTCCGGCGTTGCTATTGGGATTTTTCTGGCCGTTCGGCTGCCCACCGGAGCCGGATGGAGTCCGATTTCCTGTGCCTTGGGACCCGCCAGGGCCTCCAGTGTTTTTGTTTCCACCGGAGGGGGTCGGATTCCCTTTTCCAGCCTTTCCACCATGCACCTGTCTGTCATTCCTGTCTGAATTCTGCGGATTACTGATATTTTCACCAATCACCTTGTGATCGTAAGGAGACCATCGGTGATTACCAGTAGAATGCGTCTTAGCTCGGTTCGTAGAACCTAAAAGAAGACAGATGCTACAGTGATCCTGAACATTCCGGGTGTCATTCACCTTTTTGTTGCCCTTTTGGGCCCCATTTTGGGTGTTTTGCTGGGTATTCTTGTTTCCCCCAAGACCCTCATGGAAATTCTGGTTGGCGGCGTCGGCGAGCCGCTCAACCTCTTCCCAGAGTTCCTTCGGGGTGAACGAAAACACCCAGTTTTTGGCCTTCAGGCGATGGCCATGGAAGCTTACTCCCCTGTTGAGGACTTGGACAAACAAGTCCCGATCCTCGTGTTCATTAAACTTGATTTTCCACGTGTTTTCAGTGAATTTCACTTTGGAAAACGACGTGGGGGAACACTTTTGAAGTGATTCCCTGACGGAGAACCTGTTGGCCGAGGCATCGAAGCCTTCGACCTCCGCCCACCAGGTCTTGACCTTTTCTTCGGACTGTTTATTCCGAAGGATGGCGGCAGTTTCTGAGGGGATGTTGTCAAAAATCAGATTTTTCAGCTCGGCACTAGAAAATTTTTCGCCTGAATGTTCAGCTTCTTCCACTAAGTTCCAGAAGCGCTGTCTCTTGTCTTGCACTTCGTGCAAGATTAATCGCGAGAATGAAGGAAAATTCTTCAACATTTGGTGGTAATGGTCCTCTGGCAGCCGGGATCCACGCACCTCCAACTGTTCCCACACCTCATCAAAGGTAAGGGGGGAACTTGTATCCTCACGATCACTCCAGGTCCTGAGCCAAGTGTTGGCCGGCGCTCCCTCAAGGCAGTCCAAGAGGGCCATCAGGAACTGATCATCTTGGAGTTTTTGAGTCTTAACCCACAGTTTAAATTCCCGTTGGAACTGAGGCCAACGTCTGGGGTTCCCATTATACTTCGGTTGCTTGGCAACCTGACGAAGTCGCAATGAAGTAGGATTAAGAAGCGAATCCAGCCCAACACCGGCCGTAATGGCAGACACCTTGGCGGCATCATTCGCCACACCAGCTCCGGCGAGGGTCTGGGCGAGCAACAGCTGGGCTAAGGCATTGGAATCAGCAGCAGGAGGGGCAGTACGGGAGGCAGTTGGCTTGGCATTCTGAGCCTCAGTCCTAGCCTTCGCCGTCCTACTCTGAGAACGAGAGATTGTTACCCTTTCCTTTAGCTTGGTCCTGCTGATCCTTGCATCGGTGGTCCTGGAGTCCACCGAAGGAGCAATTGAAAAAATTTCTGTCGCCTCCTCCGACGGCTCTGTTGCTTGTTCCACAGATGATGCGCCCTCAGATCGCATGTGCGTCTTGAAAAGATCTTTTATTCCCAGCGTTTGAATGATGAGTTGCATTTGATCTTTGAGCAATTGGAGCTCAGAATCTCGCTCGAATCTGCAGGAGCAGTCGGCAGGACAGTACATACCGTGTCCTGAAGGGCCTGAGCAGGCTGTCGGACCGCTAATCTCAGTGGTCCGCAGCCAGGAGTCCACTTGGGGAGCTCCTTCAGCCCTAATTTCCAGGCTTGCCTGCCTGGCCGCCTCTAAAATTCCTTCCTCAACCGCGGCGGCTAGATCGTCGCGGATGGAAACAGGGGGATGAGGGGCGGAGGGCCCGGGAACAGGTGCCGTGCCCTTCTCCTTCGGGAAGGGGCTTGCCTTCCAGATCTGCAAAAAAATGGCAAAAGAGTCATCTTCTTGAGAACGCCACCACATCCTGGTATTAATTTCGTCCTGAAGGAGGAAAAAATATTCCATTAAAAATTCAGAGGCGATTCTTTCTTGTCCTATCAGCTTAGACGTGGCTAATAGACAAAGGGCCTCAAGGGCCTCAAGGTTACGGGTCACTTCTGGGGACAAATGGTCGCCCCATTGTGCCCAAGAGGCTTGTCGATTATAGCTAGGTACCTCACCTGGACCACCCATCTCAATGTCGTCGATGTCGGCGTCCGTGGTCTCAAATGTTGGACATTGGTAAGGAATGTTGGTACCTGCCAGCTCCGTAAGGTCTACCGGAGCGTTGCCATCGTCGTAGGCTGGTGGATTCCAGCTGCTCGATGGCCAGTTTCGACTGGGATTAGGGTAATTGGGGTCCCCACAGCTGCTGATTTGCGCCCTTCTTGGGCAGCTTGGGCTTGCGCAAGGCATTCCTCTCAAGGCCTCGTTCGCGCAGCACCATGGCAGCGTAATCGTTACTTCTCCAGAAGCGGCGGGGTCTACGGGGCCGTACTGGGGAGCGGGCTGTGGTTGGGACACCAAAGGAACAACATTCAGGTCACAACCCTACCCTGGCATTTTACCCCTAAGGGAGCATTATATGGCCCTATATATGGGATATATGTGGGATAGGGTATATCATATTCCATTTCCTTGTTAGGAATATAGGATGTGGGATGGATAAGGCAATCATGGATGTTTAGTAGTTATATCAATTAGTGGATGATAGGGTGGATTTCTCATATGTGCATATCAGGTATTTCATTGGCTATGTGTACCATATCTGTTTGCAGGATACTATTCAGTCAACACTATCGTTATGTCTTCTATGCCAAGCAATGTTGCTGCCCATGCCACTGCGACCTCTGCTCCTGACCACCCGGTCTGGTTTCATGGTAGCAGAGGCGAAAATTTTTCGTCTCTGTTGGGCGCTTGGCATCGCGGAAAGCGATCGGTCCGCGAAATCGTGGACCAAATCCAAGAGAAAATCTCTTCCCCGGGAGGGATATCTGAGGGTGTCCAGGTCCCCACTCTCAGGACCTCCTCGGCCCTGACCCCATCGACCGGGCAGGGGCCGCAAAAACGGGCCAAGCCCCAAGTGGCTACAAATCCTAAGTTTCCGAAATCCCCGAATGTTCCCATCGGGGCCCCCCATCCTCGAAATCCAGCTGGTGTACCTGGGATGGTTGGGGGGGAAATAGACGGCCACCCTCAGGGAGCGATAAGAGGACCACAATCGCCTATTATGGGCTCGGGAACCGTTACTAGCGCCGAGAATCGGGCAGTAATCGACCAATCTACTGGGGTGATCGAGCGTACGAACGCTGCGCCCTCACGCGCTGCCGACTGGGGTACGATGGCTTCGCCAATGGGGCCTATCGTGGTCGACTCTGGCACTCCTCCGTCGCTAGGGGGGTTGCCAGAGCCTCAGGTCAGAAAGAACCTGTTTGCGGCAGGGCCCATCAGCCCCATTGTTGACCAACTCGACGCTGAAAACCGTCGAGTCCTCGCGCTCACGCCTGATCCCCATGGCCATCTGGGTCCGGCTCGAGAGGCCGTGGCCCTGATCCAGCAAGCCCTGTCGGGGACTAGGCAGAACCCCACTGTGGTGGAATCGTCGCCCACTCCAATGAGTGGATCGCGGCGGTTTCCCTCCCTGGTGGAGGAATCTCCTGCCTTGGGAGCGTATCCCAATCCCCCGAGCGGATCCAGGCTAAATCCTACGATCATCGAGGAATCCCCCACGCAAATCGAGGAGGATGAGTGTGACCAGTGGTTCCCCCTGGCGGTGGAGCAGTGGAACGATGATGAGGAGGAGGAGATTGGAGTGTTGGAACGTCATGAACTCCATCATTCCCCTATTTCCGTTGCCTCGTCGCCGGCACCTCCTGAACCTATGTCAGGGACCAGGGATCGCCCCATGCTGGTGGAAGAATCCCCGGCCCCCCACTACATCACGGTGGAGGACTCTCCGGCCCCTCAGTTTATTGTTGTGGAAGAGTCCCCGGTGCCTATGAGCGGCGTCAAAAACCGCCCGTGTCTTGTCGTGGAATCTCCGGAGCCTACGGAGGACCGGGCCGGTACTACATCTCCGGTGCCTATGAGTGGCACGAAAGATCGTCCATCCCTAGTGGATGATTCTCCGGCAATGCCGAAGGTCAACAATCTGTGCTGGGGGGGAGGGAATCAGGTGGAGGGAGGTTCAGCAACCCTCCCAATAAATTTGGTCTCTCCCCCCACAAATACATCTCCTACGGAGGACCCCCAACTGCCCAATTGGGGGGGGGATCCAGCGGTTGCAACGGGATCGGAGCCTGTTTTTGCTTCCCATCCGAGAACTCGATCACCTATGGTGGTTCATGAGTCACCACAGTATATTGTGGTGGACGATTCCCCACCCCCACCGCCGCGACCGAATACTGTTGGTCATGTTCCCCCTCCGCCGTCACCCTGCCACCGCCAGGTGGCTTACATCGAGCACGTGCAAGGAATCCCGCACCTGGTTCGGCCATCTAGTGGTGGGGGATCGGGGGGGGGACATCCCTCTAGTGGGGGGGCGCCAGCGCCTGTTGCTGCGCGCCCCACACCCCCGTCTCGCCCTGCGGGGGGGCCCTCTGGTCCCTCCGTGGCAGGGGGGGCTGCTGGGGGGGGCGGTGGTGGGTCATCTCCTCCTCGTGGAGGGGGGGGTCCATCTTTTCGACATTCTGGGGGCCCCACTCCTACACGGGGGGAGGACGACCTACAGCACACCTGTGGCTGTCCCCGGTGTGTGGTGCACTACGAAACGTGCATCCAATCTCTGATGGCACAGGTGAGGGACCTGCGAAATCAGAATCTGGAGTTGCAGCGATCCCATCAGGAACTTTCTCAGGCAGTAGCCTCTACCGTGGGCATCAGTAAGTCCTACGGGGACCGGATGACCCAAATCTTGTCTACGTTGGCTAAGTTTGACGCGGTGGTTCAGGGCTACCAGCGGGATTCTAAGGCGGTGGAGGCTAGTGTGTCGGATCATCTTAAGATGTCCAACGGCAACACGGCTAAGTGCTTTAGCGCAGTGGAGTCGCTCGCTGCACGTTACGCCGCCGTTGCATCTAGGATCGATGCGTGGGACCACTGGTACTCCACGCCTGCGGAACCCGTTACGGTGGTCCCAACCCCGCCATCGGCGCCTCCGCCCGTTCCTGATCCTACACCGGCGGCGCCTACGGCGCCCATGGGCGCGCCATCCGGTTCATCCGGTGGTGGGTGTGTCCTTCCTTTCTCCGTCCACCCATCCCACGATTGCATCTACCATCCGAACGCTTGTCCGGATTCGGGGTGGCCGAGGGGGGGGGAAGAACACCACGAACACCCCCACCCCCAAGAACCTACATCGTGGAGGGGAATCGCCGAAAAGCAGAAGGAACGTGCTGTTCCCGAGTGGAGGGCGACGCCTAAGGGCGAAGAACACCCCACGGAGCCTACGGCCCCGTGGGCCAATGAAGAGGAGAACACCTCTTCGTTGGGGAACATTAATCCCCTCACGAAAAATGTTTTCACTTCCCCTGGTAAACCTTCGTACACGCCCTCTCATCCTACTGATACGTGTACAGTCTCTCCAGTGAAGGTTGCACCAAGTGCAAGTGGAGGTGCACCCCCAACCATGGCTCCCCCTGCTTACCACCCGTACCAAATGCCTATGGTGCAAAATAGTTACACCAAAGCGGTGGAGGATAGTGATATGCCTAAACCGCAATTTAATGGGCAGCTAGAGTGCTACGACGAGTGGGTGGAGAAGCTTCAACAATGGTTCGGGGGGTGTGATCCCATGTACCGAAAAGCCAACGAGGCAAAAATGATTTTGAGTACCTTGCCCCCATGGCTAAAGGCGATCATCAACGCCCGGGTTGCCGAGGCCACCCACCACACACGCACGGCCCCCACCCTCAAAGAGTTGTGGGACTTTTTGGAACAACGTTTCCACGAGTATGACCCCTCAAGGGCTGATGAAAGGTGGCGAGCCCTCACCCCCAGGGTGGTTAGAGGGCAAGTGACCCTCATCGACCTCGAAGATTTCTATGCTCGTTGGCAACGTTTGTTGCCTCTGAGCAATGAGACTCGTCCCCACGTGATCCGGGAGCAGCTCCTAAGCAAGCTCCCGTGGATCAAGGAGAAGGTCGTCAAGCAAGAGGCTAAGAATAGCCCAGACAGCTATGTGGTGGATTTTAGTGGCCTTGACCCTTCGCCGGGTCGCGCCCCATTCGAAAAAGAACTCAGGAAATATAGCGCTCAAGCTTGCACTACGGTTCCTGAGATTGTTTCCTATTCGGGGCCGGGGGTGATAGTTGACTGCAAAGACCCGGCTCTCCAGGAGTGGATCTTGAAACTCAACAACACACCTCACACACGCGGCTACACTATAAAAGTGGAGCAACGTAGGCCTCGTTTGAAGCCTGCGGAAATCTACGCCCTTGCCCATAAAAGCGTGTCGGAGAGGGAAGCTCTCGAACGCCTCAATAAAGGAGACAAGACGACGGTGACGTACACTCATCGCCCTTCTCACAATAAAACCGCGGTGAATGCGGTTAACGCGGAGGCTACGGCGGACCCTGACACCTCCGAACCCGCTGACACCTCCGTCAACGCCGTGGGTCACTCTAAACCTCCGGCGAAGAAACCCGTCGACCCCGGGGCTAAACCGCCACCTACCTTTTGGGTCCCGTTTCAAACATTGGAAAACACGTAAACAAACGGATATGGACATGTCTTGGATTGATTGGGGTGCCACCAATACCACCCTTTGGACGTGTAAGCCTAATTCTCCGTGCAATGACACTCATTGGAACATTGCGGGTAAGTCTAAAGGTGGTAAGCCTAAGGGTGGCGATAAGGGTGGCGGTGGTGATAAGGGTGGTGGTGGTTATAAGGGTGGCGGCGGCAAGGGCGATAAAGGAGGCAAGGGAGCGCCGAACGGGCGCGGACGTTGGTGAGGGTGCCCAGAGGCGCCCCCTTCGAAAGAAGAAAACCTCGGGCACCCCTGTGACACTACCGTGGCTCTCGTTCCATCGAGAGTCATGAAGGGGCATATAGTGACTAGTGAGATTCAAACCGAACTTTCCGTTCAGGTTGTTTTGCCCAATGGAGAACGCAAGGCCCTCCGTGTTTTGGTGGATTTTGGGTGCCAAGCGGTCGCTTTGGCCAACCCCAATGTTTTTGGAGACCAACTCTCCGAAAAATATGAATCCCCTCAACGGAGGCGCCTACTCCAAGCAGATAATGAGACGCCTTTGCCAGGGGGGGACGAGCAGATAGACGTCAAAATTCAATTTACGGGGGTTGTGGATGGTAGTGTTTCACTTCCTCGTGTTGCCCAGTATGGCGTGTCCCCGTACCTTGTCCCGAATTTACCTTGGGATATGGTTTTGGGGCACCCATGGGGTTACGAACATTGTGTGAGCCATTTTGCCCGTTTCAATTGTTTGTACTCTCACCATCCAGTGCACTCCCGTTTTTGGATTGAGGACTTCCGTGAGGCTCCGCGAACCGGCAAACCATTTTTGGTGAAACCCATTCATGGTAAGGTGTCACGTCAGTCCGTGTGGGGCCTAACCGTTCCAGTTATTGGGGCGGTCGCTCCTACGCACCCTGCCCCGGCCATTGTGGTTACGCCCCCTGGTGGCGAACCGCCTAACCGTGTTGAGGCCGAGAAACACATATCCTATGCCTTGACCGCTTCCTCCGTGGCCCCCGTACAGGACCGGGCTTGTGCTTTGGAGCTCGTTGAATTTGCTCCCGAAGCCCTTGCCCGTGATGTTCTACCTACCCGGCGTGATGGGTCCATGTGGACCCAGTCTGACTATGGCCTCACGCCATATTGGGCCGCACGTGTCAAAAAACAATTTGGCAAAAACCCCGACGTGGACGCCTTCAATAGGGTCCCGGGTATGGCTCAGGCTACCCGTTGGGTTTCGCCGCTTGAAGATTTCTTTTCCACTCCCGCGGACCCCTCCAAATTGTATTGGATGTGCCCTCCCTATCATCGGTTTTCCGATTGTGTTCGGAAAATTCGGCAAGAAAAACTACGAGCCATCGTCGTAGGGCCGAAGTGGACACATAGGGAGTGGTGGAAACCCCTTATGGAAATTACTTTGCAAGGGTACCACCTTCCTGGGCCAGAGACTAAAGCCTGTCTCTATCAGAATGACCACCTCACGCCCCTTCCTCAACGGGGTTGGTCCACGGTGGCGCTATACGTGGACGGTGGTATTGCGGAGGAAAATTTGGCGGCCACTAAATGTCATGTGGCCTCCGTTTTGGCACCGGCCGTCTCTAACCCCGACACGGATGGCGAGCCGGGCATGACCTCGGAGGAAGAGTCGGAGGATGAAAGGGTGCCTAACCATTTGGCTTCGGTGCGCACCCTCACGTATCAGGCGACCCATAAAAAACTCCTCGCACCCGTTACTCTTGATCCTACCCCCGAAGATTTGGAGGCGCAAGAATGCGTGCGTTCACGCATTGCGAAAATTGAACGAGAGTTATTGGGTGGGGGGGCCACTACCGTTAAACGTTACCGAAAACGTAAAGGCGCCACACGATTGTTGGCGGCTTCTCGTGTGGGTGGCGTTGTCGCCACCCAAGAGCCTATTGTGTCTCCGGAGGTGGAGCTCATGAGGAAACGCATTCTCGCGGACTACGAGCGGGATGTTTTTAGTGGGGAGGTTCGTCTCCGTCCGGACCAGGAACACCCTAAGGTCCGTGGTACGGAGCGGTTGGGGTTTGCTAAACTTGACCTATACCCGAACGCCAAACCCAAGTCCGTAAAACCTATACGGTTGGTGGGGGAGCGTGCCGCGGCGGAGCAAGAAATAGTGGAGGACTTTTTGGCTCGTGGCTGGATTGAGCCGTGCCCTGCCTCCGAATGGGCGCCCAACGGTTTCGTTGTGCCCAAGAAAGAGAAAGGAAAATGGCGCCTCGTGGTGGACTACCGCCAACTTAATGAGGCTACCTTGCCCGACGCACACCCCCTCCCCCTCATAGAAAACATGTTGGAAAATCAATCCAAACACAAGATTTTCACTATTGTGGACTTGAGTAAAGGGTTTCATCAAATTCCCCTTCACCCTGAATCCCGGGCTAAGACCGCCATGAATTTGGCGGGTAAGCGATACCAATGGCGTGTTATGCCTATGGGTATCAAGAATGGGCCCGCTATTTTTCAACGGGTCATGGACCATGTTTTGCAGGGTTTGGATTGTGCGGACGTATATATTGATGATATTATTATTGGTTCCTCCGGTGCGACGGAGGAGGAGCTATTGGCTAACCACGACCGCGACGTGCGTGCCGTGTTGGCTAGGCTACGAAAAGAGGAGTTGGTTGCTTCGGTTAGCAAAACCGATTTCTTTGTTCGTTCGGTTGAGTTTTGTGGCCATGTGTTGGAAAATGGCACACGTCGGCCGGCGCCAGGGAAAATGTTGGCGCTTGAGCGTTGGGACAAACCGGATAATGTTCGGGAGCTCCGGGGGTTCTTGGGGCTCGCCAACTATTATTCGGGCTATGTCCAACATTACGCCTCCATAGCTACCCCTTTGATTAATATGTTGAAGGATTTGCCTAAGCATAAGAATGGCAAAAAGATAGGCCTAACATGGAATGCTTCGGCTAACGAGGCCTTTTTGAAGCTCAAGCGTGCTATTACGGATATTGTTCCCCTCCAACTAGCCGATTGGGATAAGGACTTTGTCCTCACCCCGGACGCTAGTAATTGGGCGGTGGGGGCGGCCCTACAGCAGGAAGGTCCCGATGGTGCCCTACGCCCCCTTGCCTTTTTCTCCCGCAAATTGTCAGGCAGCCAGTTGAATTGGAGCCCTCGGGAGAAAGAATGCTACGCCATAGTGGCGGCGCTTTTAAAATGGCATGGTTGGGTGGGGAACAAGCGCGTGGAGGTCCGTACGGACCACCGTAGCCTTGAAAATTGGGCTACGGAGGACCTCAAAACCGTGGGGGGTCCCTCTCCACGCCAAGCACGTTGGCATGAATTGTTCTCTAAATTCGACCTCCATGTGGTTTACACTCCGGGGCCAGTGAACCCCGTGGGTGATTTCTTGTCCCGTTGGGCTTACCCTGCTAGCCCGGCGTTGGGTGATGTGTCCATACATGGGACGGCCCAAGCGGCCGGGGATGTGCGGGACATGATGGCGGCCGAGAAGGAGGAACTTCTCGCCCGCCCCCTTGTATTTAGGGCGGTTGTGGCGCCCGTTGTTACTAGGTCTAAAGCGGCGCCTCGGGCTCAAGGGGCACCCGCGTGTGATCCACCCCCTCTGGCTTCGCCTCCAGTGGGGGGGGGGACGAAGCAAAAGAGAAAGCTTCGGAGACTGGAGCGAATTGTCAAGATAAAAAAATCTTGGAAGTCCCACAAAAAAGCAACTCCTATACATGGGGAGGATGCTCCCAATGTTTTTGAGATAAATTGGGCTAAACACTACCCAAATTGTCAACGCTACAAACAAATGTGGCAAGATGCCTTGAATGGGAGCTTCCAAGATGGAGTGAGGTTGGTGGATAACAAGCTCGTCCGTAATGGACGGTGGTGTGTTCCTACGCCGCTAGTGCATCGTTTGGTAGCCGAATACCATGATGCATTTCACTTAACTACCTCCAGTGTGGAAAAACACTGGAAGGAAATTAACCATGGCGTGGAAGGTGAGGGGTTGTACAAAGCAGTGGAACTGCAATGTCAAACGTGTCCCTCATGTGCCATTCACACGCATGACACCAAGCGCAAGCAAGGGTACATGACCCCTATGCCTATACCTATGGAGCCCATGGACTCCATAGCGCTTGATGTGTTTCACTACCCTTCCACCTCCCACGATGGAGAGGTGTATGACCGAATGCTCCTATGTGTATGCCGGCTTTCCGGCTACCTCATCGCGATCCCTATTCCTAAACCCCGTCATGGAGACAAGGATGAAGGGCTGACGGGGAGAAGAGCGGCCCATTTGGTAATGGAGCGCTGGGTGGATAGGTTCGGAGCCCCTCGTGAAATATGCTCCGACCGTGGGCCACAATTTGTGAGCCAATATTTCCAAACCCTTTGTTCTAAGATTGGTGCCCGCTCGACTATGTGTCTCGCGGGTAGGCACCAAGGTAATGGCAAGGCCGAAAATACTGGCAAGCAGCTAAGGCGTGCCGTTGCTAAAGCCATTACCTTGAAGAAAAAGAGAACTAATTGGGTAGAGGTTTTGCCCGCCGTTGTACGAGCGTGGCATGAGACTACAGGTCCTTCAGGTTATACACCTAACGGGATTGTGTTTGGTAAACACAACCGTACTAAGGGGCCTCCTCTTGCCGAGCCTAAGGGGGTGGCCCAAGACGCCGCTCACTACTTCCAGCGGCGTGAGGAGCTTATTGCTCTTGCACGGAGGGCTATGATTCAAGTGCAAGAGACAATGGCTCGTAAGTATAATAAGAGTAGGAGGATGTCCCCCAATTTCTCAAAAGGGGACCGCGTATGGGTCCGTCGCCAACGCAAAAATCTTGGCGATAAGACTTGTCCCTATTGGGATGGGCCCTATGAGGTTGTGGCCAAGAAGGCGCACGACCTCTATGTTATTCAAGTGGACCAACGGAGGTTAGTTGACGTCCACGTTGATTGTTTAATGAAAACGGTCAACTCCCCTCGCTCCCCCGTGCCTCTAAATTACACGGAGGAGGTTGCTAGGGTGCCCTCCCAGTTTGAGGAGGACACCTATAATGTCAAGAAGATATTAAGTCACCGTACTTACCGCAAGAGACTTCTCTTCAAGGTGCGGTGGGAGGGTTATACCAAAGATTGGGATACCGAGGAACCCGTTGAAACCTTCTTACCATCCTACAACAAAGTTTGGAGAGATTACTTGCAGAAACAGAATCTCACCCAAACCGTTGACATCCTTGCCCACCTTGGTGGACCGCTCTCATGAGCGTGCCACGAAAAGAAAACCCTAACCAATATGGATATATTATTGTCTGGGGAAGGGAGGAGAGAGCGAGAAGCGGTGGGAGACAGGAAAGAAGATGTGCATGCACGGCGCGCTCCTCGGTTACAAAAATCCCCACCGGAGCAGGGCGGTGGGTACCGCAGGTTTACCCCACCGTCTACCTCTCTCACCGCTAAAGGCTTGAGAGTCCTTGGGGTGGGGTGGCGTGGCATATAGCCTGGGGCGGAAGTGGGACGTGTTCTTTCGGGGGTCTTAATGCCATTCAAACCCCTATCCTTGGGTCTTACTGGAGCACTCCTACCACCACCAGGACTACTGCCGTCAGTCCTGTCCACGATGACGCCCCCTGTCAAGGGTGCTAACAACGTGGCAAGCACTTCCCGAAGACTCTGCCGGGTTGTGCGCATGGTGGTGTTTGCAAGGTTTCGGAGTGCCGCCCCGTACCGAAACCACGACCCCACGACCGTCCCCGACCCGTGACCCAAGCCAACGAGCTAAATCATTTGCTCAAAATGGCGAAGGCTTGAAAACTTCGTTGGGTTGGCGGGTACAACCCATTTTCCCTTTTTGTGTTGGGCGTGATGGTTTTCCACCGATTTGCCCTTGTCCACACGAGGGTAGGTATACAAGGTACGAAGTACTCGTGTGGCTCACATTACGTGGAAAAAATTTCGTGGCGTGCAAAATTGCCACTACATACGGCGAGGACTTAAGCCTAGAGGGAGGGGTCGTCCTCTACAACACAAGTATTCTAATATGAATTGCAATGGGTGCCTTTGCCCCGTCACTCTATGAGTGGGTGGGGTCTTCAAAGGCAAGGAGTGGCGTTGCGGATTTGGGCCGTCTCCGCCGCCTGGGTATTCGTCCCCGGTCGCTATGCGTGCCCGGGTTGGGAGTGGGTACCCTCCATTGCCATTGCATGGGGCCGCATGCTGGCTGGGTGTGCTCTTCATGTCCTTGATGAATTTCGCGGGGGAATTCCTGCCTGCAACGAGAGGGAACAGACAATATGATGAAAAGGGCGAGTGTGCACATGCATATGTTTATGAGAGAATATGTATATTAATGTTTTCTCTAGAGTTCCCCACGAGTGGACTTGGATTTCCACAACACCCGAGGGGTCCTCTATCCCAACACCCAACCAAACGGGTTGGGATATGGGCGTGGCATTTTTCTTTATAGAGACCCGTGCGTGGACTTGGATTTCCACAACACACGCGAGTCTCTCTGTCCGAGACACACCAAAACCGGGTGTGCCCGTGGCCAATGGTAGCGTATGTGTGCGCATGCCATTAATTTAGTTACGGGATTATATGGTTGCCTATTACGTTGGTTATCACCCGCCCCCCGAACAAGCAAGACCTAGGTTGACACCTACCTTTGGGGTTTTGTAGCCGTGTACACCGGCCCAAGTTTACACACAGAGGTGTAAACATGAATCCGTCATACACGGTGTAGAGGGGTTGGGGGAGCAAAACTCCTTCGGGGCGTGTCCTCGTGCCCCCGGGGAGCAGGGTGGGCTGATTCACCAGCGGGACCGTACGGGCGACCTCCCCAATTTGCGACCTGGAGGTGACCCCCTGCGCTACGGCCCGCCGGTTGCACACCCACCGACAAAGGTAACACGCAAGCTAACCTAAGTGTTTATACGCACGCCCCCAAGACACACACGAACACCAAGCAACAAGGTGGTGTATCTATACACGTGTTCTATTGTGGATATGCTTACTGTTTGTTGTGTGTACGTGAGTAGTTTATGGAAGCTCTTGCACGTGCCGTATGTGTGGAGTGCCCCCATCACGTGCCCCAAGGCCGCCACCGCGAGACCCACACTCTGTGATGCCCTCCGGGCGAGTGTGTGCCCCCGGGCCCTGCCAATGGGTGTGCGCGCACAAGTGTGTCTTGTGTTTGTCGGTGTGCATCGCTCTATTATGTGTATATATGATATATATACGTAGTATGGCTCCTAGGTGAGGGGTTAGCAGTGAGGTCAGGTTATTATTATATGGTTTTGAGGTTTGTCTATTTAAGTGTGTCTACTCACACCCTCATCCCATCTCCGTACCTCCTCCTTTACCCTCTACGTGGTGCATCACGTGTGACACACATGCTAAATTAAGCATCCACACGGACACGGCCCTTGGCTGAGCCGTGCCCGTAGCATTCAACCACCGCTGTGGCTGGTTTTTGGAATTCCACATCTGTGACACTCCACAGGTTCGTCCTTGCTGTGTGTTGGGTCAGTTTGCAAGTGGGCCTTTGGCTAGGCCTTGTCTGGAAATTTACAAGCAAGTGAGCAAGCGAGCTTACATCTTACAAGCAAGAACTCACTCGTTATTACAAGCGTTAAATCAAGCACATCAAGCAACATCAAGCACATACAAGCTCTCATAAACTGTCTAAAGCACGAAGGTGGAAGGTGTGGGCATCGTACCCGTGTTTCTCATTGTGCCTAGTGTTTGCAGCGGTTCTTTTACCCTGAGGCCATCGTGACCTCTTTCCTCTAATTAGTGAGCTACCGCGCGCACGGTGGGCCATCGTGGCCGTGTTTGTTAAGTGGCCTAGGCATGCACAAGACAGTGGCGAGCACAAGTCATTCATGCATCCCTGACCTCTACCTTTGTTTCCCCACGTGCTCCCTTGTGCAGGCACAGTCCTACGTTACTGTTGGACATTCCCGTCAATACTCCTGGCAGTTTTTCTTTTTCAACATGTGAAATTTTTGCACTTTCGCGTCGCACCGCTTCGCATGTACCATTACCTCCAGTTTTGTTTAAAAGTGTGATTTCACTTTGCCTTTAGTTTTAATTCTTTGAAAAACTACCTGCCCTTACCTGCTGGACCCCACATGCCTCATGCGACACGCAGGGACCAGACTCTACGCGCCGCAGCTCGCGATTTCGCCTACTACTTATTGCGGGACCTGCGGGATCCCGTCGGTCAATTTCTGTATTCCGGCGGTGGTTCGATTCCCACCGATCGAAGCTACTTCAGCAGCCGTGCGGCCGGCTTCGAGATTGCCTGCGTAGGTTCGATTCCCTATGGGAGGGAATACACTAACCTGTCATTTGCTGCTGTTTGTGACTGCTACGTTCCTCTTGGGCATGTACTTCCTGCCCGTGGCAGTCGTTTTAAGTGGGGGGGTGAAGCAGGTCACAACCCTACCCTGGCATTTTACCCCTAAGGGAGCATTATATGGCCCTATATATGGGATATATGTGGGATAGGGTATATCATATTCCATTTCCTTGTTAGGAATATAGGATGTGGGATGGATAAGGCAATCATGGATGTTTAGTAGTTATATCAATTAGTGGATGATAGGGTGGATTTCTCATATGTGCATATCAGGTATTTCATTGGCTATGTGTACCATATCTGTTTGCAGGATACTATTCAGTCAACACAATCGTTATGTCTTCTATGCCAAGCAATGTTGCTGCCCATGCCACTGCGACCTCTGCTCCTGACCACCCGGTCTGGTTTCAGCCTCTGCTACCATGAAAGTGCTGCCCTGGGTCGTTGATGGTGCCGGAGGGCTCGGGGCCGGCAAGACCAGTGGGGCAGGCACGCGAGGAGTCGACCTGAACGCTGCTGTTGGGGGTAGAACCGGAGACACGGAGACCAACGGAGGCGAGAGCAGCAACAACTGAAGCAAGGTCCATGCTGATTGTTATCCGGCAGAAAATCCCAGTCTATGAAGAAAATTGATGCGGATTATTCTAAATACATCTGAGTGTCCAAAACTATCTGAAAAGATTTAAATAAATCCGATTGTGAAAAATATTTGGCCGATCTGGCCCGCGAGCGCGCGTCAGCGGCAAATGGCGATTCCAGGTAAATGATCGGAACGCGGCGGATTTACGGAGAATGGACCGCGGAATCAGATCCGGCATATCAGAAATATATAGGTCTGATCCTGAGACTGAGCTGCGAGGCGGCGATTCCGCCGAAGCAAAGAAAATGACCAAAATGTAGTCAATCTGGGGCAGATCTGCTAAAATCAGAGCAGATGGGGGTTAGCCGCACTTACAGGAGGGTGATCGGTACAATTTGTCATCGATGAAAGCGTGTGCAGAGGTCTCGGCGGGTCTCTCCAACGGAGAGGGTTGAGGGGCTGCATGGAGCAGCGGGTTAGAATAAAGGATGAACACGACAGGGGACATGGGGCAGCCCTGGCGGAGGCCCCTGGTTTGGAGGTAGTGGTAGGGTGTGACATTGTTGACAAGGGGGGCGTCCTGGGGGTGGGCGTGGAGTCCACTGATCAGGTCGACCAGCCCCGCCGGCATTCGATAGTGGTGGAGGACCCGACGGAGGGTGGGGTGGGGAACGCTGTTAAAGGCCTTGTTGAAATCTATGTAAAAATGGTAGGCCTGGGGGCATCGGGCGATTTCTGCCGTGACGTGGGAAAGGTGGTCCATGGTTCGGAAATTAGGCATGCCCCCGTGCTGGCTGTGGTGCATGAGGGAATGATCTCTGATGAAGGTTTGGAGGGCAGAGGCGTTGTGGCGGGCCACTAGCTTGTACACAATGTTTAACAGGGCTATTGGGCGGTAGTTTGCGGGGTCGTGGGGGCATTTTTTCTTGTAGATCAAACATACTTGGGCGGTCGTCCAGTGGGGTGGTAGGGGCTCATGCAGGAAGCGATTTACCACCAGACAGAAGAGTGTCTGCAGGTAGGGGGGAGGGCGGAGAGCGGGTAGCTCAACGACTACCTCGAGGAATGGCAGAAAGCCAAACAGAAATCGGCCCGGACTGCGGTACACAGAGCGATCGTCCAGGGCCGCCAACTGAAGAGTGCCATCCAGAAACACCTCCAACCCCCGGATCAGGCTCCTATCTCCCTCAGGCGCTCTGACGGAACCCTTGCTACAGACACCAAAGAGGTTGCAAAGATGTTTTCTGATACGCTCCTCCACTTGGGAGGTTCGCCTGACTACACCCCCCCCGACGATTTCACGGAGCGATTCCTGAGCCACACCCCCCAGTGCCCTCCGGGCACAGAAACTCAGGACATCCCGGACATGACATGGTCAGAGTTTACTGACATCCTCCACTCGGCTAACCCGCGCAAGGCAGGAGGAGGCGTTTGCATGCCTTCATAGCTTTTGGCCACCCCTCCCTGTAGTAGACAGATAGGTAGGGAAAACAATACCTGGATGAGTACGCTGGGTATTCCCCCAAGGGTTTGCGCCAGCACAGAAATTGGGCGCTTAGGGGAGGGGAGACCCGGGGCGTACCCCCTGGCATCAATAAGACAACCCTCCAGGTTTAGCAAGCGTGCAGAATTGGGTATAATTAGGACACCACTTCTGCGGCTTGCTCTCAGGACCTTAGGAATAGCACACTCACACATACGCTTAGGCAGGTAAGGGTAAGGTTCAGTCCCTAGCTTTAGTCTTGGAGGCAAGCATCTCAGCGAGCCTCAGCAACTCATGAGGGTTGTTCTGGGACAAGTAGTCAACCAGAACTGAGTTTAGGCGCCCCTCAGGTAGAACAAACGCAGAGAAGGGCTCCCAGGTGGCCTCTTCGACTCCAAACCCTTCCCAGGGGGTGAGGAATGTAAGTGCGGCTAACCCCCATGTGCTCTGATTTTAGCAGATCTGCCCCAGATTGACTACATTTTGCTCATTTTATTTGCTTCGGCGGAATCGCCGCCTCGCAGCTCAGTCTCAGGATCAGACCTATATATTTCTGATATGCCGGATCTGATTCCGCGGTCCATTCTCCGTAAATCCGCCGCGTTCCGATCATTTACCTGGAATCGCCATTTGCCGCTGACGCGCGCTCGCGGGCCAGATCGGCCAAATATTTTTCACAATCGGATTTATTTAAATCTTTTCAGATAGTTTTGGACACTCAGATGTATTTAGAATAATCCGCATCAATTTTCTTCATAGACTGGGATTTTCTGCCGGATAACAATCAGCATGGACCTTGCTTCAGTTGTTGCTGCTCTCGCCTCCGTTGGTGTCCGTGTCTCCGGTTCTACCCCCAACAGCAGCGTTCAGGTCGACTCCTCGCGTGCCTGCCCCACTGGTCTTGCCGGCCCCGAGCCCTCCGGCACCATCAACGACCCAGGGCAGCACTTTCATGGTAGCAGAGGCTACCTGAATGTTGTTCCTTTGGTGTCCCAACCACAGCCCGCTCCCCAGTACGGCCCCGTAGACCCCGCCGCTTCTGGAGAAGTAACGATTACGCTGCCATGGTGCTGCGCGAACGAGGCCTTGAGAGGAATGCCTTGCGCAAGCCCAAGCTGCCCAAGAAGGGCGCAAATCAGCAGCTGTGGGGACCCCAATTACCCTAATCCCAGTCGAAATTGGCCATCGAGCAGCTGGAATCCACCAGCCTACGACGATGGCAACGCTCCGGTAGACCTTACGGAGCTGGCAGGTACCAACATTCCTTACCAATGTCCAACATTTGAGACCACGGACGCCGACATCGACGACATTGAGATGGGTGGTCCAGGTGAGGTACCTAGCTATAATCGACCAGCCTCTTGGGCACAATGGGGCGACCATTTGTCCCCAGAAGTGACCCGTAACCTTGAGGCCCTTGAGGCCCTTTGTCTATTAGCCACGTCTAAGCTGATAGGACAAGAAAGAATCGCCTCTGAACTTTTAATGGAATATTTTTTCCTCCTTCAGGACGAAATTAAAACCAGGATGTGGTGGCGTTCTCAAGAAGATGACTCTTTTGCCATTTTTTTGCAGATCTGGAAGGCAAGCCCCTTCCCGAAGGAGAAGGGCACGGCACCTGTTCCCGGGCCCTCCGCCCCTCATCCCCCTGTTTCCATCCGCGACGATCTAGCCGCCGCGGTTGAGGAAGGAATTTTAGAGGCGGCCAGGCAGGCAAGCCTGGAAATTAGGGCTGAAGGAGCTCCCCAAGTGGACTCCTGGCTGCGGACCACTGAGATTAGCGGTCCGACAGCCTGCTCAGGCCCTTCAGGACACGGTATGTACTGTCCTGCCGACTGCTCCTGCAGATTCCTGCGAGATTCTGAGCTCCAATTGCTCAAAGATCAAATGCAACTCATCATTCAAACGCTGGGAATAAAAGATCTTTTCAAGACGCACATGCGATCTGAGGGCGCATCATCGGTGGAACAAGCAACAGAGCCGTCGGAGGAGGCGACAGAAATTTTTTCAATTGCTCCTTCGGTGGACTCCAAGACCACCGATGCAAGGATCAGCAGGACCAAGCTAAAGGAAAGGGTAACAATCTCTCGTTCTCAGAGTAGGACGGCGAAGGCTAGGACTGAGGCTCAGAATGCCAAGCAAACTGCCTCCCGTACTGCCCCTCCTGCTGCTCATTCCAATGCCTTAGCCCAGCTGTTGCTCGCCCAGACCCTCGCCGGAGCTGGTGTGGCGAATGATGCCGCCAAGGTGTCTGCCATTACGGCCGGTGTTGGGCTGGATTCGCTTCTTAATCCTACTTCATTGCGACTTCGTCAGGTTGCCAAGCAACCGAAGTATAATGGGAACCCCAGACGTTGGCCTCAGTTCCAACGGGAATTTAAACTGTGGGTTAAGACTCAAAAACTCCAAGATGATCAGTTCCTGATGGCCCTCTTGGACTGCCTTGAGGGAGCGCCGGCCAACACTTGGCTCAGGACCTGGAGTGATCGTGAGGATACAAGTTCCCCCCTTACCTTTGATGAGGTGTGGGAACAGTTGGAGGTACGTGGATCCCGGCTGCCAGAGGACCATTACCACCAAATGTTGAAGAATTTTCCTTCATTCTCGCGATTAATCTTGCACGAAGTGCAAGACAAGAGACAGCGCTTCTGGAACTTAGTGGAAGAAGCTGAACATTCAGGCGAAAAATTTTCTAGTGCCGAGCTGAAAAATCTGATTTTTGACAAGATCCCCTCAGAAACTGCCGCCACCCTTCGGAATAAACAGTCCGAAGAAAAGGTCAAGACCTGGTGGGCGGAGGTCGAAGGCTTCGATGCCTCGGCCAACAGGTTCTCCGTCAGGGAATCACTTCAAAAGTGTTCCCCCACGTCGTTTTCCAAAGTGAAATTCACTGAAAACACGTGGAAAATCAAGTTTAATGAACACGAGGATCGGGACTTGTTTGTCCAAGTCCTCAACAGGGGAGTAAGCTTCCATGGCCATCGCCTGAAGGCCAAAAACTGGGTGTTTTCGTTCACCCCGAAGGAACTCTGGGAAGAGGTTGAGCGGCTCGCCGACGCCGCCAACCAGAATTTCCATGAGGGTCTTGGGGGAAACAAGAATACCCAGCAAAACACCCAAAATGGGGCCCAAAAGGGCAACAAAAAGGTGAATGACACCCGGAATGTTCAGGATCACTGTAGCATCTGTCTTCTTTTAGGTTCTACGAACCGAGCTAAGACGCATTCTACTGGTAATCACCGATGGTCTCCTTACGATCACAAGGTGATTGGTGAAAATATCAGTAATCCGCAGAATTCAGACAGGAATGACAGACAGGTGCATGGTGGAAAGGCTGGAAAAGGGAATCCGACCCCCTCCGGTGGAAACAAAAACACTGGAGGCCCTGGCGGGTCCCAAGGCACAGGAAATCGGACTCCATCCGGCTCCGGTGGGCAGCCGAACGGCCAGAAAAATCCCAATAGCAACGCCGGAGGCGGAAATCGAAATCCAGGCCAAACCCCTCAATCCGGTACAAACAAGGGAAATGCTCCAGGATTCCAGGGTAAAGGTAAGGGAAATCCTTCTGGGACCCCTTTCTCTGGTAAGGGCAGAGGGCGTGGCGACGGTGGAGGTCCATCATCCGGCGGCCGTGGCCGTGGACGTGGAAAGGGCAACCATCGTGTGGATCAGGTCTCAGGGGCAGATCAGGTGTCCGATGCGGATCGAGATTACGTCGAAAATGCCTTGAATCCAGCAGATGATCCGTTCCAAGATGAGTGGGTCGACGAATCAGGGTGTGTTCACAATGTTAACGCAGTCACTGGAGGTCAGAACGCCTAGGGGAGCCACGAAAATCGCCCCTCCCCAGGCGATTTCAGGCATGATCCCCAGATTCCTGATCGACCATTACTTGATGTAGGGTCGCTTGTCTCCTCTCCCCTGGATCCGGCAGCGGATCCTTCTGTTGTAGTGGACGAGGTTGGTGTACAGTCCAAGCACAGGGCCCGTCAGTTTGTCACAAAGCTGTGGGTCTCTGATCGCAAGGGCAATTTCCACCTCGCCACTTGTTTGTGTGACAATGGATCCGAGGTAAATCTCCAATCCAATTCTTTCTTACCCGACGACTGCGTGTTTGAGTCGCCTCATCCTGTTACCCTCGAGGGAGTTTCTGGACATTCTCTCGCAGGTGGGCAACGCGGTTGTTATATATCAACTCATTTGGTCGCTCAAGACCTTTGGGAAGAAGGTAATGTGGAGGAAGTTGTCCTTAAGGATGACTACTTCTATCGTGCCGACATAAAGTATGACCTTTACTTGGGCCATCCTTGGCTTAGCAAGAACAGGGTGGCGCCCGTAGGTCATCGACGTTGTTTTTTGCTGGAGTCAGTTCCCTTGGAGCGTCCTGCATTTCGTTTTTTGCACGCAGGGTTTAAAAGTGCAGAAGAATTTTTGAAGCGAAAGGTTACACCAAAATTTGGCGAAGATGTCACCATTGCAGAGGTGAATGGGACTGCCGATTACTCCCGAGAGTTAGAATGTCTTCGTAGGGACTCCCAGCCACGACGCCCTTCGCGCTGGCACTCTTCATCCTACAGAGTTGTCGACAAATGGCGCGATACAATTTGTGAATATTTTTATGAACACCATTCCTTTTGGCCACAGTATGATGCCTTTGCTAACCGCGAGAACAAGCGCTTTGACAAGCATTTTCGCGACGCTTGGACCCATAAATGGGACAAGAAGTTATGGATTAATCCTCCGTTTCACTTAATCCAGCAGGTCATCCACAAAATCAAGCAAGATAAAACCCAGGCGATTTTAGTTGTGCCCTTGTGGGACGACAAGCCTTGGTTTCAGGAATTACAAGACATTTGTGTAGATTACATCGAACTTCCCAGGAAGATTAAGCTGTATGCCAGGGACGACACAGGTCCCCTGCCACAGCGGTCCTGGAGTTCGCTTGCATTCCTGGTGGATGGAAAGCTTTCTGACTCTAATTCTGCTGATTCTGGTACTGATTCTTGTGTTGGGTCTGAATCTGAGGTTGAGCGTGGTACTGATGATGAATCTATTTTTTCTGATTTTTGTCCGTCAGATACCCAAGGTGATCCAACGTCAAATGGATCCGCCTCGTCTCCCTCTTCCCCAATACGATCGACATCGAAAAGAATCTTCAGTGCACGGGCGAAGAAAAATTTTAAATCGCGCCGCAAATTCAGAGTTTTTTATGAAAAACCCCGTGTGGAAGCTTTCATAGATCCTTTCGAGGAGCTGGATCACGAAGAGAATCTCTGGAATGTCGACACTCGACCCACCTATCTTCAAGAGGCAGTTGATACGGACCTTTTTAGGGACATCCGTAAGAAGATTCTTCCTGCCAAGGCCGAAGAAGTCGCCAAAGTTTTTTCGACAGTAATTCCTGGCGATCAGGTGGACACTGAGTTGTGTTCCAAGACAAGAGAAAAGATTTTTGAGGAACGGAAGGACACAACCCTTTCGGGGAAGTTGATCAAAGACCCCCCTGTCCGTGGGCAGTTCGGTGAAGCCTTCATCGAGCTTCGTGAAGGTTACAAGGCGAAGAAACAGCGTCCTTATGAGAACCATGGACACAAACATGAGATACTCAGAAAAATCATCGAGAGAAATCTCAGGGAATTTGGTTGGCTTGAGGGTTGTATGACCAGCGAATGGTGCTGTGCACCCTTCACAGTCCCGAAGCCGCCGCCTGCAGACCAGAACACTATTGATGGTTGGCGAATGGTTGTTGATTTTCGCAACCTCAACGCCGAAACCAAGGCGGATTCACACCCCCTGCCCCTCATTGAGGAGGAAATCGCCAAGAGGGCAAGAGGTCGTTTGTTTTCTGTGCTGGATCTCCGTCACGGTTTTCACCAAATGCCGTTGAGGAAGGACAGCCGACCTCTCACCTGTATGTGCACGCCATGTGGCCCAGTCCAGTGGACGGTCATGCCCATGGGCCTGAAGAATGCCCCTTCGTTTTTTCAGAGAATGATGGAGGATGTACTTTTTACAGCTCATCCTGAGCTTCGTGCCTTCGTGAGTGTGTACATAGATGACATAATCATCGCGACAGAGGGGGAGGGACTGACCGAAGCCGAGCTGGTGGCCCTACATGAAAAGCAGCTGAACCAGGTTTTGGACATTCTTGATGCCAATCAGCTGATTTGTGGGCCAAAGAAGGGAAAATTATTTCTAAAATCAGTCGAATTTTGTGGTTCTCTCCTTGAGAATGGCACCCGACGACCCAGTCCAGGGAAGCTCGTCGCTATTCAGAAGTGGAAGCGCCCTGAGACGATCACGGAATTGAGAGGATTCCTGGGTTGTTGCAATTTTTACCACACTTTTGTGCCGAATTATGCCAAATTTGCTGCCCCCCTCACTGAATTATTGAAGGTAGGGAGAGATGCGGGCAAGGCAGGTTCAAAGGTTCGTGTCAAGTGGACTGACGAGTGCGAGGAGGCCTTCCATCACTTGAAGGCGGCCCTCTGTGAAGTCGCCACGTTGCATGTGCCGCAATTCGACCGACCCTTCTACATAAGAACCGACGCTTCTAGGTACGCGATCGGAGCTGTTCTTGAACAGGTTGATGAAGCCACCGGCGATCATTACCCTCTTGCATTTTGGTCTCGGAAGCTAGCCCCACGCCAAATGCAATGGTCGCCGCGTGAGCAAGAAACCTACGCCAGAATCTGTGCTTTAAAAAAGTACCAATCGTGGGTTGGCACCAATCGAGTCGAGGTCCTGACGGATCATCGATCTCTGGAGTATTGGGCCACCGAACACATTGATACTGTCGCGAGCCCAGCTGGTCGACGGGCCAGATGGCACGAATTTCTCAGTCTGTTTGACCTCCATGTGTCGTATTTGCCTGGAAAACACAACACGGTAGCGGATGCTCTGAGCCGATGGGCTTACCCCGCGTCAGAGGGGCTGCAAAGTACCAACATCCATGGTACGGAGCAGGACCGCCACGTCGTAATCGAGTGGGATCAGGAAGAAAAAAAGCTCATTCGACGTGAATGCATGCAATGCACTGTTAAACAGCACGCATGCCCGTGTCACGACATCACGGCCTTTTCAGATCCGGCGCATGCTCATGAGATCTGCACCAAATCACTGAAAGTCGTGGAGAAAGTCACCGATCCCTCCTCAGGGAGTGTGAAACGGTTTGACTATACCCGACGTGTAAGTGGATTTCGGTTGATCCAGGGCATTAAGCGTCGAGATCCGGCCAAAACTCCACCCCTGCCGAAAGATTCCCTTATCATCCGTGACTGGACGTCCAATTATCTGCAGGATCCCATGTTTAAAGAGGTTGGGAAATCTCAAATCCAAAGATGCTCACAAGGATGGGATTTTTTCTGAATATTCGTTGGATGGGGGGAAGCTGTGGATGGAGAGTAAATTGTGCGTACCAGACGCCCTGGCCCCCCGAGTGTTAAACTGGTGGCACAAATGGGAGTCCCCCCACGCACATGGCCGTCGATTATGGTCGATGATTAAACATAGGTTGTTCGGCTCACGGCTATATACTCATTGTATGAAAGTAGCCGCCGGATGCGCCCAATGTGCTGTCTCGACGCCCCCCAGCGCGGAGAAGCACGGCCATCTGAGGCCACATCCTATTCCGGAGCGCCTCTTTAACAGAGTCACCAGTGATTTCTTCTATCTCGGTGAACTTGATGACGAAGAGTGCCATTGGACTAACAAAAAAGTCAATGGAGTGCTCCTTATTCAGTGCCGTCATTCCGGCTACATGCAGGTGTTGCCTTGCAACTTTGAGTCGATGACTGGCAAGGCTGCCGCCAAATGGTGCGCGCAGACCTGGATGGGAGGTTGGGACGTCCCATCCGAGGTGGTTACGGACTCAGGCAAAGAGTACACCTCCGAATGGTGGAGAGAATTATGTGCTCGCCTTGGAATCCACCACCTCAGGTGTGAAATACACTCGCATCGAGCGCTGCCTGGCGAAAGAGCCGGCCGCTCAATTATAAATATGCTTCGTAAGGAGCTCGCAAGTGAAAAGGATTTCCATTGGCTTGAAGTTCTCTTCGCATTGCTTCGCCGTTACCACAACACGCCTTTGTACCATGGCCTTTCTCCAAATGAAATTGTCTTTGGACGAAAGAAGTGTTGGTGGAACATGCCGTTGAATAAACCTCGCCCTTGTAAAGATGCTTCGTTGTTTTTGGACGACGTCCAACGAGCAGATAAAACTGTCTCGAAATTAATCGATAAGCATCAAGCTGACTGGTTTTGGGTCCAGAATCAAGGTCGAAAAAACCCCCACAATTTTGAAGTCGATGATCGAGTTTGGCTTCGAAAATCCGAAACCACCCTGGACGGAGATGACAAGCTTCTTCCCTTGTGGGAGGGGCCATTTGCTGTTACAGCGCGTCTAGGTGAGAACAGGTGGAGGATTCGTGTCGATGTCAGCAGGGAAATTGACGTTTCGGGCGATCGCCTCAAGAGAGAGATCCCCTCCCCCAAGGATCGGGTTAAACCCCTTTTTTGGACTTCGAAATTTTTGTCCGATCGGGTCATCGAAGGGGGGAAGTACGAACTCAAGAGGATTGTAGAGGCAAGACGTGACGCGAAGGGCGAATGGGAATTTCTATGTGAGTGGAGGGGCTTTGATTCCAGTCACAACAACTGGGAACCAGCCCATTTATTTGTCCATGGGTACACCAAGGGGTTCATCGACTTCCTCAAGAAGCACCCCGAAATTGGCGTACTCCTGGCAGACTGTTTGTCGAAACCAGACAGACAGGTGGAGAGCGACGGAAAAAGACCTGTGGTGAATCGAGATCCAGCCTTTTACGGCCCTCAGCAGCCACATTCCAGGGCTGATCCGTCGATCCCCCCTCCTGCGGTCAGGCCAGCCCAGGAGCCAAATGAGGACCAAGCTTCAAGTTCGGCCGCTGATTTGCAGCGCCCAAGCCGTACGAGAGCCCGACCAGACAGGTTGGTGGTCACATGTATTCGTGCTTGGCCGAATTGAGGGAGATCCGTCGTGACTTGAGTCGCCGACGCCCTAATCTGGGTAACAGTCGTCTAGTCCAGGGCGTCATGGCACTCGTCGCTAGGGCTCAAGGGTGTAGGTTCGAAACCCTTGCATGTCCAACTCCTACAAAAGCTCCAGCCTCGCCCCGTCGACCACTTATTCCTATGTGAGTGTTCTGACGACTTGAAAAAACCACATTCTGCTCAATCCACTGTTCATTCTTCCTGATTATGTCATGATGTGGAGAACTGCGAATAATTGATAATCTGACATCAATCAACTTTTCTTTGGTCTCCGTTCGGCAGAAAAGGCGTAGATACGCTGCCGAAAGCCACGGAGTGTGCTGCCGTGTCCAGAAGAAACCAAACTCAGGCTTAATTCAGGCAGATTCGGGGTAATCTTGTCTCTGTTGGTCTGTGCATCTTTGGAATTTGGCTACTCGTGCAGATGGAAGCAAATGTACATAGTAAAAACACCGGCCGGTGACATTCACCCCTACAGGCACCCCCTGTAGTACTGGCTGCACCAGTTGCGACGCCAGGAACTCAGATCTTACCTTCATTTGCCGTGATGCTGAAGTCAAAGTCCAGATTCAGATCCAGATTCCTTGAATTTACCTTGAATTTCTCAGGTTTGTCCTTCATTCTGCCATTGTTGCACGAAACCCCGACGTCAATTGTTCAGACAACCTTCAGACAGAGGCTCTAGGGACTTCTAAAAGCAACCTCTGAAGTCCGTAAGCTTCGTTGTATTTTTGGCACACGCCAATGTGAGCTCAATCCGACTTGAAACTGTCAAAAATGGTGAATCCAAGTGTCTTGTGGGACCCAATCGAAAGATGGGCCTTGTCCAAGTCGATTGACACCGTCGCCACTGTAAATAAAGGACTATTCGGTGTCTCTCAGTTATATACTGTCAGTAAAGCGCCTTCAGCGAACCTTCGGCGCGTTACATGCCAAGGATCCAGGGCCAGCATGTCCCATCATGATGCATCATCAAATGATCCACATTCTCATGGAATCTGTTGGATGCTCGCGAACCAACGTGCCGAAAAGCACAATTGAGCTGAATAAACGGCAATATATATTAACTCTAGTCTAAACGAGGGTGTTAGTATTTTCAGTTCTAGACATTCCGCTTCATTTCACCTTCATCTTAGGGAATTTCCTCATTTTAGGACAATTTAGGTTGATTTCCTTGTCATCTTCTCTCATTCCTCGAAGATCTTTGCCTAACTAAGTGAACAGAAAAACAGCTCTGCCTTCAATGGTTCACTTAGGGCCTGCAGACTTCATTTGTATTTGTTTTTCCTCTCTGTGATTGTTTCATCTCCTCCATCTCTGCCCAAATTGACTCTCAATCTTGCTGAATTTTGTGATCATCCGCCAGATGCGCCAAATCTGAAGCACATGCTGCACTTTTCAGAACGAGAAAAGCGGGAGGAACACGATGTAGAGTTCGGCGAGGACACCGTAGCGTGCCCGCGACAGCGAAACTGTGCCAGAGCGCTGAGATGTCACTCCATTTCTTGATTCCCCCACTCAATCCACCAATAATCGACCTCATTCTCAACCAGTGCATGGTTTGGTATCGATTCTCGATATGTTTACATGCTTGTTAGCCCTTAACCTAATGTTTTACTGCACGGAGGACTGTTCGTCACTCCTCATTCTGTCTCATTTCAGGTTCATCCATCCTGATTCAGTGCCAATTCAGCCCAAATCAGGTCAGATCAAGCAGATTTCGCCCCATCGAGGCTACATTTCTATTTTTTTCTGGGACTTACCCGCACTACGTTCTTCGTTGACGTAGCGACACACCCCAGTGTGTTTTTGGAGGGGGAGTGTAAGTGCGGCTAACCCCCATCTGCTCTGATTTTAGCAGATCTGCCCCAGATTGACTACATTTTGGTCATTTTCTTTGCTTCGGCGGAATCGCCGCCTCGCAGCTCAGTCTCAGGATCAGACCTATATATTTCTGATATGCCGGATCTGATTCCGCGGTCCATTCTCCGTAAATCCGCCGCGTTCCGATCATTTACCTGGAATCGCCATTTGCCGCTGACGCGCGCTCGCGGGCCAGATCGGCCAAATATTTTTCACAATCGGATTTATTTAAATCTTTTCAGATAGTTTTGGACACTCAGATGTATTTAGAATAATCCGCATCAATTTTCTTCATAGACTGGGATTTTCTGCCGGATAACAATCAGCATGGACCTTGCTTCAGTTGTTGCTGCTCTCGCCTCCGTTGGTGTCCGTGTCTCCGGTTCTACCCCCAACAGCAGCGTTCAGGTCGACTCCTCGCGTGCCTGCCCCACTGGTCTTGCCGGCCCCGAGCCCTCCGGCACCATCAACGACCCAGGGCAGCAGTTTCAAGGAAGCGCCAACCCTGGCGGTAGCGGTGGCGTAGGACAGACTTCACCAGGTAGAAGCCCTCCTTAGCCATCTTCTCGGCGTTCATGTCAGGGAGTTCCCCTTCAACTTCCATAGGGCTAGCAGCCCCTTGTAAGTCTAGGGCGGCGATCTCCTCGTCGTTAAGCTCCCAGTCTTCCCCACAGAGGTCTTCAGGGTCATAGTAGCGCTTCAGATGTTGAGCAGCGCACACCAGGGTCCCCCCTAGACGGGGAGAACACCGCACGGTGATACGGTGTCCATCCACAGATGGAATCTTGTAGGGACCGAAGTAGGGGTCGTCGCTGGTAGAGCGTGGCCAGGCGGGTAGTCGGCTGTGATGCACCAGCACCCAGTCCCCCTCTTGGTAGGTGGCCGGTACTCGGTGCTTGTTCTTCTTGTTCCACTGACGCTCCCTCACTCTCTGGAGCATAGCCTTGGCCCTGTCCACCTTCGCCTGTTGCTCTTGGACCCATTCACCCACAGAAGAATGGGTGTCCTCTGGATAGGGGGCATGTAGGAACCACGCCGGGCGCCCTAGGAATAGCTCATGGGGCGAGTAGCCAGTAGCTGAACTCTCTTGGGAGTTCATCATCAAGGATATGACGGGGGGTGGTCTCACCCAGTCTCTGGTGCGTTCAGTTTTGCACCATATCCTTAAATTCTCCTTGAGAAAACGGATCTGTCGCTCACATAGGGGGTTGCTCGTGTGCGAGTAGGGGATCCCCGTAGACACCTGGACATTGAGGGATCTCAGGACCCTCTTGTACCAGCCGGTATCTGAGCGTACTCGTACCTCCTCATCGGAGTTGATCTCCTTGGGCACCCCATAGACACAAAACCACTCCTCCAGGAGTATCTTGATAGTCTCCTCCCCGGTAATGTGCTTGGTACATGGGAACACTCTGGTAAACCTGGTCAACCCACAGGTTACAACGAGGGCGAAGTCATAGCCCCCGAACTTCGGCATCTCCGTGTAGTCCACGTATAGAACACTGTTAGCACAGTGAGGGATGGGCAGGGTCGAGTAGAGACCTCTGTCCCTGATATCCCCTGGTTTGCAGGACCTGCACGGGCACTTGTCCACGATAGGCTGGAGGGCTTTCCGCAGTTGGTCGTCAGTCAACGTAGTGTGGAACCACTGCTTGAATAGCCTCAGGGTACGGTAAGCACCCACATGACCGCTGGACTCATGGGTCCACTTCAGCAGAGCTGGGACTCTGTCACTAGGTACCACGATGCGGTCCTCGTGCCTGAGGTAGCTCTTGTCCCTCTTCCACTGATCTTGGTTGACCAGGAGGGGTTCAAGGAGTTTCTCCAGCCACTTGTAGATATCCCCAAACTCCTTCAGGGTCCACACAATGAACTAAGGGGAATAAATGCACCTTTGCCCTGGTTTGTCTTGGTGGAGCCTCTTTTGTTGTATAGTAAAGGCACCAGGACAACAGGGCAAAGGTGCTACGGACGGCGGGGTGTGAGACTGCTGGGCGGGTGGTAAGCTGCAGTGTGTGTGTGTGATTGCCTAGTTGAGGCCCCACCCACTGGCGGGCGAGTGCATGGCTGGTGGGGTGCTGTGTGTGGTTGTGGGTACGCGTAAGGGTCAGCCTCTACGACAGGGGTGGTGGGGGAAACGGTCCAGGTAGGACGTATGCAAGGGGTGTGGTCGAGCAAGAGTAGCTCCCTTCTAGCCCCAATAAGTATCCCCCAGAAGCCGGACGCCTTTGGTGCCCAGGCCAGCAAAGACTCCATCATCAAGACTGCAGCTCTGCAAGCAAGCATGCAGCCGCAGCCCGCCCCCACGCCCCAAGTTATGCCTTTTGTAGGTTTTGTTGCCCAGGCCAGCCATTGGTTTTGGCTTTATATCAGACTCTCCACGCTGCGTGTAGTGTCTTAGGAGGGGAGTGTAATAGGCCGGCCTGGGCAACTAGGACAGGGCTGCAGGAGCCCTACCGCGATCGCGCATTGCGCATCGCGCATCGCGCGTCGCACGAATGCCAGAGTCGAATCAGAAGAGAGAAAGAAAGAGAGAAGCTCTGTGTTACGTGATTTTGTGGTTGCTTATTTATTATTAATTCTGTGCTTGGCATTCTTTTGGTTGTTGTAGATATGTTGCATGGAGGGGTGCCGAAGTCCCCAAACTGCCCACGCTCGTGACGCCGGCAGTGACCGCTCAGGCAAGCAAGGGACTCCGTGCTGAACAACGACAATGGAGATCAAAACTGCTTGGTGCTTATGAAGGTGCAGGGTTTGCGTGCGGGATGTGTAGATCAGTGCATGCACAGTGCAAAGTACAAGGAGTGCAGAACAAGCATGATCCAAGGAGTGCAGAACAAGCAAGGAAAAGCAGCAACCACTAAGGGGAACTAACGTCAAAGGTTTTGAGAGTTTGAGGTTACAATAGTTTGAGGTTACAAGAGTTTGAATAAACAAGGAGAACGGGCTTTGGAGAAATCTCAAGAGTTTTGGGTTACCTCCGCCGAATGCCTTACAACAAGTCGCTTGGCCTCCTTTTCCCCAGCCTGAATCTCGTCGAAAAATGCTGATGCATCCTTACATTCCCGTGGATGATCGTACGGGAGGTTCCACCAGCACTTGTTTCGACCAAAAACAAGCTGATTGGGTGAGTACCCGTGATACAACTCTGTGTTGTGGTACCGACGGAGCACGGCGAAAAGGATCTCAAGCCAATCGACATCCTTGTCACTGGCGAGTTCCTTTCGCAAAATATTAATTATGGTTTTTCCTGCTCGTTCTGCCGGCAATGCCCTGTGCTGGTGGACCTCACATCGAAGATGATGGATCCCCAACCGAGCACAAAGGGTTTTCCACCACTCAGAAATATATGCACTGCCTGAATCAGTTAAAATCTCCGAGGGAACATCCCAGCACCCCATCCATGTCTGCGCACACCATTTGGCGGCAGCCTTGCCAGTCATGGCATTCACGTTGCAAGGCAAGACATGAATGTACCCTGAGTGTCTACATTGAATTAATAACACACCATTGTTTTTTTTGTTGGTCCAATGGCATTCCTCTCCCTCCAGGTTGCCGAGGTAGAAGAAATCAGAGGTGACTCGGTCAAAGAGTCGCTCGGGTACGGGATGCGACCTTAGATAGCCCTTAGGCTTGGCCGTAGTAGGCACCGCCACTGCACATTGGGCACATGATGAGGCCACTTTCATGCAGTGGGTGTGCAATCCAGCTCCAAAGAGACGATGTTTAATGGATTTCCAGAGTTTGGCGCCATGGGAGTGAGGAGTCTCCCATTTGTGCCACCAGTTGACAACTCTGGACGCCAATCTGTCAGGCACGCCCAGTTTCCCATTCATCCACAGTTTTCCGTTGTCCAAAAAATATTCGGAGTAATTCCGTCCTGAAATGCTGACTTTGAAGTCAAATGTTCGTAGATTTCTTGAAACATATTATCGGATTTATATTCTTTGGACCAATCCTTGGTGAGCAGGGAGTCCTTGGGGATCGCCTGGGCAGGTGCCACAGGTTTTCCACCCAATGGATGGACACATCTGAACCGCACCACAGGATTTCGTCGTTTAACGAACTGGGGGGTGGATTCTCCAGGTTTAACTACTCTGAGGGTGTCAACACGCACTGCAGAGCATTGGACATGGGAATGTGGGGGATGATCCTCCACTGTGATATCGTGGCAGGGCAATCGACCCTGCCGGACTGAACACTGTAGGCAGTGGCGCTTAATCAACTGCCTTTCCTCCGCATCCCACTCAATTACTAACCCACGGTCCTGTTCAGTTCCATGGATGTTCGTCGACAGGCAAGCTTCGGAAGCAGGATATGCCCATCTGCTTAAAGCGTCAGCGACAGTGTTGTACTTGCCTGGAAGGCAAGCCACATGTAGATCGAAAAGACTCAAAAACTCGTGCCATCTAGCACGCCGTCCAGCAGGACCTGACACCGTGTTGACATGTTCTGTCGACCAATACTCAAGAGAGCGATGATCCGTCAGAATTTCAACTCTGTTTGTGCCTATCCACGATTGATATTTTTTTAAGGCACAGATGATGGTGTAGGTCTCCTGCTCACGGGGGGACCACTGCATTTGCCTGGGAGAAAGCTTCCTCGACCAGAATGCAAGCGGATAATGAGCCCCAGTTTCTAAATCTTGCTGTTCTAACACTGCCCCAACCGCATACTTACTAGTATCAGTCCTAAGGTAGAAAGGGCGATCGAATTTGGGAACGTGCAAAGTGGCGACTTCGCAAAGGGCGGCTTTTAATTGTACAAACGCCTCATCGCACTCGTCGGTCCACTGCACTCGCACCTTCAAGCCCGCAGGACCAGCCTCCCTACCAACCTTGAGTAATTCAGTCACTTTCTGAGTGTCTATTTTTTGTATGACAGCATTTTATCATGCCTGATCAACCTGCAGACCTGGCTGCAGTGTTTTCGCAAAATCCAGGCCAGGCTCCGCCTGCGATCAATGCTGAACGATCCATCGATCAAAACGCCTGCAGAGCAGCAGAAGCTGACAGTACCGCCGCCTGCCGCTTCTGTCCTTCAAAGCCTGCAGAACGTCGTGGTTACAACTCTGTGGTCAACCTGGGTTCTGTTCGAAGTTTTGGAAAAAGAAATACAACTTCAACGCCTCCTGCGACAACAGTCACTTTTTCCACGCCCACTTTCAACGCCAAATAATAAGCTGCGAAACAACTGCAATACTGCAACAGCCGCCGTTCAACCATGCTCTTCCCCTTTTGATGCCTTTGCAGTGCCTGTCAATGACTCGAACAAAAACAGCGATGACGAGTCCACCTCAAGCTCAGCGCCAACCAAGTCAGCCAAAAAGGTATTGCCTTCACCAACAAACCGCCATCAAGCTGCTGGTCAAACGCCGAAGCCGTCAAAGAACAGGTACGACGCAGCTTTTGTCTCGCAACCAGAGGATGATAATGAATGCAGCTCAAACTCAGCGCCAGCGGAAACAGAGGAGATAGCAACACCGTCTCCAACACATCGCCAACCAGTTGCTGGTCACAAGCCAAAGCCGTTCAGGAGCAAGTACGACGTGACACCTTCGCCAATGCATCGCCAACAAGATACTCGTCAAAAGCCGAAGCCATCCAAGAAAAGGTACGGCACCACTCTTGTGTCGCAACCAAAGGACATTGATGAATACATTTCAAACTCGACGCCAGCAAAATCAGCGGAAATGGAAACGCCGTCACCAACGCTTCGCCAACACGTTGCTGGTGAAAAGCCGAAGCCGTCAGGGAACAGGTACAACACAGCTCTTGTCTCGCAACCAGCACGCTACTTGCCGAGCTCAAAGTTCGACACCAGAAATGTGTTTAACACCCTGCTGACCCGTGCTGCAAGGCAAACCACCACGACCAAAGAGCCTGTCAGCACACTGCGTCGCACGCAAGTGAGCGAAAAAGCTACACAGAACCAAGGCACGCTACCAACAGCGAAGCAGCAGCACCAACCAACAAGTCGAAGGTCTCCATCAGGCACCTCCAAGTATGAAAGACGACTTGGGTACAAAAAAGGTTCTCCGAATTGCAGAACACGGCTTCCAAGTGCGCTCCGAGTCCACCAGTACCAACCAGATAGTTCACCGTCAAATATATGGAACGTAAAACCATCGCCGGAAGTCACAGCTTCGAATTCTATACATAAAGAAAAGCCGACCAACAACAACACTTCCCTTGCTGATGATCAAAGTCACATGCCGCAAAGCACGACCACCGAGACAATGCCGAAGCCAAAGCTATCCGTACAACCAAAGGAGGATAATAAAGTATCGTGGTATGTAAATGCTATTGGTGAATTTTGTCTCAGCAACAACAACGAGGCAGTCCAACTTACTGACGCTCGTCGCCTCACCACGATGGAAATCCAAAAGATATTGTACGTGAAGGCTGAGACCGAATATCTAATTGCAAACAGCCACTTAAAGGCTATTGACGACAGCAACAGTTTTTACTGGTCAGAAGACCTTGTTACATCATAACTATATATACAACGAGTGTGTTTACTGATGCATGTGCAGATTCAAGTTCTGATTTACTGATGTTAAATTTGAGTTGGTCACCAAAGCATTGTTTTTGCGAAGAAAGGTGGCGAAACACCTCTCAGAGGTGAAAGAATTGCTGCCCTTGGCTCAGTTTTCACTTGTATATGTTGTAGGAGCCAAATCAAACACACCCTGCTTTCACAGAACACATTCACAACAAGACACTCCATCACGGCAACACACGCCACAGCTCTAAGTCAACACTCTTTATACACACTCGACAAACAATGCTACCACCATCACAGCTCAGAACACAGACACTCACATCCTTTTCTGCAGCTCTTCCTTTTCAAATATATCTGATATTGGCTGCTCTAGAATGACTTCTGTGCACTGCATCGATTGCACTGCAATGTCACCATTGCCTGCTTTTGATTGCTAGTTTGTTGCCTGCATTGTATGGATCCGGCACTGATTTTCCCCTAGGGTGAAAAATCGGGGCTGTTTTCCAAATGCAGTAAACAGAGAGGTCACAGCCACAACGTTTTCAGACAACTTTCTGCAGGAGATGCCAGTTCTAATTTTTGGCATTTCTAAAACTTCTCCTTTGTATGTTATCTAACCTACCGACCTCAAAAACACACGTAAATTTCTTTTATGATTTTTCTATCAGTTTTCTACAAAGTCTATCAGTCTTTTATCTTATCACTTCGATAAATTTTTCCTGGGACCACCTTGGTGAACCAGTGGCCTAATGAAAGCCACAACTACAACCTACACTCACACCAACACTCATGCACCTCCACCAAATCAACACCAACACCCACACACGGTCTCCAACACCGGTCAGCGCAGTTCAAGTATGAAAAGGTCATGTAGATAGTATGCACAGCATCTGTGTACATAGCCTGCTCTTATCTACGACCTGTGAGAACTCTGATAAAGTTTGTGACGTCTTAAAAACCTTGAGTAATTCAGTAAGGGGGGCGGCGTACCTGGCATAATCCTTGACGAAAGTGTGGTAAAAATTGCAACAGCCAAGGAATCCACGAAGGGCCGAAATGGTCTCAGGGCGCTTCCACTTCTGAATTGCAAGGAGCTTCCCTGGACTCGGCTGGCGAGTCCCATTTCGTAGCAAACTGCCACAGAATTCGACACTTTCCAGGAATAACTTACCCTTCTTGGGACCGCAGATGAGCTGATTTTTGTCCAGAATGTCGAGGACCATGTTCAGCTGTTTCTCATGCAGGTCCACAAGCTCCTGTTCGGTTAAACCATCGCCCACAGTAGCGATGATTATGTCGTCGATATACACGGAAACGAATTCGCGAAGCTCAGGGTGCTCTGAAAACAAGACTTCTTCCATCATCCGTTGGAAAAAGCTCGGAGCATTCTTCAAACCCATAGGCATGACGGTCCACTGAACCGGACCCACTGGACTGCACATGCACGTCAGGGATCTGGATGACTTTGCCAGAGGCATCTGGTGGAAGCCATGCCTTAGATCCAGGACTGAGAATAGTTTCCCCTTGGCTCTCTTCACAACTTCCTCCTCAATGAGGGGTAAAGCCTGTGAATCAGCCTTAGTTTCCGCATTGAAATTACGAAAATCAACCACCATGCGCCAACCATCAATAGTATTCTGGTCTGCTGGGGGCGGTTTAGGCACTGTGAAGGGCGCACAACACCACTCAGAGGTCATGCACGCCTCCAACCAGCCGAATTCTCGCAGATTTCTCTGAATGATGTCACGAAGAATTTCATGCTTCTTGCCATGATTTTCGTAAGGTCGCTGCTTTTTGGGTTTTGCTCCCTCCTTTAGCTCGATGAACGCCTCTCCGTGCTGGCCACGCACTGGAGGGTTCTTGACGAGCTTACCAGAGAGGGTGGTGTCCTTTCGCTCGGCGAAAATCTTTTCCCTTCGCTCATTGCAAAGTTGACTTTCAACCTGTTCACCAGCCACCACGGTAGAGCAAATTTTCGCCAGATCTCGCGATCCAGCAGGCAACAGACCTTGTTTCAACGACTGAAACAGAGAGGGATCGACTCCCTCTTGCGGGTATGTCGTGGATGCTCGAACCTGCTGAGCATCTTCCACATCCTCACAAACAAAGGGGTCCAAAAAGGCCTCAAACTTGGGTTTTTCGTAAAATTGTCTGAATTTGACCTTCTTTCGGGATTTTTTTCCCTTGAACAGGTGGGAGATGCTTGCGGAATCTGATCGTATTAGGGTTTGACTACAATCAGACGTTCCAGATTCCAGGTTCGGCACCTTATCATCTCCTTCCAAAAAATCGGAAAAATTCGAATCTGAATCCGTACCATGGTCAAGACCTGATTCTGACCCATGGTCTGATGTGCAAGATCCGTCAGAGATGAGACCTCCATCGACCAGAAAAGCGACGGAAGGCCACGGCCGCTGTCGCAAGGGACCAGTGTCGTCCCTGGCGTACAGCTTGACGTCGTGGGGGAGGCGGATGGAGTCGACTGTCGTGGCCAAAACATCCTTCCACCATGGTTTCCAATCCCATAGTGGTACGACAAGGATGGCCTGTGTGCGATCCTCCTTTATCTTTTGAACGACCTCTCCCAACAAATGAAAAGGGGGATTTATCCACAGCCTTTTATCCCACTTTACTGCCCATGCATCATCAGCTAAGCGCTTGAAACGCTTGTTTAACTCATTGCAAAAGGCATCCTTGGCGGGCACAAAATCGTGGTTCTCCAAAAAAAAGGAACATATATAATCACGCCACTTATCTACAACGCGGTAGTTGGAAGACTTCCAATTGCGCGGTTTGGGACGCTGAGTGTCCCTTCGTCGCTCCTGTAGCAAGATGCTGTAAGCTGTAGTGGCGTTTATCTCACTAATCCCTTCATCTTCAGCAAAAACTGTGTTCACCCTTCGACTCAAAAAATCTTTTGCATTTTGGTACCCAGAATGCAAGAACCGAAAGCTGGGAGCTTCCTGCTCTCCTGATTCCAAAATAAAACAACGTCTGTGTCCTACAGGGGCAACTTTGTTCTTCGTTAAAAATGGATGACCTAAATAAAGGTCGTATTTGATGGCTGCTCTATGAAAATAATCCTCTAAAACAACATCCTCTACCTTATCTTCCTCCCATAAATCCTGGGCGACCATGTGCGCCTTCAGAAACGAACCTGTATTCCCTCCTGGAAGAGCATGACCTGAAACACCTTCCAGGTTAACGGGGTGCAGCGAAGTGTCAACACATTCGTCTGGTAAAAATTTTTCTGACTGAAGATTTACTTCACTACCATTGTCACAAAGACACGTAGCAAGGTGCTTGTTCCCCTTCTTGTCAGTAACCCACAGACGAAAAATGAATTGACGAGCTCGGTATTTGTTGGGAACACCGATCTCCACAACATTCCTATCTCCATCCGCCTCAACTGGCGGTGGTCCTACAGACAACGCTCCAATGTCCACGATCGGACATTCAGGAAAACGCCTGATTGTGTGTGGGGTGGCCACACAATCTTGGCGCCTGTATTCCTGATAATCTCCCTCGTACTCCTGCTTGCACGGTTTCCCAGGAACCCTCCTCGTCCTCCCACTGGTCTCCCAGACCTTCTTCGCCAAGATTCCCTTCTTCATCGGGGGCATCCTGGTCCTCCGTCGTCACATTATTATAATAATCCTCGTCGGAACCAGCAACTTGGTGCACTGATGCACCACGACCTGAATTAGAGTTCCGCTGACCAGATGATCCTTTCCCTCGTCCACCTTTCGTGCCCTGGGAGGTCCCCTTGCCCTTACCAGCGCTCATTCCCTTGGAATGTCCCGAGGATTGGCCACTTGATTGGCCTTTTCCCTTGGAAAAATTGCCTTTTCCACCTTTACCCTTGGCAGAATTGGACTTACCATTTCCATTTTTAAAATTTTCTGGAGAGCATCCTTGGCTGGATTGGCCCTGGTTTGCCTTGCCTCCAGAAGTCTGCTGGCCTTTACTGCCTTTACCTTTTCCGCTGGGCGTCAATTGGCGATTTTCATCCACCTTCTTGACAGGGGCTTTGGGCGGATCCTTGCTGGCTTCTTGTGCCACTCTTTCCGCATCGGTCTTATTCCACCAGTGATTCTCAGTGGAATGCGACTTGGCACGGTTCGTGTGACCGAAGGACAAACAAATGGCACAGTCTTTCGACTGCGTGTTATTTACATTCTTCTGATTCCCACCTTTAGAGGGGGGATTTCGGCTCAATCCTTCATGGAATTGCTGATGATTGGCATCCGCCAATTTTTCCAACTCCTCCCACAATTCAGTGGGCGTGAAGCTGAAAACCCACGGCTTTGCCACGAGCCGAGTTCCTCCAAAGGAGACGCCTCGGTTCACCAGTTCATCGAAAATATCTCTGTCCTCCTTCTCCGTGAATTTCAATCTCCAAGCACCGTCTTTTTCCTTACACTTGGAAAAGTTGGTGGGCGAGCACTTTTTAAGGGCATCTCTGACCTGAAAACGACCTGAGCCCTTAGGGAATCCTGTGACTTCAGTCCACCAGGATTTCACCTTCTCGTTGGACTGCTCCTGCCTCAGCCATGCAGCCGTGTCGGCAGGCATTTTCGCGAAGATGATGGCTTTCAATTCACCATCGGACAGATGTTCCCCAGCACTCTCAGCCTCATTCACCAGATTTTCAAAGCGAAGTCGCTTGTTCTGAACCTCGTGGAGAATGAGTTTGGGAATGTTCGGGAAAGAGGTGAGGAGGGTTCGGTAATGGTCTTCAGGCAACCTACTTCCTCGTCCCTCAAGCAGAGAAAACAATTCACCGTAGGTGAGTGGGTTAGAGGAGTCAGCCCTATCAGTGTCGGATTTAATCCACGTGTCACGAATGGGACCCTCTAAGCACTCAGGGAGAGCATCAAGCTTCTCGTCGTCTCGAAGCTTGTTCTTCCCAACCCGCAGAGAAAATTCTCTTTTAAAAACAGCCCACCGGCGAGGGTTGCCATTGTATTTTGGTTGTTTTGCAATGGGTCTCAGTTTAGCCCTCACAGGGTTAATGATGTCCTCAATGCCGCCACCACCCGTCAGGATGGGATTGACCTGGGCAGCACCTGAGACGCCGGCGGCGCCCAGAAGACTCTGGGCGAGCAAGACCTGAGCCGCGATCATGGGATCAGCGGATCTTTTCTCGGCCAAAACTACTGTTTTCTTTTTGGTCCTCGCTTCTGAAACACGCTGAGGATTTCTGCTCTCAAAAACTCTTTCTTTTAATTTTTCACGTTTTTTCTTTGATTCTTCCGCTCTGGAATCTGTGGTGGGCGCGAGTGAAAAAACTTCAGTCGCTTCATTGGCTACCTAACAGGTAGATCCGACTGGCGGATCTGGCAAATGAGAGGAGGGGTGAGCGAAAGATCTTCCCATCGAAAAAAGGTGGAAGAGTTTTTCCTGATTAAATTTAATCGCCTGATTCTCAGCAGCGAGGGTGGCGATTTCTTTCCTACACGAGCAGTGGCGGGCACAGGACACGTGGGAGGCGGTTTCAGACCGCATTCCAACTGATTCTGGCCTCCTTACCACGTCTTCTTGCTCGTTCAGCCAAATACCCCTTCCACATCCTCGGGGGCGATTTCAATGCAGTTCATCAATCGTTGATTGACAGTGTCGACATGGTCACCCCCCCCTGCTGGCCCTGGATCAACGGTCACCTGTCAGAAACAACAGGCACACTACTTGACTGCTGGCGCACCAAACATCCGCTGGAGCGCTCTTACACAAGATATTCAACTGCATACCGCACAAGCCAGTCACGTATTGATTTCTTCCTTGCATCCCCCCTCACACTTTCTGTTTTTCCACTTTTAAGCTCTGAGATCGAATGCTGGAACAAAACTACAGATCACCACCCAGTCAACCTCATCATGCGTTCTCCGGAACTACCAACACACTCAGAAACCCCACCAAAACCAGACCTACTGAAAAAACTGAACTCACAGGATGCACAAGCACTCAAAAACAAATTGGAGCCACTGAACACTTGGTGCGCAGAGCACCTGTCACTCCTGCCTAACATGTCACCAGACATAGTCATACATTACACTGACACACTCATACACCAACTCACGTCCGCATATTACTCTTTCACAAACCCCTCACCACACAAACCCTCAAAACTGGAACACACCTTCGCACAACTCGTCAACTCACTCCCCCCCCCAGACGATCCCAATTTCCTGCACAAGATATCACAGCTGCATGACACATACTCCCAATGGGAAAAACAAATTTCCAAAAACAACACAACCAAGCTACACAGAGCACTAGTCAGAGGTTCACAAATCAAAAGGACTCTGAATGAAGCACTGAACCCACAGACAAAAGGAACAATGGCACTGAAAGACCCCACATCATCCGAGCCAGCAACATCAGTCCCACAGAAATGCTCTGAAATTATGTCCCACACATTATTACACCTCGGTGGTGACCCACACTTTTCCCCACCAAAACAACTGCTTGATACTCTTCTGCTCAACTCACCCCAATGCCCCAGTGAAACAAAACATTCAGCTCCCCAGCCCATGAGTTGGCAATTCTTCACACAGCTACTTTCCTCAGCAAAGCCTACTAAGGCAGCAGGACTGGACAAGTCCAATCTGTACATATTCCATCTCTGTCCGCAGAAAATTCAGGAGTGGCTCTGGAATGTGTGCAATCTGTTTCTGCACTCGCCACTGCCCAGACACTGGACAACAGCCCTCGTCTTCCTGCTGTACAAAGAAAAAGATGTCACAGACCCACGGAATTACAGACCAATATCACTACTCCACAGCATATATAAAATAATAGCAACACATATACGGGAACAGCTATCACACCACGTGGAGAAGCACAAAATCATGCACCACAGCCAACACGGAGGCCTGGCAGCACATCGCACGGCAGACCACATATATCACATAAAAGCACTACAAATCAAAAACAAACAAGCATATCACCTATACATCGACTTCAACAAGGCCTTCAATAGCATACCACAACAGGCACTCATCTACACACTACAATACTACAACTTACCAACACACTTAATAGACACGTTGAAACACTTAAACACACCCCTACGAGAGGCCACTCATCAATGGCCAACATATGGGTGAACACAAACAAATCAGAGGAGTGAGACAGGGCTGTCCTCTCTCCCCATTGCTCTTCAATCTCTACCTAAATATCATATTACACAGCCTTCCGAAAGTTTGTGCCTTCACAGAGAGTGATACCATCCATTCATACATTGATGACATACTTATACGATCAAACAGCCCACACATAATCCAGAAAGTATACACATTTTTTCACACAACAGCCAGACAGTTAGGTCTAGACATGAACACAGACAAAACAGAAGTACACGCCATGAATAACATACCACACATAGAACTGCGCATAGACCGAACAACAACACACTGTCAACGAAAGACACAAACGGTAAACCACACACACATTACAAATATCTGGGCATACACCTATTCACAGAAGACTCACCAAGACTGCTACACACACTTCTCATCAATGAAACAAACAGCTACCTCAACAACCTCCAGTCACTTCCCCTCACACACTCCGAATACATATCTCTGATCAACACTGTGTTAATACCTACATTACAATACAGGCTCTTGGCACCCAACATACATATCACACAGCTGCATTCCATCCAATCCCTGATCTGGCGTCGCCTGTGCCAACTGGGACACTTGTCGTCAGTGACGTCACCAAAAGATATATACCAGCGAAGGCCACTGGGTGGTCTCGGCCTGAAGCACTTTCTGTATGCATATCATGTCCAGAATGTCAATCAGGCTACACGTTTTCTGAGCGGTGAAGGACTAGCGAGTTCTACACAGACGATTTGCAGCACACTACTCAGTCCCAAAACTAATTTCCTTCAGGAAGCCTTGGTTGATTCATGCTATGCACTCAACCTCCTGATCCATGGTTTCGGTCCTTGGAATCCCTGCCCCGTGTCTGCATTATCACCAGGGGCCAACATATATGTCGATTTCCAAGTGGTGGGCCCATGCGTGGGCACGGTTTCAGAAATCCAGGGGAAAAGAGCGAAGGTTGACTTCTCAGGCTACTCAGCAGAAATTGCAGACAAACACAATTTCTCCTTCTCATACCCCCACAGCAACCCAAAACCCATCTCACACTTCTCCCTCTCAGAACTCTCGCCTACTCCCAATGCCAACCAATCCCTCTCTACCTCTGCACCCGCACCACCATTCAGCACGGCAATTTCAGACATGTCCAGCCTGGGAGCCACAGTTCACCTGCCTGCAACACATCACGTCCTCCTACCATCAGATCTCCTGAGCTGGAACTGCACAGGGGCGCTGGAACTACTTCAGGACCCCCTCAGCTCATCAGCTGCCTGGACATATCTCGATGGTTCTGCATCCTTCCCTCACTTCGGGTCAGCGTTTGCTGTTTTTGAAGGTTTGAATGCGCATTCTTGCAACGTCACTGCATCAGTTTCACCTCTACAGTCATCAGGGGGCTCAGAATTCTGGGCCTTACACTTGAAATTACATCATCTGCAAACACACCCAAACCCTAACCCACTGCAATTTGTCCTCTGCGACAATGCGAATGTGGTAGATTGCTACAGGCTTGCCAAACACCCAGACTTCAATTTATTTCACAAGCATCCTTCAGGACACTGGATCAAGTCATTCAGGTCAGCCATTGTGCAGCTTTCTGCTCAGGGTGTGCGAGTAGAGGTAAGATGGATCAAGGCCCACACAGGATTCAAAGGAAATGAAATTGCGGACGCTTTTGCCAAATGGGCGAGTTTTGCAATTTTACCAACCTCACTGATCCTTCCACCACCCCAAAAAGGAAGCATCACGTGGCAAGGCATGCCTGTCCTTGGTAAACTTACACAAAAATCATACAGTCATCTCCTCCCCAAGCACATGCACACAGACATCAAGCTGCCCGAGAGCTATGACTGGTTTCAATCTACTTCCTGGTTCTGGAGTTTGCCATTCAAATGGTCTGCGGGTATATTCTGCACTAAGGGATACAACCCACATTTCAGAATGGAAAAACACCCCTGTCCAGCCTGCACACACCCTCACCCCATGGACCCAATATCTGTCACAGCTCTGTGCACTAAGGCAGCTCACCTCCAGCATGAATTTATTCACGCATGGCCAGCACCATTCCAGGCCTTGGTGTCAGAATGGTGGCATACGGCCCCCTCAGCCAGACACAAACGCAATTTCATCAGAACAATTCTTCCAATCCCACTATATAATCATCTATTTTCCCGCATGGGCCTAACAAAAAAATCATTCAACAGCCAGTTGAGGGCAGCTTTGAAAGAAAGGAGAGACAAGACAACAAAGGCAGTCAAAGCAGCCAAGGATTGGCTGATTGAAAACGCATTATGCTTCCCACTCTCTCCTGCAGTCAGCCTGAATTTATGGAGTATGAAAGGTTCACCAATGGGCACATCCTTTTCTTCCGCCCCAAAGCGAAAGCCACAGTACCATGAACCTGAACCCCTGCCCTCGAAGGTCACACATAAAGCAGCTACCAGGACACCAAAGAGGGGCAAAAAAACACCACACAGGCCACTAATTCAGCCTGCCATGCGCCCACAATCATTGCCACCACCTCAACCATTCTTCTCTCCTTCCCTCTGGGATTTTTTTCAGCTCAGGTCACCACCAGAACCACCTCCAAGTGGGGTTACTGTACATACTTCAATGTACATACCGTAATGACGGTGTGACATGCACAATGGGACAATGATGATGACGTTATGGGTGGCGGCCAACGCCGTGGGAAAAAAAAGTGTATCATACGAAACGAGCATTGGGCCCCATGGGTTGTAGTCAGTGCTGTCCAGCATTTTGACAGGTCCATTCAGGAGCCCCTGTGGAAGTTCGTACCAGCCAGAAATCCTTCGAATGGTCCATTCCTTGGGGGGGGGGGGGGGGGCGTTCGGGGATGCAGGACCATGTAGCTGGGGGATGCCTCTGCACTCAGTGCACACAGAGTGCGACATTTTTGTTCTATCACACGTACGAGGACTCTATTTGAAGCCCCACTCTGCTCTGGGTATCAACCAGCGTCATGGGTTATTGGCAGATGAGCGTTTCTCTAGAGAAGATGATAACCATGATGAATTTTGCTTTGGTGTGTTTCCTGTGTGCCCTCGAGGGATGGGGGTTTTCATGGGGTTGTAATATGGGTCTTTTGCACATAGACCCATTTTTAGTCCGGTGAAGATTGTAAGCGGTTTTAATATGGGCTGTAGCAAGAAAGGTGCACGCCAGGGCTGTTCTTCAGGAATATTGTCTCTCTTTGCAATTACGGACAGTATGATGTCCCGGGTGGCGATTGGAGCTTAACTCACGGCGGTTGATCAACTGGCACCGGTGCTGATAGCAGATTCTCACCAGTCGATGCACTGTTGAGGTTGAGGTGTACTGGAGTCTGGGAGTGTTTTTTTTTTGGCAGTGAGGACAGCCCTGGTGCCCACACTACATGCGCAGTGCAACTCGACAAATGGTTGTCCCCGCGGAAATGGAGGGTGAGGGCACGCATCCCTTCTGCCACAAACCGTGCACCAAGTCTGCAGCTGACCCCAGGTCCACCCCCTTCATCAGGCCCTAAGGCCTCATAGTCGACGACGGCCTGGCATTTGCCAGCCCGCAGTAACAAGCCGAAGCGGCCAGCTTCCGGACGACTGGCCAGCCTGTGACACGCCAGTGCGTCTCACTCGCAATGGAATCCCATCCAATGCCGCCACTGCGAGCGTCCGGCAGGCAGTGCCTCGTTTGGCTGGCCATATCTGTAAAGAAACAGTGTCATTGACGGTTGCGCATTGGTGTGTCATTTCATAGTACATTTGTTTTGTTGTTGGTGCTTGTGGTGGGGCATGTGAATGTAGTGGGGTGGTGACTCCACTCTGTGGTGGGTGCGGTTAATATCTAAACTCCCCCAGCACAAGGCCACGTTTGCAGCACATTTAGTGCCATGGCTCTGCATCCACGCATGGTCCACCGCCAAGGGAGGGGGCGAAGAGGGCTATTGAAATGCTGTGTGTAGTTGACCAACTACTCAATGAAACGATGTCCGAAAAACTAAACTACTTCTTGCCAAAAGTCAACTCACGGGACAAAGCATAGCAGAAGGCGACAGCATTGTGGAACCCAGCCCCGCCATCTGGTGAGACCCACCTTAAGGGAAAATGCGTACTGCACTAGGTTCGGGCTTGCCCCAATCTGTCCACAAATGAGCCAGGTGATTTCGCTAATACTGAAACAGACTGTGAGGCCCATCCAATTTTTGAAAGCCGAGCAATGCAAAAATCAGCGAAGAAACAATAAGAAGCCTTGGACACACAAAGCAAACCTTCCACCGGGAACTGCTGAAAAATGTTGCATTTCGGGTACTTGTAAAATAGTCCATCCGGGCTTTCACCTATGAAACCGCCTTTTGAGTGCAGTGTGCAGCCCTCTTCCTCATCATGCACCAGTGTCGCTCGAGCCATTCTATCCAGACGCTGTGCCACATTAGCAGTAAAATGAGATGCTCTGAACTGCATCCTAAACCAAAGATGCGGCAGGCACCCTTGGTACCCTGGATGGTTGGAGGTGAAACAGCCTCCACTCAGGTTCCCCGTGCGCCTCCTGGGCGAGTATATCATTGTACTCCTATTGTACTCCTATCCAAGATTTCTACACAACCGGTATTTTCCCTGATTTGGGCCATGGTTGCATAAAGGAAGGGGGGGGGTCCCCGAAGCTAGTTGGGTAGCATGCAGTACAACTAGTGCCCAAAGCATTGTGTTGTGTGGGCCCTGCTTGTTGATCCAGATCGTTGGTAGAAAAGAGGTGGGCTGGCTAGAGGAAAGGGGTGGGGGGCTTTTCTGGTTCAGAATTTGCCCCACTGCTCACAATTGCCAACTGCTTTCTTGGACTTCTTGTCTCGGAGTGCAGCCTGGGCTAGAAATTTTAGATTCACAGCAATATTAGGGTACCACTAGATAAGAATGGAAATAAGAAATATTGCGCAATGCAACCAAAATTTCTGTGACGGTTGACAAAATTTTCTGATGGTTACTTACTCAATGTGTGTGTGCGGGCGCTTAAAAAAATGGCGGAGGATGAAAAAAAATGGGGGAGGCTGAAAAAGTTTTTCATCGTTGAGATGCGGCCCACATTCATGTTTGACGCTTCAAACACATTACAAAATGAAGAAGCTCTTTTGCACCATTTGTGTTTCAATCAAAAGGTTTCGAATACATACACGTAAAGCAAAAATTACCAAAGGTCACAATTAACCAAAGGTGCCCATTTTTTGGTGAATTTTTTGGGTAGTATTTTGGTTTGTTTTTGGCCCCACCTCACGAAACAATTTGGAGTAACTTCTCACCATGTCTAAGAATTTGGCCCATTCTTCGCACCCAGTTGATGACGATGGCAAGGGTGGTGGTTGGAAGTAGTGGGAGTGACATTTTGTGTTGTTGTTAAATTCTCATATATTTCGGGTTATACAATGTGCTTTGCAGAGAAGGTTTGCGGGCTATCGCGGTCTACTTGGGGTACTTCCCAAGGTGAGGACTAGAGATAAGGTACTTAGTACAAAGGTGGCGCGCCGGGCATGTCCAGGTGTGCGCCAGGGAAACATTCCTCCAATCATAGCCATAATGACAACCATGTGCACTCAACAAATCCAGCATGTGGCAATTTTACAGCTTGCTATTTTTCAAAATCAGTGCCCAAGCAGCAAAGAGGTAATGAAGTGTTCTGTGCACTCTTTGCAAAAATTACTTCGAAGAGAGGAGGTCGGGCGCAGGGTTTTTTTGGGCTTGTTCACCGCATGCCCCAAAATATAATATAGGACATCTAACCCTTTGTAAAATCATCATTTTGGGACACAAAATGAAACCCCAATGAATTCTTCGATTTTGAACCCTCTACCCCCCCCCTCGGGGGTCAACACTTCTTTGCGTGTATATTCTTGAACAATTTTTCTGTGTCTATCGACCCCTTAACCTATGGCACATCCCAGGTCCAAACTCTGGGTACCCGCCTACCTCCTAACCCCCTGGCCCCCCGCCATTGAGTATCTAGCCGGTTTTACGTTGGATGGGCTGCTTAGTGGCACCTGAAAAAGGTCTCTATCGCCTTTGATAAATGTTTAGGTGACCATTTGGTCACCTATGGGGAACCACATATTGGCGGCTCGGCCTGTGCAGCCCAAGCCATGCCCCCCTCCCCCCGCCGGCAAAAGCTCCAAAATTGCTGCCATATATTGCCCTTCGACCTCTATGCATAGGCCTACGAACATTAAAAGGATTTCCGCGCAAAGTGGCTATTGTACAGGCGGTTGAGTGGGACTTAAGCATTTTCAAATATTCGATTTTGTCTGAAACCCTTTGATGGGGTTGGCGAGCCATTTGGTGACAATCCGGGTATTTGTGCACCCGTAAGGTCCCATTTAGTAATAACTATACCCGTGTAGCTAGGGCCATGGCCCATTGGAACCCCCGATGTGGCTGTTTGTAGGTGGTTTAGTTGCACCTCATGTGCGTGCAGACCGCATTAATAGTTTCCGTTTTTCTATACTTCAAAAGAGGAAATTTTTGAAAGAAAATCTGCTACTTTGACGGTTCAAAATGATCATCATGTCTTAGACATTTTATAGGTACTTTTCACCTTTTTGTTTGTTTTGATGCGGCCCAAGAGCTAGGGTAAGAGTAAGAAAAAGTGCTTTTCCATTGCTTTGGGACATACTCTAGTTGTATTAGAGATGCACTGAGCATCCATGCATTTTTATCTTAGTATTGGTCCAGCCAAAAGTGGTGAGAACACATTTTGACCTATGGAACCAAACACCCAATCAGGATATTGAGTGGACCCCTTAATCCCCTTTCAATCAGAAGTAAAACATCTTTTCCTGAGTTGACTGAGCACTGACATACCTAAGGTAGAACCTATGAATTTATCTATGTTTTTCCATGAATACTTATCTGCCCTAGTGGTATGCACCATAGGGGGTTAGGCACCTCTTTTTGAGAGGTCCTGGGTTCAATTCCTGGTCAGCCTAACTAAGTAGGAAGATCCCATGTGAGTAGGAAGATCCCATGTGACATGGCAGTGACCTCATCGCCACATACCATGCCACCTCAGCACATATGGGACCCAAAACAAAGAGTGCACATCTCCTAAGATGGCACTATGGAGAGAGAGTGATCCTGAGGCAGTTTTCTAACTCTTTTCCCAAAACATTTCAGCTATCTCTGTGAATATGCATTCATGTGTATCCTGAGTTGCAGTTTCTGTGAATATCTAATCATCTTTCACTGTTTACACTGCAGCCCTTCATGCTTTGATCCTGAATTACCTTCTCCTTGCATACTATTGGCTTGGGCTATCCTGGATTGAGTTGGCTTTACTGTATTTCAACAAACAAAAGCTTTTCATCATCCAAAACCAGCAGCAGGACACCCTACAGCAACAACAAGCAGCAGGAGAAGCAAAAACACAGTGCTGAAAACACTATAAACTTTTCTGGTAGCAGAGGCAGCCTGTCTCTGTGCACCGGCAGCGACCCCGCGCCGTACAACCAGTGCTCCGAGCAGGCAAACATAAGCAGAAGGGTGGATTAAGATGGATCCAGGAAGAGTGGACGCCGAGGTGAACACAGCGCCAGCGCCAGAGACACCGGCAAGGCCGGCGCCTGACGCTGTACCTTCGGTGGAGCCCTTACATGGGCCAATGGATACGGCGGAGGACTCCTTGGATGGCCTCCAGACGGCCTTCGGGGCCCTGTCGGTGAAGGAAATGGTCTCTCAGCCTCAGCCTGTGAAGAGGAAGAGAGGAAACGAGAGCGAGAAGGATGCTGGAGAAGGAGCAGACGAAGGAGAGGAGCAAGGGCAAGACCCGACGGATGTCCCTACCTTCGAAGGCGCACCAAGCGCTTCTGGCCTCCATGCATCACCCTCTCCCATAACCACCACACTCCCAGCCGCCGCTGCATCCACTTCCACAACCAACCAGCCTATGGCAGAGGGCACAGGCTTTACTGGCATGCCTCACTACCTCGCCTACGGCATGGGCCCACCTACCACTGCGCTCCTTGAGGCAACTACTGCCAGTGAGCCGGTGGCTTCCAGCTCTGCGCCGCGTTGGTATGCGGCTGACCATCCCCATCCACTCCACGCCACGGGAACCTACATGGAAGTTCCTGGGTATGCTCCTGGGTGTACACCTGGGTATACACCCCTGAGTGGGTTGAGGAGAGGACCAGAGTCTCTGGGAGGCAGGAGTAGAGGATCGGGAAGATCCTCCAACAGGTCCCTGACGCGGTCGGAGATCAACGAGGTGCTCCAAGGAGCCACTTCGAAAATCGTGAGCGACCTCACGCAAGAGATCAGGGAGAAACTGCAGCCCCTGATGATCCCGTCCCATGCGTCACCTACGACAGTGGGGATGTCACCCCACCGAGTACAGGCTAACCACCTGGCGGCAGGGTTGACGAACACCCTGGGGAGCCTGAGGAGCCGACCGATGCCGACTCCTGCAGCAGTACCAAGAAGCCCATTCGTCCCGAGGACAGCCCAGCCGCCCTACAGTCACGTGACGAACTCGACGAGGGCCGAGCTGGACCAGCTGGGGCTGACAGCCCTAAGGGCTATGGTGGACGTGGAGCCTTATGGCTCCAGTGATCTAGGCGGAGACCCCTCCGATGATGGGCCGCCTTCGATGACTTCTTCTTCGCCATCGGATGACGAGGACCCTGAGGACCCCGAGGACTCCAAGGGTAAGAAGAAGAAGAAGAAGAAGAAGAAGACCCGACGCCCTGAAGGACGCCGAGCTCAGGAGGCGAAGGCTATTGCCACCTCCAAGATAGTGGTGAACCTGCCTGAATTCACAGGCAAGGACCTCAGCGAGTTCGCTGAGAACTTTGGCCGGTTCCTACGACTGACCGGCCAAACCCACGCGAGTGGGCGAGTGAAGTGCGACCTACTCCTGCAGTGCTGCAAGACGAAGTACCTGGAGAAGCAGGTCAGGCAGATCGTCACCAACTCCGCCACCTTTGCCGACGTGTTGGTTGCCCTGGAGAGGCAGTACCCAACCTACGAGACCGACCTCTCCATCAGGGCCGAGATCCAGAACCTGCCCGTCCTGCCCAACAACCCCAAACCCGGCAGGGTCTCCGAGCTGTTGGCGGACCTGGACCACTGGGCTGGACGACTGACGCCCGGTTCCTACAGCAGCGACGACCTGCTGTTTTGGTTGTGCTCCAAGCTCCCCCGTGAGCTATGGGACGAGTGCCGTCTGACGGCTGAGCGCAAGGCTAGATCCCTCCGTTACGAGGATCTATGCGTGCTGCTCCTGGAGATGGCGCTGGAGAAGGAGAGCGACCAACACCTGAACCACTACCGTCCTGGTGGTGGAGGTTCTGGAGGCAAAGGGTACCAAGGGTCCCGACCTGGGCAGGGGACTACCCCCAAACACGCCCACGCCCGCCTAATGGAGAACGTGAAGGAGCTATTCTGGTGTGATGCCAGAGATGAACAGGGCCACCTGCAGCATGCCTCCGACTGCGAGCAGCGAGACTGCTTTGTTGTCCAGGGGAAGCAGCAGGAAAAGATCACCGGCGCCAAGGTGAAGATGCCGGATCATTACCGCTGCACCATCACGTGTGCATTCTGCGGTAAGCGGAAGCACTATGAGGACGAGTGCTACCATAAGCAACGCCTATCGGCGAAGCTTAAGGGGGAAGATCCTGGCAAAAGCTCAGGCAAAGGTGGAGGCAAGGCCAAAGGCAACGACTCCGGCAAGGGCAAGTCGAAAGGACGTGGTCAAGGTGGTCAAGACAAGGGTCAAGGCGGACGAGGAGGAGGCGCTAATCGCCAGAACGACAACAAGAACAAGGACAAGAACGGAGGTAACCCCAACCCTAATCCAGGGGGGAACTCCGAGCCCTGTGGAGGGCAGTCTGGACCTACCACACGCTCACAGACGCAGGCCCAGCAAGAACAAGGAGCCAAGCGTGAGCATGAAGGTGGTGACGACGGCAACGCCAAGAAGAGAAGCCGTTTCATGAGGATGGCCCGCAAATTGCGGAGCAAGGGGTTCGAGGTGACCTGTCCCGCGGAGTTCTGACGGGGACGCTCTGGTGGCACTCAAGACCTGGTGTTTTGGGTACGTATCCGACTAGGGGGACGTGAATACCTGGGGGTACTGGATACTGGAGCCACAATATCGATAGTGGCCAAGAAAATTTTACCTTGTGGGAGCCTGAAGAACACCATGACCACCGCCGCTATACGGATGGGGGATGGACATGTGGTGCACAGCTGCGGGGACTGCGAAGTGGAGGTACCTATGGGCTCCAGGACTATCGCCCATCGGTTCTATGTGATGGACACTGATGCCTTCGACTTTGTACTGGGTACTGACTTCTTCGTGCAGCACTCCCAGATACAATCCCTGACGCTGCAAGCGCCCTACCTCCTGTACGTGGACCACGGCAGTGGCAGAGAGTCTGTGCCACTGGAGCAGTCGGAACATACCTCGAGTTACCTGAGACTATCGAAGGAGGAGCCCTCGAACATGATGGCGGCCTCCAAAACTGAGGACTATCAACTATTGGGGGAAGTCCTAGACCAAGGTCTGAAGGAGTTGGGTTACTCTCGAGAAGACCTAAGTGTGGAACTGTTCGCCAGCGACAAGCAGCATGTACTGGACCTATACTGCAGCAAGGGGAAGAACTGCAGCTACAAATTTTACTGGCCCTCTTTCGGGATGGCCTACGGGAACCCCAGATTCAGTGAACTGGGGAAGGTGCTGACCAAGGTGGCCTTGGAACGTTCCCGTATGGTCCTGTGTTCCCCCGATTGGGGAGCCCATGGGGGCAACGAGTACTGGCGAACCCTCCTTGACAAGCTGACTATCAGCTCTGTGCGGTTACCTGATGAGGCCATCTACGTGCCTCTGGGACGCAAGACGCCCATTGGGAAGCCCGGATGGGGGAGTATGCTCAGCGTGGTGGACGGAAGTCTTACCACCATCCCCTGGGAAGACCTGGACCCTACTCTGGTCCAGGCTATACAACGAGAAAGCGATGGACTCGCCTTGGGTGACTTGAAGGATCGTCTACGACCTCAAGATGCTGTTGAAACTACACCCGGAGGAGATGAGTACGTCGTGACTGACACCAACGCCCCCAACTCTCCCTGTCATGTACCTGTTCCTGATGGAGTCTCTGAGTGTGGACTATCTGAGCTACCTAGCTCTATCCACTCAGACGACGAAACTGAGCACGACGCCTTCTTCGTGCAGACTGCGGTGGAAGAAGTGGAGAACGCCGAGTACGTCGCCCCACTAAAACCCCTACTCTCCATGAGGGTGGAAGACCCCGTGGACGAAGAGCTGGACCCTCGATCCAGGCTCAGGGAGTATGTGGATTCCAAGAGGAAGTTGGTGGCGAAAAAGCTATGCTACGCGAAGCCTACCCGCAGCTCGTGGCCACTGAAGCAAGGACGTATGGGAGACCTATCCCAACTGAAGGAGGACCTCGAACAGAAGATCACCACCTGGCAAAGGGAGGTAGATCTCAAGCTCATGAAGAGCGTATGGGGTGCCCATGTGAGGACCCCAGATGAGGACGACCTCTCGGAGGAATGTGTATGTGAACCCCCTAAAGCGTGCCTATGTTGCCATCGTCCACCGGAGATGGTTGAGCAAGACCTTCTGTATGCCTACCAAGGGCTGAAGGATGCGACCGCGGGCGAAGAGTCGGTGGAGGACCACCTCCCGACTTCTATCCAAGGGGCAAGCAACTTACACTCCGACGAGGATATGGAGGACAAGATCAAGGTACTGGACCCGCGGGTACAAAAGCTGATAAGGACCTATCTGGAGGTGTTCGGAGAACTACCCCCTCCAGCCTCATGCGACAAGCTGGTACAGATGGACCTCAAGCTGAAACCCGAGTTCGTGGGTCACAAGATCCGGAGGAGACCCTATCCAGCTCCTAAAGAGCAGGCCGACGAGATTGAGCGACAGATACAAGAATGTATCGACGCTGGCCTAGTCCTGGAGTACAAGGATGGGGACTACCCCCTACACTGCAGCCCCTGTTTCCTGGTGGCTAAACCTGGGTCTACAGCCAAACGGCTGGTAGTGGACTATGGAGAGCTGAACAAGAAGACGCTGAACCACTCAGGGTCCATTCCCAATATGGAGTCTACCCTGGAGAAGATAGCCTCCTGTCGCTACAAGACCAAGATGGACAAGCGAAGTGGATTCTGGCAAGTGGACCTGACGCCCAACGCGCAGGAACTACTGGCCTTCATCACCCCTCAGGGGAGGGTATTCAAGTGGAAAGTCATGCCATTCGGCGTGGCTAACGCCCCCGCTCTGTTCCAAGAGCTGATGAACAAGATCTTGTCCATCCTACGAAGGAGACCTAAGGTGCAGGAGCTCATATCCCGTGGGGCCCAGATGGAGGCTCACATCGACGATGTATGCCTCGGGACCAATACCCAGGAGGATCACCTAATCCTCTTGGGTGAGTTCTTTGCGGTCTGCCAGGAGAACCACACACGACTCAAGCTGGAGAAGTGTGAGTTCATGCAGGAGACCATGCAGTACCTGGGGTTTGACGTTGGCTATGGGTGGTGGACCCCAGCGGCCTCTAAGGCCAAACCCCTGATGGATGCCAAGGTACGACACGAAGACCCCAAGAAAGGACTTCATGATGTACGCAGTTTCATTGGGGCGTGCAACTTCTATCGCCGCCACATCAAAAACTTCACCTACACCAGCGCGGTACTGACTGACTTGATCAAGAAGAGTACTACTTGGCGCTGGGGCCCACAAGAGCAACAAGCGTTTGACGAGCTCAAAGACAAGGTAGCCAACGCTAAGTGCTTGGGCGTGCCTAGGGCACAAGGGGAGATTATCCTGGTGACCGACGCCAGCAATGTGGGCGGTGGTGGAACGTTGTTCCAGTGGCAAGCACTAGAGAAGGAGGAGTTCGACTCGGCCATTTCCCAATGGGGGACGGAAGGTCTCAACCGAGATGGAACCCTCAAGCACAGCTACCCTGACGACAAGTGGGTCCTAGTACCTCTGGGCCACTGGAACTGGAAGTGGAACCAGGCCAGGGGGAACTACTCCACCTATGAGCAGGAACTGCTCGCGGGTATGCTGGTGCTATCCTCACAAGCACGACTGTTGGGGAGTAACCCTGTGGTCTGGCTATGCGACCAAGAACCGGTCCGCAGTTTCCAGAAGGGCCCCCCACCTGAGAAGGCCAAGCTACGTCGCTGGTGGACCTACCTCAGTCAACTACGGCTGACGGTACACCATATCCAGGGAGTGAAGAACGAGTGTGCCGACTACATCAGCCGCAACAACTTCGACGCCCTGATTGGTGCCCGGTCTGAAGCGCTGGCTAAGGAAGCGTTCAGCCGTATGGACGTACACCTGGACCTGAACATGACCATGATACGCCCCCTGGATGGACTCCAACAATCGGAGTACCTACAGGAGTTTGGGGATATCTACCGGCGCCTGGAGAAACGCCTTGAACCCCTCCTGGTCAACCAAGACCAGTGGAAGCGGGACAAGAGCTACCTCTGGCACGAGGACCGCATCGTGGTGCCTAGTGACCGAGTCCCAGCGCTGCTGAAGTGGACCCATGAGTCCAGTGGTCATGTGGGTGCTGACCGTACCCTGAGGCTGTTCAAGCAGTGGTTCCACACTACGTGGACTGACGACCAGCTGCGGAAGACGCTCCTGCCTATCGTGGACAAGTGCCCGTGCAGGTCCTGTAAACCAGGGGATATCAGGGACAGAGGTCTCTACTCGACCCTGCCCATCCCTCACTGTGCTAACAGTGTTCTATACGTGGACTACACGGAGATGCCGAAGTTCGGGGGCTATGACTTCGCCCTCGTGGTAACCTGTGGGTTGACCAGGTTTACCAGGGTGTTCCCATGTACCAAGCACATTACCGGAGAGGAGACTATCAAGATACTCCTGGAGGAGTGGTTTTGTGTCTATGGGGCGCCCAAGGAGATCAACTCCGATGAGGACGTACGAGTACGCTCAGATACTGGCTGGTACAAGAGGGTCCTGAGGTCCCTCAATGTCCAGGTATCTACGGGGATTCCCTACTCTCACACGAGCAACCCCCTATGTGAGCGACAGATTCGTGTCCTGAAGGAGAACGTCAGGATATGGTGCAAAACTGAACGCACCAGAGACTGGGTGAGACTACTCCCCGTCATATCCTTGATGATGAACTCCCAAGAGAGTTCAGCTACTGGCTACTCGCCACATGAGCTATTCATGGGGCGCCCGGCATGGTTCTTACATGCCCCCTATCCAGAGGACACCCATTCTTCTGTGGGTGAATGGGTCCAAGAGCAACAAGCGAAGGTGGACAAGGCCAAGGCTATGCTCCAGAGAGTGAGGGAGCGTCAGTGGAACAAGAAGAACAAGCACCGTGTACCGGCCACCTACCAAGAAGGGGACTGGGTGCTGGTGCACCACAGTCGACTACCCGCCTGGCCACGCTCTACCAGCGATGACCCATACTTCGGGCCGTACAAGATCCTATCTGTGGATGGACACCGTATCACCGTGCGGTGTTCTCCCCGTCTAGGGGGGACCCTGGTGTGCGCCGCTCAACACCTGAAGCGCTACCATGATCCTGAAGACCTCTGTGGGGAGGAGTGGGAGCTGAACGACGAGGAAATCGCCGCTCTGGACCTACAAGGGGCTGCCAGCCCTATGGAAGTTGAAGGTGAACTCCCCGACATGAACGCCGAGGAGATGGCTAAGGAGGGCTTCTACCTGGTGAAGTCTGTCCTACGCCACCGCTATCGCCAGGGTTGGCGCTTCCTCACCCTCTGGGAAGGGTTTGGAGTCGAAGAGGCCACCTGGGAGCCCTTCTCTGCATTTGTTCTACCTGAGGGACGCCTAAACTCAGTTCTGGTTGACTACTTGTCCCAGAACAACCTTGGTGAGTTGTTGAGGCTCGCTGAGATGCTTGCCTCCAAGAATAAAGCTAGGGACTGAACCTTACCCTTACCTGCCAAAGCGTATGTGTGAGTGTGCTAGTCCTAAGGTCCTGAGAGCAAGCCGCAGAAGTGGTGTCCTAATTATACCCAAGTCTGCGCCCTTGCTGAACCTGGAGGGTTGGCTTATTGATGCCACGGGGTACGCCCCGGGTCTCCCCTCCCCTATGCGCCCAATTTCTGTGCTGGCGCAAAACCTTGGGGGAATACCCAGAGTGTTAATCCAGGTATTCTTTTCCCTACCTACCTGTCTACTACAGGGAGGGGTGGCCAAAAGCTATGAAGGCATGCAAAACGCCTGTTTGCTATGTGGCCAAAAACACTAACCTAACCCACTGTCACAGCCCACCAACCCAGCTAAAATTGCAGGAAAAGGGTGGGACAGTGACACGCCCCCTACAGGTCCTACACACCCTACAGTGGCACCATCCTGGTGGGCGAGCGCTGGGCAACTGGCTCTAGCCCCCACGCAGGACTACCACTCCTACACGCACACTCTACTTGGCGTTGCGAAGATAAAGTTCTCGAGGGCCCTAGCGACCCACCTGTGAAATGACAAGAGAACACAGCGCTACTAAGCAACTGTGGCCTCACAGGGGACACCACAACGCGTTTCCCCTGCAAGGGCTTGGAGGGAAGGAGTGCTCTCGTGTGCAAGGCGCAGATGTCGATGAAGTCGGACTCCCTGCTCTGCCACAGGCGGAGCGGAGTTACTTGTTTGTGTGATCTGCGCCCCTGTTTAGCAGGGCATAAAAAAATGCTGCTGCACCACTCACCCTACCTGCCCACCTGTAAAACAAAGGCAAATGAAAGGGCGTTTGCGGTGGAGGAACCAAGGCACACTCCAGGTATTATACCCTTCTCAGTGTGCCCTATAATACGCTGTCCGCAAACACGCTGCATGGAGCAGCTACCCTTGTCAAGCAAGCAAGCGTTAAGGGACTCCTCAGGTTCTCTTAAAGAACGTACCGAGGAGCCCCTGGGTAGCCTAAACAAGGTTTACCGTGCGCACTTCGCGTGGCCTACCCTTTAATGCGTGTGTGCATGCACGACTATGCACAATCACGTGGGCAAACCTGCCCATCTCCACAACAATCTTGACTCCACCAGGGGGTGGCCCCGCCTGGGCGTACCTACCTTACCTACCGCTGGGAAGTGAAGCAAGGAGAGAAAACAAAAGGGGCGCACGCGAAGAACGTTGCTATGCACTTGTGTGTATGACTAATCACCCTGATCTGACCGCTAATCATCTGCAAGCTTTCTAATCAATCCCTCTACCGCGTCCTATCGTGGTTATCGTTGTTAACGCTGCTACACGACTCGGTCACGGAGACTCGAGACGAGCAATGTGTATGCGGCATGCAAGACGAGCATACCTGTAGTTTATACCTGATTCATTGAAGTCTTTTCAATTGATTTTCGAATTCTTGAATTTTTGAAGCTTCTATTAGTATGGGTGGAATCTGTATGTTTGTTTATTAATGTGTGTCTCGTCATTTTCAAGACTACGTGATACATACGTTTATAATTCCATTATTTTTCCATTTTCCGGCGCTTCGCTAGGAGCCGCTCCTGCGCGCCGCCATTTTGTACGTATGAATTTCTGGATTTAAAAAAATCCAGAGATGACTATAATTTCTATAAAAATGTGCTGAAGATGCACAATTGGATTCTGCTCAGGTGTGTCGTTTCAGAAAAATTCTGCGCCGTCATTTGACGGATTTTGGTGTCGTCGCTTCGTTTTTGCGTGGATTCGTCCATAATTCTCCCATTCCTGCCTCTGCAGATACCCACGCGCAGCCTCGCTGAGTAGGCCGTGTTCGGGCCGAAACGCAGGTGCCTGGAGAGACTGAGCAGAACCAAGACCCCACCAAGGGGCAAATTAATTTCTTTTCGACTCCCTACGCCCTAAGACAGGTCACAGGTCGCCAGCAGGTTTACGAGAACCCATGCGAGTGTGTATAATGTGTCTTGCGTTTGGGTTGTGTCGACGCTGCGTCTTGGAGGAAGGGATGCATATGCACATGTTTGGCATGCTCCCAATCTGACCCAACCAAGCCACAGGAGCCCCGGCAGCGCCAAGAGCGCTGAGTCTTCTGTAGGAAACTGTACAATCAGAGCAGCAAAAGGACGCCAGCCATGGTGAGCGCCCATTTTTCGGTGTGAGGGAGACTGTAGGTATTTTAAAGTAGATGTGGAAACCAAGGAAAGGCCAAGAAAAATTCCCTTTTTCCTAAAATGCGACAGTGGTGGCCACCACAGCACAAGGGGGGAGTAAGAAAAAGTGCTTTTCCATTGCTTTGGGACATACTCTAGTTGTATTAGAGATGCACTGAGCATCCATGCATTTTTATCTTAGTATTGGTCCAGCCAAAAGTGGTGAGAACACATTTTGACCTATGGAACCAAACACCCAATCAGGATATTGAGTGGACCCCTTAATCCCCTTTCAATCAGAAGTAAAACATCTTTTCCTGAGTTGACTGAGCACTGACATACCTAAGGTAGAACCTATGAATTTATCTATGTTTTTCCATGAATACTTATCTGCCCTAGTGGTATGCACCATAGGGGGTTAGGCACCTCTTTTTGAGAGGTCCTGGGTTCAATTCCTGGTCAGCCTAACTAAGTAGGAAGATCCCATGTGAGTAGGAAGATCCCATGTGACATGGCAGTGACCTCATCGCCACATACCATGCCACCTCAGCACATATGGGACCCAAAACAAAGAGTGCACATCTCCTAAGATGGCACTATGGAGAGAGAGTGATCCTGAGGCAGTTTTCTAACTCTTTTCCCAAAACATTTCAGCTATCTCTGTGAATATGCATTCATGTGTATCCTGAGTTGCAGTTTCTGTGAATATCTAATCATCTTTCACTGTTTACACTGCAGCCCTTCATGCTTTGATCCTGAATTACCTTCTCCTTGCATACTATTGGCTTGGGCTATCCTGGATTGAGTTGGCTTTACTGTATTTCAACAAACAAAAGCTTTTCATCATCCAAAACCAGCAGCAGGACACCCTACAGCAACAACAAGCAGCAAGAGAAGCAAAAACACAGTGCTGAAAACACTATAAACTTTTCTGTAAGGCTCTTTATGGCATTTTGCACTATTGATAGCTCAAAAAGGGAAGTTTTTGACAAGCGATCCTTTGATTTTCTTACCATTCACAGTCAATGTGTGTAAAAAAACCGTTTGATGTGTTTTCTACCCTATTTGGGTGTTTTGACAGGGTTGAGGGGGGAGGTTGTGACTGAGTTTATACCTAACTAACGGATGGATTGATTGTGTTTCTTCATTTTTCAAAGTAGTTTGCCAATAGGCAGAGTTTTGTTGGTAATATTCATAGAACATGGGTACATTGCATGGAAATTTTATTTATGGCCACAATTTTAATGCAATTTTTTCTGCTTCCGGTTAAAAGTGGTTTTGGTTTCATATCTTTTGCAAATTGCTTTATGGTTGGTAGATTGTCGATTTGTTTGAATTTGTATACAATGTGCATCGGGTGTTCATGGGCAGTGGACACAATCCCGGACGTAACTGTGACTTTTGTAACGCCCGGCAATGGGCAATGGTTACAAAGCCTTTATTGTTTCAAGACTCTTCAACGCTCAACACAGGGATGAGAATCAGACCGGGCTTCAGCATCTCCGCCAACTTAGGTGCACAACATCAAACGGTAACAACATAACCTTTGCCTTCTCTTGGGTCTCCAATGCTTAGTTGTGGTGAAAACTAGAAATGGCCACCTCACCATTTTGTTTTCCGTCTCAAAGTTCAAATGTAGGCAAAGGCAACAAAACTCTCCCTTCACGAGAATTTTCAATGCTGAGTGTGGAGATCAAAATCAAAGCTGGCTTTAGCCTGTGACCATCTCAGGAGCCCAATAATGCGTATAAGCTACATAAGTGCTTCTTTTAAAGTATCCAAAATCCTCAGTGCGGAACAAAATCAACAGTCCGCACCTTACCCTTGCTGTCTGCTGCTGTGTGCAAAAATGGGTACAAACTACACAACTCTACCTTTTCGAATGTCACTAATGCTTAGTAACGGGATCCAAGATTACAAATGGCTACCGCAACCTTATCATTTATCTTCCCAATTCTTGGGCCCCAAGACCTTTATCATTTGTTCCCTTCCCTGTTTCTTGTGCAGTGTGCTTTTGTGATGGACGGCCATGTTGTGGTGCTGTGGTGGTAGATGCGTACCGGTCGAAACCCAAAGTTTGTTGGCTCCCAGGCACACTTGGAAAGATGAGTTCATGAAAACAATTGCTGATTGGGCAAAGCAACATGGTGTTGCTGGAGCTTTGCAGCGAGATCAAAATAGTGATGAGAAAGAGAACAAGTTGGGGTACCACACAGTTTATGGATGGTTGAAGTATTTCCAAAAAAAACATGATTATTTTCACACCCAAAAACGAGGTCGCCAAAGCATTCTGTCTGAGACTACAGGATGCATGGTTTTGGCATGTGCACGCCCTGCCCTGCACCGCCCTGCACTGCCCTGCACCCCTCTGCACTGCGCACTGGACATGGACAGCTACTGTATTTGCAGGCCCCCTGGGGGCACGATGATGGCCTTTGGCCGCGCTTATAGCGCCACATAGTGCGTAGTACAACACCTCCCGGGCGAGTAGTCCCCCCGAAAGCACAGTCAGAAGAAAAGCATCAACTGGGAAGCACAGGGGGGGGGGGGGCGGTGAGCCTCAGTCTCTGCCATTGCCACTGCCACTGTACCCCCCCGCTCCCAAAACCTCAGTTTTTATGGAAAACTTCGGTTTTGGCATGTGCACGCCCTGCCCTGCACCGCCCTGCACTGCCCTGCACCCCTCTGCACTGCGCACTGGACATGGACAGCTACTGTATTTGCAGGCCCCCTGGGATAAAAATTTTGACTGTCATCCCCCCAACCAGACAGGAAGGGGGACCGTGCACGGTCGCACCGCCTTGTCGCGGCCTGCAATAGCCCCCCACGCTGCCCATTGCGGCGAGCTCACCCACAGGCGCTCTTTTGCCGCCGCCTCGATCACTGCTGCCCTGCCCCCCCTCCCATCCCATGCTCGGCTGATGGAGTCCGCTGGATTTAGTGCGGACTGTACCCAGCAGAGGGTCAGCTGCAGCCCCGTCCAGCGGAGGCGGTGGGCTATCCTCCGCAGTATGCGCTGCTGCTGGACCTTGCCTGCCCCCGCCCTCCCCCAAAGGAGCTGGGCCAGCGCCCCCATCTTGTCCCCCACGAGCACCAGGCGCCGCGCTCGTCGCGCCTGCGCATCGTCCAGCGCCACCAGCGTCCCCCACAGCTCTGCCGCCTGCTGCGTGGTCACCCACGCGGGGCACAGCGACAGATCCGCCCCCCCCGGTCCCCAGGAGCCGACGCAGTAGGAGGGGTCAGTCCCCGTGGTAAGGGCACACGTGGCCGCGTCCACAAACACGCGCACTGCTGGCCCCCCTGCGGTAGTGTCCGGCTCCCAGCCCCGGTAGCACTGGGCTATGGCTTCGCAGAGACCGCGCACCACTGCCGCCGTTGTGCGCCAGGCCCAGCGCGGGCCCCAACGCAGCCATGACCGGGCACCCGCCAGAAAGCACCCCCCCAGGTTCCCTGGGCGACCCAACCACCCTATCTTCCCTAGTAGCCGCCTCAGGGCGACATAGGTGTATGGCCTGAGGGCCAGCTTCACCCATGCCGCCACCACCGCCGCCACCGCCGATGCCGCCGGCGCCACCCTGCACCCTGCAAGGTCCACATCCTTGCCCATCCACCGCAAGGAGCGCTGCGGCGTGAAGACGGACTTCTCACTGATGAGGAAGCCCGCCTGTCGTAGGAGGCGTGCCGCACTGTCGGTGACAGTGGCCACCTCCCCCGGATCATAACCGACAAAAAGGATTCCATCTAGGTACTGTACCACCACCACCCCCCCCTTCCCCAGGTCCCGCAGCAGGTCGGAAATAAGGGCCTGGACCAGCCCAGGCGCCTGGTGCCAGCCAAAAGGCACCCGCACAAAAGCATAGGTGTGCCCCTGGGCTGCCACCCGGATGGTGTTTGCCAGGGGGGGGGGGGAGCTCCACACTCCAATAGCAGTTAGCTATGTCCAGCTTGGTGCCCCACAGCCCCCCCCCCCTGCCCCACCCACCCTTCCCCCCAGGACCCTGAGGAGGATGGCCAGGCCCTCGAGCGACGGCAGCTTGAAGGGGCGGGCCTTGTACTTGCATCCCCGGTTGAACATCTTCATGTTCACAATCAGGGCGCATTTGCGCTCTGATTTCCACTTGACGAAAACTTCCGCATTCGCATCCCCCCCCACCACGCTGACCAGGCCCTGGGTCGCGAGGGTGGAGAGGAGGGCTGCCACCCGTGGGCAGCGGGAGGGGGGGAGGGGATGGACACGCCCCCCCGCCCTGCCAAACTCGGGGTCAGCCCAGTCCTTCCAGACGTGCGGCGGGATTTGTACGCGCCCCGCGTCCCCCAGCCCACGCGCCGCGAGCTCCACAGTGACGCGCGACTGGTCGTTCAGGCGGGTTGAGGAGCCCCCATCGAGCGGGATCTCGCCCCCCGCCAGGAGGTGCAGTGCCTCCTCCGCCAGCGCCACATCCGCGGCCGCTGCCCTCTCCTTCCACGCCGGGCGGTCCACAGCCCACTTGATGGACTCCGCCCACCACGCCTGCAAGAGGGACAGGACATTGTCAGCAGGGGCCTTCAGGCTGCGCCCCATGTGGCGCGCCGCCGCCTCCAGGTGGTCGTTCCAGTCGAGGCCGCACCTGGCGCACCGGGCAACTGCCAGCTGCATCCCCAGCCGCTCCGCTGCGCCGTCTCGCCGGCGCCCCGCCGGGTGCCTCGGTGCCTCTGGTGCTCGCCCTTGCTGGCGTGACCCGGGGCACAGCCGCGGAACGGGGGGCTGCGGTTCGGCGGTCGGCCGCTCCATTTGCGGCCTGCTTGGCCCGGGGCTTTGGGGCGGGCTCAGCCCGCGGTGCCCGCGCTGCGGGTGCCGACCGGCCGCGGGCCACGGTTCGGTGCACGTAGGCCTTGCGCTGGCCTTCGCGGGGGTGTCTGGCGGCCCTGCGTGCCACCGTGCCTGGCGACTCGTCACTGGAGGAGCCCAGTACGATGGTCTCCTGCATGTCGGAATCGCCACGCAGGCCGGTCCCTTGGCTGCCATGGTTCCCAGCGCGGACATCGGGTGGGGCAGGGGCGGCGCCCGTCCCGTCGGGGCCGCGGGGCCCAAGCGTGCCGAGCGCCCAGAGCTTATACGCGTGGACCGGCCGGATCTCGACCCCAAATCCCGGCGTTGGCCAGGGCACATTGTCGGGCAGGAAGAACTCCCATCCAGGGGGCGCGCTGGCATACCTGTGCGCCTCCGCTTCGTTGTCCCATCGGCCAGCCACCGCAATGCTGGCGACGGCGGCCCCGAACGCCCGCATGGCCGCAGCTCCTCCGCGTCTCCACGCGTGCCACCCCATGGATTCCCACCCCGTGGCAGCCAGCAAGCCATGGATCGCCGCTTGGAGGTCGAACGCGGCAGCCATAAGCGGCACTGACGCGGGCCTGCTGGAAACCCACGGCTGGGCTGCCATCGCCGCGCGCCATGCTTCGGGCCACGCTCCCAGCCGTACCGTGACCCAGTCGTCGTCCTTCTTGTCGTCGAAGAACCCCAGCACGCACCGCTTTCGCAAGTCCACGGGCCGTACGCTGGCTGCTTCACCCACCCTGAGGAGAGTGGTGAAGGAGATGACGGCAAGGCCCAGGCAGAACCAGTCGAGGGTGGTCCTGATGCTCCGGGCCATGAGCCGGAGGGTGACCAGCTCGGCCCATACTTGGGTGGGTCGTGGCGCGGCAGTGGTGGTGGCGGCACCTCGTGCCATGAGCCAGTGCACGGGCCGCACCGTGGGTCGTATGCATCCCAGCTTCTCCGCCAGGCGAAGGGCTGATATGACGCCTCGTAGCGTCCCAGGCTGCTGGCCCATGGCGGCGCGTCGGACGAGGTACCGGGACAGTGCCCCCGCCGCGTCCAGCTCGGGCCAGTGCGCCGCGAATCGGCCCACATCCCTGAGGATTGCTGTCCACCGCTCCACAGTTCCAGGGGACCACCGCCGGATGGCCAGCGCAAGGGGCTCCTCCATGTAGTTGCCCCACCATAGGCTTTCCACTGCCGACCCCGCGTATCGGAGGTCGAGTGCCCCGCCCCCTTCGTCATTGGCGCCCCCCTCGCCGGCGGGCCCATCCCTGGCGCTGGCGCCAGGTTCTTCAGCAGCTGGCCGGCGCTGGGGCCGGCCCGGCCGGAAAGGGCGGGGGGGCCTGGGCAGGCGGCGCCGGGCACGGCCCGCCCACGGCCCAGTGGTTGCGGCCACACCGAAAACATGGGTACGGGGGGGGTCCAGTCGCGTCATAGGTGCGGCCCGTGCTGTGCGCTGTGTACAGGCTCTGGCTACCCACGGTACTGAACCCCCCCCGGTACGTGCCCGCGACGGAACCGGCGACTGAGGGGGCCCGCCCCTGGGTACCACTGGCACAGTCCCTGGCCCAGTGTCCGTGCAAGCCACAGCGGAAGCATGCCCCAGGGGGGGCAGGGGCCGGGGCCTGCGCCTGAGCCGGCGCCTGAGTCTGGGTCTGCGCCTGGGTCTGCGCCTGGGTCTGAGTCGGCGTAGGCTGCTGGGCCTGGGCGTACCACCCCTGTGGCGCTGGCCGCGCCGCCGCCCCAGCAGGGTGGGTGGGCGTAGGCTGGCAGTCCCTGTAGACCACCTTCCACACCGTTTCCACAACCGCATTGCCCCTCCCAACGGGGTCTTCCGCTTTGAGCCAGGTGCTCAAGGCCTGGACGAGCTCCTGCTGCCAGAGCCAGGGAAGTTGCCCCGCGGTTATCTTGGCTAGTTCTCCCTCGGATAGGGGTGGTACCTTTGGTAGCTGGAGCTCCCGGATGCGAGCCTCCAGCCGTCGTATCTCCGCCTGCTCCGGGGACTCCTGCGGCTCCCGCGGCTGGTCTTTCGGCGTCTCCTCTGCCTGCTCCCGGGCAGGCGGGCTGGGCTGCGGCACCGCCTTCCAAGCAGCCGCCTCGACGTCGAGCCGCAGGTCCGTGGATCGCTCAAAGAGGGCCATGTATATGAGGGCCGTCGGGGCGTCCAGCCCGCCGCCGGCCCACTCCACCGCTCGATCAACGCCCGCCACGGACAGGCCATCCTCCATCAGCCGCTCCTGGTACCGGGCAGCCATGATGCCGGCATCCGCGCTGTCCAGGAACCCGTACGCGGTAGCCGCAGCGTGATCTCGCCACCGCTCCCAGCGTGCGTACTCGGGGGTCTTGACGGGGTCCAGGTCCATGTCGTCCCGGTTGTAAGCCAGCCTGGCCCGCTTTGCCCCCCGGCTCTCCCCACCAGCCGCGTCCGATGACCCATTCGATGTATCCCCCGGCATGGTAGTAGTCCCCCCGAAAGCACAGTCAGAAGAAAAGCATCAACTGGGAAGCACAGGGGGGGGGGGGGGGCGGTCAGCCTCAGTCTCTGCCACTGCCACTGCCACTGTACCCCCCCCCCCTCCCAAAACCTCAGTTTTTATGGAAAACTTCGGGTTGAGACTGCACAAAAATGTCTTTCTTGCTCCGAATATGTGTACGATGGTTGTTGGTAGGATCACACCACAACCATTTGCCCAGCAGTTTAGTACAAAACCATGTATGGTGCGACTCACATAGGTTTCCCGTTGCTTTGTGTTGCATCGTGGCAGGGAAGGATGACGTCCCCTTTGCTACAGTAGGCATGGGGGGAAAGGCTGGGCGCTGTGTGTGCCAGAAACCACACACGGCTGATCTGTTGCCTGTTGCTTGCATGTTGTGGTATTGCAGGTCTGTGTGACCACCACTTTAGCAGCGCGTGCAGGAGGTATCACGACTATGCTCATGAGCTGTGTCTTCATGGGGCATTTTTCAAAAAAAGATGCCCGGCGCGCTAACACTCCCCGATTGATGTGCACCAACTGAGAGCCTAAGTGCACGAGATCCAATGTAACTTGCTACACTCCCCCATTGATGTGCACCAACTGAGAGCCTAAGTGCTCCACGAGATCCAATGTAACTTGCTACACTCCCCCATTGATGTGTGCCAACTGAGAGCCTAAGTGCTTCACGAGATCCAATGTAAGGTTGCTTCACCTGCTGAAATTGCCAGTTTTCATGCGCCTCTTCCCTTTAAATTCCAAGTTGGACGCCTGCACAATAAATGCAACACAGATCAGGACCGTGGAATGCGGAAGACTATACAATGGTGCCTGGTGCTCTGCCATCCTGCTGCAAGAACTGTTCCATGTGACAGGTCCCCCCAGCTTCCCTTTTGGAGTTGCACCAGTTTTTACAATGGTGCATTGTGCCCTTACAACAAGTGTTCAGTGTGACAGGTCCCCAGCTTCCCCTTTTCAGTTGCATCAGTTGTTGGAAACATGCGAGTACACACTCTTCTAAAAGGTACACCCGAGCACACAGTAGTCTCCAGCTCTCACAGAGGGGCTGCCTTAAGAGATCAAACTTGACACAGCCCCAATTACTGTTGCCAAAATCCAAATGGGCACCGAAAATCTGGTGCCCCCTGCTGCATCAAATCAGTGGGCGGGGAAGCAGTTCTGCGTGCAGAATCAGGCAGTTGGAGCTGAACACTGACCTCTTTCAAATTTACGGGTTATCACAGGGTCATGGTCAGATAAACATCTCTCATTTCTTTCCCATGTGGGGCGCACTGGTTGGTACAGCGTGTCCCATAGCATTCCATATCAATCTGCTTGATTTCATCAGACTTCAACAAGCATGCCATAAGGTGTGCCCTCTCCCTCTCTCTCTCCACTTGCTCGTTCACTGTCTCTCTGTGGGCATGCGTGTGTTCATGACACCCCTGCAGCCGGATACAAAGCCACATATGCTCGCACAGCCCTCTGCGGTTCTGTCCTGGCACAACACAGGCTACCCTGGGGCCTCGAAGGGATCCAGATCCACACCTGGTCAACGTCCCTGAGGTTGAAGATTTGTGACTTCAGTCCCCACCCTCTTGTGCGTCTTCGCACTTAGAGGACCAGAACCTGCCATCGGTAAGTCTCCGAGATGTTTTCTACGTCTGCGCCCACAGTTCCAAAACAGACGCCTGCTGCGTCTTGCATAGTTCCCTGTACAAACCATCCTATCCACTCTCATTCCAAGGCGCTATTTCTGTACAATTCTCGAACTCAAATATTTTACACAAGCAGGAGGGGTCAAAAAAATGGACGTCTGGACCCACGCCCGGAGCTGCCTCGAGGGTCAGGTGGCTGAGTCCTTTAGACGTGCAGATACAGCGTGTGCTACAGGTGGTGATGCGAAAAAGCGACGCGCTTGTTGCGGCTGGGTGCTTTGTCGCTTGGTCCATGGGATTGTCCAGTGATAGGTGATGGTGAACCTGGCTAGCTACGCAGGTTAGCTCCCTCATGCCCTGGTTTGGTTCCATACCACCACAGCCCAAGACCAAGCAGGGGCCAGGGGGGGAGGGGCCGAGACCTGAGGTGAGCTGAGCGAAGGTGTGGGTGGAACGTTTGGGAGACTGACCCTGTTTTTTTTTGGGGGGGGGGGGGTTAGAAAAAGGGCGTACTTCCACCAAATGGGATTCCTTGCAGACTCCCTTCTTTGTTTTTGTTCTCAGACTTACGTGTGCCTCGTCAGTGCTCTCGTCCAACAGTGGCCGAGACATTGATTGTTCAAATGTTACATTGTTCCACGGGCAAGGTGACGGGCGAGGTTACGCCTGTCACCGGTAGAATGCCTGTTTGGATCTGAGTGTGCTGACTTCCTCCGGGCACCCCAGTTGAAGCCGCCATCCCGTTGGCTGGTGCAGCGGAAGGATATCTTACAAATGACGTCTGCAATTTCAGCAGAACCAGCAAACCCAAAGGGACTCCAAGCAGACCAACAATGCACAAACAATTTCAGGTGGCATGGCGCACAAACAGAGGGCTTGTTGCCATGTCCCAGCATGTCCCAGCACGTCCACGAAACATGGTGCCAGATAACGAGCCGCTAATACACCAAGCAACAATGAAAAAATGGAAAATGGAAGACTGCAGCATTCCGCACTCTTCAATGTCCCTGGGAAGGCTTCTGCCTTAAAAAAAAAAAACAGAAACAAAGAAAAAACTTCGCATCACACGGCATTTCCGACGAGCAGGTGTGCTGGTCATCCAAAAGATCGCACCTGCTTCCGAGAGCACAACTGGGGAGGAAGCAGCGCAAAACTCATGACAAAGGGGCGATGACGCGACGGATACTCCCAGGACAAACCATGCCACCCCCACTCGAGTCCTATGCAACGGATGCGCGACACGAAAGAAAGCATGCAGGCAAACCACAAAATGAGCCAGGAACTGCCTGTTGGGATGCATGTTCAGCTCTGCTCAGAAACAGGCTCTGTGTGCCACTTTTTCTGGCGGGAGTATTTGACTCTGAAGAGCTGCACATGCTCAACAGGGGCCTCAGGAATGGGCTCTCCAGGTGCAGACTTGGCTGCCACCTGGGCAGCAGGTTTGGCTGCACTCTTGGTTGAGGGTTTGGCACGAGGTTTGGCAGCTTTGGAGCAGGCTTGGCAGGGGGCTTGGCAGGGGGCTCCAGCCCCTGTGGCAGCACAATCTTGGCAGGCACAATACTGCCCCCAGAAGGTTGGATATTGACAACAGCACCAGCTGGGTCTGCGTCAATATGATTCAATCAATTCAGCCTCTGCTGCCACAGCCAGACTTCATTGCCAGCGAAACAGATAAAAAAAGCTGGGCTGCAAAGTTTTTTTTTCCAATTCTGTCATGAAATTCCTGACCATCCTAGACCACACTGCTTGGTGGCGTATCGCAATTAGCCCCCCCCCCCCCCTCTCACAGTAATCGCCCTTGCATAGTAAGCGGGGGGGGCGAGGACACCGTCACTCTCACATAAATTTGCCCAAACAAACTTCACGTTAGCCCTACGACCGGTCTTCACCATTTTCCCATTAGGAGTTTAATGCACACCAACTCCCCTATCACAAGACGAGTTGCTGTGCCTGCGTTGCCATATACGCGGGCTTACCTGGTTCTGTGAGGTGGTTTGCCGTCGGCAAATCCACCTCACAGGGAATGGCTCGGAACAACACTCCGCAAAATGGGCCCACTGCATGTGGGTTGGTATGGAAATGACTGATAAAACTCGAAAAAAGCCACCCGCGAACACCCCTGGGGGTCGGTCATAGGTCGCCCGAAAATCGCGATTTGTCAGCCAGGCCTGAAAACAGCGGAGTCCTCAGTGCGTTGCCCCTTGGGGAGGGCGATTGGGGATGGGACTCGGGAACCACGACATTGGTTAGGGGTTTCTAATACAAGAAGAAGGTCGAGTGGATCGCAGATTGGCAATGAACATGGAAATGCGCTGCATTTTCGAAAAGAATGTCGAGTCGCGTGGATATAGACAAGCACACACTGAGTATCCAGATGACTCCCAGTCACATGCCAGTGGCAGCATCAAGGTTTCCAGTAAATGTTTGACACGAGTATGCGTTTTGACATGGAACTGTGGAATACTTGTTGGTACAGCCTACTGTTGTCAGAGAATTTGCAGGACTGTTTACATTCTGATACGACCCACTCCATGGGTCACGCCACTCACTCACGGGGCCTTCAAGGGAGAATCCCAGATACAAAGAGGCCAAACGAAAATATTTACCTGCAAGAACTCACCAGGGGAAATGGACATTGGACCGGAAAGAGAGTAAGAGAACAATGTTCTTTTGGATGGATTTTTGAACCCCAACACTTTTGCATATATACCTCGGTCCTATATTCCATGGCCTGTTGCTCTAGTTGATGGACAGGTGCTCAGGCCTGAAACTCTATATGCAAAAAAACTCACAACCTATAATGCGGGTCACGGGTGGCGACATCCCTCGGAACGAGGCAGTCCTCAGCACCCTAACCGCCCAACCCCGGGTATCGCAGGCACAATGCAGTTCTGCAGCACATTGAAGGACTGCAGAAGCGCAACCAAAGATTAGATTCAACAACCACAAACATAGCAAACCTCAGGTCACATGTAGTAATCTGCATAAGCCCCGGAGAAAAGAGGATGGCGAGACTGCTATGGGGGCAACATAGCGGCAGCGAAAGCGACTGAAGTGGCCGACTCAGCGGGAAAGCACTGCAATCTCCCTGGATCCACACCAGCAGTGACAACCTGTGCCTGGATCGCGGTGGATAACCAACTGCGTCCTCGTGAAGAGGTAACAGTAAACCGCAGGAAAAATCAAGTGAGCGGCGGTCCGCAAGTCAGTCTACACAGAGGATCGCAACAACGATAGCATTCTGACATTTTGGTTCAACATCGCTCAGGAGCCAAAAAGGCATATGCAAAGCCTACTCGGGTGCGTACACTCTCCCCTCGTATTGGGTTGGCAGGACGAGGGCGGCGTCTTGCCGTGCTATGAATTCATGAAAGCAGTGAACGATAGCGGGCAGATCCAACATATTACTGATGACCAACTCTGCGCCGCGGCCGTCTTTTGATTTGGCGCCTTCGAGGAGCACTTGGGCGTGGCTTTCCTTTTCGCTTTCGGGAATGTGCGAACTGCCAACGTAGCCAACAATGAGTCCTATTTTTGCGTTAGCTGCTGATCCCACGCCAGAGGCTGAATCTTCAACAGCAATGCAGCTGCTGGGAGGCATCTTCTCGTCCGCTGCTGCTTTCAAGTAAACATTCGGATCAGGTTTGAATCGAGGGGGATCAAAATCGCTTTCTCCAGAGTGGATTTTGGAGTCAGGAAAGAAGCGGCGTAGGCCCGCGGTGTCAACGCACACGGGAACCCGTGGCTTTCCGCTAGTGGTGGCAATGTTGAAAGGGATCCCTGCTGCGGTCAGCTCTTCCAACATCTTGATCACGCCAGGGTTGGCTTCAGCACACTTGCCGAGTGCAACGACGGTCTCGTCCTTTTGCATTTTTAGCAGGGAGTCGTAGCGAGGCTTGGCATCCGCCAGCTTGACGAGACCAAATCGACTTCGTGCAGCATCAACAACAGCAACAGCCGCCTCGTTAAGATCAACGCCGGCACTGCTGTGAGCTGTTTCAACGTCAGGCAAGCCCTCTTTCGCACGTGCCTCGTTGACGTTCTCAATCATATGCTCGAATGCCCTACCGGCGTTGTGTTGGATGAACGGAACCTTCTCCTCCTCCAGCTTGTCCGCAGACACGTTCGGCAGGTACGGGGCAAGCTCCCAATACGCCACCTCCATGGCAGGTGTTTCAGTGTCCCCCAGGGTGCCATCAAAATCAAACAGAACGGCAGCCTTCGGAGGAAAGAATACAGGGCCGTTGAAAACCTTTGGAAAAATGATTTCTCCACCCTTGCGCGATAAATGTTCTTGGAAACACTTCACAATCGCGGGCAAATCCTCCATATTGGTGATGACCAACTCTGCGCCGCGGCCGTCTTTTGATTTGGTACCCTTCATCAGCATGGCAGCGTGGCTTCGCTTTTGACTTTCGGGAATGTGCGAACTGCCAACGTAGCCAACAATGAGTCCTATTTTTGCGTTGGCTGCCGATCCCACGCCAGAGGCTGAATCTTCAACAGCAATGCAGCTGCTGGGAGGCATCTTCTCGTCCGCTGCTGCTTTCAAGTAGACACTCGGATCAGGTTTGAATCGAGGGGGATCAAAATCGCTTTCTCCAGAGTGGATTTTGGAGTCAGGAAAGAAGCGGCGTAGGCCCGCGGTGTCAACGCACACGGGAACCCGTGGCTTTCCGCTGGTGGTGGCAATGTTGAAAGGGACCCCTGCTGCGGTCAGCGCTTCCAACGTCTTGATCACGCCAGGGTTGGCTTCAGCACACTTGCCAAGTGCAACGACGGTCTCGTCCTTTTGCATTGTTAGCAGGGAGTCGTAGCGAGGCTTGGCATCCGCCAGCTTGACGAGACCAAATCGACTTCGTGCAGCATCAACAACAGCAACAGCCGCCTCGTTAAGATCAACGCCGGCACTGCTGTGAGCTGTTTCAACGTCAGGCAAGCCCTCTTTTGCACGTGCCTCGTTGACGTTCTCAATCATATGCTCGAATGCCCTACCGGCGTTGTGTTGGATGAACGGAACCTTCTCCTCCTCCAGCTTGTCCGCAGACACGTTCGGCAGGTACGGGGCAAGCTCCCAATACGCCACCTCCATGGCAGGTGTTTCAGTGTCCCCCAGGGTGCCATCGAAATCAAACAGCACACCAGCTTTCTGTTGGAATACAACGCGGATGGATTTCCTGGAGAGGCATCGAGTTTGCATTGACACCTTCTTGGGGCTTTTTTTCACGGCTTGGCAGTGATCGTACGTGAAAGGCTTCGCATCAGAAACAAGATCGCGGACCGACTTCGTCATTTCCTCCAGAGTAATGCCCGCTTTTTTGATCAGGCGCATGGAGAGAGATCCCAAGGGCCCATTGTCCAGGAATTCCTGAACATTGTGCAACCTGGTTTCCCAGCGGTTCTTCACACCACCCGACAGCACACGCCTGGTCGTGTCATCAGCTGTGTCAAACCGTTTGAGCACATCTCTACTGAGCGCCAGCAGAGAATCCACCAACTCATCCTGAGTCTTTACCCCGTGGGCGGACAGCATGACTCCGACGTCATGTTCAAATATGAGCAGGCAGCAACGGGCAACCGCCCAAGCCCAAATAACGCGGCGTTGCTCCTCCGTTGCTAACTTCACAGTGACCAGAGGATAGTCGCCGGCCACACCTGGTCCCGATTCGTGCTCCCGCAAGGTGAGGAAGGCCAGCGTTGTGTGCATACCGTTCACGGTCAGCAACTTCCGACGGCAGAGGTATTGCGCCGCAGCTTGAGTTTCAGGAATAGCAACGGTTGGACCCGCAAACGCAGGTAGGGGTGCACACCAAGGAGGGCTCATGACGACAACACTGCCGTCGTACGGCTCGGCTTCCAACAAGACTTCGGATTCTGTGACGCTGCGGTCCGTGCATATCCGGTCCACCATGCAGGCAACGACATCCATGGCTGATGCCATTCGCGCCTCAAGGTTTTCCACAGCTTTGTGGTCGTTTTCGCAGCAGTAAATCGCCGGACGACAACCCTCTGGCATAGATGGGAAAGCTGCACGTACAATTTCCCAAGCCTCAGATACTTGGTCACGGGAATATGTGTCGAGTTCATAAACGTCTTCCAGTAGAGGAAGCAGCACGTTGGACATCGCAGCTCCCAATGCGCAGCTCGAGGTTGGAGCATGGGCCAGCAGAACACGTGTCAAACGTTCGTCTTCTGAACAAACAAGTAACCTGGAGGTGGGCGTGATGCAAGCAAGATCTTCCTCTGAGGTAATTAACGTCAGCGTCGTGGAAACTGCGCCGTTGATTTTGAGATGGACCTCCCGGCCCCCACCTTGCTCCACCATGCTTTTAAACTCTCCACTGGGACGCTGGATAACGGCAAAAGGACGGCCAGAGGCGTGCAGCGCGGGAATGATGAGTCCAAGTGCGAGGCGACCCGCGCCAAAATGAACGTGAAGGCTATCTGTGACCTCTGGCCGTGAGATTTCCGTCGTTGAACCATGCAAGGATACCTCGCGTTGCATGGAGAGGAACTCGGAAACTGGAAGCAGTTTGAAGTCCGGTTTTTTGTGGTTGAGTTGGGCAGCCAGTGCGGATATCTCACCTTTCGCCCCCTTGGCAGCACCGATGCGGTGATTTCGATATGCCAACCGCCACAGCATGAGATCATGATATTTGACCTCTTCGGCCTCGTCGTCATCCAGCTGGATCAGTGGTGGTGGAAGCTTTGAGAGGTCGTTCAGAGATCCAGGCCGTTTGGGCTGAGAGGCAAGCTCCGGTGCCGGAAATTCCTCGTCGTCTGACTCACATTGGGCATATCGGCCGATTTTTAAGCTCCTTCCCAACCTGCCGCTGTTTCCACGCGGAGGTGGGGTGTCCTCAGGGAGTCTTTGCTCATCGTGATGTGGACCCTTGTAGTCCCAGAGTGAAGTTGCGATGGACATCGTGCCAAAGTTTGTCAAGTTCTTTCTGGACTGCCAGAGAAATCTAGGAAGAAAAAAGGAAAGGCTGAACCCTTTCTGCAAGACACGGATTTGGTCGGTAGTGATATTTTGCTTTGGCCGGGCGACCACGTGGTGGCAAATCCCTGTAAGTTTATTAGGCCTGCAAGAATCGGGACCACATCGACAACAGGTGTAGGCTACCAGGTAGCAAGGGGTTGACGCCCTGGGCACACGCGTTCGTTGAAGAGGATGAGGTAAGAGGTAAGTATTTGGTATTTGCAGAATTTTTCTTTGAAATACTGCGATTTTTTAAGGTATTTTTGAGACTCTGACGCCATGAACCTTTGAATTTCATGAATCTGTCGTTGGATTCCGGGTATCTTCATTGACTTCCAACATGGATTGCTATGGTGATTGAAAATGCCACTTTACAATTGCTTCTCCCATCCCCTGTTTCTTCAAAGCAATCCATGATGCCAAAGCTGGGACCATGCTTTTCAAAAGCTTGTGGTATCATTTTCTGAGGACAAATAATGTCTCTCATTGGTCTATGGTTCTGCGGCAAGAATGGATCTAATTTGTGCGCCACTCACGGGGTGGGGGTGGGGGGGGAGGGGGGGGGGGGGTAGTGAATTTTGACATGTCACAAAAAATACAATAGGCCATAGTGGGAAAACGGCTTTTCTGAAAACATTGTGAGACCCAAAAGGCTATGTGGTGCTTTCCGAAGGCAGTGGTACTTTTCGAGGGCATGCGGGATGGTTGTTGGATTGCTCATCTTTGTGTTCCTGAGCTTCTTGTGTTTTTGTGACAATTATGTTTTTGTGACATTCTGCTTGCATGCGCGACAGAGAGATGAGATGCAGTGTCAACTAACACTGTGTTCTATGCAGGCTCTCAAGACTGACGACATTCGCAGCAGCTCATTTGTCTGCCGCATCCTTCCGACAGCCTTTGTCATAGTTCTGTCATGGGTGGAAAGAAGGTGGGTGTTCAGTGTGATCGGCCGTGTGTTTCAGCCGCGGCATGCCGAAAAAAAAGGAGCCGTGCAGCCCGTCGCGCCGCGGCAATTGCTTTGGCTGTGGGTGCTGTGGGTGCAGCTGTGGGTACTGGGTACTGACAGTGACAGTGACAGTGACCCTGGTGCACCAGCAAAAAAGACAAAAAGCTGTTTCCTAGGATATGCAATGGTTTGCATTGAATGCTTCAAGTGAAGGGGTGTGCTGCCTGCCTCCTGGTACCCTGCGTGGCTCAATTTGTGACCGGGTTTTTTTTGTGACGCATATCGTGACGCCTCGTCACAACAGGGGGGGGGGGGGGTAGGAAGGGACCCCCACCCCCCAGTTAGATGCATCTCTGTTTTGCGGTGCCCAAATTTGTTGAACACGCGCTCCACACGAGCAACTCAACGCATCAAAGTCGTGCAACATCTTCCGTGGGAACCAAGCAGTTGTTGTTTCTTGATGAATAAAGACCGACTCAGAAAGCAATGAAAGCGTGTATCACGAACGGCGTGCTTGAATTTGGATGGGATGGGTGGGGCTCACGGTCGGAGGCGGTCGCAGGCGGTCGCAGGTGGTGGCAGGCGCTTGAGATGCCCTTTTTTGGCCAAAAACCCCCCTTTTGAGGCCCCACGTAAGTGTACTATGGGTTGTGACCCCTCTACAGACATATTTTCTTGTGCTCTTTGCCATGAAAGTACTTTTGACAACATTTTTATTTTAACCGAAAAAACGGTTTTCTTACCTGAAAGTAACGGTTTCATAGGCTGATGACGTCATGACTATGAAAGAGGTGATGATTAATTCCTTTTGTTCATTCGCGTTTGGAAGAAGATCTAGATCTTGGTTGCATTCTATTTGCGTCGGTTCCAAAAGTATGAGGTTGTGGGTCCTTGGCGTCATGACCCTGATGTTAAGGAGAAAGCGAAGGGACCCAAGCCCTCCGCTTCTACCTCCCATCCAAGCTCTAGTTCCATCTTCAGTTCAACCTCGAGCTCAAGCGCACCTCAAAACAACAATGTGGAGGACCCCATTGTTGCATGTGATGGTGAGGTAAGTGTTGATAGTGACTATACCTCAGATCCAGTGGAAGTTAACAAGGTGCATGTTGAGCGCGCCAAGCGACAAAAGGCCAAGGTTCCATGCCTCCAGCCACTTGTGCTTACAAGGAGACAACAAGCCATTGCCAATGCTCCCGTTTAGCGCAAGGGACAATTCTGATATGTTTTTCCGTCCACGACTTAGCACAGTGCACAGTTGTAGGGAGGGAGGGACTGTGGGTGGCGTGAGGTGTGTGTTGTGCCTTGGTAGATGCGACATGTACAAAAATTATCTCCACGGTCGCAGGCGGTCGCAGGCAGTGAGCACCTCCATGTCATGGAATGTGCATGAGCATGCAATGAACACGCATCAACCCGTCAACTCTTCCGGTTTCAGCCAATGGATTTCTACCATTGTTGAGTGTGCCCGCTTGCTTCTTTTCGTCATCCTTGCGTGCAATTGCTGCTCAAAAATTTTACTGTTGCGAAGTGAAAGAAACTTGGTGGTTTTCATGGCAAAACATTTTTAGTTTCGATAGAGAGTAGGAGCAAGGGGGGGGGGGGGTATTTCACCAACCCCAATCTACGATCCCCGTCAAGTGGTGGAGGGGGGCAGGTTTCCCAACCCCGGTCCTTGCCGATCCATTTTCTATGCGTCGATCGTGTCTAATGGTGCACGTACTTATAATTGTGTGAACCACATTGGCTTTATTTCCTTTTTTTTTTGATGAGTTGCTTTGTTCGTTGTATTACTATTGATAGCATCTTTTTTGGATCAACAGTTAAGTTTGTTCCATGGTGGATCTTCTTCACCTCACTTTCACTATTTTTTTTGGTTCGGCCTCAAATGCATTTGTGAGCAGTCTTGTGCCTGTATACCTTACCAGCTCCATAGGCATTGTGGATCAATAACTTTTTTGTGACTTTGTTTGTTTTGAATTTGTTTGCTTTGCATCTTTGTGCCCCAAACTTGCCGTCCAAAAACAACTTTGTCACTCGTCACTGACATCACTTGTTTCCTCCCCATTTTCAACCCTGCATTGCAATCGCTCACGCTCAGGGGGCGGTGTCTGTACTCTTGGCTCCTGGTCATCCGGTGCTGTAGGCAGGTTACAGTCAGAGCGGTCAGATTTGGGCATCTCCATGCTATCGGGCACGCTCAGGGGGTATCTGTGCATCCGTCTTCCAACATATCCAGCACTGTGCTTTTACCGCCTGTGGCTGTACGCTGTTTTTGTTGCGCCCTCGGCATGTTGCTATATTTGTCCTTCTGGCACTGCCTTTGACTCCTTTTTGCGTGCACCTTTGGTTGGCATGCAAAAGACCACAAACAAGTACCAAGGTGCAGTAGGGTGAGATTCCGCGTGCCGCCCCGTTTTGTGCCGTGCCGTGCCGTGCCACCACGGGGGGGGGGGGGGGCAAAGAGGCCTTGTGCCGTCACGCGACTATGTGTGGTGCCTTGTGTGCAGTAGGGTGAGGGGCGGGGGGGGGGGGAATATCCGCGTGCCGCCCCGTTTTGTGCCGTGCCGTGCCGTGCTGCCATGGGGGGGGGGGGGCAAAGAGGCCTTGTGCCACGGAAAGCCTACTGCACGAGCGAAATGTTGATTGGCGACAAAATTCTTGATGCACGAGAATGTTCTGCATTTGCAACCAAGAAACAAAATGAATGACGTCGGAAAAGATGACACAGTGACCACAGATGTCCCTCGAGGTCCAAAGGTAACGCAAACACTATATATAAACCGGGTGTATAACCCGGAACTCGGACCGAGTTCAGGTTATATAACCCGGAACTCGGACCGAGTTCCGGGTTATATAACCCGAACTCGGTCCCAGTTCCGGGTTATAACACTCGGTTTCTAAGTTAGGGTTATGGAGACCCGGGAACTCAGACCCAAGAGTCCGGGTTATGTTTCCACGGAGAGCTTGCTATTGTTTCCGATTCTTGCCCCCCTGCCCATCCCTTGCTGTCTCCACCCTGACACCCTCGGGATGGGCCTTTGGATCGCGCCCATGTGCAATAGCAATGCAACAACAGCAAATCATGTGCCACTGGTAGTAAGATACGTTCCATGCTTTGGTGCCACTCTCTTTTACACTTGCAAACACAGTATGGTACCGGTCTCTTTCAGCCGGAATCGAAAAAATAGCGAAGAATCCAGGCAACCGCCAAAGAATGTTACAACAGACGGGGCCTACATGGCCTTCTTGCATCCATCACATGCCCACGACCCAAACCGCGGTGGATGAGTCAGACCGGGTTATATAACCCGGACTCGGTTCTCAGTTTCTGGGTCTATAACCCGGACTTATATGGTCATAGTGAACTCCTAGTGGCGCAGCGAAATCGAGCCGTGGAGGCCAGTGATTTTCGGCTACTCCGGGTATGAAGCAAAAAGGTATGACTCCATGAACGAATGGGACCAATGGCTCCATCGAAAATATAGATTCGACCACCATTTCTTTTACCACGGGGTGCACTACCACCACAAGAGATGTGGCAATCAGGTTTTTTTGACGTAACATCAACGGAGGCACAGCAATGGTTTCACGAACGAAACATGCGAGAGATGATGGCCCAGTGGTCCGATAGCTCCGGTGACGAGCACAACCCAAACGACCCCCCCCCCCCCAGCCCCACCCACGAACAAGTAAACAAGAGGTGAATAAGTCCAAGAGAACCAGTGGATGAAGGTGCCTGTGACATGACAATGCGTGAACGTTTCTTTCTGCCATACACTGCTCTATAGAAAATATTTGTGGCATTTGGCTGTGCCTGTTTGCTTTGCCTCTGTCTCAAAGTCCACCTGACGACGTGGTCCTTGTGTAGCAGGAAAGCCCCCTTTGGTCTTAGCATTGATTATGCGTGATGTGCCCATTTCTTCCCGGGTAGCCCAATTCGGAGTCGTCAACCATCTCAATGTGCCCACCTCTCGCATGTGCATGCCCATTGTGGCTCTACATTGAAAGGTTGGTGTAAAACTTGGTGAGGTGGGGGCTACCGGCTGTATGCACGGCGCGCCGCGGCTTTTTTGAGCTTTTGGGGGGCTTTGATCCATTTCGGAGGGTAGGAAGGGGGGCGCGGGGTTTCCACCTCCAACTCCGATCCACGATCCGCATCAAATGGTGGGGGGGTGGGGGGTTCCCCAGCCCCGATCCGCCACGAATCGCATCGCCTAGTCCCCATTGGGGTTTCTCCTTCTCATCTGTTACATTTTGGTGGTAAGCTATCCGTTATCCCCAAGGTTGCACATTCCAACTCTGGGTTTTTGGGCCCGAGTGTCTTCGTCAGCCCCAAAGACTGTCCACGTGTCCGAATGGATGGTCCGGAAAATTGTGGATCATTTTGCTAGGCAGTGGGGAAGGGGGGGGGGGTATGGGGGGGGGTGATCCGTGATCCGTGGATCATTTTCGGGGGCTAAGGGGGGCAATCAAGGAGCACTGTGATCTCAAGCCGCCGCTACTATAGCGCTCGTAAATAAATAAGCACCTTGCTGGGTACTATAAATGTTAAAAGAGCAATAATGGGGAACGCAAGATGTAAAAGTAAATTTGAAAAATAACAATGCATGCAGCGGATAGCCGGCAATGTTATGTACAATTCCTGATGTTAAATCACTTTGGAACTTTTAATATCTCGAGATCCAGCTAATTGGCAAGAGTGCTTCAAGTCTGATTTTGCGGTGGCTATATTGAAATAGCATTTGAACAACTAGTCTTATATGATTTGCAGCTAAATGATTTGTTCCTGTGCCTGACCTCAGTGATGTCCCAGAACACAGGGATTCCAATAGGTGGCCCCATGTCTGCCCAGTTGGCCTCCCTGACCGTGATCTACAGGGAACTCGTACAGCCCCTACCCTGGGGCTTGCAACACGCGATGTGGGTACGCTATCGTGATAATTTTTTCTTCCTGATGAAATGTCTTCCCGGTGTGAACCTGCCAGTTCTACATGAAAGCTATCGACAGGCATTAGAAATCCTCACAGGTATGCAAGTTACACGGGAGCAAGTGGGTACTACCATCCGGTTCCTCGAGTGCCAACTGTCCGACCCCGCATCCACCCACCCTATCACGATGCCGGATTTCCTGGCTGTAGACGACAAGCCCAGCTCACCCTCATATGTCCGCAAACCAATAGATGGTGGTGCCCTGAATTGGCCGTCCATGGTTGCCTCCCTTGTGCCGAACATGGTGAAAAAAGGTTTCCACTACCGCCTGTCCAGAGTGAGTAAGAAAAAGTGCTTTTCCATTGCTTTGAGACATACTCTAGTTGTATTAGAGATGCACTGAGCATCCATGCATTTTTATCTTAGTATTGGTCCAGCCAAAAGTGGTGATAACACATTTTGACCAATGGAACCAAACACCCAATCAGGATATGGAGTGGACCCCTTAATCCCCTTTCAATCAGAAGTAAAACATCTTTTCCTGAGTTGACTGAGCACTGACATACCTAAGGTAGAGCCTATGAATTTATCTATGTTTTTCCATGAATACTTATCTGCCCTAGTGGTATGCACCATAGGGGGTTAGGCACCTCTTTTTGAGAGGTCCTGGGTTCAATTCCTGGTCAGCCTAACTAAGTAGGAAGATCCCAACTAAGTAGGAAGATCCCATGTGACATGGCAGTGACCTCATCGCCACATACCATGCCACCTCAGCACATATGGGAGCCAAAACAAAGAGTGCACATCTCCTAAGATGGCACTATGGAGAGAGAGTGATCCTGAGGCAGTTTTCTAACTCTTTTCCCAAAACATTTCAGCTATCTCTGTGAATATGCATTCATTTGTATCCTGAGTTGCAGTTTCTGTGAATATCTAATCATCTTTCACTGTTTACACTGCAGCCCTTCATGCTTTGATCCTGAATTACCTTCTCCTTGCATACTATTGGCTTGGGCTGTCCTGGATTGAGTTGGCTTTACTGTATTTCAACAAACAAAAGCTTTTCATCATCCAAAACCAGCAGCAGGACACCCTACAGCAACAACAAGCAGCAGGAGAAGCAAAAACACAGTGCTGAAAACACTATAAACTTTTCTGGTAGCAAGAGGCAGCCTGTCTCTGTGCACCGGCAGCGACCCCGCGCCGTACAACCAGTGCTCCGAGCAGGCAAACATAAGCAGAAGGGTGGATTAAGATGGATCCAGGAAGAGTGGACGCCGAGGTGAACACAGCGCCAGCGCCAGAGACACCGGCAAGGCCGGCGCCTGACGCTGTACCTTCGGTGGAGCCCTGACATGGGCCAATGGATACGGCGGAGGACTCCTTGGATGGCCTCCAGACGGCCTTTGGGGCCCTGTCGGTGAAGGAAATGGTCTCTCAGCCTCAGCCTGTGAAGAGGAAGAGAGGAAACGAGAGCGAGAAGGATGCTGGAGAAGGAGCAGACGAAGGAGAGGAGCAAGGGCAAGACCCGACGGATATCCCTACCTTCGAAGGCGCACCAAGCGCTTCTGGCCTCCAAGCATCACCCTCTCCCATAACCACCACACACCCAGCCGCCGCTACATCCACTTCCACAACCAACCAGCCTATGGCAGAGGGCACAGGCTTTACTGGCATGCCTCACTACCCCGCCTATGGCATGGGCCCACCTACCACTGCGCTCCTTGAGGCAACTACTGCCAGTGAGCCGGTGGCTTCCAGCTCTGCGCCGCGTTGGTATGCGGCTGACCATCCCCATCCACTTCACTCCACTGGAACCTACATGGAAGTTCCTGGGTATGCTCCTGGGTGTGCACCTGGGTATGCACCCCTGAGTGGGTTGAGGAGAGGACCAGAGTCTCTGGGAGGCAGGAGTAGAGGATCGGGAAGATCCTCCAACAGGTCCCTGACGCGGTCGGAGATCAACGAGGTGCTCCAAGGAGCTACTTCGAAAATCGTGAGCGACCTCACGCAAGAGATCAGGGAGAAATTGCAGCCCCTGATGATCCCGTCCCATGCGTCACCTACGACAGTGGGGATGTCACCCCACCGAGTACAGGCTAACCACCTGGCGGCAGGGTTGACGAATACCCTGGGGAGCCTGAGGAGCCGACCGATGCCGACTCCTGCAGCAGTACCAAGAAGCCCATTCGTCCCGAGGACAGCCCAGCCGCCCTACAGTCACGTGACGAACTCGACGAGGGCCGAGCTGGACCAGCTGGGGCTGACAGCCCTAAGGGCTATGGTGGACGTGGAGCCTTATGGCTCCAGTGATCTAGGCGGAGACCCCTCCGATGATGGGCCGCCTTCGATGACTTCTTCTTCGCCATCGGATGACGAAGACCCTGAGGACCCCGAGGACTCCAAGGGTAAGAAGAAGAAGAAGAAGAAGAAGAAGAAGACCCGACGCCCTGAAGGACGCCGAGCTCAGGAGGCGAAGGCTATTGCCACCTCCAAGATAGTGGTGAACCTGCCTGAGTTCACAGGCAAGGACCTCAGCGAGTTCGCTGAGAACTTTGGCCGGTTCCTACGACTGACCGGCCAAACCCACGCGAGTGGGCGAGTGAAGTGCGACCTGCTCCTGCAGTGCTGCAAGACGAAGTACCTGGAGAAGCAGGTCAGGCAGATCGTCACCAACTCCGCCACCTTTGCCGAGGTGTTGGTTGCCCTGGAGAGGCAGTACCCAACCTACGAGACCGACCTCTCCATCAGGGCCGAGATCCAGAACCTGCCTGTCCTGCCCAACAACCCCAAACCCGGCAGGGTCTCCGAGCTGTTGGCGGACCTGGACCACTGGGCTGGACGACTGACGCCCGGTTCCTACAGCAGCGACGACCTGCTGTTTTGGTTGTGCTCCAAGCTCCCCCGTGAGCTATGGGACGAGTGCCGTCTGACGGCTGAGCGCAAGGCTAGATCCCTCCGCTACGAGGATCTATGCGTGCTGCTCCTGGAGATGGCGCTGGAGAAGGAGAGCGACCAACACCTGAACCACTACCGTCCTGGTGGTGGAGGTTCTGGAGGCAAAGGGTACCAAGGGTCCCGACCTGGGCAGGGGACTACCCCCAAACACGCCCACGCCCGCCTAATGGAGAACGTGAAGGAGCTATTCTGGTGTGATGCCAGAGATGAACAGGGCCACCTGCAGCATGCCTCCGACTGCGAGCAGCGAGACTGCTTTGTTGTCCAGGGGAAGCAGCAGGAAAAGATCACCGGCGCCAAGGTGAAGATGCCGGATCATTACCGCTGCACCATCACGTGTGCATTCTGCGGTAAGCGGAAGCACTATGAGGACGAGTGCTACCATAAGCAACGCCTATCGGCGAAGCTTAAGGGGGAAGATCCTGGCAAAAGCTCAGGCAAAGGTGGAGGCAAGGCCAAAGGCAACGACTCCGGCAAGGGCAAGTCGAAAGGACGTGGTCAAGGTGGTCAAGACAAGGGTCAAGGCGGACGAGGAGGAGGCGCTAATCGCCAGAACGACAACAAGAACAAGGACAAGAACGGAGGTAACCCCAACCCTAATCCAGGGGGGAACTCCGAGCCCTCTGGAGGGCAGTCTGGACCTACCACACGCTCACAGACGCAGGCCCAGCAAGAACAAGGAGCCAAGCGTGAGCATGAAGGTGGTGACGACGGCAACGCCAAGAAGAGAAGCCGTTTCATGAGGATGGCCCGCAAATTGCGGAACAAGGGGTTCGAGGTGACCTGTCCCGCGGAGTTCTGACGGGGACGCTCTGGTGGCACCCAAGACCTGGTGTTTTGGGTACGTATCCGACTAGGGGGACGTGAATACCTGGGGGTACTGGATACTGGAGCCACAATATCGATAGTGGCCAAGAAAATTTTACCTTGTGGGAGCCTGAAGAACACCATGACCACCGCCGCTATACGGATGGGGGATGGACATGTGGTGCACAGCTGCGGGGACTGCGAAGTGGAGGTACCTATGGGCTCCAAGACTATCGCCCATCGGTTCTATGTGATGGACACTGATGCCTTCGACTTTGTACTGGGTACTGACTTCTTCGTGCAGCACTCCCAGATACAATCCCTGACGCTGCAAGCGCCCTACCTCCTATACGTGGACCACGGCAGTGGCAGAGAGTCTGTGCCACTGGAGCAGTCGGAACATACCTCGAGTTACCTGAGACTATCGAAGGAGGAGCCCTCGAACATGATGGCGGCCTCCAAAACTGAGGACTATCAACTATTGGGGGAAGTCCTAGACCAAGGTCTGAAGGAGTTGGGTTACTCTCGAGAAGACCTAAGTGTGGAACTGTTCGCCAGCGACAAGCAGCATGTACTGGACCTATACTGCAGCAAGGGGAAGAACTGCAGCTACAAATTTTACTGGCCCTCTTTCGGGATGGCCTACGGGAACCCCAGATTCAGTGAACTGGGGAAGGTGCTGACCAAGGTGGCCTTGGAACGTTCCCGTATGGTCCTGTGTTCCCCCGATTGGGGAGCCCATGGGGGCAACGAGTACTGGCGAACCCTCCTTGACAAGCTGACTATCAGCTCTGTGCGGTTACCTGATGAGGCCATCTACGTGCCTCTGGGACGCAAGACTCCCATTGGGAAGCCCGGATGGGGGAGTATGCTCAGCGTGGTGGACGGAAGTCTCACCACCATCCCCTGGGAAGACCTGGACCCTACTCTGGTCCAGGCTATACAACGAGAAAGCGATGGACTCGCCTTGGGTGACTTGAAGGATCGTCTACGACCTCAAGATGCTGTTGAAACTACACCCGGAGGAGATGAGTACGTCGTGACTGACACCAACGCCCCCAACTCTCCCTGTCATGTACCTGTTCCTGATGGAGTCTCTGAGTGTGGACTATCTGAGCTACCTAGCTCTATCCACTCAGACGACGAAACTGAGCACGACGCCTTCTTCGTGCAGACTGCGGTGGAAGAAGTGGAGAACGCCGAGTACGTCGCCCCACTAAAACCCCTACTCTCCATGAGGGTGGAAGACCCCGTGGATGAAGAGCTGGACCCTCGATCCAGGCTCAGGGAGTATGTGGATTCCAAGAGGAAGTTGGTGGCGAAAAAGCTATGCTACGCGAAGCCTACCCGCAGCTCATGGCCACTGAAGCAAGGACGTATGGGAGACCTATCCCAACTGAAGGAGGACCTCGAACAGAAGATCACCACCTGGCAAAGGGAGGTAGATCTCAAGCTCATGAAGAGCGTATGGGGTGCCCATGTGAGGACCCCAGATGAGGACGACCTCTCGGAGGAATGTGTATGTGAACCCCCTAAAGCGTGCCTATGTTGCCATCGTCCACCGGAGATGGTTGAGCAAGACCTTCTGTATGCCTACCAAGGGCTGAAGGATGCTACCGCGGGCGAAGAGTCGGTGGAGGACCACCTCCCGACGTCTATTCAAGGGGCTAGCAACTTACACTCCGACGAGGACATGGAGGACAAGATCAAGGTACTGGACCCGCGGGTGCAAAAGCTGATAAGGACCTATCTGGAGGTGTTCGGAGAACTACCCCCTCCAGCCTCATGCGACAAGCTGGTACAGATGGACCTCAAGCTGAAACCCGAGTTCGTGGGTCACAAGATCCGGAGGAGACCCTATCCAGCTCCTAAAGAGCAGGCCGACGAGATTGAGCGACAGATACAAGAATGTATCGACGCTGGCCTAGTCCTGGAGTACAAGGATGGGGACTATCCCCTACACTGCAGCCCCTGTTTCCTGGTGGCTAAACCTGGGTCTACAGCCAAACGGCTGGTAGTGGACTATGGAGAGCTGAACAAGAAGACGCTGAACCACTCAGGGTCCATTCCCAATATGGAGTCTACCCTGGAGAAGATAGCCTCCTGTCGCTACAAGACCAAGATGGACAAGCGAAGTGGATTCTGGCAAGTGGACCTGACGCCCAACGCGCAGGAACTACTGGCCTTCATCACCCCTCAGGGGAGGGTATTCAAGTGGAAGGTCATGCCATTCGGCGTGGCTAACGCCCCCGCTCTGTTCCAAGAGCTGATGAACAAGATCTTGTCCATCCTACGAAGGAGACCTAAGGTGCAGGAGCTCATATCCCGTGGGGCCCAGATGGAGGCTCACATCGACGATGTATGCCTCGGGACCAATACCCAGGAGGATCACCTAATCCTCTTGGGTGAGTTCTTTGCGGTCTGCCAGGAGAACCACACACGACTCAAGCTGGAGAAGTGTGAGTTCATGCAGGAGACCATGCAGTACCTGGGGTTTGACGTTGGCTATGGGTGGTGGACCCCAGCGGCCTCTAAGGCCAAACCCCTGATGGATGCCAAGGTACGACACGAAGACCCCAAGAAAGGACTTCATGATGTACGCAGTTTCATTGGGGCGTGCAACTTCTATCGCCGCCACATCAAAAACTTCACCTACACCAGCGCGGTACTGACTGACTTGATCAAGAAGAGTACTACTTGGCGCTGGGGCCCACAAGAGCAACAAGCGTTTGACGAGCTCAAAGACAAGGTAGCCAACGCTAAGTGCTTGGGCGTGCCTAGGGCACAAGGGGAGATTATCCTGGTGACCGACGCCAGCAATGTGGGCGGTGGTGGAACGTTGTTCCAGTGGCAAGCACTAGAGAAGGAGGAGTTCGACTCGGCCATTTCCCAATGGGGGACGGAAGGTCTCAACCGAGATGGAACCCTCAAGCACAGCTACCCTGACGACAAGTGGGTCCTAGTACCTCTGGGCCACTGGAACTGGAAGTGGAACCAGGCCAGGGGGAACTACTCCACCTATGAGCAGGAACTGCTCGCGGGTATGCTGGTGCTATCCTCACAAGCACGACTGTTGGGGAGTAACCCTGTGGTCTGGCTATGCGACCAAGAACCGGTCCGCAGTTTCCAGAAGGGCCCCCCACCTGAGAAGGCCAAGCTACGTCGCTGGTGGACCTACCTCAGTCAACTACGGCTGACGGTACACCATATCCAGGGAGTGAAGAACGAGTGTGCCGACTACATCAGCCGCAACAACTTCGACGCCCTGATTGGTGCCCGGTCTGAAGCGCTGGCTAAGGAAGCGTTCAGCCGTATGGACGTACACCTGGACCTGAACATGACCATGATACGCCCCCTGGATGGACTCCAACAATCGGAGTACCTACAGGAGTTTGGGGATATCTACCGGCGCCTGGAGAAACGCCTTGAACCCCTCCTGGTCAACCAAGACCAGTGGAAGCGGGACAAGAGCTACCTCTGGCACGAGGACCGCATCGTGGTGCCTAGTGACCGAGTCCCAGCGCTGCTGAAGTGGACCCATGAGTCCAGTGGTCATGTGGGTGCTGACCGTACCCTGAGGCTGTTCAAGCAGTGGTTCCACACTACGTGGACTGACGACCAGCTGCGGAAGACGCTCCTGCCTATCGTGGACAAGTGCCCGTGCAGGTCCTGTAAACCAGGGGATATCAGGGACAGAGGTCTCTACTCGACCCTGCCCATCCCTCACTGTGCTAACAGTGTTCTATACGTGGACTACACGGAGATGCCGAAGTTCGGGGGCTATGACTTCGCCCTCGTGGTAACCTGTGGGTTGACCAGGTTTACCAGGGTGTTCCCATGTACCAAGCACATTACCGGAGAGGAGACTATCAAGATACTCCTGGAGGAGTGGTTTTGTGTCTATGGGGCGCCCAAGGAGATCAACTCCGATGAGGACGTGCGAGTACACTCAGATACTGGCTGGTACAAGAGGGTCCTGAGGTACCTCAATGTCCAGGTGTCTACGGGGATTCCCTACTCTCACACGAGCAACCCCCTATGTGAGCGACAGATTCGTGTCCTGAAGGAGAACGTCAGGATATGGTGCAAAACTGAACGCACCAGAGACTGGGTGAGACTACTCCCCGTCATATCCTTGATGATGAACTCCCAAGAGAGTTCAGCTACTGGCTACTCGCCACATGAGCTGTTCATGGGGCGCCCGGCATGGTTCCTACATGCCCCCTATCCAGAGGACACCCATTCTTCTGTGGGTGAATGGGTCCAAGAGCAACAAGCGAAGGTGGACAAGGCCAAAGCTATGCTCCAGAGAGTGAGGGAGCGTCAGTGGAACAAGAAGAACAAGCACCGTGTACCGGCCACCTACCAAGAAGGGGACTGGGTGCTGGTGCACCACAGTCGAACACCCGCCTGGCCACGCTCTACCAGCGATGACCCATACTTCGGGCCGTACAAGATCCTATCTGTGGATGGACACCGTATCACCGTGCGGTGTTCTCCCCGTCTAGGGGGGACCCTGGTGTGCGCCGCTCAACACCTGAAGCGCTACCATGATCCTGAAGACCTCTGTGGGGAGGAGTGGGAGCTGAACGACGAGGAAATCGCCGCTCTGGACCTACAAGGGGCTGCCAGCCCTATGGAAGTTGAAGGTGAACTCCCCGACATGAACGCCGAGGAGATGGCTAAGGAGGGCTTCTACCTGGTGAAGTCTGTCCTACGCCACCGCTATCGCCAGGGTTGGCGCTTCCTCACCCTCTGGGAAGGGTTTGGAGTCGAAGAGGCCACCTGGGAGCCCTTCTCTGCATTTGTTCTACCTGAGGGACGCCTAAACTCAGTTCTGGTTGACTACTTGTCCCAGAACAACCTTGGTGAGTTGTTGAGGCTCGCTGAGATGCTTGCCTCCAAGAATAAAGCTAGGGACTGAACCTTACCCTTACCTGCCAAAGCGTATGTGTGAGTGTGCTAGTCCTAAGGTCCTGAGAGCAAGCCGCAGAAGTGGTGTCCTAATTATACCCAAGTCTGCGCCCTTGCTGAACCTGGAGGGTTGGCTTATTGATGCCACGGGGTACGCCCCGGGTCTCCCCTCCCCTATGCGCCCAATTTCTGTGCTGGCGCAAAACCTTGGGGGAATACCCAGAGTGTTAATCCAGGTATTGTTTTTCCCTACCTACCTGTCTACTACAGGGAGGGGTGGCCAAAAGCTATGAAGGCATGCAAAACGCCTGTTTGCTATGTGGCCAAAAAACACTAACCTAACCCACTGTCACAGCCCACCAACCCAGCTAAAATTGCAGGAAAAGGGTGGGACAGTGACACGCCCCCTACAGGTCCTACACACCCTACAGTGGCACCATCCTGGTGGGCGAGCGCTGGGCAACTGGCTCTAGCCCCCACGCAGGACTACCACTCCTACACGCACACTCTACTTGGCGTTGCGAAGAGGAAGTTCTCGAGGGTCCTAGCGACCCACCTGTGAAATGACAAGAGAACACAGCGCTGCTAAGCAACTGTGGCCTCACAGGGGACGCCACAACGCGTTTCCCCTGCAAGGGCTTGGAGGGAAGGAGTGCTCTCGTGTGCAAGGCGCAGATGTCGATGAAGTCGGACTCCCTGCTCTGCCGCAGGCGGAGCGGAGTTACTTGTTTGTGTGATCTGCGCCCCTGTTTAGCAGGGCATAAAAAAATGCTGCTGCACCACTCACCCTACCTGCCCACCTGTAAAACAAAGGCAAATGAAAGGGCGTTTGCGGCGGAGGAACCAAGGCACACTCCAGGTATTATACCCTTCTCAGTGTGCCCTATAATACGCTGTCCGCAAACACGCTGCATGGAGCAGCTACCCTTATCAAGCAAGCAAGCGTTAAGGGACTCCTCAGGTTCTCTTAAAGAACGTACCGAGGAGCCCCTGGGTAGCCTAAACAAGGTTTACCGTGCGCACTTCGCGTGGCCTACCCTTTAATGCGTGTGTGCATGCACGACTATGCACAATCACGTGGGCAAACCTGCCCATCTCCACAACAATCGTGACTCCACCAGGGGGTGGCCCCGCCTGGGCGTACCTACCTTACCTACCGCTGGGAAGTGAAGCAAGGAGAGAAAACAAAAGGGGCGCACGCGAAGAACGTTGCTATGCACTTGTGTGTATGACTAATCACCCTGATCTGACCGCTAATCATCTGCAATCTTTCTAATCAATCCCTCTACCGCGTTCTATCGTGGTTATCGTTGTTAACGCTGCTACACGACTCGTTCACGGAGACACGAGACGAGCAATGTGTATGCGGCATGCAAGACGAGCATACCTGTAGTTTATACCTGATTCATTGAAGTCTTTTCAATTGATTTTCGAATTCTTGAATTTTTGAAGCTTCTATTAGTGTGGGTGGAATCTGTATGTTTGTTTATTAATGTGTGTCTCGTCATTTTCAAGACTACGTGATACATACGTTTATAATTCCATTATTTTTCCATTTTCCGGCGCTTCGCTAGGAGCCGCTCCTGCGCGCCGCCATTTTATGCGTATGAATTTCTGGACTTAAAAAAATCCAGAGATGACTATAATTTCTATAAAAATGTGCTGAAGATGCACGATTGGATTCTGCTCAGGTGTGTCGTTTCAGAAAAATTCTGCGCCGTCATTTGACGGATTTTGGTGTCGTCGCTTCGTTTTTGCGTGGATTCGTCCATAATTCTCCCATTCCTGCCTCTGCAGATACCCACGCGCAGCCTCGCTGAGTAGGCCGTGTTCGGGCCGAAACGCAGGTGCCTGGAGAGACTGAGCAGAACCAAGACCCCACCAAGGGGCAAATTAATTCCTTTTCGACTCCCTACGCCCTAAGACAGGTCACAGGTCGCCAGCAGGTTTACGAGAACCCATGCGAGTGTGTATAATGTGTCTTGCGTTTGGGTTGTGTCGACGCTGCGTCTTGGAGGAAGGGATGCATATGCACATGTTTGGCATGCTCCCAATCTAACCCAACCAAGCCATAGGAGCCCCGGCAGCGCCAAGAGCGCTGAGTCTTCTGTAGGAAACTGTACAATCAGAGCAGCAAAAGGACGCCAACCATGGTGAGCGCCCATTTTTCGGTGTGAGGGAGACTGTAGGTATTTTAAAGTAGATGTGGAAACCAAGGAAAGGCCAAGAAAAATTCCCTTTTTCCTAAAATGCGACAGTGGTGGCCACCACAGCACAAGGGGGGAGTAAGAAAAAGTGCTTTTCCATTGCTTTGAGACATACTCTAGTTGTATTAGAGATGCACTGAGCATCCATGCATTTTTATCTTAGTATTGGTCCAGCCAAAAGTGGTGATAACACATTTTGACCAATGGAACCAAACACCCAATCAGGATATGGAGTGGACCCCTTAATCCCCTTTCAATCAGAAGTAAAACATCTTTTCCTGAGTTGACTGAGCACTGACATACCTAAGGTAGAGCCTATGAATTTATCTATGTTTTTCCATGAATACTTATCTGCCCTAGTGGTATGCACCATAGGGGGTTAGGCACCTCTTTTTGAGAGGTCCTGGGTTCAATTCCTGGTCAGCCTAACTAAGTAGGAAGATCCCAACTAAGTAGGAAGATCCCATGTGACATGGCAGTGACCTCATCGCCACATACCATGCCACCTCAGCACATATGGGAGCCAAAACAAAGAGTGCACATCTCCTAAGATGGCACTATGGAGAGAGAGTGATCCTGAGGCAGTTTTCTAACTCTTTTCCCAAAACATTTCAGCTATCTCTGTGAATATGCATTCATTTGTATCCTGAGTTGCAGTTTCTGTGAATATCTAATCATCTTTCACTGTTTACACTGCAGCCCTTCATGCTTTGATCCTGAATTACCTTCTCCTTGCATACTATTGGCTTGGGCTGTCCTGGATTGAGTTGGCTTTACTGTATTTCAACAAACAAAAGCTTTTCATCATCCAAAACCAGCAGCAGGACACCCTACAGCAACAACAAGCAGCAGGAGAAGCAAAAACACAGTGCTGAAAACACTATAAACTTTTCTGAGTGTCACTCGAACTAAACCTACAGCGGGTGTATGATTTTCTGAGCACAAAATACGGTGCGGTGGCGTCCTGGACCTCTCTCTTTAGACAGCACAAGAACAAATGGTCGTGATGCCTCCATGCCTCCCTTCCTCTCTCCCCGACACACTGATGCCAAGCAGTGGTAGAAATAACTGAAACCACGGTTACCTAGGTCAACCACCGAAAGCACATCTCAGCCATGCCGGCTGCTCTATGTCTTTTGCACAGAAAAACCCATGGGTTTTGCTTTGTGAATTGTTTCTGTGGTCTTCGTGCTGCATTGCCTTTCACCTGCATTCGCCTGACGACGTGCAACAGACAGTGCTTTCTGGAATTTATTTTCAAAAGTATTTCAACTGTATTGTCGCTTGGCCTGACATCCTTAGGCTACCCTTCGTGCTTTCACAGAGGTTGTGAAAGCCTGTGGCTTCCCTAAACCCCTTGCGAAAACATGGTACAATGTTCTCCTTTCACACCTGGAGTCCTTCCACAGTGACGCAAGAGTGCTCACCCTTGTAGAAATTCGAGGGATTTTTGACCACTTACCCCCGCGGATCACTGATCCGCGGACTACCTACTGCACTATAAGTGGTTGGTGCTTCTGCGCCTCTCATATGATGCTCCACCTTATCTAATTCTTTTGTGTCATAACTTTTTTTTCCAAAGCTGCAAGAATTCTGCAACGGTGCTCATCAGACTCAGTTGAGGAATGCACTTGTCGGATGCAACATAGCAACTTAGCACACAAGGCAAAAGGTTCTATCTGGGTCACCCTACGCCATATTCCCGGGTGTTTTGTTTGTGGCGCCACGCCTACATGGCTTTCTACCTCTCTGGATGCTATGCATCCGGTGGACTTGTGTTTGACATTGAAAACCGAACAGATGCGGGGAGGCAAGTCAGACGGGGCTGTGCTCCAATGGAATTTGAGTTTATTGGCGCACATCAAATCCCCAGGGGCTGCGTTGACACAACCAAAACACGTTAATAATTCAGACCCACAAAGGGTAAGCATGTGCAAGGGCGAGAGGCCAATAAGCGCCGCTAAAGGTAAACAAACGAACACCATGGCCGCGTGCCAAACCAACCCCCCCTCCGAGGCCAGGTCAGCTCCTTTTGCTGGTCTAGGGTCAAGCATGCACCCTTGCGGAGGAGTGAGAAACCCAGGTGGTGCAGGCCCGCGCGGATCATGACCCCCCCCCCCCAAGGACCACCTCCGCTGCACGTGCCACCCTGACTCCTCCGGGGTCGGCTGTCCCAGAGACGGGCTATTGCCCATGCCGTTGACCAGGTGCATCCACATGCACACTCCGAGTCTGTGCGGGGTTTGCCGACTCAAGCACTGACTTGTGCGTGCCGGTGGGCGGGCGGGGACGGGTGGTACACAGTATAGCAGCCAGAACAAAGCAAAGCAGTGTACCACAACAATGGCGGCGGACAGCCACACCGCAAGCACCAGCACCAGCCCAACACCCAACGCCCAGGGTGGGGGCCAGACCCACCACACGGGCACTTCACCCACGCACAGCCACCACCGCCCGCAAACAAGGCACACACGCAAGCCTCAAAGGCAGGCCCTGAGGCTCGGACTCGGCCCCGCCAATGGGTGGGCGGCCCTATCCAAGTGCTTCGGAGGTTACCCGAACTCGGCCCCGACGGGGGGAGTGGCCCTGCCCGGGGAGCCGCGGCCGCCACACCTCACGGAGGCAGCATAGCACACAACGCAGCGCAGCACGCTAGAGCCGGCAAAGGCACACAATGAAACTCGCCGGCACACGACAACACACAACACAGCAGAGCAAAGCAAAGTAGTGTACCACAACAACAGCGGCGGACAGCCGCACCACCCGCCGCGAGCACCAACACCAGCCCAACACCCAACACCCAAGGTGGGGGCCAGACCCACCACACGGGCACTTCAACCACACACAGCCACCGCCGCCCACAAACAAGGCACAACCCCACGCCCCAACGCCAACACGGCGCCCACCACACACGCAACAACCAAGGCCACACTTACACACACCATAGAAGGGATGCTTCCCTGATGCACTCCCGACCACACCGGGAGGAGAAGGCAACCCAAACCTAAGTAAGGGGGTCACCCCTGCGGGGGGTTAGCAGCAGGCTACGCGGTTGTCCATTGGGCAGCGACCTACAACACGTACTGCCCGCGAGTAGCTAAGTTCTGCCACCAGGGCCTAGTGCAGGGGCCTTGGGCACGCTTATGAGACACAACGTCCAAACCATTCGTAGTCACTGCACACCACCAACCACGGGGTGGACTCACACGAGTCCCTAGCTCCGAGGCGTGGACAGCCCAGAGTGAAGTCCTCAAACGGGGAGCCCCTCAGCATCCGAGAAAGTAAAAGAGCACCAACGCACCACATTCACCCCAGAACAACCCCAACAAACACCAGTGACGGGTCAGTTTGTAGATTAACAGACATGTGCAAAAGTGCCCGGTGCCCCTGGTACCACCCAACTGCAAGTGGGACAACCCGACAGCCACAATGGGAGGCAGGGAGCGACATGCTGTCCCCCCGGCGCCGCACACCAGCAACGGTGAGCGCGCCAGCAGAAAAAGAAAGAGCCTGAAATTGGGAGGAACGCAAGCAGCAAAGCAACTAGGCACAGAGCCACCCCACACACGGCAGTGAGACGAGCCCCAACAGGACTCACAACAATACACAAGGGAACCATGAGGTGCCCCCCCCTCCCTCTACAAGGTGCCAACGTACTCCACAAAGGCGGGGGCTGCACCCCGCGCGCCGGGAGGTGCCCGCCACGGGGGTGGCAACAGGGCCGTGACCAGCCAACCGCGCACGGGACAGTGCGCGTCGTACGGAGATGTGAAATCCTTGTACGGGGGGGGCAGGCGGGTGGGACAGGAGGGGGTGCGCGACAGGGGCACCCAGGAGCGCCAACAGACAGGGGGAGGAGCAACACAGACACACAGAACGCGGGAGCCACACCAGGAGAGACAAGGGCGAGCACAGCAGACAAGGAGGAGGGGCGCAGCGAGGCAGGAAAGGCAACCACAACAGCGGGAACAGGGAACCAGAATGGAGGGGATGGGAGAGCGTGCGCATTGGAGGCAGCGACAACAAAGGGGATGGCCTCGCCAGCCAGCCCCGTCACTACCGGGTGCCAGGGCAACCCCTGCTCAACCGGCATCAGGTGGGGGGTGTCTCCTGCAGCCCAGATGGGCTGTTTGCGCAACAGGAGCGGGAGCCCATCAGGGGCAGACCAACCGTGAGGGGGAAAAGGACATATGGTGGCCGGGACAGCGCGTGGAGGAACAGGGCACCTGGGCCTCACGCACACAGAAACACAGCGCAGCAGGCTATGGACGGCCTGTGGACAGAGGCGCGTGGACAGCAAAAACAGTCAAACGACCCCGGCAACAACCAGTACATCCTCAATACGCCAACTATTGGGCGCCGCTGACGTGCAAACGGCACAGCATGCCACCTTCAGCACAGCCCCAACACACCAACTACTGGGCTCCGCGAACGCGGAAACGACACCAGCAAGAGCACCGGCCGCAGCGGCCGGCAGAAAGCAGCAACCCAACGCAGCATGCGAACGCAAGACTGTCCAGGGCCCGTAAAGGAACAACAACCAGACGGAATGTCACACAGGGGGTAGGCTAATGTCGTGTCACGGGGCCAGCTGTTGTGTCGTGTCACGTCCCGAATGGTTTGTGTACCAGGATGGGTGGCACTTGTGTCACCTATATCACCTGTGTCAGCTGTGTCGCCATGACACAGGGGGGGGGCACACGGAAAGTGTGCTGTGTCGCCATGACACGGAGGGGGGGGGGGCACACGGAAAGTGTGTCATGACACCTGGCGTGACGTGGGTAAGCTCCAAACATTACCTACCTCCTTGTTTGAGGTGCCCAAATAGGATGCTGCACACACACAATGCATGGACCCTGGACATTAAGAACTTGGTACATGTAATGCCCAATGTTTTGCCCGCAACCCACATTGTCATAGTGCAGCCGGCATGGGGAATACAGTGTTTGACTTGAAAATCGACTTCAAACACAGCTTCGGAGGAGCGGAAATGGTTAAAACCACTCCGCATCAAACAAATCCACAACCCAATGAGTCAAGTGCAACCCCAAACCATCACTTTCTATTGCTAGCCCCTCCTCCCCACAGGTCCGCCGCAAGCAAGCAAGCAAGCAACAACGAGCAAAAACGAGCAAGCAAGCACTTCCCCAGCCTATTTTGTTCAATACTTTCTCTGCCTGCTAGGCGCCCAGCGGCAGCTGTCTCGTGGCTTACACCTATAGCCTTGCCAAATCCTGGATTTGAGCCCACGTCTATTGTTGTTTCTCGTTGTTCTTGTTAGCTATCATGGACAGTGAGTGACGACAGTGGCTGTCACCATGGCGATGATGTACTACTTGTTGATTCTAATGGCCATCACCATGTGTTGTCTAGCGCTGCCCAGCCCAAGCCTGAGCGACAGATCAAGGCCCAGCCCGGATGTCAGTTCAAGTACCAGCCCCAGCGCATACCCATCTCCCACGTCCAGCTTGAGTGAAGAGCCTGGACCAGTGCCAACAAAGCGGTTGTGCCTATTTGCAGTGGCTGACGACCCAGGCAACCCGACCAGTTTCTGTGGTGGATTGTGGACGACATCAGTTGGTGCCAATGGCGCGGACTTTGCGTGGCAGCAGATATCTGGGCCTGTGCGTCCGCCTGGGCTGTTTGGGTTGCCACGGCCAACAGGCCCCGAGGCAGGGCCCAGTGGGAGTGTGTCTGAGATATATTTGTACGCAGACTCCCGGTCTCCCAATTATCCGTCCAAAGCAGCCCATCTGATCTCCGAGACCGACCTCTTTACCGGAGTGCGTTTTCTGTACCATATGTATGGGAGTAAAATGGGGTCTCTGGCTGTTGAAGTGCAGGCCGGTGGTGGAGTGTGGATGAGGGTATGGCATAAGGATGGACAACAACAGACCAGTGCTGGTGATGCATGGCGTGAGGCAGATGTTGTGTTTCCGGCAACAGCTGAGAGGGTGAGGCTTGTGTATGTGACTGGGACGCTTGCATTTGGAGATGCTGCGATTGGGCGAGTGACGGTATTCCAGACGTCCGTCATGTCAAGTCCGTTTCCCAGCCCAAGTCCGTTGCCCAGCACAAGCCCAAGCCCATCCCCAGCTACAAGCCCCAGTCCAGGGTATCGGTTGCGGGTATGCGATTTCACACAAGAAGAAGTTCATGGGGATTCCACTCACTTCTGCTGGGGATTGTGGACGACACCACATCAAGGTGCAGAAGTGGACCTGGAATGGAGAGCACGATCCGGAGGGACCCCTACCACTAATACTGGGCCGGACACTGGGCCTAGTGGAAGCAGCGATGAAGTGTATTTGTATATTGAAACCAGTACGTCTGGGACAGGCCATCCGAATAAGAGATCTCATCTGCTGACGCAGGATGGGATGTATCGTGGGGTGGAGTTTCAATACCACATGTATGGGGAAAGCATTGGAACGTTGGCTGTGGAGATAGAGGACGATGGTGGGGTGTGGGTTGAGGTGTGGCGGCAAGACGGGCAGGTGCAACAGAGTGGCAGTGATGCATGGAAGGAGGAGTCAATTGCATTCACGGCAGCTGCTCAGCCGGTGAGATTTGTGTCTGTGAGTGGCGATTCCTTCCGCGGGGACACAGCGATCTGCTGCGTAGGGGTGTACATGGCAACATCCACCTCCAGCCTGAGCCCCAGCGTCAGCGCAAGCCCCACTGTCAAGGTGAGTCACAGTGCTCAGCCATCTCCCACACCCAGCGTGAACGACAGCCCAGGCCCCAGTGATAGCCCCAATCCAGACAGTGCAGGAGACCTGCCCTCACCAAGCCCCACCGCACTGACACGGACAATGGAGCGGCTGTGCCTATTTGCAGTGGCTGACGACCCAGGCAACCCGACCAGTTTCTGTGGTGGATTGTGGACGACATCAGTTGGTGCCAATGGCGCGGACTTTGCGTGGCAGCAGATATCTGGGCCTGTGCGTCCGCCTGGGCTGTTTGGGTTGCCACGGCCAACAGGCCCCGAGGCAGGGCCCAGTGGGAGTGTGTCTGAGATATATTTGTACGCAGACTCCCGGTCTCCCAATTATCCGTCCAAAGCAGCCCATCTGATCTCCGAGACCGACCTCTTTACCGGAGTGCGTTTTCTGTACCATATGTATGGGAGTAAAATGGGGTCACTGGCTGTTGAAGTGCAGGCCGGTGGTGGAGTTTGGATGAGGGTATGGCATAAGGATGGACAACAACAGACCAGTGCTGGTGATGCATGGCGTGAGGCAGATGTTGTGTTTCCGGCAACAGCTGAGAGGGTGAGGCTTGTGTATGTGACTGGGACGCTTGCATTTGGAGATGCTGCGATTGGGCGAGTGACGGTATTCCAGACGTCCGTCATGTCAAGTCCGTTTCCCAGCCCAAGTCCGTTGCCCAGCACAAGCCCAAGCCCATCCCCAGCTACAAGCCCCAGTCCAGGGTATCGGTTGCGGGTATGCGATTTCACACAAGAAGAAATTCATGGGGATTCCACTCACTTCTGCTGGGGATTGTGGACGACACCACATCAAGGTGCAGAAGTGGACCTGGAATGGAGAGCACGATCCGGAGGGACCCCTACCACTAATACTGGGCCGGACACTGGGCCTAGTGGAAGCAGCGATGAAGTGTATTTGTGTATTGAAACCAGTACGTCTGGGACAGGCCATCCGAATAAGAGATCTCATCTGCTGACGCAGGATGGGATGTATCGTGGGGTGGAGTTTCAATACCACATGTATGGGGAAAGCATTGGAACGTTGGCTGTGGAGATAGGGGGGGGGTTGGGGGGGAGGGAGCGACTTCGCGCATACTATCGCCTCACATATATCAAGGCACAATCCCGCACTGCAGCGTACCTCCAACAACATGGTACAGGTATGGTATGGTATGGCATGGTACAGGGGGGTCGCTGAAGCACGCTTCGCTGCGAAAAGGGTTTCGCAGGACTTTGCATCCGTGTGGGCAAAGCCAGTGCATCTGCTCTGGTGCCTTCTTTCATGCTTCTTTCATTCACTCCTTGAGAAATGGCGCGCACTTATGCGCACACCATCCTCTGCAGACTGGGGTATCGCTCGGAGGGTACATGGTCGTCATGGTATCGCTGTGTGTGTTGGCAGCCCAGCGCGATGCGCAACCCACAGGCAGTCAGTCGCATGCCAAGGGCCAGGCCAGCGATGACTGTCCGTCGATTCGCGCACCTGCAGGGCCCGGTATTCGCGCACCTGCAGGGCCTGGTATTCGCGCACCGTTCGCACTCTGTGTGCGCCCGGTGCCGCCCTCCCTCCCCCGGGCACGGATGCCTTGGAAGGAGGGCCGGACCAAGTCCCTTGGCTCACACCGCATCAGCGGGGGCGCTTTGGATTCGTTGTTCGTTGACGCACCGTATTCAACACAAAGGCTTGGTGCAGTGCCGAGTTAGCCAATTTCCGGCCGCCGGGACAGCCGCAACCCTGATTTTGGCCATTTTTCGGGCGCCCAGACCCCCGATTTTGGTCAAATCTGGACCACCGAGTCGCCCCATTTTGGTTGACTCAACGGCACCAAAACGGTCAGTGTTGGTCAATTTGGGGGTGCCCAGACAGAAATTTTGGTCCATTTTGGGGTTTGACCAAAATGGGGGTCTTGGCGGCCCAGAATCGCCCAAAATTTGGGTTTTGGCTGTCCCGGCGGCCTGAAATTGGCCAACTCGGCGTCCTAAAGACATCACTCCCCTGTGGAAGCGCATGCACTATGCAGTTCTGCTTCGAGTGTTGAAGGTGCTTTGTGGCGTCTGGGCTGTCAGTCCGTATGTGGAATCATCGCAGCTGATGACACACGGAGGCGGCGCAAGGGGGTGCAGCCACCAAAGAGGGGTGTGCAGGGGGTGCTCGCCATGCAGCCCAAGCAGATCACCGGGGGGCGGGATGCGGGATTCTTGTAGCAGGTTTTCCGCGGTCTCGTGGCCCACCCCCTGCGATGAGTCAACCCCTTCCCGACCCTCGACGCGACCTCAGGGCAGGCGGTGCACCACGTACACTCGGGATGCCGCGAGCGCGGGGGCTGCCCCAGGCGCTCCTGACGGGGGACTGGGGGCACCCCATCAAAGCCCCTCGATCATCCCGTTCCGGCCCATCGAGAAGAAGTCGACGATGCCGCTGGTGATTTCATAGAACGCCCCGCACACCAGCAGCGCGCCCTGCTCCACCCGGCACTTGACGATGGGGTTCTCCAGCAGCTGCCTCATCTGCACCGTCGTGTTGGCCACCACCGCCTCGCGGTCGCGCGCGCGCGCGTCCGTGACCTTCCGCAGCTCCGGCTCCGGGAGGTTCTCCTTGATGGACTTCAGCACGAACTGCAGCTGGCTGGGCTCCTTGGCGATGGCCTCGTGGGACATGGTCAGCGCCCCCTTGACCGCCCCGCAGCCCTCGTGCCCCAGCACCATCACGACCTTGACCTCCAGGTGCTGGATGGCGTACTCGATGCTGCCGTGCGTGGCCCGGTCCAGCATGTTCCCGGCGTTCCGCACGGTAAAGATGTCCCCGAGGCCCTGGTCGAAGATGATCTCGACGGGGACGCGCGAGTCGCTGCAGCCCAAGATCGCCACCGATGGCGCCTGCGCAATCGCGGCGGCGATGCTCATGGCCCAAAATCAGAGCTATGTGGGTTCAAGTGGGCAAACACTCACAACAAATGTGTCCATGACCCTATGTGAGTCGCAAATTCGTAACCAAACCCATGTCCTATGTCGCTGCACTACATTGGTACCGAATTAAAATTAGGTCCCAAATTGATACGGTCCCTACGCCCGCTGAAGCTCAGACAAGGGCATAGCTTAGACGGGGGGGGGGGGGTTTACTTCGGCTTCCTGTGTGGTCCGTGACGGATTTGGAAAAGCCACAGTTTTGACCCATTTTTTGGTGCAGGAAAAGGGTCATCTTCGGGGCAGTTTGGAAGAGTAGAGGAGCACCATTGCGCAAATGGTGGCCATTCATGGCTCGTAACCTCTTGACAGGCCAAAATTCCCGGAAGGCGGGTCAAAATGGTGGTGCACGCCACATGGGGCTCCGAGCAGGGGAGTGGGGGCCGGAAAACACACTCAACGCACAGAGCGGGACTACGCGAGGGCACGGGAATGAAGGGTGCTCAGGTTACTGTCGGTTACAAACGTCATTGGAGCCGGCACTTGGAGTCAGGGAGACAGTGGCTGGGCATAGGCTGGGCGCCCTGGAGGGGGGGGGGGGGTTCACGGTTCGCACCCCCTCAAAGCCTCTTCGGAATGGCCCGGAGGGTGACGCGGACCCCAAACGGCAATTATCCGTGACATCCGCGCGAGTCCCCCGGGAGTGCGTGCTCTACCTCATGGCACCCATGTCACATGCCACTCCTGCCAGGGTCCTTGGCAGCGTACGGAGGCCGGATGGGCCCCAAACCCTTGGGCCCCAGGACACCCCCCCTTTTGCCCCCCCCCCCCCCCAAGAGCCCCCGCCTCCGCATCTCCACAACAAACACTCCCCCCCCCCCCCCAAACAGCCCTGCCTCCCAGTGCCCACGCAGACGCTGCCGTGGCCGTGGCCATGGCAATGACTGCGGCTTGCGAAACGAACAAGACCTTCCAAGACACACACCTGCGCAATGATCAGGGCCCGCCGCTCCATCGCGCTCAGCTCCGGGCGCTGCGCGAAGCCCATCCAGAAGCGGCCGTTCCCGCGCTGCAAGTCCAAGAGGACGTCATGGGGGCGGCGCTCCTTCCTCTTCCTCTGATACTCTTGGCTCTTGACCACAATTTCGTGCATCGAATCGTTTCGGCTGAGGTCAGAGTCCTCAGATTTGGCAGGGGCCATGCGGACCATTTCTTCCATTGAGCTACCCTTTGGAGGATAGAGGCAAAGATACGCCAACGAGCAAGGGGCACAAGGCAGGGCTGCGCTTCCGGGGGAGGCAGGTCGAAGGGGATTTCAAGGGCTGATGCAAGTGGTTGGTGGCGGTCGCAAAGGCACTGTCGGCACAGCGCGCGCATGACAGGGAGAATTTGGGGGGGTTTGCTACAATTGGCAATATTCTTGCCTGTACAGACCAGGCTACACCCCCACAATGTTGGACAGCCTCATGACGCAATTTGGATTTTTTTTTTTGTCCTGACAGCTCCAGAGGTATGGAGAAGAGGCCATCGCTGAAATCACAGTGTACGCCAAAGGGGCCAGTCCATATCCCCAACCGGAACCCATCGGACAGGATGCAAAACAACACACACCAATGCACTAGAAACGGTTGCAAAGCATGCAAGCAACTCATGTAGATGCATAACAAGGCTCATTGTTACTGGTACTAGGCACTACTATGCAGCTTGGGTACGGTCCTGTACAAACTTTGTGCACGGCGCAGCGCGCATGGTGCGCAGTACGCCCCCTTCGTTTGGCAGTTTCTGTCAGGTACAACGCGATTGGAGGGCCGTTAGGGCAGTCTGCAGCGGTTGGGCGCCACGAGCATCGGAGCGCAGGGGAACACACAGGGGCGCGGACTTCAGGTTTGGGTGAATGGCCTCGAAAGATCTCCCTGGGTCCCTGCACCCGTGAGGCCTCCGGTGGTGTCCCTGCTCGGCCTTGGCCGGCACCGGTGCCTCGCTTGGGGTTGGCTGGGGACCACAGGCCAGCACCGCAACGACTGGAACAGACGCAGGAAGGGCTGACCGCCGGCAACCGAGTGTGCGGCGCAGGCGCAAGTGTCTGTGCACGAGGCCAGAGGGATCACAAGGGCGTCGGCAGAGAGGAATGCGTTGCTCAGGAGGTGCTATGGCATGGGGTTACAGGGAGAAACAAGGCACAGGGGCAATGGGGTATTGGAAGGGGGGAGGTAACCCCCCTGCCCCCCCTCCAAGGCGCCCAGCCTATGCCCAGCCACTGTCCCCCTGACGCCAAGTGCCAGCTTCAATGGCGTTTGTAACCAACAGTAACCGCCCCCAACTGCTTTGGCAACCTCCTCCAACCGCCTGCCTAATCACGTCTGGGGCCGCCTCTGAGGTCCCTTCCCTTCTAATGCGTCCCTGGGTAGAGGGCTGCAGGGGCGCCCAGAGCACATGGGCAGAGGGGTCACCGCCGCTCCCTGCCACTAACAACCACCTGCTACTGCCCATGTGCCGAGCCCATTGTTGTTCTTTTTTTTTGGACTGTCCGGTACCGTCGACAACTGTGCGGGATTGTTTCGGAACTTCAGACTCATTGTCTGAGATAGTACATTGCGGGCCCTACCGCCTCCCCGCAATCCTCACACAGAGGGGGCATAAGGCCACAGGGGTGAATCGCCTGTGCATTCTGTGCCCTCCCGAATGGGCAACTCCTGCCTAGGGGCTGGATTGAAGGGGGAAGCAATGTGTGCTATGATTGCCACCGCCGTGGGCAGTTTCCTTGTGGGCATGATGAGGCGCTGCAGGCGCCTCCGCACTCCGCGGCCCTCGGCCCTCGGTCCATGGGCCCAGCCCATTGTGGCTGGGGGGTGTGTGGCAGAAGGTTTGGGTGTGAGAGGGTGGATATGGGTTTGGCAATAATGCACGTTATTGGATCGATCTAGTTCAACCGGATTGTTGCTCGGCTGCCTCCCAGCCAGACTGTGGCATTGACCCCCACCCCCCCGACACACACCACAACCCCCACAGACCCCCCCACACATCCCCCCCCCCCCCCCCACACCCGTGCACAAAACCCACCAATTTGTGCTACGCCCCCCCCGGCCCCCGAGCGCCTTCTCCAGTCGCTTCGCTCGCTCAAGACCCTAACCCTAACCCCCCTGGCCTATCAAGACTGAATATTGAGACTGGCCCCTAAATGCTCAAGATTGGTGCAGGCAAACACACCCGAATGTACCTTGGTCTGAGGCCAAATGTCAGTTGGGTCAGGCTGGGCAATGTCGGCAGGGAACGGGCAATGCGGGCAAGACTGTGTGGGAGGAGGCCCACCGCATTCAACCGACAGCCTGTCCCCTCTCCGAAATGTTCACCTGCGGGAAAATATCATCCACTGGACCCCATCCCCCTGCCCATCGCTTGGTGCCTTTCCACAATGGTCGTGATTACCCATTAATGTAAACCAACCGCCAACCCGCCTCCATGGCACATGCCCGATCTACCACCGTTTGTGGAGGGGCCTTTTACACAACAAGGGGATGCTCTGCCTCCAGCACTCATTTTCTCGGTCGCATCCTGTGGTGCATCCCCGAAGGAAAGTGTATCTGCACGTGGTAGGGCTTATGTATGCAAATGATTTGATTATTCCCCCCCCGGGTGCTCATGCCCCAGACCAGGTGGTTACAACAATGGAGTTCATCCAGCGATTTGGCTCCATTTCTGGGCCCAGAGTCAACGTGGATAAGACTGCCCGTATTGTGTCGAATGTGGCACCACAGGGTTGGGTCACACACAGCATACACATTGTTGAACCAAGCCTACATGCGGGGGGGGTCACAAGCTGGGGGCAATTTTTTGGTTGCTGTACCTTCAATGCTCTCTCCCTCCGAAGGGGAACAGGTGGATAATGAGTCTGACTCTGACGTGTGCAAGGTGGATGGATGCATTGGGCGATGGATAATTTGCAATGAAAATATTGCGGGAATTTTGACATGATTTTTTGAGAGCACGAGACACATTTTTGTAAAGAGAGAACGAATTTTCTGGGCTAATGCATTAATGAACATCAAAGAGGAAGTAATAAAAGGATTTCTACATTGGTACATACATGTAATCCGCCGGCCTCCTCTAAAAAGTGTCTTACAGCAGGAAGATACCTGGAGCCAATAGAAAACAGGGAGGGGGCCTTTAAGTTTAATAGATGCATCATGAGCCCGACCAAATGCCGAGGAATGGGGGCGTTTCAGCAATTCCACACTCACTGCCACCGCCTCAATGCCACAGCATGACTCCCAACTGGTCCAAATGGCGGCCTGGGGCCAGGCATCATTTGGTGACAATGGGACATATGAACCCATGGGCAGCCCCCATGCTGAGCCAATCGGGCCCATGTGTTGGTTTCCATATTGATGTCCTTGGGCCCCTTAGAGGGCTGTTTTGGGGCGATATCACCCCCTGTGCATAGTTCAGGAAAAACACTGGGCCCACTTTGTTGCGAGCAATTCTCTGCGAGGTGAACTTGTGAAAGCTCACTGTCAGGCAAAAAAAAAATGCTGCTGCGGATGGGCACAGGTTTGGGGGTCTGGCGGATATGGTTCCCCACTTGACCAACCTGTGGCACAGGCACCTTTGCAATCTTCTTGAGCTCATCAAACATGTCTGGACTGTTGACCATGTTGTACATCATCATCAGTGCCGCGCTCTTGGCGTCCCCTGCCAACTTCTTGCCAGACTCCTTGCGATTTGGGTATTCTGTGTCATACACAAAGTCAGGCTGTGCAGGCCTGGCTGCGCGTCTGGCAATGGTGACTCCGGCCAGCACACCCAGGGCGGCCACTCCTGTGGCAGCGCAGCCCACCAATAGAAAATCAGTGAACTGAAGGCGTGTGATCGTCATTGCTGCAAAGAAACAATTGGTGAACAGCAATACTTCTGCAATGGCATGGGTGGTATGGGTGCACTGTAGTGGAGGCGTGAGGGTGTTTTAGGGGGAAGGCAGATGCAGTGGATAACAGGCATATGCATTGGAGAATACGCACCCTGCGCCCGCACCCCCTTGAATCACCTCCCTTCTGTGCCATGCTTCCCCCACAGGAGAATGCTTATCAGGGGACCATTGCCCCCAAGGGGAGGGGAGGGGTTTGGCGCAAAGCCCTCAGATGTTGCTGCTGTCCTGGCAGTTGGTGGCGTCAAACGATTTATCGAATTCACAAAGATCCACCAAGCTACTGCGTTGGCCCACCGTTTCTGTTTCTCCCTGGTGGCGAGCCGTGGCACCGACATTCAGGATCCACAGAGCAATAATCTTCAGTGCCGAGTGCAGAGTGCAAACACTCTGCCATGGCGAAGTGCCCTGCAGCTCCACAGGATTGCAAACAGCGGTGCAGTCTTGACTTCACAAGGCTTGCACAGGTGTGTAGAGCAATGTAGTATGCAGAACACAGTGCATCTACACTACAGTGCAGTATTGCATGGTACTACACAGTGCAGGAGAGAGCCGTACACTTCCATACAATTGTAGTACAGTATGTGACAGTACAATACAGTATACAGGACTTTTCATGGCCATGGCTTGGCCAGGCAACCGAGTGAGCTGAGGTCGCAGTAAAGGTCACTAAGGAAGCTTTGCTCAACAAAGGCCAGCAAAGTTTCTACGTAGCAGTTGTTTGTACTATCAATATGGTGACAAACACCTTTTTCTTACAAAGAGCTACGGGTTGCGGCAAGACATTTGTCTTGAATTTGCTTCTCCCTTATGTTCGGAGTCAAGGACACATTGCTTTGGCCAATGGCAACGCCCCGGAGGGCTTCCTTGCTTTTGGATGCTGGCATGCCTGCGCATTTGCATATGAGTATACCCACGGCTATTCGTGGCTATTCGAGCATTTCCTGACAATCTGAGCGTGCCGCTGCCATTCGTAAGGCACATTTCATCATTTTGGACGAGGCTCCTATGGTGCAAAAGGATACCCTTCATGTTGTTGACAAGCTTCTCCGAGATGTCATGAATGAACCCAATGTGCCATTTGGTGGTAAGCTTTTTTTTGCTTGTGGCGATTGGCGACAAATTGTGCGGGCTGTCAAGCATGGAAGTCGAGCCGCCATTGTTGGTGAGGCATGGGGGAATGTTTGCCCGGCGCGCATCCGGCGCGCTACTTTTCTATTAACTATCCCGACTTCAGCCCCAGATTTACCCTCTCATGGAGAAGCCCCCCAAGTAGACCACGTTGCACTGCACACCTTCCCTACAAAGCACGTTGCATAATACAGCAATATCTGTGAATTCAGCAACTCCAACTGTCATCTGTATTGTACTTAACAAACAACATTGGTCCCACAAGTGTGGGTGTCAATACATTCAGTACAACAGTGCTCCTTACACTCATCACAAACTGCGACGGTGGAGCGCTTCTGGCAACACAACACACACACTTCTGCCTCATCCTCTGCCTCATCTTGCGTGCCACAACCGAGCAAACAGCCGCTCAATGCGTGCCCTATACCACCCGTGCATGTCATTGTAACATTGTTGGCGGGCTGTCAAAGTGCCATTCTTTCTTCCAATGAATGGCACAATGACATGAATCCGGCCTTTATAAGCACCATCATGGCGCCCAACTTCAAAATCAAAGAAATCACCTCGGGTACGAGAAGGTCCATACCCAAATCAAAACATCTGCCGATGTCCCGGGGGCCAAGGGGCAAATTCATATAATGTTGCCCAACATATCAACGGCAACAGTCCACCGATGGGGCACGGGTCACAAAAGATGCCCGGCGCGCGCCCGGCGCGCTAACGTTCCCCCATGGAAAGACTCCTATTTTTGGAACTAAATTTGCCAATTTTTCTTGACGGAGAACATCATTGTACAGCAAGGAATGTGCGCTCAAGAGGCCCATGAACAAGAACATTCTGCCAATTGGGCTCTACAAGTTGGTGATGGTAAGCCGACAAACCGCTCTCTTGCCACTACACGTGGTGCAGCACGGAAATAGCTCTCGGGACTTGGTTGATACTATCTTTTCTGAAAGACACGTTTCCAATAACCGTTGCATTCTCACTCCAAAAAACGAAACGGATGATGCGATAAGTACCATAATTATTGAATCATTGCCGGGTACACCGCACGTTTATGAGTCTGCTGACTATTTTGGTGAACATCTAGAAACACAAGCCAACCTTTACTTTAGCGGACTCTTGAACACGGTACTGCAACCCTGCATGCTGCAGCACATATTATCCTCATTTGCAAGGGGCAAGCCACCATAGACTGTCACATCTATGTGGCTGCAGCGCTTGAAGAACCTGGATCAACACTACTTTCATGAGAGTCCGTTGCCTACTTGAGACTGTTGTGTGTCATCAATGTTGTCACCACGATACCAGATTAGTAGCCAAGTTCAGAGACCTGCATGTAACGTGTGCCTACAATTGCTAACATCCTTTCATGCCTCTTTCATCGAGGCTGTTCATTGTGCCTGTCTTGCGGCCTTGAATTTGGTCATGTGGTCACCATGTGTGGCATGTGTGGTTCTGACAAATGCGTTGTTCTCGCGGGCATTTGGTGAAACCTAGTATGCACGTAGCAAAACCTAGTAAAATGTAGCAAAACCTAGTAAAATGTAGCAAAACCTAGTAAAATTTTTTTTTTCAAATTTTTTTTTTTTACTAGGTAAAAAAAGCAAAAATTTTAAAAAATTTTCCCTTACTAGGTTACTAGGTAGTGACAAATTTGGACTTGAATTTGAACAAAAAACACCAATTTTATGGGGGGGGGGTCAACGGTAGGTGGTATTTATGTTTAAGGGCATGGTGCCCCCTGGTCTATTCCAGGCCACTTGTGTAAGTGGCGCCCCACCCGGGCCAAACCGTGTATTGCAAGGTCAGCAAAAATAAAATGAGGCTCAAGAAAAGAAGGAGCTTTTATATCATAAATATATATATATATATATATGGTATATGAGAGCTCTGGCCCTCCCCCCCCTGTCTGCCCCCCCCCCCCTGGGGGTCCGGAGGACCCCCCGGGGCGGGTGCGTAGCGCCCGGCCGGGGGCCGAAGGCCCCCAATATGCAAGAATATGCACATTTTACACCGAATGCTACTCCGTTTACCCGTATACCCCCTCCGTTTACCCGTGGATCATAGGAATTGCGGTCTGTAGTTTGTAGACACTGTCTGCCACACAAGGCGGTGCACACACAAGGCGGTGCACACAGAAGGCGGTCTGTAGCAGTGCAGGAGTCTTGTTATCTAAGGGGGGTGCGGGGGCTGGCCCCCGCGTCGAGCGCAGCGAGCCGAATGCATAGTAGGACTGGCGGTGCACACACAAGGCGGTGCATACACAAGGCGGTGCACACAGAAGGCGGTCTGTAGCAGTGCAGGAGTCTTGTTATCTAAGGGGGGTGCGGAGGCTGGCCCCCGCGTCGAGCGCAGCGAGCCGAATGCATAGTAGGACTGGCGGTGCACACACGCACGAAATGTGCATATTCTTACATATTGGGGGCCTTGGGCCCCACACGGGGCGCCCCGCGCCCACCCCGCGGGATCCTCCGGACCCCCAGGGGGGGGGGGCAGACAAGGGGGGGGGGGCAGAGCTCTCATAAGCCATATATATATATATATACATATATGAGGTGCACACACGTGTGCTTTATATGAAGTCGCAAAACACGCGCTTGTAGATGAGGTCCGACTTCTTATCTTTGTAGGTGGGTTGTGCAGAGGGAGGGTTGTGCTTGCACATGTTGCGAAGCACGCCCGTGGTCTTTTCTTCCAACTCTTTGATTAGATTTTTGTCATACTCCACTTCCCACAGGCATCTTTGGGGTAATGCTCTGAAACAAAAAATTCTTCACCACGGATCACCACCTTTGGACGGACCTCATCTACAGAAGGCGGCTTGTCAACCACAAGCCGGTCACCCAAGGCGAATGCCAACACAATGCATGCCAGTGTGGCAGTAAATTGCACTCTCCATTTGCGCAATGCCACACATATCTCCGTGGAACAGAAACCGGAAGCATGCAGGGCACACTGATAAACTCCACATTCAGGGCACGTGATGTGGGCTGTGTCGTCGCAAAAAAAGCACGACGAACGGCTGGGTGAACAATAGGGCGTAGCATACATCCGTGCCAAGGCCCAACTGGGTGTGGTCTCAATAGGGGGGGGCATGCGGAGAACTGCGATAGTGCAAAGCTGCCTGTGCAATCTCACGCAACAACCACAATCTGTCTTGTGGAAGTTGGATGCTACCGTTGACAACACGCCTAGACAAAAGGCAATGTAGCATCAGAAGGCAGGCAGGATGGCAGCTCACACCGTCGTCCTGATGTAGGAAGGTGGAGTAGAGGGGGGCTATAGCAAAAGCTACACCGCCGAACTCACCCAAAAACTTGTCCCACCTCTTCTGCGCCCTTGCCTTAATGCCTTCTTGTTCGGCAATGAGGTTCACTATTGCCAACTCCTCGGTGTTTGCACCCGCTACGTACGGCTTGTAACACAGCGGATCGAACACGAGGCACAAGAAAGTACGTGTTGGGGAAACCAACAACAAGCGCAACACCCTATGTGAATTGCGCTTATTATAAATCTGCGCCACGAGCAAGGGGGGCGCATAGATCATATCAATGGACGCTACGTTCAAAGTACGCAGCGCCCATGACTCAGCCAACACCTCCCTACGACCCAACGGTAAAGCTGACACATTCCACAATGAGTCACGCACAACCCACGCCACACCCATAACATCCCAGTCCGCACTCAAAGCTGTCCGAGCGAACCACCAGTAATACACAACAATCTCGGCGGTATCTGTGACGTAAGATTCTGAGTAAACATCCCTCAAATGGCGTGCCTCCAGCTTATATTGTTGAGACCCAGAACTTGGAATGATCACGTCAAGTGGTCGTTCCCATTTGTCATGGAGCAATGAATCAACATGCTGCAATTGGGCAGTAGGGCCGCCTGGGCCATTAGTCAGGGCATGGCACACTGCGGCCAAGACGTCATCTCCACAAACAGGCCTCGTAATAACCATTCCCGTCTGTGACGGCGGGGTGGTATTAGAGCATGGGGGTGGGGGGACAGTCTCCGTCCCAGCATTGGATGCCGCCTCGGGGGTCCCCTCCGCTTCAGAGCGGGGGGCAGAATCAGAAGTGGCCCACTTGTGGGCAAGGTGGCTACGTAACCCCTGCCGCCTCGGGGATCCCCTCCGCTTCAGAGCGGGGGGCAGAATCAGAAGTGGCCCACTTGTGGGCAAGGTGGCTACGTAACCCCTGCCGCCTCGGGGGCCCCCTCCGCTTCAGAGCGGGGGGCAGAATCAGAAGTGGCCCACAAGTGGGCAAGGTGGCTACCCAGTAACCTAGTAAAAAAAAAACCTTTGTTTTCACTAGGTTCTGAAACCTAGTAAAAACCAAATCTTTTTTTTTACTAGGTTCCGAAACCTAGTAAAAACAAAAACTTTTTTTTACTAGGTTTTGAAACCTAGTAAAAAAAAACACTTTTTTTTTTTACTAGGTTCCCAATACCTAGTAAAAAAACCTGTTACCTAGTAAACTGTTACCTAGTAAAAAAATTTTTTTAAAAAATTTTTTTTTACTAGGTTTCACTACAGACCCTGTTCTCGCAAGGGGGGAGCTTGCAAATGCAAGTCAACTGAACATGCAAACCAGACCGAATCAAACGAGCGCAAGTTGCACAACAGCAAAGACACAGCAAGTTGCACCTCAAATGCTGGATGAAGGACTGGGCAGAAGGCACACCAGTGCCTTTTGCGCCAGCAAACCTTTGGAGGCAACGTCCAGTCAGAGGGACACAACCCAACCACCCCAGAATCATCAAATTGGCATGGGGACGGGGCTGCTCAGAGGAGAGAGGTGTGAGCAACAATAAACCCATACTCACTGAGACTCAAGATGGCGCAATGCTGACACGACACAGAACATACATCCCCCATATTAATTGAATTAGATGCTCACAAAACCTCGAGTGCAAGAAGATCACTTGCGGGACCTTGAGAAGACGGTGATACGGGCTGGTGGTGTTGCTTGTTGGTGCAGATTGCCTGGGGCGGCAGGCTGATGTCAGAGTGCTTGGCCTGGGGGTGTGCACGCTTCTGCGACACGGCACCACAAATCAAACCAAACCGCAAAGGCACGGCATCTTGGACAAGCTCTGAAAATCCCCACCTCACTCAAGCATCTACAACCATTAACAAGCAAACCTCATGCAATCACAAGCCTTGAAATCCGCACACGTGAGCTACACTGGATGGGATTTTGCACGAGATGCGCCTCCCTCCGTGCGCTTGGGACTGACTTACCTCGGGAAATGAGGAAAGGATGGTGGGTTGAACTGACCATCAATGGTGGCTGGCAAGACACGTGTGGCCATGGGGCAGGTGTGCTGGACTCTGGTGCACTTGTGCGTACACAGCGATCCAGTGGCCAAACCTCTCGGTTGCAACATACGCATGTGCTTACCCAGAGGTGGGTGGATGTCAGGGTGGTCACGGCAAAGTTGAATCACTATTTGGCGCTGTGCGCGCGCTTTGCAGAACCGCCCCATGGGTCTGCAGTTACACACCGTTTTGTTTACAGCAATCACATCAATGCAACACAACTCTGGCTGCACATCAATTCGACAAAGCCCAGTCCTGCAAACACACGTTTTGCATAGGCTGGTGCACCCCTGTACCGATCCCCGGAATTCTCGGGGATCCCCAACGCCAAGCGCGGGGAGAAAATCAGAAGTGGCTACCTCACCCCTGCCTTCTCAGGGGCCCAAAAGAGGGCAGAATTGCTACGTAGGGCCTGCATTCTCGGGGATCCTCAATGACAAGCTCGGGGACAAAATCAGAAGTCGCTACCTCACCCCTGCCTTCTCAGGGGCCCAAAAGAGGGCGGAATTGCTACATAACTCCTGCATTCTCGGGGAGCCCCAACGCCAAACTCGGAAACAAAATCAGAAGTGGCTACCTCACCCCTGCCTTCTCGGGGGCCCAAAAGAGGGCGGAATTGCTACGTAACCCTTGCATTCTCGGGGATCCCCAACGCCAAGCGCGGGGAGGAAATCAGAAGTGGCTACCTCACCCCTGCCTTCTCAGGGGCCCAAAAGAGGGCGGAATTGCTACGTAGCCCCTGCATTCTCGGGGATCCTCAATGACAAGCTCGGGGAGAAAATCAGAAGTCGCTACCTCACCCTTGCCTTCTCAGGGGCCCAAAAGAAGGCGGAATTGCTACGTAACCCCTGCATTCTCGGGATCCCCAACGCCAAGCTCGGGGACAAAATCAGAAGTGGCTACCTCACATCTGCCTTCTCGGGGGCCCAAATGAGGTCGGAATTGCTCCGTAACCCCTGCATTCTCGGGGATCCCCAACGCTGAGCGCGGGGAGATAATCAGAAGTCGCTACCTCACCCTTGCCTTCTCAGGGGTCCAAAAGAAGGCGGAAGTGCTACGCAACCGCTGCATTCTCGGGGATCCCCAACGCCAAGCTCGGGGACAAAATCAGAAGTGGCTACCTCAACGCTGCATTCTCAGGGGGCCCAAAAGAGGGCGGAATTGCTACGTAACACCTGCATTCTCGGGGATCCTCAATGCCAAGCTCGGGGAAAAAATCAGAAGTGGCTACCTCACCCGTGCATTCGCGGGGGCCCAAAAGAGGGCGGAATTGCTAAGTAACCCCTGCATTCTCGAGGATTCCCAACGCCAAGCGCGAGGAGAAAATCAGAAGTGGCTACTTGACCCCTGCATTCTCAGGGGCCCAAAAGAGGGCGGAATTGCTCCGTAACCCCTGCATTCTCGGGAATCCCAAACGCCAAGCGCGGGGACAAAATCAGAAGTGGCTTCCTCACCCCCGCATTCTCAGGGGGCCCAAAAGAGGGCGGAATTGCTACGTAACACCTGCATTCTCGGGGATCCTCAATGCCAAGCTCGGGTCAAAAATCAGAAGTGGCTACCTCACCCCCGCATTCTCAGGGGGCCTAAAAGAGGGCGGAATTGCTACGTAACCCCTGCATTCTCGGGGATCCCTGACGCCAAGCGCGGGGTCAAAAATGAGAAATTGCTACCTCACCCCCGCCTTCTCAGGGGCCCAAAAGAGGGCGGAATTGCTACGTAACCCCTGCGTTCTCGGGGATCCCCAACGCCAAGCGCGGGGAGAAAATCAGAAGTGGCTACCTCACCCCTGCCTTCTCAGGGGCCCAAAAGAGGGCGCAGTTGCCATGTACCCCTGCATTCTTGGGGGTCCCCTACACCAAGCGCGGGGAGGAAATCAGAAGTGGCTACCTCACCCCTGCCTTCTCAGGGGCCCAAAAGAGGGCGGAATTGCTACGTAACCCCTGCATTTTCGGGGATCCCCAACGCCAAGCGCAGGGAGAAAATCAGAAGTGGCTACCTCACCCGTGCATTCGCAGGGGCCCAAAAAAGGGCAGAATTGCTACGCAACCCCTGCATTCTCGGGGATCCCCAACGCCAAGCCCGGGGACAAAATCAGAAGTGGCTACCTCACCCCTGCCTTCTCTAGGGCCTAAAAGAGGGCGGAATTGCTACATGAGCCCTGCATTCTCGGGGATCCCCAACGCCAAGCGCCAAGTGAAAATCAGAAGTGGCTACCCCACCTCTGCCTTCTCGGGGGCCCAAAAGTGGGCGGAAGTGCTACCTACCCCTTGCATTCTCGGCGATCCCCAACGCCAAGCGCGGGGTGAAAATCAGAAGTGGCTACCTCACCCATGCCTTCTCGGGGGCCCAAAAGAGGGCAGAATTGCTACGTAATCCCTGCATGCTCGGGGATCCTCAACGCCAAGCGCAGGGAGAAAATGAGAAGTGGGTACCTCACCCCTGCCTTCTCGGGGGCCCTAAAGATGGCAGAATTGCTACGTAACCCCTGCATTCTAGGGGGCCCCCAACGCCAAGCTCGGGGACAAAAGCAGAAGTGGGCGGAATTGCTGTGTAACCCCTGCATTTTTGGGGGTCCCCAACGCCAAGCGCGGGCAGAAAATCAGAAGTGACTACCCCACCCTTGCCTTTGCGGGGGCCCAAAAGAAGGCGGAATTGCTACGTAACCCCTACATTCTCGGGGATCCCCAACGCCAAGCGCGGGGACAAAATCAGAAGTGGCTACCTCACCCCTGCCTTCTCAGGGGCCCAAAAGAGGGCGGAATTGGTACGTAACCCCTGCATTCTCGGGGATCGCCAACCCCAAGCGCGAGGAGAAAATCAGAAGTGGCTACCTGACCCCTGCATTCTCAAGGGCCCAAAAGAGGGCGGAAGTGGTATGTAACCCCTGCATTCCCGGGGATCCCCAACGCCAAGCGCGGGGAGAAAATCAGAAGTGGCTACCTGACCCCTGCATTCTCAAGCGCCCAAAAGAGGGCGGAAGTGGTATGTAACCCTGCATTATCGGGGATCCCCAACGCCAAGCGCGGGGAGAAAATGAGAAGTGGCTACCTCACCCGTGCATTCGCGGGGGCCCAAAAGAGGGCAGAATTGCTACATAATCCCTGCATTCTCGAGGATTCCCAACGCCAAGCGCGGGGAGAAAATGAGAAGTGGCTACCTCACCCGTGCATTCGCGGGGGCCCAAAAGAGGGCACAATTGCTACATAATCCCTGCATTCTCGAGGATTCCCAACGCCAAGCGCGGGGAGAAAATGAGAAGTGGCTACCTCACCCCTGCCTTCTCGGGGGCCCAAAAGAGGGCGGAATTGCTACGTAACCCCTGCATTCTCGGGTATCCCCAACCCCAAGCGCGAGGAGAAAATCAGAAGTGGCTACCTCACCCCTGCATTCTCAAGGGCCCAAAAGAGGGCGGAATTGCTACGTAACCCCTGCATTCCCGGGGATCCCCAACGCCAAGCGCGGGGACAAAATCAGAATCGGCTACCTCACCCTTGCCTTCTCAGGGGCCCAAAAGAGGGCGGAATTGGTACGTAACCCCTGCATTCACGGGGATCCCTAACCCCAAGCGCGAGGAGAAAATCAGAAGTGGCTACCTGACCCCTGCATTCTCAAGGGCCCAAAAGAGGGCGGAATTGCTACGTAACCCCTGCATTCCCGGGGATCCCCAACGCCAAGCGCGGGGAGAAAATCAGAAGTGGCTACCTGACCCTTGCATTCTCAAGCGCCCAAAAGAGGGCGGAAGTGGTATGTAACCCCTGCATTCTCGGGGATCCCCAACGCCAAGCTCGGGGAGAAAATGAGAAGTGGCTACCTCACCCGTGCATTCGCGGGGGCCCAAAAGAGGGCAGAATTGCTACATAATCCCTGCATTCTCGAGGATTCCCAACGCCAAGCGCGGGGAGAAAATGAGAAGTGGCTACCTCACCCCTGCCTTCTCGGGGGCCCAAAAGAGGGCGGAATGGCTACGTAACCCCTGCATTCTCGGGGATCCCCAACGCCAAGCTCGGGGAGAAAATGAGAAGTGGCTACCTCACCCGTGCATTCGCGGGGGCCCAAAAGAGGGCAGAATTGCTACATAATCCCTGCATTCTCGGGGATCCCCAACGCCAAGCGCGGGGAGAAAATGAGAAGTGGCTACCTCACCCTTGCCTTCTCTGGGGCCCAAAAGAGGGCGGAATTGCTACGTAACCCCTGCATTCTCGGGTATCCCCAACGCCAAGCGTGGGGAGAAAATCAGAAGTGGCTACCTCACCCTTGCCTTCTCTGGGGCCCAAAAGAGGGCGGAATTGCTACGTAACCCCTGCATTCTCGGGAATCCACAACGCCAGCGCGGGCAGAAAATCAGAAGTGGCTACCTCACCCTTGCCTTCTCGGGGGCCCAAAAGAGGGCGGAATTGCTACGTAACCCCTGTATTCTTGGTAATCCCAAACGCCAAGCGCGGGGAGAAAATCAGAAGTGCCTACCTCACCCCCGCATTCTCAGGGGGCCCAAAAGAGGGCGGAATTGCTACGTAACCCCTACATTCTCGGGGATCCTTGACGCCAAGCGCGGGGTCAAAAATCAGAAATGGCTACCTCACCCTTGCCTTCTCGGGGGCCCAAAAGAGGGCGGAATTGCTACGTAACCCTTGCATTCTCGGGGATCCCCAACGCCCAGCGCAGGGAGAAAATCACAAGTGGCTACCTCACCCTTGCCTTTTGTGGGGCCCAAAAGAGGTCGGAATTGCTACGCAACCCTCGGATTCTCGGGAATCCCCAAAGCTCATCACGAGAGCATCAGAAGTGACTACCTCACCCGTGCCTTCTCGGGGGCCGAAAAGGAAGAGGAATTGCTACGTAACCCCTGCATTCTCGAGGATCCCCAAAGCCAAGCGTAGGGACAAAAATCAAAAGTGGCTACCTCACCCCTACCTTCTCTGGGGCCCAAAAGAGGGCGGAATTGCTACGTAACCCCTGCATTCTGGGGTATCCCTGACGCCAAGCGCGGGGTCAAAAAAAAGAAATGGCTACCTCACCCCTGCCTTCTCTGGGGCCCAAAAGAGGGCAGAATTGCTACGTAGCCCCTGCATTCTCGGGGATCCCAAAGGCCAAGCGCGGGGACAAAATCAGAAGTGGCTACCTCACCCTTGCCTTCTCTGGGGCCCAAGAGAGGACAGAATTGCTACGTAAGCCACGCATTCTTGGGGGTCCCCAACGCCAAACGCGGGGACAAAATCAGAAGTCAATACCTCACGCCTGCCTTCTCGGGGGCCCAAAAGAGGGCGGAAGTGCTACGTAATCCCTGCATGCTCGGGGATCCCCAACGCCAAGCGCGGGGAGAAAATCAGAAGTGACTACTCCACCCTTGCCTTTGCGGGTGCCCAAAAGAAGGCGGAATTGCTACATAACCGCTGCATTCTCGGGGATCCCCAACGCCAAGCGCGGGGACAAAATCAGAAGTGGCTACCTCACCCCTGCCTTCTCAGGGGCCCAAAAGAGGGCGGGATTGCTGTGTAACCCCTGCATTCTCGGGGATCCCCAACCCTAAGCGCGAGGAGAAAATCAGAAGTGGCTACCTGACCCCTGCATTCTCAGGGGCCCAAAAGAGGGCCAAATTGCTACGTAACCCCTGCATTCTCGGGGATCCCCAACGCCAAGCTCGGTGAGAAAATCAGAAGTGGCTACCTCACCCCTGCATTCTCGGGGGCCCAAAAGAGGGCGGAATTGCTACGTAACCCCTGCATTCTCGGGGATCCCCAACGCCAACCGCGGGGAGAAAAACAGAAGTGGCTACCTCACGCTTGCCTTCTCTGGGGCCCAAGAGAGACGCAACTGCTACGTAACCCCTGCGTTCTTGGGGGTCCCCAACGCCAAGCGTGGGGACAAAATCAGAAGTCAATACCCCACCCGTGCCTTCTCAGGAGCCCAAAAGAGGGCAGAAGTGCTACGTAACCCCTGCATGCTCGGGGATCGCCAACGCCAAGCGCAGGGAGAAAATGAGAAGTGGCTATCTCACCCCTGCCTTCTCGGGGGCCCTAAAGATGGCAGAATTGCTACGTAACCCCTGCATTTTCGGGGACCCCCAACGCCAAGCTCGGGGACAAAAGCAGAAGTGGGCGGAATTGCTGCGTAACCCCTGCATTCTCGGGGATCCCCAACGCCAAGCGCGGGGAGAAAATCAGAAGTGACTACCTCACCCTTGCCTTTCCGGGGACCCAAAAGAGGGCAGAATTGCTACGTAACCCCTACATTCTCGGGGATCCCCAACGCCAAGCGCGGGGACAAAATCAGAAGTGGCTACCTCACCCCTGCCTTCTCAGGGGCCCAAAAGAGGGCGGAATTGCTACGTAACCCCTGCGTTCTCGGGGATCCCCAACGCCAACCGCGGGGAGAAAATCAGAAGTGGCTACCTCACCCTTGCCTTCTCGGGGGCCCAAAGAAGGGCAGAATTGCTACGTAACCCCTGCGTTCTCGGGGATCCCCAACGCCAACCGCGGGGAGAAAAACAGAAGTGGCTACCTCACGCTTGCCTTCTCTGGGGCCCAAGAGAGACGCAACTGCTACGTAACCCCTGCATTCTTGGGGGTCCCCAACGCCAAGCGTGGGGACAAAATCAGAAGTCAATACCCCACCCGTGCCTTCTCAGGAGCCCAAAAGAGGGCACAAGTGCTACGTAACCCCTGCATGCTCGGGGATCCCCAACGCCAAGCGCAGGGAGAAAATGAGAAGTGGCTATCTCACCCCTGCCTTCTCGGGGGCCCTAAAGATGGCGGAAATGCTACGTAACCCCTGCATTCTCGGGGACCCCCAACGCCAAGCTCGGGGACAAAAGCAGAAGTGGGCGGAATTGCTGCGTAACCCCTGCATTTTTGGGGGTCCCCAACGCCAAGCGCGGGGAGAAAATCAGAAGTGACTACCCCACCCTTGCCTTTGCGGGGGCCCAAAAGAAGGCGGAATTGCTACGTAACCCCTGCATTCTGGGGGATCCCCAACGCCAAGCGCGGGGAGAAAATCAGAAGTGGCTACCTCACCCTTGCCTTTCCGGGGACCCAAAAGAGGGCAGAATTGCTACGTAACCCCTGCATTTTCGGGGATCCCCAACGCCAAGCGCGGCGACAAAATCAGAAATGGCTACCTCACCCTTGCCTTCTGTGGGGCCCAAAAGAGGGCGGAATTGCTACGTAACCCCTGCATTCTCGGGGATCCCCAACGCCAAGCGCGGGGAGAAAATCAGAAGTGGCTACCACACCCCTGCCTTCTCTGGGACCCAAAAGAGGGCGGAATTGGTATGTAACCCCTACATTCACGGGGATCCCCAACGCCAAGCGCGGGAAGAAAATCAGAAGTGGCTACCTCACATCTGCCTTCTTGGGGGCCCAAAAGAGGGCGGAATTGCTACGTAACCCCTGCATTCTCGGGGATCCACAACGCCAAGCGCGGGGAGAAAATCAGAAGTGACTACCCCACCCTTGCCTGCGGCGGCCCCAAAGAGGGCGGGATTGCTACGTAACCCCTGCATTCTCGGGGATCCGCAACGCGAAACGCGGGCAGAAAATCAGAAGTGACTACCTCACCCTTGCCTTCTCGCGGGCCCAAAAGAGGGCAGAATTGCTATGTAACCCCTGCATTCTCGGGGATCCCCTGTCCTGGCTTGGGTGGCAGGTGGGGACCATGTTCACTCTCATCCATACACGGTATGTGTTCTGCGTAACCATCGTGCTTGGGAATATTGGAAGATCGGATCACTTGGATTACCCTGGTTTTAGACATTCATAAGCGTCAGCGACGACTCAGAGTCAGAATTTACTCTTCCCCGTTTTTCTGCCTTGGTAATCTCCTTGCATCTGACCACTTCTATTTTTTCCTTATTTTTCATCAGCATAGAAGATAATACTTCTTGATGAGTGCTTGTCCTTCCTTGTCAAACACCATTTGTCCCTGTCTGTCAAAAGCACTGATGGTTTGATGAAAAAGAAGCATACACTAAAAAAACGGAGCACATACAAATACCGGGCCGGGCTTATCCCCCCGGGGACACTGCTGAAAAATGTGGTTCCTAAACTTTCCAGAGGGGGGTAGGGGGGGTTGTGGGGTTATGGGGGGGGGGTGTCAAGCCTCACAGGTAAGCGCCCCTCGTGGGCGGGGAGCAAGCGACCCAGAAAAAGAGTGGATGTTGTGGGAATTCGCAAAAAGGTAGAAATGGGTGAAACAGGGTGTAAATCCAAGCATGCGGGGGGGGGGGGGGGTCAAAATCAAACTTGCTTCATCACCCGTGCTGTCACGGGGTCCCCGCACACACCACGTTCCCCCACAGGTGCCCAGGGAATCGCCCAGAGCACTTTTTTGACCACTTCGAAAATTTGCGGCATTCGTGCTAAAAAAAATACTTTGCGCAGAAAAAAATTGTCTCACCTTTTTTTTTTTAGCGCGGAGTATCTCTTTTTTCAGCACAGAATACTTTTTTCAGTGCAAATTGTTTTTTTAGCAAAAAAAAATACAACCTTTTTGAAAGCGTTGTCCCACATCACAACGCCCGTCCTCACCAATTTGGGGCTGAAATACGACAACTGTTTTGGTCCCCCCAGGAGTACATTATGCCATATCCCATCCTCTGAATCAGGTGCTTGGGTGGTGGGGGTACCCCCCCCCGCCATCTTCTGACGTGTGAGTATGCCCTCGTGACCCCTTGTAGAAACGAAAGCTTCCGCGGCAGGACGGGGGCCACCTGCAAATAGGATAGGTTGAGCTCATTCAGGACTAAACCTGTGGATACCAAATAACACCACGTTCACAACAAAGATCACGACCTTCATTTGGGGCCTGTACCTCCTCACCGCATGCACCAGGCAACAAGGAAAGGGGGTTACTGGGTACATACCATGTAAATCCTGAGACTCCGGCTCCCGTAGTAAATGAAATGGTGCACATGGGCTCTGGCCAAAATGAAAGACTACTACTACTATTGACTACCTACTGAGTACTACTTCATAAAATTCAGGCTTTGCCTCTGATCCTCCCAAATGAACTCATTTTGGGGCGGTTGGACATCTGTGAAGCACACCTTGGGAGAGGGGTAGGGGGGTGCAGTAGCACTCCGTCTAAACCCCCCTGTGCATCTTTTTCGGAAATACAGGCCAATCATAAAAATCTGTTTTCTAGGGCAGAATCTTTTTGTTAGTGTGGACTCCTTTTTTTCTTGCCGCCAACTCTTTTTTTTTGGCGCAAATTCTTTTTTTTTTAACAGAAGGTTCTAATCTTTTGGAAAAAATATGACAAATAAGATTTCGCGCATAAAAAAGAAGCTTGGACCCTCTGAGGGACACCGCGCGACAGCAGGCGGACCGCCCTCACAACTTGAGACGCACACACACATGCCCTTCCGGGGGGCAGCCCTCACGCATCTCTGTGCGCCCTGGACAACGTGCCTCTTGGTGCATCACATACCGCCAACCATGCATGTAAATGTTGTGCACCTCAACAGTTCCACCGAATAGACAGCTTCTGACAACTTATAACAGCTTATAACAACTTATAACAGCTTATAACAACTTATAACAGATCATAACAACTTATAACAGCGTATAACAACTTATAACGGATCATAACAGTGGATCACAGCTGATGACAGTATGAAAACTTATAACAGCTGATGACAGCTTATGATAGCTTATGACGGGTGACATAGCGTTTCCGGGGCCGCGTGAAGGGGCAAAACAACAACACAGCTGTGAGGTCTACCATACATGTGGACAACCAGAGGTGCCACACGCAGATAATTGTTTCGGGATGCAGGCATTCGTTCAAGGCAAAAACTCACAACGCGCGATGCTCCGGTGGAGCGGGGTGCACGGATTGTCAACAGTACCAACAACGATACCTCTATTTTGTTTTGGGGAGGGAATGCACATCCCGTGGGGGGAGGGCATTCATACCCAGAGACATAAAATGGGCAGTTGAGGCAGTTGGCCAGTGCAGAAGTGGGTGCGGCAATATAACCGCTTATAACCGGTTATGACCATTTATAACAGCTTTTGACAGCGGATGATAGCCACTCACAACAGTGGCCAGATCCCTGAGGATCTGGTCTACAACCTCACCATATGCTGGAGCCAAATCCGAAAGGAAATGACCGGCCCCTCTCCTCCTACATTCAGGCAGCCATGCAGCGCTGTACGCAATACTCACTGTAGCAGCCAGCAATATGGTCACTACTCATTGCCTACATGTGTGGTGGGAGTGCAGCGGAAAGTGTAAGCACAGCACAGTCCGCATTCGTTCGGATTAAACCAAAGCAATATCGCCGTGAGCTGAAGCAATAATAGTGGCATCAGAAACCATGTCATGTAACCGGGGGACGTTGCACAAGGTGGTCATTGGGCGAACGTAAGGGGTCGCTGAGGTCACCATTTTGCGCTTCATTTGCCAGCGTGCATCCGCAGCAATATCAGCAGGTACCCCAGCCCCTGTGATGGTGCACTGCACCAATCTGCGCAACTTGAGGGAAGGGGCGGTGTGATACTCAGCGCTGTGGGTCTCCCGCGCACCCGCTATGGGGGGCCAATACGGTTGGGACACAACCGGGGAACACAAAAAAAAGGCGGGCAAACCGGAAAGCTTTTATTTTTAACCCCGAAGTTCCGCCAAGTGTCCCTCGAGAGTACACGCAGCAGGTGAAACGTCAGTGACAGGGCCGGTTTCGGGCTGGGGTGGACGGGCTTTCAATTGAGGGGGGTTGGGGTCGATAGAGCCCCCTGGCTAGACCCCCCACCCCACCCCAAAAGGGGTTCAATTGACAGGACCCCCAAAATCCTACCGAGACTAACCCCTGGGCCTCGGAGGTGACCCAGACCCAAAAAATTGGCAAAAAATGAAAATGGGATTTTGGGAATCAGTGCGTCGAGGGGGCTCGGAAAAGTCAACATTTGCCATATATTTGGTGAAAAAATTGACCATTTTTAACGCTCAAAAACAATTTCGGCGCCAGAGTTCATAGTAACTAATTGATGGTGCCTGTCAATTGAGCCCTTTTCCCAACCCCCCCCACCCAGATTTTGGGGGCTCTATTGACCCCCCCCCCCCCCTTCACTTGAAAGCCTGCTACCCCCTGGGGTAAGGTGAGACCTACCCTCCCTATTCCTGCTACAGCGGGTGGCGGGAGGAACGAGTCCTGCGCCTCGCCCCATCCCAAACCGGAAAGCTGCAACTCAAAAGGGCCAACGATTGTTGTCGAGAGACACACTAACTCAGGTCCGCTCAAAAGGCGGGGATGCCTGTGATGGCGCGCCCTAGGATGAGGCTGTGCATGTCGTGTGTGCCCTCGTACGTGAAGGTGCTCTCCAGATTGCACATGTGCCGCATCACATGGTTCTCGTCGATGATGCCGTTGCCCCCCAGCAGCTCCCGCGCCATCCGCGCCACAACCAGCGCCTGCTGGCAGTTGTTCCGCTTGGCCATGCTGATGGCCTCCGGGGTCACCCTCCCTGCCTCCTTAAGCTGGCCCAGGCGCACGGCCATGAGCAATGCCAGCGACAGCTGCGTGCTCATATCCACCAGCTTTGCCTGAACGAGCTGCTTGCTGGCCAATGGCACCCCGAACTGCACGCGCTGCAGCAAGTATGACCGGGCAATTTCGAAGCAGGCCTCCCCAGCACCCACCACTCCCCAGGCAATCGAGTAGCGAGCCTGGCTGAGACAGGAGAAGGGGCCCTTGAGGCCTGTGACGTCCAGCTGGTTGCTGCTGGGCACGTGCACGTCCTCCATTACAATGCAGCCGGTGTGCGAGGCCCGGAACGATACCTGGGGTGGCAAGGCATGGCTAGCGGTGGGAAGGGGTATGAGGGAGGCGAATGGGGTGGGGAGTGGCGGGAGGGGGTGTGCATGCAGGCAGGAGTAGGACAGGGTGGGAACAAAGAGGGAGGAGTGGGAATACTCTTTTTTTTTGGCTCAGACCAAGATGAGCTGGCGTAGCCTGCTCACTTCACAGTACTCGAGGTGACCCCTCGGCATCAAGGTTCAGAGCTGTCCAGTGCTACGATGATCCCACAAATGACTGTGGTAGCGGATCTGACACGTAATGAGGATTAGCTGAGTCTGAAACCAGGTTATGCAGTGGGAGACTGCCACGCCCGTAGGCTTCCCAGTGTGCGTGAGGCACAATGACTGTAGGCTGAAGAAGACAGCGGAGTGAAGATTCAATGCCGAGGTGAATCAGCAGGTTGCATGTCATACACTATCAGAGTGGGAGGGGGATGACATTCACACGATTGGTCAATCAGGCACAATGGGTCACTATTCGCTTGGGGTAGAGCGCACTGGGAGGAGTGGGAGTACTCTGGATTTGGATTTGGCGACCAACGTTCAGGCCCCCCGGCCACGCAGAGGAAGCGCAATGTGAGCCGTGATGCCTCTACATGCCGAATGGGCTGCATGCACATTCCCCCCAGGCATCCCTGCCTGTTCTACTGTCTGCCCTGGGTCATGCTGTTGTGGTCCTTGGGCCCCAGTGGCCAGGCTGGCTCATGGGCTGCCAAGGACAACTCCTGGATATTTGGTAAAACTTAGCATCAGACGAGTAAAATGTAGTAGAACTTAGTAGAAATGAGGTAAAGCCTAGTAGAAAATTTTACTAAGTTTTTTACTGAGTGAAAAAAATAATTTTTACACAGTTTTTTTTATAGAAAATTTTCTACTAAGTAAAACCCCTCCCGCAGAGGAAAAACTGAGCAAAAAAATTTGTTGCTACGTTTTGAAACTTAGTGAATTTCTTTTTTTAAAAAAAAACACTTTTTTTATTCAGTTTTACCACAAAACCAGGAGGACCCATCCCATACCTGCAAGACGTTAGCCACAGCCCTCGCACTGGGCACCTCAAACTCCCTTCTCCAGGTGTGCACTCTCCGGTGGCATGGTGTCACCAGACCTAGTCTCTAGCACTTGCTGCCTGGCAAGACTGGACGGATCCTCGTGGGATCCTCTGGTGCCTGATGCTGAGCCATCCCGCTGCCGGGGATGCATTGGAAGAGAGGAGGAGGAGGGGGGGGGGGGGGGAGGTCTGGCCGGATCCCCTCTCCTCCTATGGTTGTCAATAGTAGATGGTGCCAAAGGCGCTGGAGCAAAAATTTTTGTGGTTGTTGTTGTTTATTGCAGCGCAAATGTCCTGTCAGCCCCAAAACAGTGGAAGGGGAGGAGCGGGGGGTCCCGGGGGGGGGGGGGGGATGACGTCAGGTTTTGGATTACACAACATGATCCTGACCTCATGCGAGATACACACTCCAGGGGCCATGAGCAACGGATACTGAGCTCGCATATACCCCCGTGACACGGGCATATGGTCATAGCCACGAATCACAGTTCATTGTTTTGACTTGCCGCACTGCAGCGCAAACCAGGTCAGTGCCGAAGGTTGCCTTGAGTTCGCCGTACACTACGGCCATCGAATGTTCCTTGGGCTGTCTGGGTCAGCAAACTCCACGGGGGAGGGCGGGCTCCTATGATTGTCCGTCAGACGGTCCAATACATCCCTGGTCACGGGGTGATGCAGAGCCATCCCGCCGCTCAGGTGCCAGATGTCGGCCTTGAGCGCAATAGCCCCCACATGCAGTGTGGCAGTGATGATGGCGTGGCAGTCACATCCCCCTGCATCTGCTGGGGACAGATTCCAAGGTTCAAATAACCGCCCCACCGTTGTTGATGGCTCGTGGAGTCTCGGGACATGTTGTACTTTGCGCGCCACACATAACCGGTCCGTCTGACTAAGCACTTACCATACAAGGCACACGTAAGTTGGAGCAAAGAAAAAAAGTTGACTGTGCGCTGACTGACGACAGTGCACTCTCCCCACCCCCTGTCGGTTCCTTCTCCTCCGTCTCCCCTGTCAGAATCTGTCAGGTCAGGGTCAGATCCATATGAAGACACTGGTGATGCCGGTCGCTCTGACCTCTCTTCAAATTTTCTTGGAGGATGTGCCCTGGTGTCCATCACTCTTCTGTTGTGCCATAGACACAGATTGCACCGGGAAAGGTGATTCTGCGCTGAAAATCGACAAACAGGTGGAATGAAGGTCCCTGCAAGATATGGGTTGTCCTGTATGAGCAAGGCACGAAGGGCAAGTGTGTGCCGGGAAGATTATGGGCCGGCGCTCTCTGCGTACCAACGCCGCGCCTTTGTCAATGGTTGGCACAGTGTCATGTCGCTCTGTCTGGCTCTTTTGACCCCTCGTTGCGGGTTCAACCTGGGCGCAAAAAAGCAGAAGAGGCCTTGGTGGCTCTCCCAGTGAAGATGGATGTGGGGAAGCTGCTGACGGTAGGCTTTGATGCGTCCATCTGTGTCAGCCCCAGTTGTGCTCGCAGCCATGTGTCGTCAGTCAGTGCACAGTCAAGTCATGCTACTGTACGGAAATGATTGAGCAACGCTGCCACCCTGTGGAGCTCCTTCCAGTGTCGACAAAAAGCTGACTGCATCTATTCTGGTGTGGCTGGGGGAGTCACACAAAACGTCGGCGGTCATGGGCAAGAGTGGGCGGGGTTTAGATGCAGTGGGACACTGTTTGCAGGGGAAGGAAGGGGGATGAGTGGCAAGAGGTGACTGGAGTGCGCTGGCTCAGGCGGGTGTGGGAAGCAGTCGGAAGAGTGGCAAGCAACAGGAGACCTTGCCCTCGATTTTCGGTGTGGACAAGCCCGGCATTCCCCGTTCCAACACAAACCCCTTCACTTTGCCGTCGGCTTTATCCTTCACCCACACCACGAACACGTCCGCGAAGGGGGCGTTGGAGATCCACATCTTCTCCCCATTCAGCACCCAATGGTCCCCTTTGCGGACGGCGTTGCTGGTCATCGCCGAGGGGTCCGACCCGGCATTGGGCTCCGACAGCCCAAAGCAGCCCACAAGCTCCCCACTTGCCAGTCGGGGAAGCAGGCGATCCTTCATGGCCTCGGACCCGAACGTATAAATGGGGTGCATGACGAGGGAGCCCGTCACGGACCACATGCTCCGGTATCCCGAGTCCACCCGCTCGAGTTCACGGGAGATCAGCCCCGCAGCCACACTGCTGACGCCCGCACAGCCGTACCCTGAGAGAGTTGGGCCCAAGAGCCCCATGGCCCCCACTTCCCTGAGGAAGTGCTCGTCGCGCCTTTCGTCCCGCCAGTTCTGTGTGATCCGAGGCATTAACTGGTCCTGACAGTACCTTCGGGTTTGATGCATGATCTCAGCCTCGTCAGCGCTCAGCAGGGTCTCCAGTTGGAGAGGGTCATCGTGGCGGTATGCAGCACTGCCCCGCCTCACACCACAGCCCCGACCCACAGTTATGCGCGCACACAGTCGCTGCATTGGCCCTTCGGTCCGGGCTTCTGGACTACGCAGGCGGGTGCTGCTCCCTTGAAAAGCCCCTGAAAGTGGTGGGCAGGGGGTTGCTTTGCAACTGCAATGGCAGGGGGGGGGGGGGGGGTTCAAGGGGCTCTGCAGGCCATGGCTTAACAACAGGGGGACGGGGCATGCCAATCCACCCACCCACCCACAGCAGAAAAAATTTTGTCATGAGGAGACTGAAAGTTTGGTTCAGGTGTACGTGCCCAAAGAGGGGTGGGAAGAGACTAGGGACAGCCCTGTTGCTCAGGGGCAGAGTCTTGGCAGCAGAGCCAAGGGCATTGCTTAAATGGCGTCTATATGGGAGAGGGGGTTGCCATAATGCTGAGAGTAAAGGGGGGGGGGGGGGGGGAGCTCAGGCCAACAAAGGTTTATGTACCTAAAACAGCCTCACATTCCCAACTGCCAAGGCGCTGCTAAATGATGGCACCACGGGGACCCGATGCTAAAACACGGCCATGCTGGAGTGCATCGGGCCACATGGCATGCACTGCCCCGTATCTAGAAGTGGATGTTGCGCAGGATTTCGGTATGAGTGGAAACAACTCCCACAGACACGTTCCAGCCCCTCTTTCCGAATGCTATGCGCCAGACTATGTGTTATTTTGTGTTTTGGGCCATGAAAAATGCGGCCCGAGAACCACAGTGCCATGGGGTCCGTGGCCATGAAACATTCACTGAATCGCTCGGGTTCATCTCAAATGTTCCATTCAAGGTCTCACTTCACTTGCGTTGCACCGGTGTCGAATGTTTTTGTGGGGGATTCCAGGGCCACATGATATCAAATACTATGAACGGTGGGTGGCGCACTTACGCGTTTGTGCGTAGCATATGTGCAGCTACTGCTTCCATAACTGCAAGCTTTGTGCGTGTGAGGCCCACTCATGGAAATGGACAGCTGCAGGGACCGGAGGACAGACGGTCTGCTGCCATGCCTGCAGGTCAGTACATGCCATGGGCCTTGTGTTAAATGAACAAGATACCCCTCCAAGAGAAGTGGTCTCGTGGTCTTCCGTCCTGTGTTTGTGTGGTGCGGCAGTCATGTCCCACCAACGGCCTCATTGCAGGCAGGGCATGCTCCCTTGGAGATCCTATCAATTGGATTCTTGTCCATCTTGCACCTCCATATCACTATTCAACTGGATGATGCACGGTTGTTCCTCATTAGCCGGCCTGGTAAACTTGAACCGTGCATTGGAGTTTGGCGGCGATTGGATTCACCGACATTTCTGCTTAAGCATGTGCAGGCATGGACAAAATCTTCCTTTGGGTGTATCATGTACTGTGCATTGTAACTCCGACAAAGATTGCCGTTGGTGTCGCCACCGAATGACCTTTGATGTGCTAGCCCTGTGGAGCACCAAGGTATCGCACATATATGTCGTACACCATCGATCTTGGGATGTGCTATGCGACTCCGGCAACCACTGCCGTGTGGGCAATGGCTTGTTGCACGTGGCCGTGTAGCTGTTATTCCCTGCCTCTCCGTACAGCACACAATACACAGTCAAACTGCCAGTCCACTCAAGGCGCAGAGGCAAATGTGTGGATATTTGCCCCTTTCGTCGAGGATAGACACAAACATGGGTGGGCAGCCGGACTTTCCACCATCAACTTAAAAGCAAATGACTAAATTGTAAGTACAATCACTACATTTTAGACAATGCAAAGTTGACGACACATGTAACGCATGCATGCTGCAAAAGGCAGGGTCAGTTCAGGACAAAGACTTGGGTTTACACCAAAACAACAGTTTTTATTCCCTGCCCCTGTGTGCATTTGTACAGCACACAAAACACAGTCAAACTGCCGGTCCATGCAGGGCCCTAATTCCAGAGGGAATGGATATTCCTTCAGTACTCAGCACACCCATAGCTGTAAACAACTTTGCGTAATCCAGGCGACCAAATAATGGATACACCATTTTTTGGTGCATGGCGTTGCGATGCTTCAAAAAACGAAGGGAAGCACAGCCGGCAACCAACAGCGACCTTTTCTATGGAAAAGGCAGTTTCACTGAGCACAATGTTTTGTTGTTTTGGGTGCAACCTCGTTCTAGCTGCAGACATTTTTCCGTATCCACTCATAAGACCTGAAAACTGTGGCCAATTTCTGTTAGAATGTGTCTCAAAAAATAAACCAGATAAAAGACTAAACCACTGTTCTGCAATCACTTGCAAATTTGTGGCTCTGTGTAAACTGTGTGCTCAACAAGCCTCTGGTTGTGCAAGCTAGACCCTATCAAGTGTTGCCACGGGCCCATCACCGGAAAACATACCACTAGTACCTTTTGCGAACAGCAACCCACCACCTGTTGGTTACATGCCCCAAAGGTACAATTCCCCGGTCCATAATACTGCAAGTCGTAAACGCATTCAACCCAGTCGCATTTGCATGAAGCCCTCATATACTACACTGGGGTACAAATGATATACTATGAATACTGTATGCACTCTAACATTTTGCAGAATCAGAACTTTTGCATTCGGTGTTTTGAATTTTATTTCATGCAAAATTTTTGCAATGGCACCCAAAATAGAGAAAAAATACTTGTGCGATATTTTTGTGCAGAATTCAGTTTTGCAGAGCTGTTTTTGGTTGACTTGGGTCTACAGTTTGTTTTATTTTTGCATATTTTTCAATTGTTTGGCCTCCTTTTGGGGGGCATCATGCGTCATTGTGGTGCCAGTAAAAGGGCCCAGGGTACCTTGGACTCTGGAATTGCAGTCCATTCCTACACAGGCATACAAGCATGGATCAGTTGGACTCTGGGATTACAGTCCGTAGAGGGTTCCTCAGCATTCCGCGTGCACCCGCGTGGTCGCGTTGCAAAGGCGTGCTCCGAAAATCGGCACTCTAAGGTATGCAGCTGTTTGCCCCCAAAAGGGGGCATGCTGAAACTAGCTCCACCCCAAGAACGGTCCCCAATGGCACATGCATGATGCTGCCAAGGTCAATGGACTGCGTTCACAGCTTGCTGGGGATGCAATATGGCTGGCCCAGTGCAATGTAGCCCCGCTGGTCGCGTTGCAAAGGCGTGCTGCGAAAATTGGCACTCCAAGGTATGCACTAGGCAAACCGATGGGCAGTGGATAACCCCCCCCCCCCCCCGCAGCTCCCCTGCCACATCAGCTGTCATGTTGAGGGGGCGCCCCAGATAATGCTTTTTTTTTGGCTCAGACTCACAAGTTCTTCGTAAGTGCTCGGCCAGACGGGCCGGATCAGTAATGACAGTGTAAGTACAACATATGTTGTCCCGTGCGGTACCTGGGCCGCATACCACGCGTGGTGGCGGGACATATACTTGGAACTCACCTGTAACCTGTCATCTGCTCATGCAGTATAAGAAACTGCCACGCCACTGGGGCAGCGAGAAGTGAAATCTGTTGATGTGAAAAATTCTGTTATGAGAAGACAGAGAAAAACTTGCCTGGCGTCCCTGGGGGAAGTATGTCCCAGACAGTGCACTAGCCGGCAGCCCCAGCCCTGGGGGGACATGTCCAGCAGCTGACCGCGCCAAAGGCGCGGGCTTTGGCCTCCAAAGGCACATGCTGTGACTGGAAGTGTGTTGCAGGCATGTGTGACTATAGGCCCGCTGAAGACCGTGCAGAGACGAATTCATGAACCTTTTTGGTGGAAAAGGGGTTAGGCCATGTGGCAAAGTGCACTGGTGTGGCAACATATGATGTGCCATGGCATTATATATGGACGAATTTGGAACTGGTTTGTTGACAAACGGGTAGGCCTGAATCGTCCAAAATAAAGTTGAGCAATCTCACCTGCTTTAAGGAAAGTCCACACTAGTAAGGTTCGTCCCGGATAAATGCAACTTGCGGCCAACGCCCTTCTGGTCCCTCCTCTTTGTACTTCTGGTGGCTGACCAGAGCAACCGCGAATGCCAGCGTTCCCAGTGCGGATGCTGCAACACAGTAGTGGGTGATGGCAGAATTTGCGCACAGGCCAGGGGTGATGGCACCGAGGCAGAGGCCCAACGTTGCACCGAGGCCATAGGCCCTGCTACGGATGTCACTGGGGAACAGCTCCACCGCCGATGCAACGACAACGCTGCGGCCACTCAGAACCAGCGAGTAGATGATCACACAAGATCCCCAGGCGGGCCAAACATGGCTGTGGGCCCACACTTGGGGTATGAACATAGGCCCGCTGCAGACCGTGCACAGACGAATTTACAAACCTTTTTGGTGGAAAAGTGGTTAGGCCATGTTGCAAAGTGCACTGGTGTGGCAACATATTATATGCCATGGCATTGTATATGGACGAATTTGGAACTGCTTTGTTGTCAAACGGGTGGCTTTCAGGCAGAGGACCAACGTTGCACTGAGGCCATAGGCCCTGCTACGGATGTCACTGGGGAACAATTCCACCGGTTGACTGCCTGTGGCGAGGCCGGCAAGGTGCGTGCCGCGAAGCACTCAAAGTCCGGGGACCGCTAGCTAGAAGTCCTTCGCTGGGGGACCTATGCAGAGAGGTCATTTGAACAAATCATAGGGAATGCCTGGATTTTGTAAAGTAGGGCACTCAATCATGTTGGCCAGAGCTCAGGGGCACAATTTCAAGTCTCAGCGGAACCGACGTCTCAAGATCGAGGAAGGGACTACATGCTGGTAGCTGGAACAAATGTCTCACTCCTACCCCCCTGTCCCCCTTTGCTTCTTGCCTTTCACACCCATGCTTCACAATTTGCTGCACTGATTGCCCCCCTTTCACTCCAGTGTTTACAACCCATGCCTAACAAGTGTGTTTGTGGGGCACATGCAACTGTGCTGCAGTGTCTGCCGGCCATAGTGATAAACTCCTAAGAACCCTGCATTCAACACATCCGTTCCTGCATTGTATGCTCATTTTTTGCAGCTTTTGCTGTCTGCCCAGTCAGTCCTAACGTTCAGGTTCCTTGCTCAAACTTTGTTTGGAGGCATTTGTCGGTGCACAGGGCCGAGTGGCATTTACTCAGTGGGTGCACAATTTTGCCCATAATCCCATGCTCAAATTTTGCTCGTTCCAAATATCTTCAGATGGGGGTCAACATGGACGGACCAAGGTGCACACAGGGAGGGATGCTGGTTCTGTATTTATTTGGCATTTGCAAAAATCCACGGCATTTTAGCCCTTCTCCATAAGGAAGGCCTCTTGTGCATCATTTGCACAACGGCATGTCCCGACGCTATCAAGTGGGTTACATCATCTTCATGTACCCCCCCCTTGTCGTTCCTCAGGGGGGGGGGGGGGTCACTTGGTCAACCCAAAATTTTTCGTTACGGCTCATTGTGTTGTTGTGTGGGTGACTGTGTTGTGGGGTACTGCCGCTTGTATCCTTTGTACTCATGGCAGGACATTTTGCTCACTTTCGCTGAATTAGGTGCCGATGTTAGGGGGAAGTGCACGACCACACACTGCCCAACCCTGGCTCCTTGACATGCGACTGGCCACAGTGTGCATGTCAATGTATGGAAGGAAGGAAATCATATTAAGGAGCAATAGTCCATGGGGCTTCTACCCATTCCAGCCCCCAGACTCACCCAAGGGGCAAGTCGCGCGGGTTTCTGGAGAGCTGCCGCCCTGTATGACAAGAGGCTCCCCCCTCCGTCCTTTAGGTTGCCTCACGTGAGGCCCGTCCATGCTTCATGAGCCCCTCCGCGCTGTTGGAAGACAGAGCACCCTCCTGCATGCTGTACAGCATGGTGGAGTGTCGTGCATGGGGGTCACGAACCCATCCCTGGCCCTGTCGGGCCATGCCAGGCAATTCCGTGCAGAGACGCTGTGCTCCGCGAAGAGAGGGAAAGGTAAAGGGGTTAGGGGGCCACTCCCCCACGGAGGGTGGGGTAGAGTACTGGACTTCATACTGACCCATGTCCTCATCGCACTCACGATGAGTGCTGCCCGCTCGCGAGGCAGACATCACGCTCTCAAAAAGTGGAGCCAGCAGGGTGGGGGGCAGATCGGGGGGGGGTAGAACACCGGACGGCATACCGTTGCACGTCCTCATCAGACGCACTCTGAGTGCTGTCCCTTCGCGGGGTAGACATTGCGCTCTCAAATAGGGGCGCCAGCAGGACAGGGGGCAGGTGAGGTGAATCCTGCTGTCGGTTAGACCCCCCCCCTGGTGTGCATGCGGGCGACCAATGTTCCGGGGTCACGTGCCGCACGGAGTGCCAACTGGAAGTCACCGCCGGCGACCATGCCGGAGATGGCGAGAATTGCCCTGGCCTGCTCAGCACCCGCGGAGACGGGGTGCTGGTTACGTTGAACCCCATCGGAGGGCCGGGGGGCAGGACGGCGGTGCGTGAAGTCCGCTCGTTGGGCCGTGGTTCCCTTCGGGGCTGTAGCGGTTGTGGCTTTGCTGGGGGCATCCGGATCTGCTGCAACATCCTTGCTATCCCCGGGGGGATGTCGCGTCCCTTTTCGTGTGGAGGCTGCTCCGAGCTGCGTGTCGGTAGTGGGGTGCGCTGCCCCTCTGGGGTGCTTACCACCACTATGCGTGACGCACGCCCAGGAGTGATAGCTCCTGTGAGCTGTAGGTATGAGAGCGCATGCCTGGACATGGGGAGGGGGGCTCCGGCTGGGCTCCCGTGGCGGTCTGGGGCCTCCAGGGCCGTGTGTGACCGCGCATCCCCTTGCTGTAGCTGGGGTCGCTTGCGCCGTGGGCTCCCCGGCTGTGCTGTGACCGACTGCCGCCTTTTGACCCCTCGGGGCACCCGCGCAGGTGGTGCCCTACGCCGTGACTTCCTCAGCGCCGGGTTCCCTGACCGGTGAACGGATCGGGCCCTGGGAGCGCGTGTGCGGGGCACTGCGTGTGGCGGTGAGGACCGCGCTGGGCCGCTTCTGGGCCCCGCTGTCGCTCGTCGGTAGCTTCCCCCGGTGTTGATGGGCTCAGATTCCCACGAGGACGACGAGGAGAAGACCTCCGGGGTAGAGGGCCCTTCCTCCGAGGTGTATTCCATCTGCACCGGGGGCGACGGCGACGGCGGAGCCCATCCTAGAGGTGCATCCGGGAGAGTTAGCGCATCTACGCGCTGAGACAAATCGCTGGGCGCTGCCGCTCGCCCCGCCGGCAGTGCCGCTTGTGGACTCGAGCCCACTGCAACTACATCAGGTGGAGGCGGGACCGCCTGCTTGGCAGGTCGGAGCAACCGGTAGGGCCGCATAGGGGGAGCTCCAGGGTTGCGGTGTGCTGGAAAGTAGTCAGCCGCAAACAAAGTGGTGCTCTTCTTACCTCCTCCTCTGCCGGTGAGATGCCTGGGGGTGTGCATAGCAGGCAGCAGAGACGATGTGTACTTGAGCTTGGGAATGCGCTCCCTGATGCTGGGGCTGGACTCCATCGCTTCCCGCCGTTCCTTGGCCCGCTGGGCATTTCTCCGTCTCGTGTCCGGTGAGGGGGGCGGTGCCTGTAGCACAGCCGTCCAGCGCAGCTCACAGTACTCTTGCAGGTTTTGTAGAAGTTTCAGCATGTCCAGGCGCCGTGTGAAGTATGGTCTCGCAGACACACCCACTACTGTGGGGGCCCCCAGTGGGACTAGGGAGGAGCATTTGGTAAGCACACCACCTGGTAGCACGGCCCCAGCCACGCTCAGCTTTTGCAAGGTCGCTAGGGCAAGCTTTAGGACCCTTGCCCTTTCTGGTAGCGGGAGGGCAGTCGCCCGATACACAGCCTGGGGTGAGGCCGGCAGGGTGCGCGCCGCGAAGCACTCAAAGTCCATTGCCAGCTCCATGAAGGAGACTTGCCCTTTCCCTGGTATCCAGACCAGCTCGTTGACCCATCGTAGCAGGTCGTCACGAAAGTCGGAGTCCCACCGCCACTCTTGAGCTGTGGGTTGGCGAATCCGCAGCTTCTCCCTGTGCTCCGGCCGCGGTAGCGGCCCGATGAACTGCCAGAATGGGTACCCTCTGCCTTGTTTCGTCTTAGGCTGGTCAAAGAGGTGCACATCTTCCCGGTGTGCCCGCGCCCGCAGAATTTGCAGCACCATACTATGAAAACCGTACATGAAGTCGTGCACCTAACCTTTGGGGATGCCGTGCGACAGGTGTTCCGGCATCAAGCCACAGATCCGTAAGCACGTGGGCCAACTACTGATCTGGTCTGATAGCCCCAGTGCCCTCGCCGTTCTCATAAGCGAGCGCCAGGCACCGGATCGATGTATGCCCCAGGCTGGGCAGGCCCACAAGATGTGTTCGTCGTCTTCTTCTTGTTGCCGCGAGCAGTATGGGCATAGCGGTGTCGCCCTGAGGCCCCTCGCATGCGCCCTGGCAGCCGTCCATAACGCCCCCGTGAGCCAGCCCCGCAGCAGCGCCTTATCAAATTCTGTGCCCTCTGATAGAAGGACTTGACATGCCTCCCTGTCGAGGGCCCCTAAGATGCCTTGAAATTGTCGCGGTCGACGATCTTCCAGCGAGAGCAGGGCCCGCCGCCTGATGGAGTCCCGCAGGATGTGCTTGAATTTGTCCTCATTTATGAGCGTCATGTCTATTTCTTCGGGCACCCCGGGCACATTCCAGACCCACCAATGATCCGCCTGCCTCCAGCCAAGGCTCTCCAACTCCAGGAGGGCTCGTTGAACCGGTCCTGATGTAGTGGGTCGTACCTGTGCTTGCCGAGCTTCAATGCACGACTGCACCACAACCTGAAGGGTGCCTGGCGTGCGCGCCACCGCGAGGAGCCAACATACCCTGTCATACGTGGTTTTCATGTGAGGAGACACCCGGTGTCCCTGTACTAGCAGCACGAAGATGATCTCCTTCGCCCTACCTGGCCTCGAGGTGCCCCACAAACTGTGGAGCACTGCCGTCTCCAGACTCTGTAAATCCCTCCGGGATACCTCCGCCCCCGGGGTCCCCCATAGGGCTGCGGCTTGTACCAGAGTGGCAATGATGTGCGTTCGCCGGCTGAAGCCCCCTTGTGCACCCCTCACTCTGGACAGCAGGTGTATCCCCTTGGATGTCCTCTTTTTCAGGAGCGGGCCAGTCCCCCTGGTCAGGCTGGTACGAATACCCACCCCCAGCGAGCGGAATTTAGCTTGGAGGGGGAGTGAGATCCCTTGGAGTACCGTGTGTTTGCGGGCAATTTCCTTGGATTGTCGTACTTGTATGGACAGTGACTTCTTGGGGTTCACTTTTTGCAGGGTGAGAGCCAGCCACTCATCAGTGAGCTGCATCACCGGCGCCATGTATTGGCCCTCAGATCGCAGCGGATACGTGTCATCTGCGTAGCCCATGGACCCGACCTGGATTGTGCCCGCCTCTTGTGGCTGGGGTTGAGCACCCCTAAGCTTCACTGGGCTGTGGGGCGGGGACTCCCCCGATGCTGCCATTTCGTCTTCCACCAGCCCATCGCGTTCGGGCTCAGATTCGGAGGAGGGGTGTGGCGGCTGCGATTGCTGAGGCGGAGGTGGAGGTCCATGGCCACATGTGCAGGGGTTGGAGTGTTCCCAATATTCAAACTGGTCAATCCCCGAGCCGAAGGTCTTCATAACGCACCTGCTCGGGGCCGGTGGTGGCCGAAGGCGGGACACCGCGGTGGACGGGGAGGGTTTGCGTCTGTATCTCAGCTCCTTGGGCTCTTCCAGCTTGGGCGGTATGGGCGGCAGGCTGTGTACCGTCACTGAGATAGCTCCTTCCAGCTCGTCCACGGCACGCATCCAGACTGTGGTGAGCATGTTGATCATGAGTACGCTCATGGCGCACCCTTGCAGTACGCCGTTCGTGGCGTGAAAAAAGGAGCCCAGCGCCCCGTTTATTTTGAACGCCCTGTGTAGTTGTTGATACATGGCCTCCAATGCCGCCTGCGGTTTGGGGTCCAGGCCGAACTCTCGTGCCATCCGGAAGGAGATTTGTTGTGGTATCAAATCAAAACACTTCACATAGTCAGTGCCAGCGCCAGATAATGCCTGCTTCAGATAATGCCTGGCCACAGTGTGCATGTCAATGTATGGGCCAGTTTACAGCATCTGCACCCAGAAACCAAAGCCCATTTGGCGCAGTGACCGCACCCAGGGTCGGGAGGGAAGATGCACAGGAAGTGCGCGCACCGTACACGGTCGCGGCTCCGCCGCTTTAGACAAAGCATGGGCGCGGCGCCGCCGCGTTTGGACACTTCATGGCCGCGGCTTTGCCGTGTTTGCTGAACAGATGGGGAGAGTGGATTTCCGTACCGGTGGGATACCGGGGGTGACGGCCAACGCCAGAATATGGCCAAGAAAAACTAGCCCAGGGATTGGCACCAGCGAGGCGATTGCTCGGTTTGGGTTCAGTGGGAAGAAAGCCAGACAGCGCCCCATTCGATGTCCAATGTCACCGGTTGAAGAGTATGCCTTCACCATTGTGTCTTCCTCCTCCATTTTGTGCAATTCCAGCGGCTGTTGTCCCTTTGTGGACCGGCCATGCTGCTTCCATGCCAATTTGGTTCAGCACGAGGGTCAGGCTTGCTATGGGGTGCACCACGAAAACCACGGTTCCCACGAAAATGCCAGATTGGTGTGCAAATCTGCTGGTTCTGCCTTGTGGACGTAGCTCCCCTGGTGGTGGGTGGTTTTCAGGGGGGTCACGGGAAAGCTTATTTACAGTTGGACCGCTGTGCGCGCGCTGTGCAGAAGCGCTCCCTTACCCTGGTCAGCCCCACAGCGCGGAGCAGATGCTGAGCACTCTTCATGTATTATTGGAATCCTAAAAGTGCACAGATTCAGACTGTTTCAACTCTGAACCCTTCTCAGCTCCTGTCCTGCTTCAGCCTCAGCATCCCGCTGCAGGGGTGTATAAAAGAGGATAGGTGGGGTGACATTTTTCCTGGGATGTCGGGGGAGCATTACCAGGGCACTTACTTTGCATCTTTTAGGCCTAGGTACCCTCCAGGAATGCAGGGATCCCGATATGCAAGGTTTGCGTTGCCATGTGAGTCCTCGTTCATTTGAGGACCCCTAAACAGCAAGGATTAAATCGCCATTTCAGTCCTCGCTGCTCATGTCTGGACAACTGCTGATGCAACGAATAAGGCTGCCACACAAGTTAGTGGCAGGAATGAGTTGATGCATTTGCATTATGCTCTCAAAAGCACACCGCCACAATGAGATTGCAATGTAAGGAGATGTGGCAGGTCTGGTTTGCGCTGTGCCGGAAGGCAAAGCAAAGCACAGAGAGTCTGGTAGCGATGACCATATGCCTGTGACACGGGGGTACATGCAAGCTCTGTATCTGTTGCATCATGGCGAAAACAAAACACCTACATCTTTACCCTCACCCCCCCATGTCCAGCCCCCCCCCTTGTCCATCCCCCCCCCCGGGGGGGGGAACCGTCACTGCCTAGTTCCAAAAAAAACGTGGCGCTACCATATGTCACAGGATTGTGCCACTGTGCCACCTGGTTGGCTCAGATTATGCCCACCTCCTTCGTTCTGTCCCATTGCACTCCTCAGACCTCTGAAAATGTTCCCTCAAGGCACTATTGTGCCCTATGTCCGTTCCACCGGTGAACCTGTGCTTGCTGTTGTGCAAGGCCCTTCTCCGCATGGTGAACAGTATAGAACCATCACGTACAAACGTGGTGTCGCTGAGGTTGTGCATGACCGCGCTTCCCTGGAGCGCTTGACAGCCGTGCAGACCACCTCACCGCCCCCACGTCCATATGTTTGCTTCCCACTGCTATTCCACTGCTCGTGATGCCCCTGATGGGCAGTGAGGACCTCCAGAACTTGCTGAAGTTTGCCTGCACATTTTGTTCTAGTGTCCTGTTGCAATACATGTGTGTACAGTGAGATACGGACAGGTTTTCAGTGACATATGTTTTTTTGGTACCGCTCGTCACGCGCAAGCACGGGCACAGCCATAAATACTGCAGAGTATGCGCCGGTAAGTGGTTGGCCGGGACCAGGCCCGTCCTTAGTGCGCGTCCTACCCTACGGGGGGGGGGGGTGGGTGGGTCCGAGGCCATTTCTGGCTGGGTGGGTGTCCCACGACCCCCCCCCCCCGTGGGGGTAGGCCATTTCTGGGTGGGTGGGTTTTGGGACCTGGCGCCGAAATTTTTTTTTGCCTTTGTCTATAGAGTGGTGGTGAAAAAAATTTTCATGGGTGGGTGGGTTGGCGGGCTGGAGCCACCCCCCCCCCCCCCCCCGTGGGGGTAGGCCATTTCTGGGTCGGTGGGTCGGCCGGAAATTCTGGGTAGGTGGGTCTCCCAATTAACCCCCCCCCCCTCCCGTATGTAAGCCCAGGCCTGGCCGGGACTGGTGTCCACCCCCCCCCCCCCCCCGGGGTAATCTTTTTTTTAGATGCGCTAAAATTTAAGAAAAGTGCTAAAATTTAAGTCAAAACAGCTAAAAAATGAGCATAAACAGCTAAAAAAATGAGCAAAACCATCTAAAACAAAAAGATTTCGCATCTAAAAAAAAGATTCTCTACTAAAAAATAAGATTCCAACGAAACCCAAAAACTAAAAAAAAAGTCATTCGCATGTTTATAAACGTCAAAACAGCAGAATCTTTTTTTTTAGATGGCCAGGTAAAAAGTGAGATTTTGGTAAAACTAAAAGAACACAAAGCCAGGGGTGGGGAGGGGAGGCAGAAATGCAATTCCTAGGGGCACCCCACCGGACGAATCATCCACATTCCCGAGCGAATCCTGCAAAACAAGGTACAAAGCAACAAACAGTAAAGAATGCCAACAAGACCGGAGCAGATGGCTGAGCACTTGCAGAACGCGCTGTTGCAGTACACACTACATTACGTGAAGATGATGTAACCCATTTGATGGCGTCGGGCCACTGTGCAAATGATGCACAAGACACCTTCTTTGTGGAGAAGGGCTAAAATGCCGTGGATTTTCAGAAATGCCAAACAAATACAGAACCAGCATCCCTCCCTGTGTGCACCTTGGTCCGTCCATGTTGACCGCCATCTGAAAATATTTGGAACGAGCAAAATTTGAGCATGGAATTTTGAGCAAAATTGTGCACAGCCAGGCCAGGTGCAAGTGGACAATCAGTTGTGCCACACAACAAATTGCCCAACAGCATAAAAGTGCGTACCCCATTCTTAACCGCATGCCACCACTGGCTCACAATTCACAGCATTCCACGCCCAAATGGGCTTTGGTTTCTGGGTGCAGATGCTGTAAACTGGCCCTTACATTGACATGCACACTGTGGCCAGTCGCCTGTCAAGGAGCCATGGCCGTACATGCGGTTCACAGCGGTGCAGGAACAACCTGAAATTCCCAAACACGAAGCATTCTGTGAAATACATAGAGAAATGTATTGCCTTGGATGCAACAGACACAGTTGCACAGCCAGGCCAGGTGCAAGTGGACAATCAGTTGTGCCACACAACAAATTGCCGAACAGCATAAAAGTGCGTACCCCATTCTTAACCGCATGCCACCACTGGCTCACAATTCACAGCATTCCACGCCCAAATGGGCTTTGGTTTCTGGGTGCAGATGCTGTAAACTGGCCCTTACATTGACATGCACACTGTGGCCAGTCGCCTGTCAAGGAGCCATGGCCGTACATGCGGTTCACAGCGGTGCAGGAACAACCTGAAATTCCCAAACACGAAGCATTCTGTGAAATACATAGAGAAATGTATTGCCTTGGATGCAACACACACAGTTGCACAGCCAGGCCAGGTGCAAGTGGACAATCAGTTGTGCCACACAGCAAATTGCCGAACAGCATAAGAGTGCGTACCCCATTCTTAACCGCATGCCACCACTGGCTCACAAATCACAGCATTCCACGCCCAAATGGGCTTTGGTTTCTGGGTGCAGATGCTGTAAACTGGCCCATACATTGACATGCACACTGTGGCCAGTCGCCTGTCAAGGAGCCATGGCCGTACATGCGGTTCACAGCGGTGCAGGAACAACCTGAAATTCCCAAACACGAAGCATTCTGTGAAATACATAGAGAAATGTATTGCCTTGGATGCAACAGACACAGTTGCACAGCCAGGCCAGGTGCAAGTGGACAATCAGTTGTGCCACACAACAAATTGCCGAACAGCATAAAAGTGCGTACCCCATTCTGAACCGCATGCCACCACTGGCTCACAATTCACAGCATTCCACGCCCAAATGGGCTTTGGTTTCTGGGTGCAGATGCTGTAAACTGGCCCTTACATTGACATGCACACTGTGGCCAGTCGCCTGTCAAGGAGCCATGGCCGTACATGCGGTTCACAGCGGTGCAGGAACAACCTGAAATTCCCAAACACGAAGCATTCTGTGAAATACATAGAGAAATGTATTGCCTTGGATGCAACACACACAGTTGCACAGCCAGGCCAGGTGCAAGTGGACAATCAGTTGTGCCACACAGCAAATTGCCGAACAGCATAAGAGTGCGTACCCCATTCTTAACCGCATGCCACCACTGGCTCACAAATCACAGCATTCCACGCCCAAATGGGCTTTGGTTTCTGGGTGCAGATGCTGTAAACTGGCCCATACATTGACATGCACACTGTGGCCAGTCGCCTGTCAAGGAGCCATGGCCGTACATGCGGTTCACAGCGGTGCAGGAACAACCTGAAATTCCCAAACACGAAGCATTCTGTGAAATACATAGAGAAATGTATTGCCTTGGATGCAACAGACACAGTTGCACAGCCAGGCCAGGTGCAAGTGGACAATCAGTTGTGCCACACAACAAATTGCCGAACAGCATAAAAGTGCGTACCCCATTCTGAACCGCATGCCACCACTGGCTCACAATTCACAGCATTCCACGCCCAAATGGGCTTTGGTTCGAGGCACCTGTGGGCACAGGGCACTTGCGTGCAGGGGGCACTTGTCTGCAAGGCAAGGCGCCTATGTATCAGGGACGGGTGCAGCTGTGCCCTCCTCACTTGTGCTTGGAGCCCTCAAGTGTTCACATTGCACTTGTTTGCTGACAGAGACTCGACTCGCTCGCTCACCGTCCAAGTCCCACCAAAAAGGGGGTCGGTGAAAGATATTGTGGAGCATGGGGGCGAAGACGGACAGGGGATAACTTGGATACTGGGCATCAAAAGACTGTGAATCCCATTCTGCAAACCGGCAAGTCTGCTCGAATGCAGCGTGGCCTCGAAATTTGTCCCTGCCATTAGGGTCGTCGCCCATGTGGGCACGGTAATAGTAGCCCTCAAACACAGAATGGTTCTCGACCATCCACAGATTGAGCGGCGATACAAATGGCATGAGGATACTTGCAGCAAAGGCACCATGGGCATGTGGACACAGGTATTCCCCCACGTCGTGCAGCAGCGCGCACACAACTGTCTCGTCATCGCTGCCATCGCGCAGAGCGCGGGAGGCCGTTTGCACACAGTGCTCTTTGGTGGTGACTGGGTACCCGGGGATGCTGTTGCTGGCACCCAAAGACTCCAGCAAGTTCAGCATGCGGTTGGCGATGTAGGGAGGTTCAGCAGAGCGCAGGTACTCACTTTTGCTTTTCATATAATCCTCTTTGGGGACTGTCGCTAGGCTGGTCCAGGTTGGCCGCACCACCGTTGGCTCCGGAACGGGGCACAGGTTGGTGCGAGGCAGATTCTCACTCAGGAGGCCCCCCATGATGCGGGTTCCCTCGTAGGCCGTACGGCCGTGCGCAAATCGGTAGTTGTCAAGCACCAACAAGTCACCAGGCCCGAGGACCACGTGTTCCGTGGCTTGCGTGTACGCCTCGCGCATCAATCCAAACTCCTCGTCATTGATCTCCGACCCATCTCCCCACGTGCAGTGCATTGGGCGGTCCAACGGCTTAAACTTTTTCCATTGGTCTGACCCATAATTGAAGCCATGGAACGATATTACAGACATTAATAGCCCCACTTGTTTGGAGTACGGATGAAGGGCAAAGGCGGGACGAGTGGTGCAGAGTCGCACTCGGTCCGGGGTCCGGGAGTGAAAGCTGGGGTGTGTCTCCCATTGGTTGTCCCATTGTGCCGGGTCAAAGTATGGCACAGGAGCCTCGGCATGCTGATGGAAGGCATTGCTGTGGTAGTTGTAGACATAACTGAGCCCAAGGTCCCAGAGCTTACCCAGCAAGCCGTGCGGGAGGAGTTGTTGCACCTGCTTCATGTCAGTCAAAGTTGTGATGCCTCCGCGCTCAGCCGCCTGGAAACATCCAAAGGCTAAGAAGGTGGGCACCTTGTCACTGTACGCCAGCTCTTGGTGAGGCAAGATACTGTTCTCCGGAATCACCCCAGTCCGGAGGTCAAGGACATCAGCATTCAGTCGTGGACGCTCCACCACGCCGCCCTCATAGCCGCCAAGCTCAACTTCGCCCCAGATGTTCTTCACTATTGGGAGCATATCATCAGGCCCCTTCATGGCTGCTCGCATGAGGACACGGCCACGGCCCGAGGCCATCAACTCTGAGACACACCCCTTGGGGAAACCGCCATTGCAGAACACATCGCTCCAAACCCGAGCCTGCATGCTGCCACAAGAAAACCGGCTGAAACGGCGGCACAGAAAACAATGATACCCTCTACGCAGAGGTCAGGGGTGGATATAGTGGGGGGGGGGGGGGGGACCAAGGCTCGCTGCGCGCGGCTGGGGAGGAAGGACAAGGCAGGGTGTGGCAAACAGAAGTATGTGACATAGCAGTCGGTGGCGGGCACATCACTATGCTAAATGCATGCAGGGCAGTCCCATTCAGCAACCCCATGGGGTGGGGGGTTGCGGTGCGTACAACGCACCCCATGGGGTTGAAACAGGCTGTCATGGCCTAGGGACAGCACACGTGCTGCTTCCCACATACCCTTGGTTTTGTGTTAACATGGCAGAGAGGGGACTATGGGGGTACTTTTCACCTCCATATCGAGCAGCCGTGTTACCAAGCCTATTGCCCATTCTACTTTGTGGCAAAGAATGGAAACTACTCAACACAACACACCACACCACACCACACCTAACCACAACACAACAAGTTGAAAACGGTCATTTTTGGACGCCAAATTGGCCATACAACAGGGTAGACAGCTGAAAATCACTGGAAACTTGGTTCAGCTGATGCGCATTGGCTCTGAGCTACTTGGATGCCGGTTTTGAGCCACGCTGTCCCGAAAAATACTTTTTATGTGCCTGTTGTTGCTTGGGAGAATCAATGTGGCTCCAAAACTCCAGGCCAGCAGTACACCATAGACCCCATGGGATATTTGGACGGGTATTTGGTAAAACTTAGTACTGGATGAGGTAACACTTAGTAAAATTTGGGAAAACTTAGTAGAAACGAGGTAAAACTCAGTTAAAAAAATTTTAAAAAAAATTCCTAAAATTTTTTTTACTAAGTTTTACCTCGGTCCACTAAGCCCCCCCCCCCCCCCTCGCCGTTTTAAAAAAGGTAGTCAACACTTCGATGGTAGGTGGTACTTTTGTTTAAGGGCACAAGGCCCCCGAGTCGATTCTCGGCCACTTGTGTTAGTGGCGCCCCACCCAGGCCAAACCATCATGCACACCAATTAGTTGGCACTCGGCCAACATAACAAAATCTAATTGGGGTTGGGCAGTAGAAACAAAATCAGGCTCAAGAAAAGAGTCCTAACAGGGCCATGGCCAACATCTATGGGAACTACTTACAAGTAGTTACAAAAGACACGCTTGAAAATCAAGTGGGCCTTGGTATCTGCATGGCGCGGTTTGCCTCGCACTGTGGGATTATTGGTGCACATCCCAAACAGAGCCGTTTTCAACTCCCCTTGCGGCTTGGTGCAAAATGCTTGGTCATTTCTCAGTTGACCATCAGCATTTTGGGGATATTGAGGAGGCACTGCATACCACTTGCGACGGATCCACACACCACGACGGGTGTTAACAGCAGCAGCAGCAACAACAGTAGGCAAACTAGGACGGGTGTCAACAGCAGCAGCAACAACAACAGCAGAAGCAACAGCAGAAGCAACAGCAACAGCAGCAGCAACAGCAACAGCAACAAGGTTGGCCGTCCAAAATTGGCGCAACTCAACACAAATCTCCGATTGACACAAGATGGACGCATGCAAGGCACAATAAAGAACCTTACATTCGTGGCACGCCATGTGAGGTGTGCCATCACAAGAAAAGCATATGTCAACGGGGTCCACAGATTTGGGTTCGGGGTACATCCGAGCCACCTCCCAATGTACCGCTAGGGTCCTTGGGGTGGAGGCCAAATTTGAACGACTGAAGTAGAAAGTAGCTTCAGCCATTTCACGCAACAACCACAATCGATCTTGTGGCACTTGCAATATGCCCTTGACAACACGCCGAGACAAGCCCTTGACAACACGCCGAGACAAGGCACAATGCAACGTCAAGAGACATGCCGGATGGCAACTGACACCATCAAGCTGCTGGATGAAGGTGGAATGCAGGGGCGCAATTGCAAATGCAAGGGCACCGAAAGCATCCAAAATCTTTGACCACTTCTTCCGCTGCTGTGGTTCAACACCTTCTCGCTCGGCAATCAAATCCACAACAGCCGACTCCTCCTGGTTTGCCCCAACAATGTGTGGCCGGTCACACATTGGGTCAAACTTAAGGCAGAGGTATTCGAGAGTTGGGGCAATCAACAACAAGCGGAGCTTGGCGTTGTGGATCCCCGAGAATGCAGGGGTTACGTAGCAATTCCGCCCTCTTTTGGGCCCCCGAGAAGGCAGATGTGAGGTAGCCACTTCTGATTTTCTCCCCGAGCTTGGCGTTGGGGATCCCCGAGAATGCAGGGGTTACGTAGCAATTCCGCCTTCTTTTGAACCCCTGAGAAGGCAAGGGTGAGGTAGCCACATCTGATTTTCTTCCCGCGCTTGGCATTGGGGATCCCCGCGAATGCAGGGGTTACGTAGCAATTCTGCCCTCTTTTGGGCCCCAGAGAAGGCAGGGGTGAGGTAGCCGGTGGCTACCTCACCCTTGCACAGGGGTTGCCGTAAGAGGTAAAAAAAAAATTCAAAGTGTCCAATACGCCCTACCTCACCAAAGGCCCTGAACTAAGAGACACGCACAACACAGTGTGGGCGCCGCACCGGCTCCTTAAACGCCCACATCCGTTGTTCAAGGGTACAATTGCGAGAAGTGTGCGGTCACACGGGCCAGCAATGCAGGCTTGGTACCGCGCGCTGAGAGACTATGGAGTCTGCAAATGGACTTCAATTCAACCACTGTCCACTCAATCATTGTCCCTTGCTTCATGGCTTTGCACACCTCTCTGTCCACATCGTATTGAAACTGCACTCTGGCACTGCCGTCACTTGTGGGGCGCTGAACCTGGGGGGGGGGGGGGGGGTGGTACATCTTGCTGCACTATCGGTTCCAAGGCAAGGGAGGGCGCATCTACATCTTGATCAACCTCACTAGCGTCACTTTCTGCATCCCCAATGACGCCATATGTCTCCCAAATCTCATCGCAATTGGGGCTGGAGTCATTGCTCTCTGAGAGAGTCCACAGAGCACGCATTTCATCCGTCACCTCAGGGGTGGGGCTGTCAACTGGGACTGCAAGATCCTTGAACGCCTCAAAATGAAGGAGTGGGCAGTCATCCAACGCTGGTTTTTCCTCTCCGTCTACTTTGCGCTTTCTGTGCGAAATGAAACGTCCCGCAATGCGTTAAACACGGCTACGGGGCACCAGTCCTCTGCAGCCTCACCGTTACACCGAACAAGCAAATTATCGCTACGGGGGGATAAAATCCGAAGTGGCCCACAAGTGGGCAAATTGGCTACCTCACCCCTGCCGTATCAGGGATCCCCACCGCTTCAGAGCGGGGGGATAAAATCAGAAGTGGCCCACAAGTGGGCAAAGTGGCTACCTCACCCCTGCCGTATCGGGGATCCCCACCGCTGCAGAGCAGGGGGATAAAATCAGAAGTGGCCCACAAGTGGGCAATGTGGCTACCTCACCCCTGCCGTATCGGGGATCCCCACCGCTGCAGAGCGGGGGGATAAAATCAGAAGTGGCCCACAAGTGGGCAGATTGGCTACCTCACCCCTGCCGTATCAGGGATCCCCACCGCTTCAGATGGGGGGGATAAAATCAGAAGTGGCCCACAAGTGGGCAATGTGGTTACCTCACCCCTGCCGTATCGGGGATCCCCACCGCTTTAGAGCGGGGGGCAAACATGAAGACACCAAAAACACCAAAAAAGCGAAGGCAAAAATATTGCAGGCAACTGGGTTTGAACCCAGGACCTCTGAAATCAGCGCCTAGTGCTACTACCGACTAAGCTATGCCAGGCTTGACACATCAGTGAGTGGTTGCCTTACTGAAAAACAAAAAAATCTGAGCGTCCTTATGGCTACCCCTGCCCCTGCATTCTCAGGGGCCCAAGAGAGGACGCAACTGCTACGTAACCCCTGCATTCTCGGGAATCCCCAACGCCAAGCGCGGGCAGAAAATCAGAAGTGGCGACCTCACCCTTGCATTCTCGGGGGCCCAAAAGAAAGCGGAATTGCTACGTAACCCCTGCATTCTCGGGGATCCCCAACGCCAAGCTCGGGGACAAAAATCAGAAGTGGCTACCTCACCCCTGCCTTCTCGGGGGCCCAAAAGAGGGCGGAATTGCTACGTAACCCTTGCATTCTTGGGAATCCCAAACGCCAAGCCCGGGGACAACATCAGAAGTGGCTACCTCACCCTTGCCTTCTCTGGGGCCCAAAAGAGGGCGGAATTGCTACGTAACCCCTGCATTCTCGAGGATTCCCAACGCCAAGCGCGGGGAGAAAATCAGAAGTGGCTACCTCACCCCTGCCTTCTCGGGGGCCCAAAAGAGGGCGGAATTGCTACGTAACCCCTCAATTCTCGGGGATCCCCAACGCCAAGCGCGGGGACAAAAATCAGAAGTGGCTACCTCACCCCTGCCTTCTCGGGGGCCCAAAAGAGGGCGGAATTGCTACGTAACCCCTGCATTCTCGGGGATCCCCAACGCCAAGCTCGGGGACAAAATCAGAAATGGCTACCTCACCCGTGCATTCGCGGGGGCCCAAAAGAGGGCGGAATTGCTACGTAACCCCTGCATTCTCGAGGATTCCCAACGCCAAGCGCGGGGAGAAAATCAGAAGTGGCTACCTCACCCCTGCCTTCTCGGGGGCCCAAAAGAGGGCGGAATTGCTACGTAACCCCTCAATTCTCGGGGATCCCCAACGCCAAGCGCGGGGACAAAATCAGAAGTGGCTAAGTCACCCCTGCCTTCTCAGGGGGCCCAAAAGAGGGCGGAATTGCTACGTAACCCCTGCATTCTCGGGGATCCCCAACGCCAAGCGCGAGGAGAAAATCAGAAGTGGCTACCTCACCCCTGCCTTCTCAGGGGCCCAAAAGAGGGCAGAATTGCTACATAACCCCTGCATTCTCGGGGATCCTCAATGACAAGCTCGGGGACAAAATCAGAAGTCGCTACCTCACCCTTGCCTTCTCAGGGGCCCAAAAGAAGGAGGAATTGCTACGTAACCCCTGCATTCTCGGGATCCCCAACGCGAAGCTCGGGGACAAAATCAGAAGTGGCTACCTCACATCTGCCTTCTCGGGGGCCCAAATGAGGTCGGAATTGCTCCGTAACCCCTGCATTCTCGGGGATCCCCAACGCTGAGCGCGGGGAGAAAATCAGAAGTGGCTACCCCACCCTTGCCTTCTTTGGGGCCCAAAAGAGGGCGGAATTGCTACGTAACCCCTACATTCTCGGGGATCCCCAACGCCAAGCTCGGGGAGAAAATCAGAAGTGGCTACCTCAACGCTGCATTCTCAGGGGCCCAAAAGAGGGCGGAATTGCTACGTAACCCCTGCATTCACGGGGATCCCCAACGCCAAGCGCGGGGACAAAATCAGAAGTGGCTACCTCACCTTTGCCTTCTCTGGGGCCCAAAAGAGGGCGGAAGTGCTACGTAACCCCTGCATTCTCGGGGATCCCCAACGCCAAGTTCGGGGACAAAATCAGAAGTGGCTACCTCACCCGTGCATTCGCGGGGGCCCAAAAGAGGGCGGAATTGCTACGTAACCCCTGCATTCTCGAGGATTCCCAACGCCAAGCGCGGGGAGAAAATCAGAAGTGGCTACCTCACCCCTGCCTTCTCGGGGGCCCAAAAGAGGGCGGAACTGCTACGTAACCCCTCAATTCTCGGGGATCCCCAACACAAAGCTCGGGGAGAAAATCAGAAGTGGCTACCTCACCCCTGCCTTCTCAGGGGCCCAAAAGAGGGCGGAATCGCTACATAACCCCTGCATTCTCGGGGAGCCCCAACGCCAAGCTCGGAAACAAAATCAGAAGTGGCTACCTCACCCCTGCCTTCTCGGTGGCCCAAAAGAGGGCAGAATTGCTACATAACCCCTGCATTCTCGGGGATCCCCAACGCCAAGCGCGGGGAGAGAATCAGAAGTGGCTACCTCACCCCTGCCTTCTCCGGGGCCCAAAAGAGGGCAGAATTGCTACGTAGCCCCTGCATTCTCGGGGATCCTCAATGACAAGCTCGGGGACAAAATCAAAAGTCGCTACCTCACCCCTGCCTTCTCAAGGGCCCAAAAGAGGGCGGAATTGCTACATAACCCCTGCATTCTCGGGGAGCCCCAACGCCAAACTCGGAAACAAAATCAGAAGTGGCTACCTCACCCCTGCCTTCTCGGGGGCCCAAAAGAGGGCAGAATTGCTACATAACCCCTGCATTCTCGGGGATCCCCAACGCCAAGCGCGGGGAGAAAATCAGAAGTGGCTACCTCACCCCTGCCTTCTCGGGGGCCCAAAAGAGGGCAGAATTGCTACGTAGCCCCTGCATTCTCGGGGATCCTCAATGACAAGCTCGGGGACAAAATCAGAAGTGGCTACCTCACATCTGCCTTCTCAGGGGCCCAAAAGAAGGCGGAATTGCTACGTAACCCCTGCATTCTCGGGATCCCCAAAGCTAAGCTCGGGGACAAAATCAGAAGTGGCTACCTCACATCTGCCTTCTCGGGGGCCCAAAAGAGGGCGGAATTGCTCCGTAACCCCTGCATTCTCGGGGATCCCCAACGCTGAGCGCGGGGAGATAATCAGAAGTAGCTACCCCACCCTTGCCTTCTTTGGGGCCCAAAAGAGGGCGGAATTGCTACGTAACCCCTACATTCTCGGGGATCCCCAACGCCAAGCGCGGGGAGAAAATCAGAAGTGGCTACCTCACCCCTGCATTCTCAGGGGCCCGAAAAAGGGCGGAAGTGCTACGCAACCCCTGCATTCTCGGGGAACCCCAACGCCAAGCTCGGGGACAAAATCAGAAGTGGCTACCTCACCTGTGCATTCGCGGGGGCCCAAAAGAGGGCGGAATTGCTAAGTAACCCCTGCATTCTCGAGGATTCCCAACGCCAAGCGCGAGGAGAAAATCAGAAGTGGCTACTTGACCCCTGCATTCTCAGGGGCCCAAAAGAGGGCGGAAGTGCTACGCAACCCCTGCATTCTCGGGAATCCCAAACGCCAAGCGCGGGGACAAAATCAGAAGTGGCTTCCTCACCCCCGCATTCTCAGGGGGCCCAAAAGAGGGCGGAATTGCTACGTAACCCCTGGATTATCGGGGATCCTCAATGCCAAGCTCGGGGACAAAATCAGAAGTGGCTTCCTCACCCCCGCATTCTCAGGGGGCCCAAAAGAGGGCGGAATTGCTACGTAGCCCCTGCATTCTCGGGGATCCTCAATGCCAAGCTCGGGGACAAAATCAGAAGTGGCTACCTCACCCCCGCCTTCTTAGGGGCCCAAAAGAGGGCGGAATTGCTACGTAACCCCTGCGTTCTCGGGGATCCCCAACGCCAAGCGCGGGGAGAAAATCAGAAGTGGCTACCTCACCCCTGCCTTCTGTGGGGCTCAAAAGAGGGCGCAGTTGCCACGTACCCCTGCATTCTCGTGAATCCCCAACACCAAGCGCGGGGAGGAAATCAGAAGTGGCTACCTCACCCCTGCCGTCTCTGGGGCCCAAAAGAGGGCCAAATTGCTACTTAACCCCTGCATTTTCGGGGATCCCCAACGCCAAGCGCAGGGAGAAAATCAGAAGTGGCTACCTCACACCTGCATTCGCGGGGGCCCAAAAAAGGGCGGAATTGCTACGCAACCCCTGCATTCTCGGGGATCCCCAACGCCAAGCACGGGGACAAAATCAGAAGTGGCTACCTCACCCCTGCCTTCTCTAGGGCCCAAAAGAGGGCGGAATTGCTACCTACACCTTGCATTCTCGGGGATCCCCAACGCCAATCGCGGGGCGAAATCAGAAGTGGCTACCTCAGCCATGCCTTCTCGGGGGCCCAAAAGAGGGCAGAATTGCTACATAACCCCTGCATGCTCGGGGATCCTCAACGCCAAGCGCGGGCAGAAAATCAGAAGTGACTACCCCACCCTTGCCTTTGCGGGGGCCCAAAAGAAGGCGGAATTGTTACGTAGCCCCTGCATTCTCGGGGATCCCCAACGCCAAGCGCGGGGACAAAATCAGAAGTGGCTACCTCACCCCTGCCTTCTCAGGGGCCCAAAAGAGGGCAGAATTGGTACGTAGCCCCTGCATTCTCGGGGATCCCCAACCCCAAGCGCGAGGAGAAAATCAGAAGTGGCTACCTGACCCCTGCATTCTCAAGGGCCCAAAAGAGGGCGGAAGTGGTATGTAACCCCTGCATTCTCGGAGATCCCCAACGCCAAGCGCGGGGAGAAAATCAGAAGTGGCTACCTGACCCCTGCATTCTCAAGCGCCCAAAAGAGGGCGGAAGTGATATGTAACCCCTGCATTCTCGGGGATCCCCAACGCCAAGCGCGGGGAGAAAATGAGAAGTGGCTACCTCACCCGTGCATTCGCGGGGGCCCAAAAGAGGGCAGAATTGCTACATAATCCCTGCATTCTCGGGGATCCCCAACGCCAAGCGCGGGGAGAAAATCAGAAGTGGCTACCTCACCCTTGCGTTCTCGGGTGCCCAAAAGAGGGCGGAATTGCTACGTAACCCCTGTATTCTTGGTAATCCCAAACGCCAAGCGCGGGGACAAAATCAGAAGTGCCTACCTCACCCCCGCATTCTCAGGGGGCCCAAAAGAGGGCGGAATTGCTACGTAGCCCCTGCATTCTCGGGGATCCTCAATGACAAGCTCGGGGACAAAATCAGAAGTGGCTACCTCACATCTGCCTTCCCAGGGGCCCAAAAGAAGGCGGAATTGCTACGTAACCCCTGCATTCTCGGGATCCCCAAAGCTAAGCTCGGGGACAAAATCAGAAGTGGCTACCTCACATCTGCCTTCTCGGGGGCCCAAAAGAGGGCGGAATTGCTCCGTAACCCCTGCATTCTCGGGGATCCCCAACGCTGAGCGCGGGGAGATAATCAGAAGTAGCTACCCCACCCTTGCCTTCTTTGGGGCCCAAAAGAGGGCGGAATTGCTACGTAACCCCTACATTCTCGGGGATCCCCAACGCCAAGCGCGGGGAGAAAATCAGAAGTGGCTACCTCACCCCTGCATTCTCAGGGGCCCGAAAAAGGGCGGAAGTGCTACGCAACCCCTGCATTCTCGGGGAACCCCAACGCCAAGCTCGGGGACAAAATCAGAAGTGGCTACCTCACCTGTGCATTCGCGGGGGCCCAAAAGAGGGCGGAATTGCTAAGTAACCCCTGCATTCTCGAGGATTCCCAACGCCAAGCGCGAGGAGAAAATCAGAAGTGGCTACTTGACCCCTGCATTCTCAGGGGCCCAAAAGAGGGCGGAAGTGCTACGCAACCCCTGCATTCTCGGGAATCCCAAACGCCAAGCGCGGGGACAAAATCAGAAGTGGCTTCCTCACCCCCGCATTCTCAGGGGGCCCAAAAGAGGGCGGAATTGCTACGCAACCCCTGGATTATCGGGGATCCTCAATGCCAAGCTCGGGGACAAAATCAGAAGTGGCTTCCTCACCCCCGCATTCTCAGGGGGCCCAAAAGAGGGCGGAATTGCTACGTAGCCCCTGCATTCTCGGGGATCCTCAATGCCAAGCTCGGGGACAAAATCAGAAGTGGCTACCTCACCCCCGCCTTCTTAGGGGCCCAAAAGAGGGCGGAATTGCTACGTAACCCCTGCGTTCTCGGGGATCCCCAACGCCAAGCGCGGGGAGAAAATCAGAAGTGGCTACCTCACCCCTGCCTTCTGTGGGGCTCAAAAGAGGGCGCAGTTGCCACGTACCCCTGCATTCTCGTGAATCCCCAACACCAAGCGCGGGGAGGAAATCAGAAGTGGCTACCTCACCCCTGCCGTCTCTGGGGCCCAAAAGAGGGCCAAATTGCTACTTAACCCCTGCATTTTCGGGGATCCCCAACGCCAAGCGCGGGGAGAAAATCAGAAGTGGCTACCTCACACCTGCATTCGCGGGGGCCCAAAAAAGGGCGGAATTGCTACGCAACCCCTGCATTCTCGGGGATCCCCAACGCCAAGCACGGGGACAAAATCAGAAGTGGCTACCTCACCCCTGCCTTCTCTAGGGCCCAAAAGAGGGCGGAATTGCTACCTACACCTTGCATTCTCGGGGATCCCCAACGCCAATCGCGGGGCGAAATCAGAAGTGGCTACCTCAGCCATGCCTTCTCGGGGGCCCAAAAGAGGGCAGAATTGCTACATAACCCCTGCATGCTCGGGGATCCTCAACGCCAAGCGCGGGGAGAAAATGAGAAGTGGCTACCTCACCCCTGCCTTCTCGGGGGCCCAAAAGATGGCAGAATTGCTACGTAACCCCTGCATTTTTGGGGGTCCCCAACGCCAAGCGCGGGCAGAAAATCAGAAGTGACTACCCCACCCTTGCCTTTGCGGGGGCCCAAAAGAAGGCGGAATTGTTACGTAGCCCCTGCATTCTCGGGGATCCCCAACGCCAAGCGCGGGGACAAAATCAGAAGTGGCTACCTCACCCCTGCCTTCTCAGGGGCCCAAAAGAGGGCAGAATTGGTACGTAACCCCTGCATTCTCGGGGATCCCCAACCCCAAGCGCGAGGAGAAAATCAGAAGTGGCTACCTGACCCCTGCATTCTCAGGGGCCCAAAAGAGGGCGGAAGTGGTATGTAACCCCTGCATTCTCGGGGATCCCCAACGCCAAGCGCGGGGAGAAAATCAGAAGTGGCTACCTGACCCCTGCATTCTCAAGCGCCCAAAAGAGGGCGGAAGTGATATGTAACCCCTGCATTCTCGGGGATCCCCAACGCCAAGCGCGGGGAGAAAATGAGAAGTGGCTACCTCACCCGTGCATTCGCGGGGGCCCAAAAGAGGGCAGAATTGCTACATAATCCCTGCATTCTCGGGGATCCCCAACGCCAAGCGCGGGGAGAAAATCAGAAGTGGCTACCTCACCCTTGCCTTCTCTGGGGCCCAAAAGAGGGCGGAATTGCTACGTAACCCCTGCATTCTCGGGAATCCACAACGCCAGCGCGGGCAGAAAATCAGAAGTGGCTACCTCACCCTTGCGTTCTCGGGTGCCCAAAAGAGGGCGGAATTGCTACGTAACCCCTGTATTCTTGGTAATCCCAAACGCCAAGCGCGGGGACAAAATCAGAAGTGCCTACCTCACCCCCGCATTCTCAGGGGGCCCAAAAGAGGGCGGAATTGCTACGTAGCCCCTGCATTCTCGGGGATCCTCAATGACAAGCTCGGGGACAAAATCAGAAGTGGCTACCTCACATCTGCCTTCTCAGGGGCCCAAAAGAAGGCGGAATTGCTACGTAACCCCTGCATTCTCGGGATCCCCAAAGCTAAGCTCGGGGACAAAATCAGAAGTGGCTACCTCACATCTGCCTTCTCGGGGGCCCAAAAGAGGGCGGAATTGCTCCGTAACCCCTGCATTCTCGGGGATCCCCAACGCTGAGCGCGGGGAGATAATCAGAAGTAGCTACCCCACCCTTGCCTTCTTTGGGGCCCAAAAGAGGGCGGAATTGCTACGTAACCCCTACATTCTCGGGGATCCCCAACGCCAAGCGCGGGGAGAAAATCAGAAGTGGCTACCTCACCCCTGCATTCCCAGGGGCCCGAAAAAGGGCGGAAGTGCTACGCAACCCCTGCATTCTCGGGGAACCCCAACGCCAAGCTCGGGGACAAAATCAGAAGTGGCTACCTCACCTGTGCATTCGCGGGGGCCCAAAAGAGGGCGGAATTGCTAAGTAACCCCTGCATTCTCGAGGATTCCCAACGCCAAGCGCGAGGAGAAAATCAGAAGTGGCTACTTGACCCCTGCATTCTCAGGGGCCCAAAAGAGGGCGGAAGTGCTACGCAACCCCTGCATTCTCGGGAATCCCAAACGCCAAGCGCGGGGACAAAATCAGAAGTGGCTTCCTCACCCCCGCATTCTCAGGGGGCCCAAAAGAGGGCGGAATTGCTACGTAACCCCTGGATTATCGGGGATCCTCAATGCCAAGCTCGGGGACAAAATCAGAAGTGGCTTCCTCACCCCCGCATTCTCAGGGGGCCCAAAAGAGGGCGGAATTGCTACGTAGCCCCTGCATTCTCGGGGATCCTCAATGCCAAGCTCGGGGACAAAATCAGAAGTGGCTACCTCACCCCCGCCTTCTTAGGGGCCCAAAAGAGGGCGGAATTGCTACGTAACCCCTGCGTTCTCGGGGATCCCCAACGCCAAGCGCGGGGAGAAAATCAGAAGTGGCTACCTCACCCCTGCCTTCTGTGGGGCTCAAAAGAGGGCGCAGTTGCCACGTACCCCTGCATTCTCGTGAATCCCCAACACCAAGCGCGGGGAGGAAATCAGAAGTGGCTACCTCACCCCTGCCGTCTCTGGGGCCCAAAAGAGGGCCAAATTGCTACTTAACCCCTGCATTTTCGGGGATCCCCAACGCCAAGCGCGGGGAGAAAATCAGAAGTGGCTACCTCACACCTGCATTCGCGGGGGCCCAAAAAAGGGCGGAATTGCTACGCAACCCCTGCATTCTCGGGGATCCCCAACGCCAAGCACGGGGACAAAATCAGAAGTGGCTACCTCACCCCTGCCTTCTCTAGGGCCCAAAAGAGGGCGGAATTGCTACCTACACCTTGCATTCTCGGGGATCCCCAACGCCAATCGCGGGGCGAAATCAGAAGTGGCTACCTCAGCCATGCCTTCTCGGGGGCCCAAAAGAGGGCAGAATTGCTACATAACCCCTGCATGCTCGGGGATCCTCAACGCCAAGCGCGGGGAGAAAATGAGAAGTGGCTACCTCACCCCTGCCTTCTCGGGGGCCCAAAAGATGGCAGAATTGCTACGTAACCCCTGCATTCTTGGGGGTCCCCAACGCCAAGCGCGGGCAGAAAATCAGAAGTGACTACCCCACCCTTGCCTTTGCGGGGGCCCAAAAGAAGGCGGAATTGTTACGTAGCCCCTGCATTCTCGGGGATCCCCAACGCCAAGCGCGGGGACAAAATCAGAAGTGGCTACCTCACCCCTGCCTTCTCAGGGGCCCAAAAGAGGGCAGAATTGGTACGTAACCCCTGCATTCTCGGGGATCCCCAACCCCAAGCGCGAGGAGAAAATCAGAAGTGGCTACCTGACCCCTGCATTCTCAAGGGCCCAAAAGAGGGCGGAAGTGGTATGTAACCCCTGCATTCTCGGGGATCCCCAACGCCAAGCGCGGGGAGAAAATCAGAAGTGGCTACCTGACCCCTGCATTCTCAAGCGCCCAAAAGAGGGCGGAAGTGATATGTAACCCCTGCATTCTCGGGGATCCCCAACGCCAAGCGCGGGGAGAAAATGAGAAGTGGCTACCTCACCCGTGCATTCGCGGGGGCCCAAAAGAGGGCAGAATTGCTACATAATCCCTGCATTCTCGGGGATCCCCAACGCCAAGCGCGGGGAGAAAATCAGAAGTGGCTACCTCACCCTTGCCTTCTCTGGGGCCCAAAAGAGGGCGGAATTGCTACGTAACCCCTGCATTCTCGGGAATCCACAACGCCAGCGCGGGCAGAAAATCAGAAGTGGCTACCTCACCCTTGCGTTCTCGGGTGCCCAAAAGAGGGCGGAATTGCTACGTAACCCCTGTATTCTTGGTAATCCCAAACGCCAAGCGCGGGGACAAAATCAGAAGTGCCTACCTCACCCCCGCATTCTCAGGGGGCCCAAAAGAGGGCGGAATTGCTACGTAACCCCTACATTCTCGGGGATCCCTGATGCCAAGCGCGGGGTCAAAAATCAGAAATGGCTACCTCACCCCTGCCTTCTCGGGGGCCCAAAAGAGGGCGGAATTGCTACGTAACCCTGGCATTCTCGGGGATCCCCAACGCCAATCGCGAAGAGGAAATCAGAAGTGGCTACCTCACCCTTGCCTTCTCTGGGGCCCAAGAGAGGACAGAATTGCTACGTAACCCCTGCGTTCTCGGGGATCCCCAACGCCAACCGCGGGGAGAAAATCAGAAGTGGCTACCTCACCCTTGCCTTTTCGGGGGGCCCAAAAGAGGGCGGAATTGCTACGCAACCCTCAGATTCTGGGGAATCCCCAAAGCTCATCACGAGAGCATCAGAAGTGACTACCTCACCCGTGCCTTCTCGGGGGCCGAAAAGGAAGAGGAATTGCTACGTAACCCCTGCATTCTCGAGGATCCCCAAAGCCAAGCGCGGGGACAAAAATTAAGAGTGGCTACCTCGGGCCCTGCCTTCTCGGGGGCCCAAAAGACGGCGGAATTGCTATGTAACCCCTGCATTCTCGAAAATCCCCAACGCCAAGCGCGGGGACAAAAATCAGAAGTGGCTAACACCCCTGCCTTCTCTGGGGCCCAAAAGAGGGCCCCAACGCCAAGCGCGGGGTAAAAAATGAGAAATGGCTACCTCACCCCTGCCTTCTCTGGGGCCCAAAAGAAGGCGGAATTGCTACGTAACCCCTGCATTCTCGGGGATCCCCAACGCCAATCGCGAAGAGAAAATCAGAAGTGGCTACCTCACCCTTGCCTTCTCTGGGGCCCAAGAGAGGACAGAATTGCTACGTAACCCCTGCACTCTCGGGAATCCACAACCCCCGCATTCTTGGGGGTCCCCAACGCCAGGCGCGGGGAGAAAATCAGAAGTGATTACCCCACCCTTGCCTTTGCGGGGGCCCAAAAGAAGGCGGAATTGCTACGTAACCCCTGCATTCTCGGGGATCCCCAACGCCAAGCGCGGGGACAAAATCAGAAGTGGCTACCTCACCCCTGCCTTTTCAGGGGCCCAAAAGAGGGCAGAATTGCTACATAACCCCTGCATTCTCGGGGATCCCCAACACTAAGCGCGAGGAGAAAATCAGAAGTGGCTACCTCACCCCTGCCTTCTCCGGGGCCCAAAAGAGGGCGGAAGTGCTACGTAACCCCTGTATTCTCGGGGATCCCCAACACCAAGCGCCAAGTGAAAATCAGAAGTGGCTACCTCACCCCTGCCTTCTCTGGGGCCCAAAAGAGGGCCAAATTGCTACGTAACCCCTGCATTCTCGGGGATCCCCAGCGCCAAGCTAGGGGACAAAATCAGAAGTGGCTACCTCACCCCTGCATTCTCAGGGGCCCAAAAGAGGGCGGAATTGCTACGTAACCCCTGCATTCTCGGGTATCCCCAACGCCAAGCGCGGGGTCAAGAATCAGAAATGGCTACCTCACCCCTGCCTTCTCTGGGGCCCAAAAGAGGGCAGAAGTGCTACGTAACCCCTACATTTCCGGGGATCCCCAACGCCAAGCGCGGGGAGAAAATCAGAAGTGGCTACCTCACCCCTGCCTTCTTCGGGGCCCAAAAGAGGGCGGAATTGCTACGTAACCCCTGCATTCTCGGGGATCCCCAACGCCAAGCGCGGGGTCAAAAATCAGAAATGGCTACCTCACCCCTGCCTTCTCGGGGGCCCAAAAGAGGGCAGAAGTGCTACGTAACCCCTGCATTCTCGGGGATCCCCAACGCCAATCGCGAAGAGGAAATCAGAAGTGGCTACCTCACCCTTGCCTTCTCTGGGGCCCAAGAGAGGACAGAATTGCTACGTAAGCCCCGCATTCTTGGGGGTCCCCAACGCCAAACGCGGGGACAAAATCAGAAGTGAATACCTCACGCCTGCCTTCTCGGGAGCCGAAAAGAGGGCGGAAGTGCTACGTGATCCCTGCATGCTCGGGGATCCCCAACGCCAAGCGCAGGGAGAAAATCAGAAGTGGCTACCTCACCCCTGCCTTCTCAGGGGCCCAAAAGAAAGCAGAAATGCTACGTGACCGCGGCATTCTTGGGGACCCCCAACGCCAAGCTCGGGGAAAAAAGCAAAAGTGGGCGGAATTGCTGCGTAACCCCTGCATTTTTGGGGGTCCCCAACGCCAAGCGCGGGGAGAAAATCAGAAGTGACTACCCCAACCTTGCCTTTGCGGGGGCCCAAAAGAAGGCGGAATTGCTACATAACCCCTGCATTCTCGGGGATCCCCAACGCCAAGCGCGGGGACAAAATCAGAAGTGGCTACCTCACCCCTGCCTTCTCAGGGGCCCAAAAGAGGGCGGGATTGCTGTGTAACCCCTGCATTCTCGGGGATCCCCAACCCTAAGCGCGAGGAGAAAATCAGAAGTGGCAACCTCACCCCTGCCTTCTCAGGGGCCGAAAAGAGGGCGGAATTGCTACGTAACCCCTGCATTCTCGGGGATCCCCAACGCCAACCGCGGGGAGAAAAACAGAAGTGGCTACCTCACGCTTGCCTTCTCTGAGGCCCAAGAGAGACGCAACTGCTACGAAACCCCTGCATTCTTGGGGGTCCCCAACGCCAAGCGTGGGGACAAAATCAGAAGTCAATACCCCACCCGTGCCTTCTCAGGAGCCCAAAAGAGGGCACAAGTGCTACGTAACCCCTGCATGCTCGGGGATCCCCAACGCCAAGCGCAGGGAGAAAATGAGAAGTGGCTATCTCACCCCTGCCTTCTCGGGGGCCCTAAAGATGGCGGAAATGCTACGTAACCCCTGCATTCTCGGGGACCCCCAACGCCAAGCTCGGGGACAAAAGCAGAAGTGGGCAGAATTGCTGCGTAACCCCTGCATTTTTGGGGGTCCCCAACGCCAAGCGCGGGAAGAAAATCAGAAGTGACTACCCCACCCTTGCCTTTGCGGGGGCCCAAAAGAAGGCGGACTTGCTACGTAAGCCCTGCATTCTCGGGGATCCCCAACGCCAAGCGCGGGGAGAAAATCAGAAGTGACTACCTCCCCCTTGCCTTTCCGGGGACCCAAAAGAGGGCAGAATTGCTACGCAACCCCTACATTCCCGGGGATCCCCAACGCCAAGCTCGGGGAGAAAATCAGAAGGGGCTACCTCACCCTTGCCTTCTCGGGGGCCCAAAGAAGGGCAGAATTGCTACGTAACCCCTGCGTTCTCGGGGATCCCCAACGCCAACCGCGGGGAGAAAAACAGAAGTGGCTACCTCACGCTTGCCTTCTCTGGGGCCCAAGAGAGACGCAACTGCTACGTAACCCCTGCATTCTTGGGGGTCCCCAACGCCAAGCGTGGGGACAAAATCAGAAGTCAATACCCCACCCGTGCCTTCTCAGGAGCCCAAAAGAGGGCAGAAGTGCTACGTAACCCCTGCATGCTCGGGGATCCCCAACGCCAAGCGCAGGGAGAAAATGAGAAGTGGCCATCTCACCCCTGCCTTCTCGGGGGCCCTAAAGATGGCACAATTGCTACGTAACCCCTGCATTCTCGGGGACCCCCAACGCCAAGCTCGGGGACAAAAGCAGAAGTGGGCGGAATTGCTGCGTAACCCCTGCATTTTTGGGGGTCCCCAACGCCAATCGCAGGGAGAAAATCAGAAGTGACTACCCCACCCTTGCCTTTGCGGGGGCCCAAAAGAAGGCGGAATTGCTACGTAACCCATGCATTCTGGGGGATCCCCAACGCCAAGCGCGGGGAGAAAATCAGAAGTGACTACCTCCCCCTTGCCTTTCCGGGAACCAAAAGAGGGCAGAATTGCTACGTAACCCCTGCATTCTCGGGTATCCCCAACGCCAAGCGCGGCGACAAAATCAGAAGTGGCTACCTCACCCTTGCCTTCTGTGGGGCCCAAAAGAGGGCGGAATTGCTACGTAACCCCTGCATTCTCGGGGATCCCAAACGCCAAGCGCGGGGAGAAAATCAGAAGTGGCTACCACACCCCTGCCTTCTCTGGGGCCCAAAAGAGGGCCAAATTGCTACGTAACCCCTACATTCACGGGGATCCCCAACGCCAAGCGCGGGAAGAAAATCAGAAGTGGCTACCTCACCCCTGCCTTCTTGGGGGCCCAAAAGAGGGCGGAATTGCTACGTAACCCCTGCATTCACGGGGATCCCCAACACCAAGCACGGGGAGAAAATCAGAAGTGACTACCCCACCCTTGCCTGCGGCGGCCCCAAAGAGGGCGGGATTGCTACGTAACCCCTGCATTCTCGGGGATCCGCAACGCGAAACGCGGGGAGAAAATCAGAAGTGACTACCTCACCCTTGCCTTCTCGGGGGCCCAAAAGAGGGCAGAATTGCTACGTAACCCCTGCATTCTCGGGGATCCCCTGTCCTCGCTTGGGTGGCAGGTGGGGACCATGTTCACTCTCATCCATACACGGTATGTGTTCTGCGTAACCATCGTGCTCGGGAATATTGGAAGATCGGATCACTTGGATTACCCTGGTTTTAGACATTCATAAGCGTCAGCGACAACTCAGAGTCAGAATTTACTCTTCCCCGTTTTTCTGCCTTGGTAATCTCCTTGCATCTGACCACTTCTATTTTTTCCTTATTTTTCATCAGCATAGAAGATAATACTTCTTGATGAGTGCTTGTCCTTCCTTGTCAAACTCCATTTGTCCCTGTCTGTCAAAAGCACTGATGGTTTGATGAAAAAGAAGCATACACTAAAAAAACGGAGCACATACAAATACCGGGCCGGGCTACCCCCCCCCCCCGGGGACACTGCTGAAAAATGTGGTTCCTAAACTTTCCAGAGGGGGGTAGGGGGGGTTGTGGGGTTATGGGGGGGGGGGGGTGTCAAGCCTCACAGGTAAGCGCCCCTCGTGGGCGGGGAGCAAGCGACCCAGAAAAAGAGTGGATCTTGTGGGAATTCGCAAAAAGGTAGAAATGGGTGAAACAGGGTGTAAATCCAAGCATGCGGGGGGGGGGGGGGTCAAAATCAAACTTGCTTCATCACCCGTGCTGTCACGGGGTCCCCGCACACACCACGTTCCCCCACAGGTGCCCAGGGAATCGCCCAGAGCACTTTTTTGACCACTTCGAAAATTTGCGGCATTCGTGCTAAAAAAAATACTTTGCGCAGAAAAAAATTGTCTCACCTTTTTTTTTTTAGCGCGGAGTATCTCTTTTTTTCAGCACAGAATACTTTTTTCAGTGCAAATTGTTTTTTTAGCAAAAAAAAAAAATACAACCTTTTTGAAAGCGTTGTCCCACATCACAACGCCCGTCCTCACCAATTTGGGGCTGAAATACGACAACTGTTTTGGTCCCCCCAGGAGTACATTATGCCATATCCCATCCTCTGAATCAGGTGCTTGGGTGGTGGGGGTACCCCCCCCCCCCGCCATCTTCTGACGTGTGAGTATGCCCTCGTGACCCCTTGTAGAAACGAAAGCTTCCGCGGCAGGACGGGGGCCACCTGCAAATAGGATAGGTTGAGCTCATTCAGGACTAAACCTGTGGATACCAAATAACACCACGTTCACAACAAAGATCACGACCTTCATTTGGGGCCTGTACCTCCTCACCGCATGCACCAGGCAACAAGGAAAGGGGGTTACTGGGTACATACCATGTAAATCCTGAGACTCCGGCTCCCGTAGTAAATGAAATGGTGCACATGGGCTCTGGCCAAAATGAAAGACTACTACTACTATTGACTACCTACTGAGTACTACTTCATAAAATTCAGGCTTTGCCTCTGATCCTCCCAAATGAACTCATTTTGGGGCGGTTGGACATCTGTGAAGCACACCTTGGGAGAGGGGTAGGGGGGTGCAGTAGCACTCCGTCTAAACCCCCCTGTGCATCTTTTTCGGAAATACAGGCCAATCATAAAAATCTGTTTTCTAGGGCAGAATCTTTTTGTTAGTGTGGACTCCTTTTTTTCTTGCCGCCAACTCTTTTTTTTTGGCGCAAATTCTTTTTTTTTTTTACAGAAGGTTCTAATCTTTTGGAAAAAATATGACAAATAAGATTTCGCGCATAAAAAAGAAGCTTGGACCCTCTGAGGGACACCGCGCGACAGCAGGCGGACCGCCCTCACAACTTGAGACGCACACACACATGCCCTTCCGGGGGGCAGCCCTCACGCATCTCTGTGCGCCCTGGACAACGTGCCTCTTGGTGCATCACATACCGCCAACCATGCATGTAAATGTTGTGCACCTCAACAGTTCCACCGAATAGACAGCTTCTGACAACTTATAACAGCTTATAACAACTTATAACAGCTTATAACAACTTATAACAGATCATAACAACTTATAACAGCGTATAACAACTTATAACGGATCATAACAGTGGATCACAGCTGATGACAGTATGAAAACTTATAACAGCTGATGACAGCTTATGATAGCTTATGACGGGTGACATAGCGTTTCCGGGGCCGCGTGAAGGGGCAAAACAACAACACAGCTGTGAGGTCTACCATACATGTGGACAACCAGAGGTGCCACACGCAGATAATTGTTTCGGGATGCAGGCATTCGTTCAAGGCAAAAACTCACAACGCGCGATGCTCCGGTGGAGCGGGGTGCACGGATTGTCAACAGTACCAACAACGATACCTCTATTTTGTTTTGGGGAGGGAATGCACATCCCGTGGGGGGAGGGCATTCATACCCAGAGACATAAAATGGGCAGTTGAGGCAGTTGGCCAGTGCAGAAGTGGGTGCGGCAATATAACCGCTTATAACCGGTTATGACCATTTATAACAGCTTTTGACAGCGGATGATAGCCACTCACAACAGTGGCCAGATCCCTGAGGATCTGGTCTACAACCTCACCATATGCTGGAGCCAAATCCGAAAGGAAATGACCGGCCCCTCTCCTCCTACATTCAGGCAGCCATGCAGCGCTGTACGCAATACTCACTGTAGCAGCCAGCAATATGGTCACTACTCATTGCCTACATGTGTGGTGGGAGTGCAGCGGAAAGTGTAAGCACAGCACAGTCCGCATTCGTTCGGATTAAACCAAAGCAATATCGCCGTGAGCTGAAGCAATAATAGTGGCATCAGAAACCATGTCATGTAACCGGGGGACGTTGCACAAGGTGGTCATTGGGCGAACGTAAGGGGTCGCTGAGGTCACCATTTTGCGCTTCATTTGCCAGCGTGCATCCGCAGCAATATCAGCAGGTACCCCAGCCCCTGTGATGGTGCACTGCACCAATCTGCGCAACTTGAGGGAAGGGGCGGTGTGATACTCAGCGCTGTGGGTCTCCCGCGCACCCGCTATGGGGGGCCAATACGGTTGGGACACAACCGGGGAACACAAAAAAAAGGCGGGCAAACCGGAAAGCTTTTATTTTTAACCCCGAAGTTCCGCCAAGTGTCCCTCGAGAGTACACGCAGCAGGTGAAACGTCAGTGACAGGGCCGGTTTCGGGCTGGGGTGGACGGGCTTTCAATTGAGGGGGGTTGGGGTCGATAGAGCCCCCTGGCTAGACCCCCCACCCCACCCCAAAAGGGGTTCAATTGACAGGACCCCCAAAATCCTACCGAGACTAACCCCTGGGCCTCGGAGGTGACCCAGACCCAAAAAATTGGCAAAAAATGAAAATGGGATTTTGGGAATCAGTGCGTCGAGGGGGCTCGGAAAAGTCAACATTTGCCATATATTTGGTGAAAAAATTGACCATTTTTAACGCTCAAAAACAATTTCGGCGCCAGAGTTCATAGTAACTAATTGATGGTGCCTGTCAATTGAGCCCTTTTCCCAACCCCCCCCACCCAGATTTTGGGGGCTCTATTGACCCCCCCCCCCCCCTTCACTTGAAAGCCTGCTACCCCCTGGGGTAAGGTGAGACCTACCCTCCCTATTCCTGCTACAGCGGGTGGCGGGAGGAACGAGTCCTGCGCCTCGCCCCATCCCAAACCGGAAAGCTGCAACTCAAAAGGGCCAACGATTGTTGTCGAGAGACACACTAACTCAGGTCCGCTCAAAAGGCGGGGATGCCTGTGATGGCGCGCCCTAGGATGAGGCTGTGCATGTCGTGTGTGCCCTCGTACGTGAAGGTGCTCTCCAGATTGCACATGTGCCGCATCACATGGTTCTCGTCGATGATGCCGTTGCCCCCCAGCAGCTCCCGCGCCATCCGCGCCACAACCAGCGCCTGCTGGCAGTTGTTCCGCTTGGCCATGCTGATGGCCTCCGGGGTCACCCTCCCTGCCTCCTTAAGCTGGCCCAGGCGCACGGCCATGAGCAATGCCAGCGACAGCTGCGTGCTCATATCCACCAGCTTTGCCTGAACGAGCTGCTTGCTGGCCAATGGCACCCCGAACTGCACGCGCTGCAGCAAGTATGACCGGGCAATTTCGAAGCAGGCCTCCCCAGCACCCACCACTCCCCAGGCAATCGAGTAGCGAGCCTGGCTGAGACAGGAGAAGGGGCCCTTGAGGCCTGTGACGTCCAGCTGGTTGCTGCTGGGCACGTGCACGTCCTCCATTACAATGCAGCCGGTGTGCGAGGCCCGGAACGATACCTGGGGTGGCAAGGCATGGCTAGCGGTGGGAAGGGGTATGAGGGAGGCGAATGGGGTGGGGAGTGGCGGGAGGGGGTGTGCATGCAGGCAGGAGTAGGACAGGGTGGGAACAAAGAGGGAGGAGTGGGAATACTCTTTTTTTTTGGCTCAGACCAAGATGAGCTGGCGTAGCCTGCTCACTTCACAGTACTCGAGGTGACCCCTCGGCATCAAGGTTCAGAGCTGTCCAGTGCTACGATGATCCCACAAATGACTGTGGTAGCGGATCTGACACGTAATGAGGATTAGCTGAGTCTGAAACCAGGTTATGCAGTGGGAGACTGCCACGCCCGTAGGCTTCCCAGTGTGCGTGAGGCACAATGACTGTAGGCTGAAGAAGACAGCGGAGTGAAGATTCAATGCCGAGGTGAATCAGCAGGTTGCATGTCATACACTATCAGAGTGGGAGGGGGATGACATTCACACGATTGGTCAATCAGGCACAATGGGTCACTATTCGCTTGGGGTAGAGCGCACTGGGAGGAGTGGGAGTACTCTGGATTTGGATTTGGCGACCAACGTTCAGGCCCCCCGGCCACGCAGAGGAAGCGCAATGTGAGCCGTGATGCCTCTACATGCCGAATGGGCTGCATGCACATTCCCCCCAGGCATCCCTGCCTGTTCTACTGTCTGCCCTGGGTCATGCTGTTGTGGTCCTTGGGCCCCAGTGGCCAGGCTGGCTCATGGGCTGCCAAGGACAACTCCTGGATATTTGGTAAAACTTAGCATCAGACGAGTAAAATGTAGTAGAACTTAGTAGAAATGAGGTAAAGCCTAGTAGAAAATTTTACTAAGTTTTTTACTGAGTGAAAAAAATAATTTTTACACAGTTTTTTTTATAGAAAATTTTCTACTAAGTAAAACCCCTCCCGCAGAGGAAAAACTGAGCAAAAAAATTTGTTGCTACGTTTTGAAACTTAGTGAATTTCTTTTTTTAAAAAAAAACACTTTTTTTATTCAGTTTTACCACAAAACCAGGAGGACCCATCCCATACCTGCAAGACGTTAGCCACAGCCCTCGCACTGGGCACCTCAAACTCCCTTCTCCAGGTGTGCACTCTCCGGTGGCATGGTGTCACCAGACCTAGTCTCTAGCACTTGCTGCCTGGCAAGACTGGACGGATCCTCGTGGGATCCTCTGGTGCCTGATGCTGAGCCATCCCGCTGCCGGGGATGCATTGGAAGAGAGGAGGAGGAGGGGGGGGGGGGGGGGAGGTCTGGCCGGATCCCCTCTCCTCCTATGGTTGTCAATAGTAGATGGTGCCAAAGGCGCTGGAGCAAAAATTTTTGTGGTTGTTGTTGTTTATTGCAGCGCAAATGTCCTGTCAGCCCCAAAACAGTGGAAGGGGAGGAGCGGGGGGTCCCGGGGGGGGGGGGGGGATGACGTCAGGTTTTGGATTACACAACATGATCCTGACCTCATGCGAGATACACACTCCAGGGGCCATGAGCAACGGATACTGAGCTCGCATATACCCCCGTGACACGGGCATATGGTCATAGCCACGAATCACAGTTCATTGTTTTGACTTGCCGCACTGCAGCGCAAACCAGGTCAGTGCCGAAGGTTGCCTTGAGTTCGCCGTACACTACGGCCATCGAATGTTCCTTGGGCTGTCTGGGTCAGCAAACTCCACGGGGGAGGGCGGGCTCCTATGATTGTCCGTCAGACGGTCCAATACATCCCTGGTCACGGGGTGATGCAGAGCCATCCCGCCGCTCAGGTGCCAGATGTCGGCCTTGAGCGCAATAGCCCCCACATGCAGTGTGGCAGTGATGATGGCGTGGCAGTCACATCCCCCTGCATCTGCTGGGGACAGATTCCAAGGTTCAAATAACCGCCCCACCGTTGTTGATGGCTCGTGGAGTCTCGGGACATGTTGTACTTTGCGCGCCACACATAACCGGTCCGTCTGACTAAGCACTTACCATACAAGGCACACGTAAGTTGGAGCAAAGAAAAAAAGTTGACTGTGCGCTGACTGACGACAGTGCACTCTCCCCACCCCCTGTCGGTTCCTTCTCCTCCGTCTCCCCTGTCAGAATCTGTCAGGTCAGGGTCAGATCCATATGAAGACACTGGTGATGCCGGTCGCTCTGACCTCTCTTCAAATTTTCTTGGAGGATGTGCCCTGGTGTCCATCACTCTTCTGTTGTGCCATAGACACAGATTGCACCGGGAAAGGTGATTCTGCGCTGAAAATCGACAAACAGGTGGAATGAAGGTCCCTGCAAGATATGGGTTGTCCTGTATGAGCAAGGCACGAAGGGCAAGTGTGTGCCGGGAAGATTATGGGCCGGCGCTCTCTGCGTACCAACGCCGCGCCTTTGTCAATGGTTGGCACAGTGTCATGTCGCTCTGTCTGGCTCTTTTGACCCCTCGTTGCGGGTTCAACCTGGGCGCAAAAAAGCAGAAGAGGCCTTGGTGGCTCTCCCAGTGAAGATGGATGTGGGGAAGCTGCTGACGGTAGGCTTTGATGCGTCCATCTGTGTCAGCCCCAGTTGTGCTCGCAGCCATGTGTCGTCAGTCAGTGCACAGTCAAGTCATGCTACTGTACGGAAATGATTGAGCAACGCTGCCACCCTGTGGAGCTCCTTCCAGTGTCGACAAAAAGCTGACTGCATCTATTCTGGTGTGGCTGGGGGAGTCACACAAAACGTCGGCGGTCATGGGCAAGAGTGGGCGGGGTTTAGATGCAGTGGGACACTGTTTGCAGGGGAAGGAAGGGGGATGAGTGGCAAGAGGTGACTGGAGTGCGCTGGCTCAGGCGGGTGTGGGAAGCAGTCGGAAGAGTGGCAAGCAACAGGAGACCTTGCCCTCGATTTTCGGTGTGGACAAGCCCGGCATTCCCCGTTCCAACACAAACCCCTTCACTTTGCCGTCGGCTTTATCCTTCACCCACACCACGAACACGTCCGCGAAGGGGGCGTTGGAGATCCACATCTTCTCCCCATTCAGCACCCAATGGTCCCCTTTGCGGACGGCGTTGCTGGTCATCGCCGAGGGGTCCGACCCGGCATTGGGCTCCGACAGCCCAAAGCAGCCCACAAGCTCCCCACTTGCCAGTCGGGGAAGCAGGCGATCCTTCATGGCCTCGGACCCGAACGTATAAATGGGGTGCATGACGAGGGAGCCCGTCACGGACCACATGCTCCGGTATCCCGAGTCCACCCGCTCGAGTTCACGGGAGATCAGCCCCGCAGCCACACTGCTGACGCCCGCACAGCCGTACCCTGAGAGAGTTGGGCCCAAGAGCCCCATGGCCCCCACTTCCCTGAGGAAGTGCTCGTCGCGCCTTTCGTCCCGCCAGTTCTGTGTGATCCGAGGCATTAACTGGTCCTGACAGTACCTTCGGGTTTGATGCATGATCTCAGCCTCGTCAGCGCTCAGCAGGGTCTCCAGTTGGAGAGGGTCATCGTGGCGGTATGCAGCACTGCCCCGCCTCACACCACAGCCCCGACCCACAGTTATGCGCGCACACAGTCGCTGCATTGGCCCTTCGGTCCGGGCTTCTGGACTACGCAGGCGGGTGCTGCTCCCTTGAAAAGCCCCTGAAAGTGGTGGGCAGGGGGTTGCTTTGCAACTGCAATGGCAGGGGGGGGGGGGGGGGGTTCAAGGGGCTCTGCAGGCCATGGCTTAACAACAGGGGGACGGGGCATGCCAATCCACCCACCCACCCACAGCAGAAAAAATTTTGTCATGAGGAGACTGAAAGTTTGGTTCAGGTGTACGTGCCCAAAGAGGGGTGGGAAGAGACTAGGGACAGCCCTGTTGCTCAGGGGCAGAGTCTTGGCAGCAGAGCCAAGGGCATTGCTTAAATGGCGTCTATATGGGAGAGGGGGTTGCCATAATGCTGAGAGTAAAGGGGGGGGGGGGGGGAGCTCAGGCCAACAAAGGTTTATGTACCTAAAACAGCCTCACATTCCCAACTGCCAAGGCGCTGCTAAATGATGGCACCACGGGGACCCGATGCTAAAACACGGCCATGCTGGAGTGCATCGGGCCACATGGCATGCACTGCCCCGTATCTAGAAGTGGATGTTGCGCAGGATTTCGGTATGAGTGGAAACAACTCCCACAGACACGTTCCAGCCCCTCTTTCCGAATGCTATGCGCCAGACTATGTGTTATTTTGTGTTTTGGGCCATGAAAAATGCGGCCCGAGAACCACAGTGCCATGGGGTCCGTGGCCATGAAACATTCACTGAATCGCTCGGGTTCATCTCAAATGTTCCATTCAAGGTCTCACTTCACTTGCGTTGCACCGGTGTCGAATGTTTTTGTGGGGGATTCCAGGGCCACATGATATCAAATACTATGAACGGTGGGTGGCGCACTTACGCGTTTGTGCGTAGCATATGTGCAGCTACTGCTTCCATAACTGCAAGCTTTGTGCGTGTGAGGCCCACTCATGGAAATGGACAGCTGCAGGGACCGGAGGACAGACGGTCTGCTGCCATGCCTGCAGGTCAGTACATGCCATGGGCCTTGTGTTAAATGAACAAGATACCCCTCCAAGAGAAGTGGTCTCGTGGTCTTCCGTCCTGTGTTTGTGTGGTGCGGCAGTCATGTCCCACCAACGGCCTCATTGCAGGCAGGGCATGCTCCCTTGGAGATCCTATCAATTGGATTCTTGTCCATCTTGCACCTCCATATCACTATTCAACTGGATGATGCACGGTTGTTCCTCATTAGCCGGCCTGGTAAACTTGAACCGTGCATTGGAGTTTGGCGGCGATTGGATTCACCGACATTTCTGCTTAAGCATGTGCAGGCATGGACAAAATCTTCCTTTGGGTGTATCATGTACTGTGCATTGTAACTCCGACAAAGATTGCCGTTGGTGTCGCCACCGAATGACCTTTGATGTGCTAGCCCTGTGGAGCACCAAGGTATCGCACATATATGTCGTACACCATCGATCTTGGGATGTGCTATGCGACTCCGGCAACCACTGCCGTGTGGGCAATGGCTTGTTGCACGTGGCCGTGTAGCTGTTATTCCCTGCCTCTCCGTACAGCACACAATACACAGTCAAACTGCCAGTCCACTCAAGGCGCAGAGGCAAATGTGTGGATATTTGCCCCTTTCGTCGAGGATAGACACAAACATGGGTGGGCAGCCGGACTTTCCACCATCAACTTAAAAGCAAATGACTAAATTGTAAGTACAATCACTACATTTTAGACAATGCAAAGTTGACGACACATGTAACGCATGCATGCTGCAAAAGGCAGGGTCAGTTCAGGACAAAGACTTGGGTTTACACCAAAACAACAGTTTTTATTCCCTGCCCCTGTGTGCATTTGTACAGCACACAAAACACAGTCAAACTGCCGGTCCATGCAGGGCCCTAATTCCAGAGGGAATGGATATTCCTTCAGTACTCAGCACACCCATAGCTGTAAACAACTTTGCGTAATCCAGGCGACCAAATAATGGATACACCATTTTTTGGTGCATGGCGTTGCGATGCTTCAAAAAACGAAGGGAAGCACAGCCGGCAACCAACAGCGACCTTTTCTATGGAAAAGGCAGTTTCACTGAGCACAATGTTTTGTTGTTTTGGGTGCAACCTCGTTCTAGCTGCAGACATTTTTCCGTATCCACTCATAAGACCTGAAAACTGTGGCCAATTTCTGTTAGAATGTGTCTCAAAAAATAAACCAGATAAAAGACTAAACCACTGTTCTGCAATCACTTGCAAATTTGTGGCTCTGTGTAAACTGTGTGCTCAACAAGCCTCTGGTTGTGCAAGCTAGACCCTATCAAGTGTTGCCACGGGCCCATCACCGGAAAACATACCACTAGTACCTTTTGCGAACAGCAACCCACCACCTGTTGGTTACATGCCCCAAAGGTACAATTCCCCGGTCCATAATACTGCAGGTCGTAAACGCATTCAACCCAGTCGCATTTGCATGAAGCCCTCATATACTACACTGGGGTACAAATGATATACTATGAATACTGTATGCACTCTAACATTTTGCAGAATCAGAACTTTTGCATTCGGTGTTTTGAATTTTATTTCATGCAAAATTTTTGCAATGGCACCCAAAATAGAGAAAAAATACTTGTGCGATATTTTTGTGCAGAATTCAGTTTTGCAGAGCTGTTTTTGGTTGACTTGGGTCTACAGTTTGTTTTATTTTTGCATATTTTTCAATTGTTTGGCCTCCTTTTGGGGGGCATCATGCGTCATTGTGGTGCCAGTAAAAGGGCCCAGGGTACCTTGGACTCTGGAATTGCAGTCCATTCCTACACAGGCATACAAGCATGGATCAGTTGGACTCTGGGATTACAGTCCGTAGAGGGTTCCTCAGCATTCCGCGTGCACCCGCGTGGTCGCGTTGCAAAGGCGTGCTCCGAAAATCGGCACTCTAAGGTATGCAGCTGTTTGCCCCCAAAAGGGGGCATGCTGAAACTAGCTCCACCCCAAGAACGGTCCCCAATGGCACATGCATGATGCTGCCAAGGTCAATGGACTGCGTTCACAGCTTGCTGGGGATGCAATATGGCTGGCCCAGTGCAATGTAGCCCCGCTGGTCGCGTTGCAAAGGCGTGCTGCGAAAATTGGCACTCCAAGGTATGCACTAGGCAAACCGATGGGCAGTGGATAACCCCCCCCCCCCCCCCCCGCAGCTCCCCTGCCACATCAGCTGTCATGTTGAGGGGGCGCCCCAGATAATGCTTTTTTTTTGGCTCAGACTCACAAGTTCTTCGTAAGTGCTCGGCCAGACGGGCCGGATCAGTAATGACAGTGTAAGTACAACATATGTTGTCCCGTGCGGTACCTGGGCCGCATACCACGCGTGGTGGCGGGACATATACTTGGAACTCACCTGTAACCTGTCATCTGCTCATGCAGTATAAGAAACTGCCACGCCACTGGGGCAGCGAGAAGTGAAATCTGTTGATGTGAAAAATTCTGTTATGAGAAGACAGAGAAAAACTTGCCTGGCGTCCCTGGGGGAAGTATGTCCCAGACAGTGCACTAGCCGGCAGCCCCAGCCCTGGGGGGACATGTCCAGCAGCTGACCGCGCCAAAGGCGCGGGCTTTGGCCTCCAAAGGCACATGCTGTGACTGGAAGTGTGTTGCAGGCATGTGTGACTATAGGCCCGCTGAAGACCGTGCAGAGACGAATTCATGAACCTTTTTGGTGGAAAAGGGGTTAGGCCATGTGGCAAAGTGCACTGGTGTGGCAACATATGATGTGCCATGGCATTATATATGGACGAATTTGGAACCGGTTTGTTGACAAACGGGTAGGCCTGAATCGTCCAAAATAAAGTTGAGCAATCTCACCTGCTTTAAGGAAAGTCCACACTAGTAAGGTTCGTCCCGGATAAATGCAACTTGCGGCCAACGCCCTTCTGGTCCCTCCTCTTTGTACTTCTGGTGGCTGACCAGAGCAACCGCGAATGCCAGCGTTCCCAGTGCGGATGCTGCAACACAGTAGTGGGTGATGGCAGAATTTGCGCACAGGCCAGGGGTGATGGCACCGAGGCAGAGGCCCAACGTTGCACCGAGGCCATAGGCCCTGCTACGGATGTCACTGGGGAACAGCTCCACCGCCGATGCAACGACAACGCTGCGGCCACTCAGAACCAGCGAGTAGATGATCACACAAGATCCCCAGGCGGGCCAAACATGGCTGTGGGCCCACACTTGGGGTATGAACATAGGCCCGCTGCAGACCGTGCACAGACGAATTTACAAACCTTTTTGGTGGAAAAGTGGTTAGGCCATGTTGCAAAGTGCACTGGTGTGGCAACATATTATATGCCATGGCATTGTATATGGACGAATTTGGAACTGCTTTGTTGTCAAACGGGTGGCTTTCAGGCAGAGGACCAACGTTGCACTGAGGCCATAGGCCCTGCTACGGATGTCACTGGGGAACAATTCCACCGGTTGACTGCCTGTGGCGAGGCCGGCAAGGTGCGTGCCGCGAAGCACTCAAAGTCCGGGGACCGCTAGCTAGAAGTCCTTCGCTGGGGGACCTATGCAGAGAGGTCATTTGAACAAATCATAGGGAATGCCTGGATTTTGTAAAGTAGGGCACTCAATCATGTTGGCCAGAGCTCAGGGGCACAATTTCAAGTCTCAGCGGAACCGACGTCTCAAGATCGAGGAAGGGACTACATGCTGGTAGCTGGAACAAATGTCTCACTCCTACCCCCCTGTCCCCCTTTGCTTCTTGCCTTTCACACCCATGCTTCACAATTTGCTGCACTGATTGCCCCCCTTTCACTCCAGTGTTTACAACCCATGCCTAACAAGTGTGTTTGTGGGGCACATGCAACTGTGCTGCAGTGTCTGCCGGCCATAGTGATAAACTCCTAAGAACCCTGCATTCAACACATCCGTTCCTGCATTGTATGCTCATTTTTTGCAGCTTTTGCTGTCTGCCCAGTCAGTCCTAACGTTCAGGTTCCTTGCTCAAACTTTGTTTGGAGGCATTTGTCGGTGCACAGGGCCGAGTGGCATTTACTCAGTGGGTGCACAATTTTGCCCATAATCCCATGCTCAAATTTTGCTCGTTCCAAATATCTTCAGATGGGGGTCAACATGGACGGACCAAGGTGCACACAGGGAGGGATGCTGGTTCTGTATTTATTTGGCATTTGCAAAAATCCACGGCATTTTAGCCCTTCTCCATAAGGAAGGCCTCTTGTGCATCATTTGCACAACGGCATGTCCCGACGCTATCAAGTGGGTTACATCATCTTCATGTACCCCCCCCCTTGTCGTTCCTCAGGGGGGGGGGGGTCACTTGGTCAACCCAAAATTTTTCGTTACGGCTCATTGTGTTGTTGTGTGGGTGACTGTGTTGTGGGGTACTGCCGCTTGTATCCTTTGTACTCATGGCAGGACATTTTGCTCACTTTCGCTGAATTAGGTGCCGATGTTAGGGGGAAGTGCACGACCACACACTGCCCAACCCTGGCTCCTTGACATGCGACTGGCCACAGTGTGCATGTCAATGTATGGAAGGAAGGAAATCATATTAAGGAGCAATAGTCCATGGGGCTTCTACCCATTCCAGCCCCCAGACTCACCCAAGGGGCAAGTCGCGCGGGTTTCTGGAGAGCTGCCGCCCTGTATGACAAGAGGCTCCCCCCTCCGTCCTTTAGGTTGCCTCACGTGAGGCCCGTCCATGCTTCATGAGCCCCTCCGCGCTGTTGGAAGACAGAGCACCCTCCTGCATGCTGTACAGCATGGTGGAGTGTCGTGCATGGGGGTCACGAACCCATCCCTGGCCCTGTCGGGCCATGCCAGGCAATTCCGTGCAGAGACGCTGTGCTCCGCGAAGAGAGGGAAAGGTAAAGGGGTTAGGGGGCCACTCCCCCACGGAGGGTGGGGTAGAGTACTGGACTTCATACTGACCCATGTCCTCATCGCACTCACGATGAGTGCTGCCCGCTCGCGAGGCAGACATCACGCTCTCAAAAAGTGGAGCCAGCAGGGTGGGGGGCAGATCGGGGGGGGGTAGAACACCGGACGGCATACTGTTGCACGTCCTCATCAGACGCACTCTGAGTGCTGTCCCTTCGCGGGGTAGACATTGCGCTCTCAAATAGGGGCGCCAGCAGGACAGGGGGCAGGTGAGGTGAATCCTGCTGTCGGTTAGACCCCCCCCCTGGTGTGCATGCGGGCGACCAATGTTCCGGGGTCACGTGCCGCACGGAGTGCCAACTGGAAGTCACCGCCGGCGACCATGCCGGAGATGGCGAGAATTGCCCTGGCCTGCTCAGCACCCGCGGAGACGGGGTGCTGGTTACGTTGAACCCCATCGGAGGGCCGGGGGGCAGGACGGCGGTGCGTGAAGTCCGCTCGTTGGGCCGTGGTTCCCTTCGGGGCTGTAGCGGTTGTGGCTTTGCTGGGGGCATCCGGATCTGCTGCAACATCCTTGCTATCCCCGGGGGGATGTCGCGTCCCTTTTCGTGTGGAGGCTGCTCCGAGCTGCGTGTCGGTAGTGGGGTGCGCTGCCCCTCTGGGGTGCTTACCACCACTATGCGTGACGCACGCCCAGGAGTGATAGCTCCTGTGAGCTGTAGGTATGAGAGCGCATGCCTGGACATGGGGAGGGGGGCTCCGGCTGGGCTCCCGTGGCGGTCTGGGGCCTCCAGGGCCGTGTGTGACCGCGCATCCCCTTGCTGTAGCTGGGGTCGCTTGCGCTGTGGGCTCCCCGGCTGTGCTGTGACCGACTGCCGCCTTTTGACCCCTCGGGGCACCCGCGCAGGTGGTGCCCTACGCCGTGACTTCCTCAGCGCCGGGTTCCCTGACCGGTGAACGGATCGGGCCCTGGGAGCGCGTGTGCGGGGCACTGCGTGTGGCGGTGAGGACCGCGCTGGGCCGCTTCTGGGCCCCGCTGTCGCTCGTCGGTAGCTTCCCCCGGTGTTGATGGGCTCAGATTCCCACGAGGACGACGAGGAGAAGACCTCCGGGGTAGAGGGCCCTTCCTCCGAGGTGTATTCCATCTGCACCGGGGGCGACGGCGACGGCGGAGCCCATCCTAGAGGTGCATCCGGGAGAGTTAGCGCATCTACGCGCTGAGACAAATCGCTGGGCGCTGCCGCTCGCCCCGCCGGCAGTGCCGCTTGTGGACTTGAGCCCACTGCAACTACATCAGGTGGAGGCGGGACCGCCTGCTTGGCAGGTCGGAGCAACCGGTAGGGCCGCATAGGGGGAGCTCCAGGGTTGCGGTGTGCTGGAAAGTAGTCAGCCGCAAACAAAGTGGTGCTCTTCTTACCTCCTCCTCTGCCGGTGAGATGCCTGGGGGTGTGCATAGCAGGCAGCAGAGACGATGTGTACTTGAGCTTGGGAATGCGCTCCCTGATGCTGGGGCTGGACTCCATCGCTTCCCGCCGTTCCTTGGCCCGCTGGGCATTTCTCCGTCTCGTGTCCGGTGAGGGGGGCGGTGCCTGTAGCACAGCCGTCCAGCGCAGCTCACAGTACTCTTGCAGGTTTTGTAGAAGTTTCAGCATGTCCAGGCGCCGTGTGAAGTATGGTCTCGCAGACACACCCACTACTGTGGGGGCCCCCAGTGGGACTAGGGAGGAGCATTTGGTAAGCACACCACCTGGTAGCACGGCCCCAGCCACGCTCAGCTTTTGCAAGGTCGCTAGGGCAAGCTTTAGGACCCTTGCCCTTTCTGGTAGCGGGAGGGCAGTCGCCCGATACACAGCCTGGGGTGAGGCCGGCAGGGTGCGCGCCGCGAAGCACTCAAAGTCCATTGCCAGCTCCATGAAGGAGACTTGCCCTTTCCCTGGTATCCAGACCAGCTCGTTGACCCATCGTAGCAGGTCGTCACGAAAGTCGGAGTCCCACCGCCACTCTTGAGCTGTGGGTTGGCGAATCCGCAGCTTCTCCCTGTGCTCCGGCCGCGGTAGCGGCCCGATGAACTGCCAGAATGGGTACCCTCTGCCTTGTTTCGTCTTAGGCTGGTCAAAGAGGTGCACATCTTCCCGGTGTGCCCGCGCCCGCAGAATTTGCAGCACCATACTATGAAAACCGTACATGAAGTCGTGCACCTAACCTTTGGGGATGCCGTGCGACAGGTGTTCCGGCATCAAGCCACAGATCCGTAAGCACGTGGGCCAACTACTGATCTGGTCTGATAGCCCCAGTGCCCTCGCCGTTCTCATAAGCGAGCGCCAGGCACCGGATCGATGTATGCCCCAGGCTGGGCAGGCCCACAAGATGTGTTCGTCGTCTTCTTCTTGTTGCCGCGAGCAGTATGGGCATAGCGGTGTCGCCCTGAGGCCCCTCGCATGCGCCCTGGCAGCCGTCCATAACGCCCCCGTGAGCCAGCCCCGCAGCAGCGCCTTATCAAATTCTGTGCCCTCTGATAGAAGGACTTGACATGCCTCCCTGTCGAGGGCCCCTAAGATGCCTTGAAATTGTCGCGGTCGACGATCTTCCAGCGAGAGCAGGGCCCGCCGCCTGATGGAGTCCCGCAGGATGTGCTTGAATTTGTCCTCATTTATGAGCGTCATGTCTATTTCTTCGGGCACCCCGGGCACATTCCAGACCCACCAATGATCCGCCTGCCTCCAGCCAAGGCTCTCCAACTCCAGGAGGGCTCGTTGAACCGGTCCTGATGTAGTGGGTCGTACCTGTGCTTGCCGAGCTTCAATGCACGACTGCACCACAACCTGAAGGGTGCCTGGCGTGCGCGCCACCGCGAGGAGCCAACATACCCTGTCATACGTGGTTTTCATGTGAGGAGACACCCGGTGTCCCTGTACTAGCAGCACGAAGATGATCTCCTTCGCCCTACCTGGCCTCGAGGTGCCCCACAAACTGTGGAGCACTGCCGTCTCCAGACTCTGTAAATCCCTCCGGGATACCTCCGCCCCCGGGGTCCCCCATAGGGCTGCGGCTTGTACCAGAGTGGCAATGATGTGCGTTCGCCGGCTGAAGCCCCCTTGTGCACCCCTCACTCTGGACAGCAGGTGTATCCCCTTGGATGTCCTCTTTTTCAGGAGCGGGCCAGTCCCCCTGGTCAGGCTGGTACGAATACCCACCCCCAGCGAGCGGAATTTAGCTTGGAGGGGGAGTGAGATCCCTTGGAGTACCGTGTGTTTGCGGGCAATTTCCTTGGATTGTCGTACTTGTATGGACAGTGACTTCTTGGGGTTCACTTTTTGCAGGGTGAGAGCCAGCCACTCATCAGTGAGCTGCATCACCGGCGCCATGTATTGGCCCTCAGATCGCAGCGGATACGTGTCATCTGCGTAGCCCATGGACCCGACCTGGATTGTGCCCGCCTCTTGTGGCTGGGGTTGAGCACCCCTAAGCTTCACTGGGCTGTGGGGCGGGGACTCCCCCGATGCTGCCATTTCGTCTTCCACCAGCCCATCGCGTTCGGGCTCAGATTCGGAGGAGGGGTGTGGCGGCTGCGATTGCTGAGGCGGAGGTGGAGGTCCATGGCCACATGTGCAGGGGTTGGAGTGTTCCCAATATTCAAACTGGTCAATCCCCGAGCCGAAGGTCTTCATAACGCACCTGCTCGGGGCCGGTGGTGGCCGAAGGCGGGACACCGCGGTGGACGGGGAGGGTTTGCGTCTGTATCTCAGCTCCTTGGGCTCTTCCAGCTTGGGCGGTATGGGCGGCAGGCTGTGTACCGTCACTGAGATAGCTCCTTCCAGCTCGTCCACGGCACGCATCCAGACTGTGGTGAGCATGTTGATCATGAGTACGCTCATGGCGCACCCTTGCAGTACGCCGTTCGTGGCGTGAAAAAAGGAGCCCAGCGCCCCGTTTATTTTGAACGCCCTGTGTAGTTGTTGATACATGGCCTCCAATGCCGCCTGCGGTTTGGGGTCCAGGCCGAACTCTCGTGCCATCCGGAAGGAGATTTGTTGTGGTATCAAATCAAAACACTTCACATAGTCAGTGCCAGCGCCAGATAATGCCTGCTTCAGATAATGCCTGGCCACAGTGTGCATGTCAATGTATGGGCCAGTTTACAGCATCTGCACCCAGAAACCAAAGCCCATTTGGCGCAGTGACCGCACCCAGGGTCGGGAGGGAAGATGCACAGGAAGTGCGCGCACCGTACACGGTCGCGGCTCCGCCGCTTTAGACAAAGCATGGGCGCGGCGCCGCCGCGTTTGGACACTTCATGGCCGCGGCTTTGCCGTGTTTGCTGAACAGATGGGGAGAGTGGATTTCCGTACCGGTGGGATACCGGGGGTGACGGCCAACGCCAGAATATGGCCAAGAAAAACTAGCCCAGGGATTGGCACCAGCGAGGCGATTGCTCGGTTTGGGTTCAGTGGGAAGAAAGCCAGACAGCGCCCCATTCGATGTCCAATGTCACCGGTTGAAGAGTATGCCTTCACCATTGTGTCTTCCTCCTCCATTTTGTGCAATTCCAGCGGCTGTTGTCCCTTTGTGGACCGGCCATGCTGCTTCCATGCCAATTTGGTTCAGCACGAGGGTCAGGCTTGCTATGGGGTGCACCACGAAAACCACGGTTCCCACGAAAATGCCAGATTGGTGTGCAAATTTGCTGGTTCTGCCTTGTGGACGTAGCCCCCCTGGTGGTGGGTGGTTTTCAGGGGGGTCACGGGAAAGCTTATTTACAGTTGGACCGCTGTGCGCGCGCTGTGCAGAAGCGCTCCCTTACCCTGGTCAGCCCCACAGCGCGGAGCAGATGCTGAGCACTCTTCATGTATTATTGGAATCCTAAAAGTGCACAGATTCAGACTGTTTCAACTCTGAACCCTTCTCAGCTCCTGTCCTGCTTCAGCCTCAGCATCCCGCTGCAGGGGTGTATAAAAGAGGATAGGTGGGGTGACATTTTTCCTGGGATGTCGGGGGAGCATTACCAGGGCACTTACTTTGCATCTTTTAGGCCTAGGTACCCTCCAGGAATGCAGGGATCCCGATATGCAAGGTTTGCGTTGCCATGTGAGTCCTCGTTCATTTGAGGACCCCTAAACAGCAAGGATTAAATCGCCATTTCAGTCCTCGCTGCTCATGTCTGGACAACTGCTGATGCAACGAATAAGGCTGCCACACAAGTTAGTGGCAGGAATGAGTTGATGCATTTGCATTATGCTCTCAAAAGCACACCGCCACAATGAGATTGCAATGTAAGGAGATGTGGCAGGTCTGGTTTGCGCTGTGCCGGAAGGCAAAGCAAAGCACAGAGAGTCTGGTAGCGATGACCATATGCCTGTGACACGGGGGTACATGCAAGCTCTGTATCTGTTGCATCATGGCGAAAACAAAACACCTACATCTTTACCCTCACCCCCCCATGTCCAGCCCCCCCCCTTGTCCATCCCCCCCCCCGGGGGGGGGAACCGTCACTGCCTAGTTCCAAAAAAAACGTGGCGCTACCATATGTCACAGGATTGTGCCACTGTGCCACCTGGTTGGCTCAGATTATGCCCACCTCCTTCGTTCTGTCCCATTGCACTCCTCAGACCTCTGAAAATGTTCCCTCAAGGCACTATTGTGCCCTATGTCCGTTCCACCGGTGAACCTGTGCTTGCTGTTGTGCAAGGCCCTTCTCCGCATGGTGAACAGTATAGAACCATCACGTACAAACGTGGTGTCGCTGAGGTTGTGCATGACCGCGCTTCCCTGGAGCGCTTGACAGCCGTGCAGACCACCTCACCGCCCCCACGTCCATATGTTTGCTTCCCACTGCTATTCCACTGCTCGTGATGCCCCTGATGGGCAGTGAGGACCTCCAGAACTTGCTGAAGTTTGCCTGCACATTTTGTTCTAGTGTCCTGTTGCAATACATGTGTGTACAGTGAGATACGGACAGGTTTTCAGTGACATATGTTTTTTTGGTACCGCTCGTCACGCGCAAGCACGGGCACAGCCATAAATACTGCAGAGTATGCGCCGGTAAGTGGTTGGCCGGGACCAGGCCCGTCCTTAGTGCGCGTCCTACCCTACGGGGGGGGTGGGTGGGTGGGTCCGAGGCCATTTCTGGCTGGGTGGGTGTCCCACGACCCCCCCCCCCCGTGGGGGTAGGCCATTTCTGGGTGGGTGGGTTTTGGGACCTGGCGCCGAAATTTTTTTTTGCCTTTGTCTATAGAGTGGTGGTGAAAAAAATTTTCATGGGTGGGTGGGTTGGCGGGCTGGAGCCACCCCCCCCCCCCCCCCGTGGGGGTAGGCCATTTCTGGGTCGGTGGGTCGGCCGGAAATTCTGGGTAGGTGGGTCTCCCAATTAACCCCCCCCCCCCTCCCGTATGTAAGCCCAGGCCTGGCCGGGACTGGTGTCCACCCCCCCCCCCCCGGGGTAATCTTTTTTTTAGATGCGCTAAAATTTAAGAAAAGTGCTAAAATTTAAGTCAAAACAGCTAAAAAATGAGCATAAACAGCTAAAAAAATGAGCAAAACCATCTAAAACAAAAAGATTTCGCATCTAAAAAAAAGATTCTCTACTAAAAAATAAGATTCCAACGAAACCCAAAAACTAAAAAAAAAGTCATTCGCATGTTTATAAACGTCAAAACAGCAGAATCTTTTTTTTTAGATGGCCAGGTAAAAAGTGAGATTTTGGTAAAACTAAAAGAACACAAAGCCAGGGGTGGGGAGGGGAGGCAGAAATGCAATTCCTAGGGGCACCCCACCGGACGAATCATCCACATTCCCGAGCGAATCCTGCAAAACAAGGTACAAAGCAACAAACAGTAAAGAATGCCAACAAGACCGGAGCAGATGGCTGAGCACTTGCAGAACGCGCTGTTGCAGTACACACTACATTACGTGAAGATGATGTAACCCATTTGATGGCGTCGGGCCACTGTGCAAATGATGCACAAGACACCTTCTTTGTGGAGAAGGGCTAAAATGCCGTGGATTTTCAGAAATGCCAAACAAATACAGAACCAGCATCCCTCCCTGTGTGCACCTTGGTCCGTCCATGTTGACCGCCATCTGAAAATATTTGGAACGAGCAAAATTTGAGCATGGAATTTTGAGCAAAATTGTGCACAGCCAGGCCAGGTGCAAGTGGACAATCAGTTGTGCCACACAACAAATTGCCCAACAGCATAAAAGTGCGTACCCCATTCTTAACCGCATGCCACCACTGGCTCACAATTCACAGCATTCCACGCCCAAATGGGCTTTGGTTTCTGGGTGCAGATGCTGTAAACTGGCCCTTACATTGACATGCACACTGTGGCCAGTCGCCTGTCAAGGAGCCATGGCCGTACATGCGGTTCACAGCGGTGCAGGAACAACCTGAAATTCCCAAACACGAAGCATTCTGTGAAATACATAGAGAAATGTATTGCCTTGGATGCAACAGACACAGTTGCACAGCCAGGCCAGGTGCAAGTGGACAATCAGTTGTGCCACACAACAAATTGCCGAACAGCATAAGAGTGCGTACCCCATTCTTAACCGCATGCCACCACTGGCTCACAAATCACAGCATTCCACGCCCAAATGGGCTTTGGTTTCTGGGTGCAGATGCTGTAAACTGGCCCATACATTGACATGCACACTGTGGCCAGTCGCCTGTCAAGGAGCCATGGCCGTACATGCGGTTCACAGCGGTGCAGGAACAACCTGAAATTCCCAAACACGAAGCATTCCGTGAAATACATAGAGAAATGTATTGCCTTGGATGCAACAGACACAGTTGCACAGCCAGGCCAGGTGCAAGTGGACAATCAGTTGTGCCACACAACAAATTGCCGAACAGCATAAAAGTGCGTACCCCATTCTTAACCGCATGCCACCACTGGCTCACAATTCACAGCATTCCACGCCCAAATGGGCTTTGGTTTCTGGGTGCAGATGCTGTAAACTGGCCCTTACATTGACATGCACACTGTGGCCAGTCGCCTGTCAAGGAGCCATGGCCGTACATGCGGTTCACAGCGGTGCAGGAACAACCTGAAATTCCCAAACACGAAGCATTCTGTGAAATACATAGAGAAATGTATTGCCTTGGATGCAACACACACAGTTGCACAGCCAGGCCAGGTGCAAGTGGACAATCAGTTGTGCCACACAGCAAATTGCCGAACAGCATAAGAGTGCGTACCCCATTCTTAACCGCATGCCACCACTGGCTCACAAATCACAGCATTCCACGCCCAAATGGGCTTTGGTTTCTGGGTGCAGATGCTGTAAACTGGCCCATACATTGACATGCACACTGTGGCCAGTCGCCTGTCAAGGAGCCATGGCCGTACATGCGGTTCACAGCGGTGCAGGAACAACCTGAAATTCCCAAACACGAAGCATTCTGTGAAATACATAGAGAAATGTATTGCCTTGGATGCAACACACACAGTTGCACAGCCAGGCCAGGTGCAAGTGGACAATCAGTTGTGCCACACAACAAATTGCCGAACAGCATAAAAGTGCGTACCCCATTCTGAACCGCATGCCACCACTGGCTCACAATTCACAGCATTCCACGCCCAAATGGGCTTTGGTTCGAGGCACCTGTGGGCACAGGGCACTTGCGTGCAGGGGGCACTTGTCTGCAAGGCAAGGCGCCTATGTATCAGGGACGGGTGCAGCTGTGCCCTCCTCACTTGTGCTTGGAGCCCTCAAGTGTTCACATTGCACTTGTTTGCTGACAGAGACTCGACTCGCTCGCTCACCGTCCAAGTCCCACCAAAAAGGGGGTCGGTGAAAGATATTGTGGAGCATGGGGGCGAAGACGGACAGGGGATAACTTGGATACTGGGCATCAAAAGACTGTGAATCCCATTCTGCAAACCGGCAAGTCTGCTCGAATGCAGCGTGGCCTCGAAATTTGTCCCTGCCATTAGGGTCGTCGCCCATGTGGGCACGGTAATAGTAGCCCTCAAACACAGAATGGTTCTCGACCATCCACAGATTGAGCGGCGATACAAATGGCATGAGGATACTTGCAGCAAAGGCACCATGGGCATGTGGACACAGGTATTCCCCCACGTCGTGCAGCAGCGCGCACACAACTGTCTCGTCATCGCTGCCATCGCGCAGAGCGCGGGAGGCCGTTTGCACACAGTGCTCTTTGGTGGTGACTGGGTACCCGGGGATGCTGTTGCTGGCACCCAAAGACTCCAGCAAGTTCAGCATGCGGTTGGCGATGTAGGGAGGTTCAGCAGAGCGCAGGTACTCACTTTTGCTTTTCATATAATCCTCTTTGGGGACTGTCGCTAGGCTGGTCCAGGTTGGCCGCACCACCGTTGGCTCCGGAACGGGGCAGAGGTTGGTGCGAGGCAGATTCTCACTCAGGAGGCCCCCCATGATGCGGGTTCCCTCGTAGGCCGTACGGCCGTGCGCAAATCGGTAGTTGTCAAGCACCAACAAGTCACCAGGCCCGAGGACCACGTGTTCCGTGGCTTGCGTGTACGCCTCGCGCATCAATCCAAACTCCTCGTCATTGATCTCCGACCCATCTCCCCACGTGCAGTGCATTGGGCGGTCCAACGGCTTAAACTTTTTCCATTGGTCTGACCCATAATTGAAGCCATGGAACGATATTACAGACATTAATAGCCCCACTTGTTTGGAGTACGGATGAAGGGCAAAGGCGGGACGAGTGGTGCAGAGTCGCACTCGGTCCGGGGTCCGGGAGTGAAAGCTGGGGTGTGTCTCCCATTGGTTGTCCCATTGTGCCGGGTCAAAGTATGGCACAGGAGCCTCGGCATGCTGATGGAAGGCATTGCTGTGGTAGTTGTAGACATAACTGAGCCCAAGGTCCCAGAGCTTACCCAGCAAGCCGTGCGGGAGGAGTTGTTGCACCTGCTTCATGTCAGTCAAAGTTGTGATGCCTCCGCGCTCAGCCGCCTGGAAACATCCAAAGGCTAAGAAGGTGGGCACCTTGTCACTGTACGCCAGCTCTTGGTGAGGCAAGATACTGTTCTCCGGAATCACCCCAGTCCGGAGGTCAAGGACATCAGCATTCAGTCGTGGACGCTCCACCACGCCGCCCTCATAGCCGCCAAGCTCAACTTCGCCCCAGATGTTCTTCACTATTGGGAGCATATCATCAGGCCCCTTCATGGCTGCTCGCATGAGGACACGGCCACGGCCCGAGGCCATCAACTCTGAGACACACCCCTTGGGGAAACCGCCATTGCAGAACACATCGCTCCAAACCCGAGCCTGCATGCTGCCACAAGAAAACCGGCTGAAACGGCGGCACAGAAAACAATGATACCCTCTACGCAGAGGTCAGGGGTGGATATAGTGGGGGGGGGGGGGGGGACCAAGGCTCGCTGCGCGCGGCTGGGGAGGAAGGACAAGGCAGGGTGTGGCAAACAGAAGTATGTGACATAGCAGTCGGTGGCGGGCACATCACTATGCTAAATGCATGCAGGGCAGTCCCATTCAGCAACCCCATGGGGTGGGGGGTTGCGGTGCGTACAACGCACCCCATGGGGTTGAAACAGGCTGTCATGGCCTAGGGACAGCACACGTGCTGCTTCCCACATACCCTTGGTTTTGTGTTAACATGGCAGAGAGGGGACTATGGGGGTACTTTTCACCTCCATATCGAGCAGCCGTGTTACCAAGCCTATTGCCCATTCTACTTTGTGGCAAAGAATGGAAACTACTCAACACAACACACCACACCACACCACACCTAACCACAACACAACAAGTTGAAAACGGTCATTTTTGGACGCCAAATTGGCCATACAACAGGGTAGACAGCTGAAAATCACTGGAAACTTGGTTCGGCTGATGCGCATTGGCTCTGAGCTACTTGGATGCCGGTTTTGAGCCACGCTGTCCCGAAAAATACTTTTTATGTGCCTGTTGTTGCTTGGGAGAATCAATGTGGCTCCAAAACTCCAGGCCAGCAGTACACCATAGACCCCATGGGATATTTGGACGGGTATTTGGTAAAACTTAGTACTGGATGAGGTAACACTTAGTAAAATTTGGGAAAACTTAGTAGAAACGAGGTAAAACTCAGTTAAAAAAATTTTAAAAAAAATTCCTAAAATTTTTTTTACTAAGTTTTACCTCGGTCCACTAAGCCCCCCCCCCCCCCCCTCGCCGTTTTAAAAAAGGTAGTCAACACTTCGATGGTAGGTGGTACTTTTGTTTAAGGGCACAAGGCCCCCGAGTCGATTCTCGGCCACTTGTGTTAGTGGCGCCCCACCCAGGCCAAACCATCATGCACACCAATTAGTTGGCACTCGGCCAACATAACAAAATCTAATTGGGGTTGGGCAGTAGAAACAAAATCAGGCTCAAGAAAAGAGTCCTAACAGGGCCATGGCCAACATCTATGGGAACTACTTACAAGTAGTTACAAAAGACACGCTTGAAAATCAAGTGGGCCTTGGTATCTGCATGGCGCGGTTTGCCTCGCACTGTGGGATTATTGGTGCACATCCCAAACAGAGCCGTTTTCAACTCCCCTTGCGGCTTGGTGCAAAATGCTTGGTCATTTCTCAGTTGACCATCAGCATTTTGGGGATATTGAGGAGGCACTGCATACCACTTGCGACGGATCCACACACCACGACGGGTGTTAACAGCAGCAGCAGCAACAACAGTAGGCAAACTAGGACGGGTGTCAACAGCAGCAGCAACAACAACAGCAGAAGCAACAGCAGAAGCAACAGCAACAGCAGCAGCAACAGCAACAGCAACAAGGTTGGCCGTCCAAAATTGGCGCAACTCAACACAAATCTCCGATTGACACAAGATGGACGCATGCAAGGCACAATAAAGAACCTTACATTCGTGGCACGCCATGTGAGGTGTGCCATCACAAGAAAAGCATATGTCAACGGGGTCCACAGATTTGGGTTCGGGGTACATCCGAGCCACCTCCCAATGTACCGCTAGGGTCCTTGGGGTGGAGGCCAAATTTGAACGACTGAAGTAGAAAGTAGCTTCAGCCATTTCACGCAACAACCACAATCGATCTTGTGGCACTTGCAATATGCCCTTGACAACACGCCGAGACAAGCCCTTGACAACACGCCGAGACAAGGCACAATGCAACGTCAAGAGACATGCCGGATGGCAACTGACACCATCAAGCTGCTGGATGAAGGTGGAATGCACGGGCGCAATTGCAAATGCAAGGGCACCGAAAGCATCCAAAATCTTTGACCACTTCTTCCGCTGCTGTGGTTCAACACCTTCTCGCTCGGCAATCAAATCCACAACAGCCGACTCCTCCTGGTTTGCCCCAACAATGTGTGGCCGGTCACACATTGGGTCAAACTTAAGGCAGAGGTATTCGAGAGTTGGGGCAATCAACAACAAGCGGAGCTTGGCGTTGTGGATCCCCGAGAATGCAGGGGTTACGTAGCAATTCCGCCCTCTTTTGGGCCCCCGAGAAGGCAGATGTGAGGTAGCCACTTCTGATTTTCTCCCCGAGCTTGGCGTTGGGGATCCCCGAGAATGCAGGGGTTACGTAGCAATTCCGCCTTCTTTTGAACCCCTGAGAAGGCAAGGGTGAGGTAGCCACATCTGATTTTCTTCCCGCGCTTGGCATTGGGGATCCCCGCGAATGCAGGGGTTACGTAGCAATTCTGCCCTCTTTTGGGCCCCAGAGAAGGCAGGGGTGAGGTAGCCGGTGGCTACCTCACCCTTGCACAGGGGTTGCCGTAAGAGGTAAAAAAAAAATTCAAAGTGTCCAATACGCCCTACCTCACCAAAGGCCCTGAACTAAGAGACACGCACAACACAGTGTGGGCGCCGCACCGGCTCCTTAAACGCCCACATCCGTTGTTCAAGGGTACAATTGCGAGAAGTGTGCGGTCACACGGGCCAGCAATGCAGGCTTGGTACCGCGCGCTGAGAGACTATGGAGTCTGCAAATGGACTTCAATTCAACCACTGTCCACTCAATCATTGTCCCTTGCTTCATGGCTTTGCACACCTCTCTGTCCACATCGTATTGAAACTGCACTCTGGCACTGCCGTCACTTGTGGGGCGCTGAACCTGGGGGGGGGGGGGGGTGGTACATCTTGCTGCACTATCGGTTCCAAGGCAAGGGAGGGCGCATCTACATCTTGATCAACCTCACTAGCGTCACTTTCTGCATCCCCAATGACGCCATATGTCTCCCAAATCTCATCGCAATTGGGGCTGGAGTCATTGCTCTCTGAGAGAGTCCACAGAGCACGCATTTCATCCGTCACCTCAGGGGTGGGGCTGTCAACTGGGACTGCAAGATCCTTGAACGCCTCAAAATGAAGGAGTGGGCAGTCATCCAACGCTGGTTTTTCCTCTCCGTCTACTTTGCGCTTTCTGTGCGAAATGAAACGTCCCGCAATGCGTTAAACACGGCTACGGGGCACCAGTCCTCTGCAGCCTCACCGTTACACCGAACAAGCAAATTATCGCTACGGGGGGATAAAATCCGAAGTGGCCCACAAGTGGGCAAATTGGCTACCTCACCCCTGCCGTATCAGGGATCCCCACCGCTTCAGAGCGGGGGGATAAAATCAGAAGTGGCCCACAAGGGGGCAAAGTGGCTACCTCACCCCTGCCGTATCGGGGATCCCCACCGCTGCAGAGCGGGGGGCTAAAATCAGAAGTGGCCCACAAGTGGGCAATGTGGCTACCTCACCCCTGCCGTATCGGGGATCCCCACCGCTGCAGAGCGGGGGGATAAAATCAGAAGTGGCCCACAAGTGGGCAGATTGGCTACCTCACCCCTGCCGTATCAGGGATCCCCACCGCTTCAGATGGGGGGGATAAAATCAGAAGTGGCCCACAAGTGGGCAATGTGGTTACCTCACCCCTGCCGTATCGGGGATCCCCACCGCTTTAGAGCGGGGGGCAAACATGAAGACACCAAAAACACCAAAAAAGCGAAGGCAAAAATATTGCAGGCAACTGGGTTTGAACCCAGGACCTCTGAAATCAGCGCCTAGTGCTACTACCGACTAAGCTATGCCAGGCTTGACACATCAGAGAGTGGTTGCCTTACTGAAAAACAAAAAAATCTGAGCGTCCTTATGGCTACCCCTGCCCCTGCATTCTCAGGGGCCCAAGAGAGGACGCAACTGCTACGTAACCCCTGCATTCTCGGGAATCCCCAACGCCAAGCGCGGGCAGAAAATCAGAAGTGGCGACCTCACCCTTGCATTCTCGGGGGCCCAAAAGAAAGCGGAATTGCTACGTAACCCCTGCATTCTCGGGGATCCCCAACGCCAAGCTCGGGGACAAAAATCAGAAGTGGCTACCTCACCCCTGCCTTCTCGGGGGCCCATAAGAGGGCGGAATTGCTACGTAACCCTTGCATTCTTGGGAATCCCAAACGCCAAGCGCGGGGACAACATCAGAAGTGGCTACCTCACCCTTGCCTTCTCTGGGGCCCAAAAGAGGGCGGAATTGCTACGTAACCCCTGCATTCTCGAGGATTCCCAACGCCAAGCGCGGGGAGAAAATCAGAAGTGGCTACCTCACCCCTGCCTTCTCGGGGGCCCAAAAGAGGGCGGAATTGCTACGTAACCCCTCAATTCTCGGGGATCCCCAACGCCAAGCGCGGGGACAAAAATCAGAAGTGGCTACCTCACCCCTGCCTTCTCGGGGGCCCAAAAGAGGGCGGAATTGCTACGTAACCCCTGCATTCTCGGGGATCCCCAACGCCAAGCTCGGGGACAAAATCAGAAATGGCTACCTCACCCGTGCATTCGCGGGGGCCCAAAAGAGGGCGGAATTGCTACGTAACCCCTGCATTCTCGAGGATTCCCAACGCCAAGCGCGGGGAGAAAATCAGAAGTGGCTACCTCACCCCTGCCTTCTCGGGGGCCCAAAAGAGGGCGGAATTGCTACGTAACCCCTCAATTCTCGGGGATCCCCAACGCCAAGCGCGGGGACAAAATCAGAAGTGGCTACCTCACCCCTGCCTTCTCAGGGGGCCCAAAAGAGGGCGGAATTGCTACGTAACCCCTGCATTCTCGGGGATCCCCAACGCCAAGCGCGAGGAGAAAATCAGAAGTGGCTACCTCACCCCTGCCTTCTCAGGGGCCCAAAAGAGGGCAGAATTGCTACATAACCCCTGCATTCTCGGGGATCCTCAATGACAAGCTCGGGGACAAAATCAGAAGTCGCTACCTCACCCTTGCCTTCTCAGGGGCCCAAAAGAAGGAGGAATTGCTACGTAACCCCTGCATTCTCGGGATCCCCAACGCGAAGCTCGGGGATAAAATCAGAAGTGGCTACCTCACATCTGCCTTCTCGGGGGCCCAAATGAGGTCGGAATTGCTCCGTAACCCCTGCATTCTCGGGGATCCCCAACGCTGAGCGCGGGGAGAAAATCAGAAGTGGCTACCCCACCCTTGCCTTCTTTGGGGCCCAAAAGAGGGCGGAATTGCTACGTAACCCCTACATTCTCGGGGATCCCCAACGCCAAGCTCGGGGAGAAAATCAGAAGTGGCTACCTCAACGCTGCATTCTCAGGGGCCCAAAAGAGGGCGGAATTGCTACGTAACCCCTGCATTCACGGGGATCCCCAACGCCAAGCGCGGGGACAAAATCAGAAGTGGCTACCTCACCTTTGCCTTCTCTGGGGCCCAAAAGAGGGCGGAAGTGCTACGTAACCCCTGCATTCTCGGGGATCCCCAACGCCAAGCGCGGGGACAAAATCAGAAGTGGCTACCTCACCCGTGCATTCGCGGGGGCCCAAAAGAGGGCGGAATTGCTACGTAACCCCTGCATTCTCGAGGATTCCCAACGCCAAGCGCGGGGAGAAAATCAGAAGTGGCTACCTCACCCCTGCCTTCTCGGGGGCCCAAAAGAGGGCGGAACTGCTACGTAACCCCTCAATTCTCGGGGATCCCCAACACAAAGCTCGGGGAGAAAATCAGAAGTGGCTACCTCACCCCTGCCTTCTCAGGGGCCCAAAAGAGGGCGGAATCGCTACATAACCCCTGCATTCTCGGGGAGCCCCAACGCCAAGCTCGGAAACAAAATCAGAAGTGGCTACCTCACCCCTGCCTTCTCGGTGGCCCAAAAGAGGGCAGAATTGCTACATAACCCCTGCATTCTCGGGGATCCCCAACGCCAAGCGCGGGGACAAAATCAGAAGTGGCTACCTCACCCCTGCCTTCTCCGGGGCCCAAAAGAGGGCAGAATTGCTACGTAGCCCCTGCATTCTCGGGGATCCTCAATGACAAGCTCGGGGACAAAATCAAAAGTCGCTACCTCACCCCTGCCTTCTCAAGGGCCCAAAAGAGGGCGGAATTGCTACATAACCCCTGCATTCTCGGGGAGCCCCAACGCCAAGCTCGGAAACAAAATCAGAAGTGGCTACCTCACCCCTGCCTTCTCGGGGGCCCAAAAGAGGGCAGAATTGCTACATAACCCCTGCATTCTCGGGGATCCCCAACGCCAAGCGCGGGGAGAAAATCAGAAGTGGCTACCTCACCCCTGCCTTCTCGGGGGCCCAAAAGAGGGCAGAATTGCTACGTAGCCCCTGCATTCTCGGGGATCCTCAATGACAAGCTCGGGGACAAAATCAGAAGTGGCTACCTCACATCTGCCTTCTCAGGGGCCCAAAAGAAGGCGGAATTGCTACGTAACCCCTGCATTCTCGGGATCCCCAAAGCTAAGCTCGGGGACAAAATCAGAAGTGGCTACCTCACATCTGCCTTCTCGGGGGCCCAAAAGAGGGCGGAATTGCTCCGTAACCCCTGCATTCTCGGGGATCCCCAACGCTGAGCGCGGGGAGATAATCAGAAGTAGCTACCCCACCCTTGCCTTCTTTGGGGCCCAAAAGAGGGCGGAATTGCTACGTAACCCCTACATTCTCGGGGATCCCCAACGCCAAGCGCGGGGAGAAAATCAGAAGTGGCTACCTCACCCCTGCATTCTCAGGGGCCCGAAAAAGGGCGGAAGTGCTACGCAACCCCTGCATTCTCGGGGAACCCCAACGCCAAGCTCGGGGACAAAATCAGAAGTGGCTACCTCACCTGTGCATTCGCGGGGGCCCAAAAGAGGGCGGAATTGCTAAGTAACCCCTGCATTCTCGAGGATTCCCAACGCCAAGCGCGAGGAGAAAATCAGAAGTGGCTACTTGACCCCTGCATTCTCAGGGGCCCAAAAGAGGGCGGAAGTGCTACGCAACCCCTGCATTCTCGGGAATCCCAAACGCCAAGCGCGGGGACAAAATCAGAAGTGGCTTCCTCACCCCCGCATTCTCAGGGGGCCCAAAAGAGGGCGGAATTGCTACGTAACCCCTGGATTATCGGGGATCCTCAATGCCAAGCTCGGGGACAAAATCAGAAGTGGCTTCCTCATCCCGGCATTCTCAGGGGGCCCAAAAGAGGGCGGAATTGCTACGTAGCCCCTGCATTCTCGGGGATCCTCAATGCCAAGCTCGGGGACAAAATCAGAAGTGGCTACCTCACCCCCGCCTTCTTAGGGGCCCAAAAGAGGGCGGAATTGCTACGTAACCCCTGCGTTCTCGGGGATCCCCAACGCCAAGCGCGGGGAGAAAATCAGAAGTGGCTACCTCACCCCTGCCTTCTGTGGGGCTCAAAAGAGGGCGCAGTTGCCACGTACCCCTGCATTCTCGTGAATCCCCAACACCAAGCGCGGGGAGGAAATCAGAAGTGGCTACCTCACCCCTGCCGTCTCTGGGGCCCAAAAGAGGGCCAAATTGCTACTTAACCCCTGCATTTTCGGGGATCCCCAACGCCAAGCGCAGGGAGAAAATCAGAAGTGGCTACCTCACACCTGCATTCGCGGGGGCCCAAAAAAGGGCGGAATTGCTACGCAACCCCTGCATTCTCGGGGATCCCCAACGCCAAGCACGGGGACAAAATCAGAAGTGGCTACCTCACCCCTGCCTTCTCTAGGGCCCAAAAGAGGGCGGAATTGCTACCTACACCTTGCATTCTCGGGGATCCCCAACGCCAATCGCGGGGCGAAATCAGAAGTGGCTACCTCAGCCATGCCTTCTCGGGGGCCCAAAAGAGGGCAGAATTGCTACATAACCCCTGCATGCTCGGGGATCCTCAACGCCAAGCGCGGGGAGAAAATGAGAAGTGGCTACCTCACCCCTGCCTTCTCGGGGGCCCAAAAGATGGCAGAATTGCTACGTAACCCCTGCATTTTTGGGGGTCCCCAACGCCAAGCGCGGGCAGAAAATCAGAAGTGACTACCCCACCCTTGCCTTTGCGGGGGCCCAAAAGAAGGCGGAATTGTTACGTAGCCCCTGCATTCTCGGGGATCCCCAACGCCAAGCGCGGGGACAAAATCAGAAGTGGCTACCTCACCCCTGCCTTCTCAGGGGCCCAAAAGAGGGCAGAATTGGTACGTAACCCCTGCATTCTCGGGGATCCCCAACCCCAAGCGCGAGGAGAAAATCAGAAGTGGCTACCTGACCCCTGCATTCTCAAGGGCCCAAAAGAGGGCGGAAGTGGTATGTAACCCCTGCATTCTCGGAGATCCCCAACGCCAAGCGCGGGGAGAAAATCAGAAGTGGCTACCTGACCCCTGCATTCTCAAGCGCCCAAAAGAGGGCGGAAGTGATATGTAACCCCTGCATTCTCGGGGATCCCCAACGCCAAGCGCGGGGAGAAAATGAGAAGTGGCTACCTCACCCGTGCATTCGCGGGGGCCCAAAAGAGGGCAGAATTGCTACATAATCCCTGCATTCTCGGGGATCCCCAACGCCAAGCGCGGGGAGAAAATCAGAAGTGGCTACCTCACCCTTGCGTTCTCGGGTGCCCAAAAGAGGGCGGAATTGCTACGTAACCCCTGTATTCTTGGTAATCCCAAACGCCAAGCGCGGGGACAAAATCAGAAGTGCCTACCTCACCCCCGCATTCTCAGGGGGCCCAAAAGAGGGCGGAATTGCTACGTAGCCCCTGCATTCTCGGGGATCCTCAATGACAAGCTCGGGGACAAAATCAGAAGTGGCTACCTCACATCTGCCTTCTCAGGGGCCCAAAAGAAGGCGGAATTGCTACGTAACCCCTGCATTCTCGGGATCCCCAAAGCTAAGCTCGGGGACAAAATCAGAAGTGGCTACCTCACATCTGCCTTCTCGGGGGCCCAAAAGAGGGCGGAATTGCTCCGTAACCCCTGCATTCTCGGGGATCCCCAACGCTGAGCGCGGGGAGATAATCAGAAGTAGCTACCCCACCCTTGCCTTCTTTGGGGCCCAAAAGAGGGCGGAATTGCTACGTAACCCCTACATTCTCGGGGATCCCCAACGCCAAGCGCGGGGAGAAAATCAGAAGTGGCTACCTCACCCCTGCATTCTCAGGGGCCCGAAAAAGGGCGGAAGTGCTACGCAACCCCTGCATTCTCGGGGAACCCCAACGCCAAGCTCGGGGACAAAATCAGAAGTGGCTACCTCACCTGTGCATTCGCGGGGGCCCAAAAGAGGGCGGAATTGCTAAGTAACCCCTGCATTCTCGAGGATTCCCAACGCCAAGCGCGAGGAGAAAATCAGAAGTGGCTACTTGACCCCTGCATTCTCAGGGGCCCAAAAGAGGGCGGAAGTGCTACGCAACCCCTGCATTCTCGGGAATCCCAAACGCCAAGCGCGGGGACAAAATCAGAAGTGGCTTCCTCACCCCCGCATTCTCAGGGGGCCCAAAAGAGGGCGGAATTGCTACGTAACCCCTGGATTATCGGGGATCCTCAATGCCAAGCTCGGGGACAAAATCAGAAGTGGCTTCCTCACCCCCGCATTCTCAGGGGGCCCAAAAGAGGGCGGAATTGCTACGTAGCCCCTGCATTCTCGGGGATCCTCAATGCCAAGCTCGGGGACAAAATCAGAAGTGGCTACCTCACCCCCGCCTTCTTAGGGGCCCAAAAGAGGGCGGAATTGCTACGTAACCCCTGCGTTCTCGGGGATCCCCAACGCCAAGCGCGGGGAGAAAATCAGAAGTGGCTACCTCACCCCTGCCTTCTGTGGGGCTCAAAAGAGGGCGCAGTTGCCACGTACCCCTGCATTCTCGTGAATCCCCAACACCAAGCGCGGGGAGGAAATCAGAAGTGGCTACCTCACCCCTGCCGTCTCTGGGGCCCAAAAGAGGGCCAAATTGCTACTTAACCCCTGCATTTTCGGGGATCCCCAACGCCAAGCGCGGGGAGAAAATCAGAAGTGGCTACCTCACACCTGCATTCGCGGGGGCCCAAAAAAGGGCGGAATTGCTACGCAACCCCTGCATTCTCGGGGATCCCCAACGCCAAGCACGGGGACAAAATCAGAAGTGGCTACCTCACCCCTGCCTTCTCTAGGGCCCAAAAGAGGGCGGAATTGCTACCTACACCTTGCATTCTCGGGGATCCCCAACGCCAATCGCGGGGCGAAATCAGAAGTGGCTACCTCAGCCATGCCTTCTCGGGGGCCCAAAAGAGGGCAGAATTGCTACATAACCCCTGCATGCTCGGGGATCCTCAACGCCAAGCACGGGGAGAAAATGAGAAGTGGCTACCTCACCCCTGCCTTCTCGGGGGCCCAAAAGATGGCAGAATTGCTACGTAACCCCTGCATTTTTGGGGGTCCCCAACGCCAAGCGCGGGCAGAAAATCAGAAGTGACTACCCCACCCTTGCCTTTGCGGGGGCCCAAAAGAAGGCGGAATTGTTACGTAGCCCCTGCATTCTCGGGGATCCCCAACGCCAAGCGCGGGGACAAAATAAGAAGTGGCTACCTCACCCCTGCCTTCTCAGGGGCCCAAAAGAGGGCAGAATTGGTACGTAACCCCTGCATTCTCGGGGATCCCCAACCCCAAGCGCGAGGAGAAAATCAGAAGTGGCTACCTGACCCCTGCATTCTCAAGGGCCCAAAAGAGGGCGGAAGTGGTATGTAACCCCTGCATTCTCGGGGATCCCCAACGCCAAGCGCGGGGAGAAAATCAGAAGTGGCTACCTGACCCCTGCATTCTCAAGCGCCCAAAAGAGGGCGGAAGTGATATGTAACCCCTGCATTCTCGGGGATCCCCAACGCCAAGCGCGGGGAGAAAATGAGAAGTGGCTACCTCACCCGTGCATTCGCGGGGGCCCAAAAGAGGGCAGAATTGCTACATAATCCCTGCATTCTCGGGGATCCCCAACGCCAAGCGCGGGGAGAAAATCAGAAGTGGCTACCTCACCCTTGCCTTCTCTGGGGCCCAAAAGAGGGCGGAATTGCTACGTAACCCCTGCATTCTCGGGAATCCACAACGCCAGCGCGGGCAGAAAATCAGAAGTGGCTACCTCACCCTTGCGTTCTCGGGTGCCCAAAAGAGGGCGGAATTGCTACGTAACCCCTGTATTCTTGGTAATCCCAAACGCCAAGCGCGGGGACAAAATCAGAAGTGCCTACCTCACCCCCGCATTCTCAGGGGGCCCAAAAGAGGGCGGAATTGCTACGTAACCCCTACATTCTCGGGGATCCCTGATGCCAAGCGCGGGGTCAAAAATCAGAAATGGCTACCTCACCCCTGCCTTCTCGGGGGCCCAAAAGAGGGCGGAATTGCTACGTAACCCTGGCATTCTCGGGGATCCCCAACGCCAATCGCGAAGAGGAAATCAGAAGTGGCTACCTCACCCTTGCCTTCTCTGGGGCCCAAGAGAGGACAGAATTGCTACGTAACCCCTGCGTTCTCGGGGATCCCCAACGCCAACCGCGGGGAGAAAATCAGAAGTGGCTACCTCACCCTTGCCTTTTCGGGGGGCCCAAAAGAGGGCGGAATTGCTACGCAACCCTCAGATTCTGGGGAATCCCCAAAGCTCATCACGAGAGCATCAGAAGTGACTACCTCACCCGTGCCTTCTCGGGGGCCGAAAAGGAAGAGGAATTGCTACGTAACCCCTGCATTCTCGAGGATCCCCAAAGCCAAGCGCGGGGACAAAAATTAAGAGTGGCTACCTCGGGCCCTGCCTTCTCGGGGGCCCAAAAGACGGCGGAATTGCTATGTAACCCCTGCATTCTCGAAAATCCCCAACGCCAAGCGCGGGGACAAAAATCAGAAGTGGCTAACACCCCTGCCTTCTCTGGGGCCCAAAAGAGGGCCCCAACGCCAAGCGCGGGGTAAAAAATGAGAAATGGCTACCTCACCCCTGCCTTCTCTGGGGCCCAAAAGAAGGCGGAATTGCTACGTAACCCCTGCATTCTCGGGGATCCCCAACGCCAATCGCGAAGAGAAAATCAGAAGTGGCTACCTCACCCTTGCCTTCTCTGGGGCCCAAGAGAGGACAGAATTGCTACGTAACCCCTGCACTCTCGGGAATCCACAACCCCCGCATTCTTGGGGGTCCCCAACGCCAGGCGCGGGGAGAAAATCAGAAGTGATTACCCCACCCTTGCCTTTGCGGGGGCCCAAAAGAAGGCGGAATTGCTACGTAACCCCTGCATTCTCGGGGATCCCCAACGCCAAGCGCGGGGACAAAATCAGAAGTGGCTACCTCACCCCTGCCTTTTCAGGGGCCCAAAAGAGGGCAGAATTGCTACATAACCCCTGCATTCTCGGGGATCCCCAACACTAAGCGCGAGGAGAAAATCAGAAGTGGCTACCTCACCCCTGCCTTCTCCGGGGCCCAAAAGAGGGCGGAAGTGCTACGTAACCCCTGTATTCTCGGGGATCCCCAACACCAAGCGCCAAGTGAAAATCAGAAGTGGCTACCTCACCCCTGCCTTCTCTGGGGCCCAAAAGAGGGCCAAATTGCTACGTAACCCCTGCATTCTCGGGGATCCCCAGCGCCAAGCTAGGGGACAAAATCAGAAGTGGCTACCTCACCCCTGCATTCTCAGGGGCCCAAAAGAGGGCGGAATTGCTACGTAACCCCTGCATTCTCTGGTATCCCCAACGCCAAGCGCGGGGTCAAAAATCAGAAATGGCTACCTCACCCCTGCCTTCTCTGGGGCCCAAAAGAGGGCAGAAGTGCTACGTAACCCCTACATTTCCGGGGATCCCCAACGCCAAGCGCGGGGAGAAAATCAGAAGTGGCTACCTCACCCCTGCCTTCTTCGGGGCCCAAAAGAGGGCGGAATTGCTACGTAACCCCTGCATTCTCGGGGATCCCCAACGCCAAGCGCGGGGTCAAAAATCAGAAATGGCTACCTCACCCCTGCTTTCTCGGGGGCCCAAAAGAGGGCAGAAGTGCTACGTAACCCCTGCATTCTCGGGGATCCCCAACGCCAATCGCGAAGAGGAAATCAGAAGTGGCTACCTCACCCTTGCCTTCTCTGGGGCCCAAGAGAGGACAGAATTGCTACGTAAGCCCCGCATTCTTGGGGGTCCCCAACGCCAAACGCGGGGACAAAATCAGAAGTGAATACCTCACGCCTGCCTTCTCGGGAGCCGAAAAGAGGGCGGAAGTGCTACGTGATCCCTGCATGCTCGGGGATCCCCAACGCCAAGCGCAGGGAGAAAATCAGAAGTGGCTACCTCACCCCTGCCTTCTCAGGGGCCCAAAAGAAAGCAGAAATGCTACGTGACCGCGGCATTCTTGGGGACCCCCAACGCCAAGCTCGGGGAAAAAAGCAAAAGTGGGCGGAATTGCTGCGTAACCCCTGCATTTTTGGGGGTCCCCAACGCCAAGCGCGGGGAGAAAATCAGAAGTGACTACCCCAACCTTGCCTTTGCGGGGGCCCAAAAGAAGGCGGAATTGCTACATAACCCCTGCATTCTCGGGGATCCCCAACGCCAAGCGCGGGGACAAAATCAGAAGTGGCTACCTCACCCCTGCCTTCTCAGGGGCCCAAAAGAGGGCGGGATTGCTGTGTAACCCCTGCATTCTCGGGGATCCCCAACCCTAAGCGCGAGGAGAAAATCAGAAGTGGCAACCTCACCCCTGCCTTCTCAGGGGCCGAAAAGAGGGCGGAATTGCTACGTAACCCCTGCATTCTCGGGGATCCCCAACGCCAAGCGCAGGGAGAAAATCAGAAGTGGCTACCTCACCCCTGCCTTCTCAGGGGCCCAAAAGAAAGCAGAAATGCTACGTGACCGCGGCATTCTTGGGGACCCCCAACGCCAAGCTCGGGGAAAAAAGCAAAAGTGGGCGGAATTGCTGCGTAACCCCTGCATTTTTGGGGGTCCCCAACGCCAAGCGCGGGGAGAAAATCAGAAGTGACTACCCCAACCTTGCCTTTGCGGGGGCCCAAAAGAAGGCGGAATTGCTACATAACCCCTGCATTCTCGGGGATCCCCAACGCCAAGCGCGGGGACAAAATCAGAAGTGGCTACCTCACCCCTGCCTTCTCAGGGGCCCAAAAGAGGGCGGGATTGCTGTGTAACCCCTGCATTCTCGGGGATCCCCAACCCTAAGCGCGAGGAGAAAATCAGAAGTGGCAACCTCACCCCTGCCTTCTCAGGGGCCGAAAAGAGGGCGGAACTGCTACGTAACCCCTGCATTCTCGGGGATCCCCAACGCCAACCGCGGGGAGAAAAACAGAAGTGGCTACCTCACGCTTGCCTTCTCTGAGGCCCAAGAGAGACGCAACTGCTACGAAACCCCTGCATTCTTGGGGGTCCCCAACGCCAAGCGTGGGGACAAAATCAGAAGTCAATACCCCACCCGTGCCTTCTCAGGAGCCCAAAAGAGGGCAGAAGTGCTACGTAACCCCTGCATGCTCGGGGATCCCCAACGCCAAGCGCAGGGAGAAAATGAGAAGTGGCTATCTCACCCCTGCCTTCTCGGGGGCCCTAAAGATGGCGGAAATGCTACGTAACCCCTGCATTCTCGGGGACCCCCAACGCCAAGCTCGGGGACAAAAGCAGAAGTGGGCAGAATTGCTGCGTAACCCCTGCATTTTTGGGGGTCCCCAACGCCAAGCGCGGGAAGAAAATCAGAAGTGACTACCCCACCCTTGCCTTTGCGGGGGCCCAAAAGAAGGCGGAATTGCTACGTAAGCCCTGCATTCTCGGGGATCCCCAACGCCAAGCGCGGGGAGAAAATCAGAAGTGACTACCTCACCCTTGCCTTTCCGGGGACCCAAAAGAGGGCAGAATTGCTACGCAACCCCTACATTCCCGGGGATCCCCAACGCCAAGCTCGGGGAGAAAATCAGAAGGGGCTACCTCACCCTTGCCTTCTCGGGGGCCCAAAGAAGGGCAGAATTGCTACGTAACCCCTGCGTTCTCGGGGATCCCCAACGCCAACCGCGGGGAGAAAAACAGAAGTGGCTACCTCACGCTTGCCTTCTCTGGGGCCCAAGAGAGACGCAACTGCTACGTAACCCCTGCATTCTTGGGGGTCCCCAACGCCAAGCGTGGGGACAAAATCAGAAGTCAATACCCCACCCGTGCCTTCTCAGGAGCCCAAAAGAGGGCAGAAGTGCTACGTAACCCCTGCATGCTCGGGGATCCCCAACGCCAAGCGCAGGGAGAAAATGAGAAGTGGCTATCTCACCCCTGCCTTCTCGGGGGCCCTAAAGATGGCAGAATTGCTACGTAACCCCTGCATTCTCGGGGACCCCCAACGCCAAGCTCGGGGACAAAAGCAGAAGTGGGCGGAATTGCTGCGTAACCCCTGCATTTTTGGGGGTCCCCAACGCCAATCGCAGGGAGAAAATCAGAAGTGACTACCCCACCCTTGCCTTTGCGGGGGCCCAAAAGAAGGCGGAATTGCTCCGTAACCCATGCATTCTGGGGGATCCCCAACGCCAAGCGCGGGGAGAAAATCAGAAGTGACTACCTCCCCCTTGCCTTTCCGGGAACCCAAAAGAGGGCAGAATTGCTACGTAACCCCTGCATTCTCGGGTATCCCCAACGCCAAGCGCGGCGACAAAATCAGAAGTGGCTACCTCACCCTTGCCTTCTGTGGGGCCCAAAAGAGGGCGGAATTGCTACGTAACCCCTGCATTCTCGGGGATCCCAAACGCCAAGCGCGGGGAGAAAATCAGAAGTGGCTACCACACCCCTGCCTTCTCTGGGGCCCAAAAGAGGGCCAAATTGCTACGTAACCCCTACATTCACGGGGATCCCCAACGCCAAGCGCGGGAAGAAAATCAGAAGTGGCTACCTCACCCCTGCCTTCTTGGGGGCCCAAAAGAGGGCGGAATTGCTACGTAACCCCTGCATTCACGGGGATCCCCAACACCAAGCACGGGGAGAAAATCAGAAGTGACTACCCCACCCTTGCCTGCGGCGGCCCCAAAGAGGGCGGGATTGCTACGTAACCCCTGCATTCTCGGGGATCCGCAACGCGAAACGCGGGGAGAAAATCAGAAGTGACTACCTCACCCTTGCCTTCTCGGGGGCCCAAAAGAGGGCAGAATTGCTACGTAACCCCTGCATTCTCGGGGATCCCCTGTCCTCGCTTGGGTGGCAGGTGGGGACCATGTTCACTCTCATCCATACACGGTATGTGTTCTGCGTAACCATCGTGCTCGGGAATATTGGAAGATCGGATCACTTGGATTACCCTGGTTTTAGACATTCATAAGCGTCAGCGACAACTCAGAGTCAGAATTTACTCTTCCCCGTTTTTCTGCCTTGGTAATCTCCTTGCATCTGACCACTTCTATTTTTTCCTTATTTTTCATCAGCATAGAAGATAATACTTCTTGATGAGTGCTTGTCCTTCCTTGTCAAACTCCATTTGTCCCTGTCTGTCAAAAGCACTGATGGTTTGATGAAAAAGAAGCATACACTAAAAAAACGGAGCACATACAAATACCGGGCCGGGCTACCCCCCCCCCCCGGGGACACTGCTGAAAAATGTGGTTCCTAAACTTTCCAGAGGGGGGTAGGGGGGGTTGTGGGGTTATGGGGGGGGGGGGTGTCAAGCCTCACAGGTAAGCGCCCCTCGTGGGCGGGGAGCAAGCGACCCAGAAAAAGAGTGGATCTTGTGGGAATTCGCAAAAAGGTAGAAATGGGTGAAACAGGGTGTAAATCCAAGCATGCGGGGGGGGGGGGGGTCAAAATCAAACTTGCTTCATCACCCGTGCTGTCACGGGGTCCCCGCACACACCACGTTCCCCCACAGGTGCCCAGGGAATCGCCCAGAGCACTTTTTTGACCACTTCGAAAATTTGCGGCATTCGTGCTAAAAAAAATACTTTGCGCAGAAAAAAATTGTCTCACCTTTTTTTTTTTAGCGCGGAGTATCTCTTTTTTTCAGCACAGAATACTTTTTTCAGTGCAAATTGTTTTTTTAGCAAAAAAAAAAATACAACCTTTTTGAAAGCGTTGTCCCACATCACAACGCCCGTCCTCACCAATTTGGGGCTGAAATACGACAACTGTTTTGGTCCCCCCAGGAGTACATTATGCCATATCCCATCCTCTGAATCAGGTGCTTGGGTGGTGGGGGTACCCCCCCCCCCCCGCCATCTTCTGACGTGTGAGTATGCCCTCGTGACCCCTTGTAGAAACGAAAGCTTCCGCGGCAGGACGGGGGCCACCTGCAAATAGGATAGGTTGAGCTCATTCAGGACTAAACCTGTGGATACCAAATAACACCACGTTCACAACAAAGATCACGACCTTCATTTGGGGCCTGTACCTCCTCACCGCATGCACCAGGCAACAAGGAAAGGGGGTTACTGGGTACATACCATGTAAATCCTGAGACTCCGGCTCCCGTAGTAAATGAAATGGTGCACATGGGCTCTGGCCAAAATGAAAGACTACTACTACTATTGACTACCTACTGAGTACTACTTCATAAAATTCAGGCTTTGCCTCTGATCCTCCCAAATGAACTCATTTTGGGGCGGTTGGACATCTGTGAAGCACACCTTGGGAGAGGGGTAGGGGGGTGCAGTAGCACTCCGTCTAAACCCCCCTGTGCATCTTTTTCGGAAATACAGGCCAATCATAAAAATCTGTTTTCTAGGGCAGAATCTTTTTGTTAGTGTGGACTCCTTTTTTTCTTGCCGCCAACTCTTTTTTTTTGGCGCAAATTCTTTTTTTTTTTTACAGAAGGTTCTAATCTTTTGGAAAAAATATGACAAATAAGATTTCGCGCATAAAAAAGAAGCTTGGACCCTCTGAGGGACACCGCGCGACAGCAGGCGGACCGCCCTCACAACTTGAGACGCACACACACATGCCCTTCCGGGGGGCAGCCCTCACGCATCTCTGTGCGCCCTGGACAACGTGCCTCTTGGTGCATCACATACCGCCAACCATGCATGTAAATGTTGTGCACCTCAACAGTTCCACCGAATAGACAGCTTCTGACAACTTATAACAGCTTATAACAACTTATAACAGCTTATAACAACTTATAACAGATCATAACAACTTATAACAGCGTATAACAACTTATAACGGATCATAACAGTGGATCACAGCTGATGACAGTATGAAAACTTATAACAGCTGATGACAGCTTATGATAGCTTATGACGGGTGACATAGCGTTTCCGGGGCCGCGTGAAGGGGCAAAACAACAACACAGCTGTGAGGTCTACCATACATGTGGACAACCAGAGGTGCCACACGCAGATAATTGTTTCGGGATGCAGGCATTCGTTCAAGGCAAAAACTCACAACGCGCGATGCTCCGGTGGAGCGGGGTGCACGGATTGTCAACAGTACCAACAACGATACCTCTATTTTGTTTTGGGGAGGGAATGCACATCCCGTGGGGGGAGGGCATTCATACCCAGAGACATAAAATGGGCAGTTGAGGCAGTTGGCCAGTGCAGAAGTGGGTGCGGCAATATAACCGCTTATAACCGGTTATGACCATTTATAACAGCTTTTGACAGCGGATGATAGCCACTCACAACAGTGGCCAGATCCCTGAGGATCTGGTCTACAACCTCACCATATGCTGGAGCCAAATCCGAAAGGAAATGACCGGCCCCTCTCCTCCTACATTCAGGCAGCCATGCAGCGCTGTACGCAATACTCACTGTAGCAGCCAGCAATATGGTCACTACTCATTGCCTACATGTGTGGTGGGAGTGCAGCGGAAAGTGTAAGCACAGCACAGTCCGCATTCGTTCGGATTAAACCAAAGCAATATCGCCGTGAGCTGAAGCAATAATAGTGGCATCAGAAACCATGTCATGTAACCGGGGGACGTTGCACAAGGTGGTCATTGGGCGAACGTAAGGGGTCGCTGAGGTCACCATTTTGCGCTTCATTTGCCAGCGTGCATCCGCAGCAATATCAGCAGGTACCCCAGCCCCTGTGATGGTGCACTGCACCAATCTGCGCAACTTGAGGGAAGGGGCGGTGTGATACTCAGCGCTGTGGGTCTCCCGCGCACCCGCTATGGGGGGCCAATACGGTTGGGACACAACCGGGGAACACAAAAAAAAGGCGGGCAAACCGGAAAGCTTTTATTTTTAACCCCGAAGTTCCGCCAAGTGTCCCTCGAGAGTACACGCAGCAGGTGAAACGTCAGTGACAGGGCCGGTTTCGGGCTGGGGTGGACGGGCTTTCAATTGAGGGGGGTTGGGGTCGATAGAGCCCCCTGGCTAGACCCCCCACCCCACCCCAAAAGGGGTTCAATTGACAGGACCCCCAAAATCCTACCGAGACTAACCCCTGGGCCTCGGAGGTGACCCAGACCCAAAAAATTGGCAAAAAATGAAAATGGGATTTTGGGAATCAGTGCGTCGAGGGGGCTCGGAAAAGTCAACATTTGCCATATATTTGGTGAAAAAATTGACCATTTTTAACGCTCAAAAACAATTTCGGCGCCAGAGTTCATAGTAACTAATTGATGGTGCCTGTCAATTGAGCCCTTTTCCCAACCCCCCCCACCCAGATTTTGGGGGCTCTATTGACCCCCCCCCCCCTTCACTTGAAAGCCTGCTACCCCCTGGGGTAAGGTGAGACCTACCCTCCCTATTCCTGCTACAGCGGGTGGCGGGAGGAACGAGTCCTGCGCCTCGCCCCATCCCAAACCGGAAAGCTGCAACTCAAAAGGGCCAACGATTGTTGTCGAGAGACACACTAACTCAGGTCCGCTCAAAAGGCGGGGATGCCTGTGATGGCGCGCCCTAGGATGAGGCTGTGCATGTCGTGTGTGCCCTCGTACGTGAAGGTGCTCTCCAGATTGCACATGTGCCGCATCACATGGTTCTCGTCGATGATGCCGTTGCCCCCCAGCAGCTCCCGCGCCATCCGCGCCACAACCAGCGCCTGCTGGCAGTTGTTCCGCTTGGCCATGCTGATGGCCTCCGGGGTCACCCTCCCTGCCTCCTTAAGCTGGCCCAGGCGCACGGCCATGAGCAATGCCAGCGACAGCTGCGTGCTCATATCCACCAGCTTTGCCTGAACGAGCTGCTTGCTGGCCAATGGCACCCCGAACTGCACGCGCTGCAGCAAGTATGACCGGGCAATTTCGAAGCAGGCCTCCCCAGCACCCACCACTCCCCAGGCAATCGAGTAGCGAGCCTGGCTGAGACAGGAGAAGGGGCCCTTGAGGCCTGTGACGTCCAGCTGGTTGCTGCTGGGCACGTGCACGTCCTCCATTACAATGCAGCCGGTGTGCGAGGCCCGGAACGATACCTGGGGTGGCAAGGCATGGCTAGCGGTGGGAAGGGGTATGAGGGAGGCGAATGGGGTGGGGAGTGGCGGGAGGGGGTGTGCATGCAGGCAGGAGTAGGACAGGGTGGGAACAAAGAGGGAGGAGTGGGAATACTCTTTTTTTTTGGCTCAGACCAAGATGAGCTGGCGTAGCCTGCTCACTTCACAGTACTCGAGGTGACCCCTCGGCATCAAGGTTCAGAGCTGTCCAGTGCTACGATGATCCCACAAATGACTGTGGTAGCGGATCTGACACGTAATGAGGATTAGCTGAGTCTGAAACCAGGTTATGCAGTGGGAGACTGCCACGCCCGTAGGCTTCCCAGTGTGCGTGAGGCACAATGACTGTAGGCTGAAGAAGACAGCGGAGTGAAGATTCAATGCCGAGGTGAATCAGCAGGTTGCATGTCATACACTATCAGAGTGGGAGGGGGATGACATTCACACGATTGGTCAATCAGGCACAATGGGTCACTATTCGCTTGGGGTAGAGCGCACTGGGAGGAGTGGGAGTACTCTGGATTTGGATTTGGCGACCAACGTTCAGGCCCCCCGGCCACGCAGAGGAAGCGCAATGTGAGCCGTGATGCCTCTACATGCCGAATGGGCTGCATGCACATTCCCCCCAGGCATCCCTGCCTGTTCTACTGTCTGCCCTGGGTCATGCTGTTGTGGTCCTTGGGCCCCAGTGGCCAGGCTGGCTCATGGGCCGCCAAGGACAACTCCTGGATATTTGGTAAAACTTAGCATCAGACGAGTAAAATGTAGTAGAACTTAGTAGAAATGAGGTAAAGCCTAGTAGAAAATTTTACTAAGTTTTTTACTGAGTGAAAAAAATAATTTTTACACAGTTTTTTTTATAGAAAATTTTCTACTAAGTAAAACCCCTCCCGCAGAGGAAAAACTGAGCAAAAAAATTTGTTGCTACGTTTTGAAACTTAGTGAATTTCTTTTTTTAAAAAAAAACACTTTTTTTATTCAGTTTTACCACAAAACCAGGAGGACCCATCCCATACCTGCAAGACGTTAGCCACAGCCCTCGCACTGGGCACCTCAAACTCCCTTCTCCAGGTGTGCACTCTCCGGTGGCATGGTGTCACCAGACCTAGTCTCTAGCACTTGCTGCCTGGCAAGACTGGACGGATCCTCGTGGGATCCTCTGGTGCCTGATGCTGAGCCATCCCGCTGCCGGGGATGCATTGGAAGAGAGGAGGAGGAGGGGGGGGGGGGAGGTCTGGCCGGATCCCCTCTCCTCCTATGGTTGTCAATAGTAGATGGTGCCAAAGGCGCTGGAGCAAAAATTTTTGTGGTTGTTGTTGTTTATTGCAGCGCAAATGTCCTGTCAGCCCCAAAACAGTGGAAGGGGAGGAGCGGGGGGTCCCGGGGGGGGGGGGGGGGGATGACGTCAGGTTTTGGATTACACAACATGATCCTGACCTCATGCGAGATACACACTCCAGGGGCCATGAGCAACGGATACTGAGCTCGCATATACCCCCGTGACACGGGCATATGGTCATAGCCACGAATCACAGTTCATTGTTTTGACTTGCCGCACTGCAGCGCAAACCAGGTCAGTGCCGAAGGTTGCCTTGAGTTCGCCGTACACTACGGCCATCGAATGTTCCTTGGGCTGTTTGGGTCAGCAAACTCCACGGGGGAGGGCGGGCTCCTATGATTGTCCGTCAGACGGTCCAATACATCCCTGGTCACGGGGTGATGCAGAGCCATCCCGCCGCTCAGGTGCCAGATGTCGGCCTTGAGCGCAATAGCCCCCACATGCAGTGTGGCAGTGATGATGGCGTGGCAGTCACATCCCCCTGCATCTGCTGGGGACAGATTCCAAGGTTCAAATAACCGCCCCACCGTTGTTGATGGCTCGTGGAGTCTCGGGACATGTTGTACTTTGCGCGCCACACATAACCGGTCCGTCTGACTAAGCACTTACCATACAAGGCACACGTAAGTTGGAGCAAAGAAAAAAAGTTGACTGTGCGCTGACTGACGACAGTGCACTCTCCCCACCCCCTGTCGGTTCCTTCTCCTCCGTCTCCCCTGTCAGAATCTGTCAGGTCAGGGTCAGATCCATATGAAGACACTGGTGATGCCGGTCGCTCTGACCTCTCTTCAAATTTTCTTGGAGGATGTGCCCTGGTGTCCATCACTCTTCTGTTGTGCCATAGACACAGATTGCACCGGGAAAGGTGATTCTGCGCTGAAAATCGACAAACAGGTGGAATGAAGGTCCCTGCAAGATATGGGTTGTCCTGTATGAGCAAGGCACGAAGGGCAAGTGTGTGCCGGGAAGATTATGGGCCGGCGCTCTCTGCGTACCAACGCCGCGCCTTTGTCAATGGTTGGCACAGTGTCATGTCGCTCTGTCTGGCTCTTTTGACCCCTCGTTGCGGGTTCAACCTGGGCGCAAAAAAGCAGAAGAGGCCTTGGTGGCTCTCCCAGTGAAGATGGATGTGGGGAAGCTGCTGACGGTAGGCTTTGATGCGTCCATCTGTGTTAGCCCCAGTTGTGCTCGCAGCCATGTGTCGTCAGTCAGTGCACAGTCAAGTCATGCTACTGTACAGAAATGATTGAGCAACGCTGCCACCCTGTGGAGCTCCTTCCAGTGTCGACAAAAAGCTGACTGCATCTATTCTGGTGTGGCTGGGGGAGTCACACAAAACGTCGGCGGTCATGGGCAAGAGTGGGCGGGGTTTAGATGCAGTGGGACACTGTTTGCAGGGGAAGGAAGGGGGATGAGTGGCAAGAGGTGACTGGAGTGCGCTGGCTCAGGCGGGTGTGGGAAGCAGTCGGAAGAGTGGCAAGCAACAGGAGACCTTGCCCTCGATTTTCGGTGTGGACAAGCCCGGCATTCCCCGTTCCAACACAAACCCCTTCACTTTGCCGTCGGCTTTATCCTTCACCCACACCACGAACACGTCCGCGAAGGGGGCGTTGGAGATCCACATCTTCTCCCCATTCAGCACCCAATGGTCCCCTTTGCGGACGGCGTTGCTGGTCATCGCCGAGGGGTCCGACCCGGCATTGGGCTCCGACAGCCCAAAGCAGCCCACAAGCTCCCCACTTGCCAGTCGGGGAAGCAGGCGATCCTTCATGGCCTCGGACCCGAACGTATAAATGGGGTGCATGACGAGGGAGCCCGTCACGGACCACATGCTCCGGTATCCCGAGTCCACCCGCTCGAGTTCACGGGAGATCAGCCCCGCAGCCACACTGCTGACGCCCGCACAGCCGTACCCTGAGAGAGTTGGGCCCAAGAGCCCCATGGCCCCCACTTCCCTGAGGAAGTGCTCGTCGCGCCTTTCGTCCCGCCAGTTCTGTGTGATCCGAGGCATTAACTGGTCCTGACAGTACCTTCGGGTTTGATGCATGATCTCAGCCTCGTCAGCGCTCAGCAGGGTCTCCAGTTGGAGAGGGTCATCGTGGCGGTATGCAGCACTGCCCCGCCTCACACCACAGCCCCGACCCACAGTTATGCGCGCACACAGTCGCTGCATTGGCCCTTCGGTCCGGGCTTCTGGACTACGCAGGCGGGTGCTGCTCCCTTGAAAAGCCCCTGAAAGTGGTGGGCAGGGGGTTGCTTTGCAACTGCAATGGCAGGGGGGGGGGGGTTCAAGGGGCTCTGCAGGCCATGGCTTAACAACAGGGGGACGGGGCATGCCAATCCACCCACCCACCCACAGCAGAAAAAATTTTGTCATGAGGAGACTGAAAGTTTGGTTCAGGTGTACGTGCCCAAAGAGGGGTGGGAAGAGACTAGGGACAGCCCTGTTGCTCAGGGGCAGAGTCTTGGCAGCAGAGCCAAGGGCATTGCTTAAATGGCGTCTATATGGGAGAGGGGGTTGCCATAATGCTGAGAGTAAAGGGGGGGGGGGGGAGCTCAGGCCAACAAAGGTTTATGTACCTAAAACAGCCTCACATTCCCAACTGCCAAGGCGCTGCTAAATGATGGCACCACGGGGACCCGATGCTAAAACACGGCCATGCTGGAGTGCATCGGGCCACATGGCATGCACTGCCCCGTATCTAGAAGTGGATGTTGCGCAGGATTTCGGTATGAGTGGAAACAACTCCCACAGACACGTTCCAGCCCCTCTTTCCGAATGCTATGCGCCAGACTATGTGTTATTTTGTGTTTTGGGCCATGAAAAATGCGGCCCGAGAACCACAGTGCCATGGGGTCCGTGGCCATGAAACATTCACTGAATCGCTCGGGTTCATCTCAAATGTTCCATTCAAGGTCTCACTTCACTTGCGTTGCACCGGTGTCGAATGTTTTTGTGGGGGATTCCAGGGCCACATGATATCAAATACTATGAACGGTGGGTGGCGCACTTACGCGTTTGTGCGTAGCATATGTGCAGCTACTGCTTCCATAACTGCAAGCTTCGTGCGTGTGAGGCCCACTCATGGAAATGGACAGCTGCAGGGACCGGAGGACAGACGGTCTGCTGCCATGCCTGCAGGTCAGTACATGCCATGGGCCTTGTGTTAAATGAACAAGATACCCCTCCAAGAGAAGTGGTCTCGTGGTCTTCCGTCCTGTGTTTGTGTGGTGCGGCAGTCATGTCCCACCAACGGCCTCATTGCAGGCAGGGCATGCTCCCTTGGAGATCCTATCAATTGGATTCTTGTCCATCTTGCACCTCCATATCACTATTCAACTGGATGATGCACGGTTGTTCCTCATTAGCCGGCCTGGTAAACTTGAACCGTGCATTGGAGTTTGGCGGCGATTGGATTCACCGACATTTCTGCTTAAGCATGTGCAGGCATGGACAAAATCTTCCTTTGGGTGTATCATGTACTGTGCATTGTAACTCCGACAAAGATTGCCGTTGGTGTCGCCACCGAATGACCTTTGATGTGCTAGCCCTGTGGAGCACCAAGGTATCGCACATATATGTCGTACACCATCGATCTTGGGATGTGCTATGCGACTCCGGCAACCACTGCCGTGTGGGCAATGGCTTGTTGCACGTGGCCGTGTAGCTGTTATTCCCTGCCTCTCCGTACAGCACACAATACACAGTCAAACTGCCAGTCCACTCAAGGCGCAGAGGCAAATGTGTGGATATTTGCCCCTTTCGTCGAGGATAGACACAAACATGGGTGGGCAGCCGGACTTTCCACCATCAACTTAAAAGCAAATGACTAAATTGTAAGTACAATCACTACATTTTAGACAATGCAAAGTTGGCGACACATGTAACGCATGCATGCTGCAAAAGGCAGGGTCAGTTCAGGACAAAGACTTGGGTTTACACCAAAACAACAGTTTTTATTCCCTGCCCCTGTGTGCATTTGTACAGCACACAAAACACAGTCAAACTGCCGGTCCATGCAGGGCCCTAATTCCAGAGGGAATGGATATTCCTTCAGTACTCAGCACACCCATAGCTGTAAACAACTTTGCGTAATCCAGGCGACCAAATAATGGATACACCATTTTTTGGTGCATGGCGTTGCGATGCTTCAAAAAACGAAGGGAAGCACAGCCGGCAACCAACAGCGACCTTTTCTATGGAAAAGGCAGTTTCACTGAGCACAATGTTTTGTTGTTTTGGGTGCAACCTCGTTCTAGCTGCAGACATTTTTCCGTATCCACTCATAAGACCTGAAAACTGTGGCCAATTTCTGTTAGAATGTGTCTCAAAAAATAAACCAGATAAAAGACTAAACCACTGTTCTGCAATCACTTGCAAATTTGTGGCTCTGTGTAAACTGTGTGCTCAACAAGCCTCTGGTTGTGCAAGCTAGACCCTATCAAGTGTTGCCACGGGCCCATCACCGGAAAACATACCACTAGTACCTTTTGCGAACAGCAACCCACCACCTGTTGGTTACATGCCCCAAAGGTACAATTCCCCGGTCCATAATACTGCAGGTCGTAAACGCATTCAACCCAGTCGCATTTGCATGAAGCCCTCATATACTACACTGGGGTACAAATGATATACTATGAATACTGTATGCACTCTAACATTTTGCAGAATCAGAACTTTTGCATTCGGTGTTTTGAATTTTATTTCATGCAAAATTTTTGCAATGGCACCCAAAATAGAGAAAAAATACTGTGCGATATTTTTGTGCAGAATTCAGTTTTGCAGAGCTGTTTTTGGTTGACTTGGGTCTTCAGTTTGTTTTATTTTTGCATATTTTTCAATTGTTTGGCCTCCTTTTGGGGGGCATCATGCGTCATTGTGGTGCCAGTAAAAGGGCCCAGGGTACCTTGGACTCTGGAATTGCAGTCCATTCCTACACAGGCATACAAGCATGGATCAGTTGGACTCTGGGATTACAGTCCGTAGAGGGTTCCTCAGCATTCCGCGTGCACCCGCGTGGTCGCGTTGCAAAGGCGTGCTCCGAAAATCGGCACTCTAAGGTATGCAGCTGTTTGCCCCCAAAAGGGGGCATGCTGAAACTAGCTCCACCCCAAGAACGGTCCCCAATGGCACATGCATGATGCTGCCAAGGTCAATGGACTGCGTTCACAGCTTGCTGGGGATGCAATATGGCTGGCCCAGTGCAATGTAGCCCCGCTGGTCGCGTTGCAAAGGCGTGCTGCGAAAATTGGCACTCCAAGGTATGCACTAGGCAAACCGATGGGCAGTGGATACCCCCCCCCCCCCGCAGCTCCCCTGCCACATCAGCTGTCATGTTGAGGGGGCGCCCCAGATAATGCTTTTTTTTTGGCTCAGACTCACAAGTTCTTCGTAAGTGCTCGGCCAGACGGGCCGGATCAGTAATGACAGTGTAAGTACAACATATGTTGTCCCGTGCGGTACCTGGGCCGCATACCACGCGTGGTGGCGGGACATATACTTGGAACTCACCTGTAACCTGTCATCTGCTCATGCAGTATAAGAAACTGCCACGCCACTGGGGCAGCGAGAAGTGAAATCTGTTGATGTGAAAAATTCTGTTATGAGAAGACAGAGAAAAACTTGCCTGGCGTCCCTGGTGGAAGTATGCCCCAGACAGTGCACTAGGGCTGTCACCACCGCCGCCCACGGGCCAGGCAAGCCCCAGCCCTGGGGGGACATGTCCAGCAGCTGACCGCGCCAAAGGCGCGGGCTTTGGCCTCCAAAGGCACATGCTGTGACTGGAAGTGTGTTGCAGGCATGTGTGACTATAGGCCCGCTGAAGACCGTGCAGAGACGAATTCATGAACCTTTTTGGTGGAAAAGGGGTTAGGCCATGTGGCAAAGTGCACTGGTGTGGCAACATATGATGTGCCATGGCATTATATATGGACGAATTTGGAACTGGTTTGTTGACAAACCGGTAGGCCTGAATCGTCCAAAATAAAGTTGAGCAATCTCACCTGCTTTTTTTTTTTTTTTTTTGACTGACTCCAGAAGTTCAAAGAGTACTCAAGACTGTGCTTGGGAAAGTGGGCGTCTCCAGCATATGATACAGTGGATCCCCGCAAAGCGGGGCACATGGCAAAGACCCAGAGTTCACATGCGTATAACAGAGGGCTCTCTGTTGCGGTAGGCAAAACCGCCACGCCATATGGCAAGCCTATAATGCGTAAGATTTAAGGGGGTTAAACATGCTGCATCACGTGTGTGCCATTCCCCACAGGTCTTCAAGAGTGACAAGCTTTCGTCGCTTTGTAGGGGCCATGTCTGGTGGCGGGCGTTGGCCCAGGATGCCGGGTCTTGTGCGGCAGTGGCGCTTAGGTAGAGGGGGCTCCACCCAGTGGGCCGCGCGCTCGGATGCCCACAACTGGCTCATCACCGAAAAGAGTTGGACCCTTCGGTCATGCCGCTGGTAGTGCTGGTCTGCGGAGGTGGTCCACACTCTAGCACGCCGCAGGAGGGTGTGCCAGTGCCGTGATTGCCGCACCAGGTCCTCTAGCATGTCGCGGTATGAAACCATCAGTGAGGCCCCGAGAACGGCACGTTGATGCAGAAACCAAGGCTGGGCCAGATACTGCATTGCCGAAGCTACGTGTTGCGCCCCTGGGTCCGCGGCAGTGGGACAGAGGCACTGGTCGAGATATTTGACCGCCCATGACCGGGTGTAGTACGATTGCGGCCGGTCCCATGTGCGCGCAGCCCTACGGTGGGACGTCTCTTGAGAGGCGCGGCCATCCTGCCGCTGTGTTCTCTCCCGGGGCCCTGTATACCCTACTTGATTGGAGAGGATAGAGTCCGTGGGGTTCGGTCGTACAGCTCGTGAGCGCAGCTTTGTGTACCATGCCGGCACCGCCGTGGAGGGCGTGGGCGGCACCTGTGGGTCACGGGGGGGCATGGTGAGTTGGCCGCGCAGTTGGCATACACCATGTAGGGCGTGGTACTGGTGCTAGGCCACACGCTCCCTGAGGTCTACCCGCATTGTTCGGGGGATGTGGTCCCATAGGGACTGTGGTATGCGAAGGCAGGCAACATGGTGTAGGTCTGCCGCTGACGCCCTGTTCCACCATTCCGTCACCGTATCTTGCCATGGTCCCCAGGTGCTAAGCCACATGTTGCGAAATGCGACTTTCCAACGCATGCAGTGGATGAGTCGTTTGTGGACAGTGGTACCGTGGTGGAGGGGACATATGGGGCATTTGGGGTTGGTATGGTCCCACGGCGCGCCCGTCCCATCCCATCGTACCTGACCCCAAAGCCATTTAACCCAGAGCATACGTCGGTCCCCGCGCATCGGCAGCCAGGATACCCAGTGTGCACCGTCGAGAGTGACAACGCGCCTCCGTTGGAGGATCCATTTCCGCGCCGGAGTGGGGGCGGGCCCGCCGCACATTGCAATATCTTCGGGGCGCTGGGGGTCGTATTCCGGCACGGGTAGGCGCGTGGCCATCTTGGCGAGCAGGTCTACTTCCCCATTGCGTCGAATTTGTTCGCGTTCCTGCGCGTTACGGGCCTCCGTCTCAAGGCGGTGGCTGGGGATCCACTCCGCGGCGACGCGTTTGTGCTGCACTTGGTCACACACTTTGTGGCGGATGTCAGCGTCAGAACATTCGTGCGTGGGTCGGCGGTGTGCGCATTTTGTGACGGCCATGTTGTCGATGTATTGAGTGTCACCGTCAGATGCAATGGCCGCGCCGATGGTTGCTCCGTACATTTCAGCCCTGTAGGACTGCTGTGGGCCCGCCACCCGGGCGAGGATGCGAAGAGGCCCTTTTGTTACTGCTGCGCCCGCCGCTTGGTATTCCGAGCCCGCAATCTGAACTGTTTGAAGGCTGCCATCGGAGTATAGGGACGTTCCGGTTGGCGGTTGCTTGTTTGAGTAGCACGCTATGCCCGCGATGTTGACAGGGTGGTATCCCGCAGGTACCGTGCCTGCCGAGGGGTCTTCGTGGTACCGGTGTGGGGCAATGTAGTGGCGCGTGTGGAGGGCATCCCCCACCTGCTCCTTGCGGGCAGACAAGAGGACGCCGTCATCGGAGCTTTCACTGTCGATGAGGTTGGGTCCCCCGGCCGGCCGCGGCGGTAGTGCTATGTGGAGTGCAGTGCGAGCACCTAGTTGGGTGAGTATAGCCAAGTAGTTGCGAATAGGCACCGCTCGGGAGGGCAATTCTTTGCTAAGGTTGCAGCCAATGGATCCCGGACGTGAACGTAACGTGTTCTGTACCATTGTGGTGAAGCGTGCCCTGTGGGCCCAGAACAGTTGGTGCAACCCCATTCCGCCCAGTCGGTGAGGAGAAGTGACATGGAGGACGTTGTATGATTTGTGAACGTCGACCTTATTGAGTTCCATGCCCTCCGCCATAAGCACAAACCGCAAGCACATGGAGTCCATGGCTTTGAACATTGAGTCGTTGGGGAGAAACAAGGTGCGGTACGTCCACCGTGGGATCAAGATGGTGTTCAGCAGCTGCACCCGCTCGAAAGCGTTCAGTGGCAGGTATTGGTATCGCGTCAGATCAGCTGCGGCCGTCCCCACGAAGTCATCACGTGCCTTTTGTTCCCAGGTTGGATGTGCCAGGAGGTGACCGAGGTAGTGGAAGATAGGGTGTTGCAGCGGCAATCGCGCATCGCCCCACGTGATGGTGTCCCTGGTCGGGGACTCTCGTCGTGCCACACCCTGACGGCGGGAGGGTGGGGCCCAACGGTACACCTGTGTCTTTGAAGGGTTCGTCTTGAGGCCCAGTATGGCAGACAATTGACTGACGCGCTCCAGGACGTGCTGCATCTCCCGTTGGCTCGGGGAGATGATGGCGATGTCGTCGACATAGGCCAGTATGGTGCTGTTGGGAAATTCTCTAGTGAGAGTCTGGTGGAAGGCCTCATACACTAGAACAAAAAGGGCTGGGGACAGGGGGCACCCCTCCTTGATGCCACGACGCAACGGAAAACGGACGTCTCCGTACACCCCCGTGCTGTGCGCGTAGATGCTAGCCACCATGTTGTAGATGCGGGCTGGGGTTCCAATCAACTGGAGTCCGTAGGTGAGGCACTCATGGGGCATGCTGGGGTAAGCTTTTGCGATGTCCAGGAGGCATACCAGCGCACCGTCCCCGTATTGGTGTAAAAGCATCGACATGCGGAGGGCTTGTTGTGATGTGGTATAGCCTCGTCTACATCCTGCTTGGGGGTCGGAGAGCGCCGCGTCGATGGGCCCTCGCAGGGTGTCCAATATGAGCCGGGCTAGAATGGAGTACATCCCCGTGGCTACGCTAATGGGCCGGTAACTGCGGGCCGCCTCAGGGGGGCCAGACTTGTAGATCATGGCTATTCTGGCCTGCAGCCAGTGGTGCGGCACATCGCCGCTTTCCCACACATGGCGCACTGCTATGTATAGGTCCCACTGTAGTTCCCTAGGTAACCACTGGTACAGGTGGGGTGCCACGTGGTCCATGCCTGCCGCCTTGTTCTTGGGTTGGCGTAGCGCTTTTGTGAAAGATTGCCAGGAGGGAGGATCGGGGCTCACTGGTCGTCCTGGCTTTAAGACTTGTGAAAGAAGAGCCTTGGCCTCTTCCGGTCTCCATGGTGGGTCCCCCGCGAAGTGCGGAAGGTGTTCGGCGGCCGAGGTCGTGTCAGGTTGTGGGGTAGTCGTGCGGAAGGGGGTGATCAGCCACCACTTTAGGGCATTGAAGAAAGTAGAGCGGCCGCGTACCGCGCATTTTCGGAAGCGCCGCAGGTGTCGTTGGGCCCGTTTCATATTATTGGTCGCCCTGTGGTGCGCCCAAGCTTGCTGGGCCCTCTTGGAGGTAGGGTCGCGGTGCAACTCGTCAGCCAGCTGTTGTTCGACCACGTCTTGAACTGGCTGTGGGCGGGGGTGTGCGTGTACAAAGCTGGACGCTGCGGCAATGATGGCGTCCGCCCTGTCTAGTGGGTGCATGATGTGATCTTGGTGAGTGGAGTGCGCTTTGGACCATTGGGACATGTGGCGCGAAAACTTGCGGAATAACGAGGAGGGCCAGTGCGACACATTGCCCATGACCGGTGGCGGCGCTGGCCGCGGTCCCAATGGGTTCATTACTGTGACCCTGACTGCTTTGTGGTCACCCGCATGGGGAAAGTCGATGGTGTCCGCAGAGATGGGGGGGTGAATGTCCCATGCCGTGGGAGAAAACAGGACCGCGTCCAAGCGGCGGCCCCGGCAATGTGTGGAGAGATTTTGAGGGCCGGTGTTTGGCGCATGTGCCAAAATCGGGTCCAGCAAGGCTCCGGATTCGAGGAGCGGGTGCCAGTACCTAGTTGGTTGGGAAGGACGTCCCCACACATGGTCGTTGAAGTCGCCCATAAGGATGCCCAGGTCTGGCAATTGTGCAAGCCATGCGTCCAACTTTTCACGTTGGTCCCGCGAAAATGGTCCGTGGATGTTGGCGATGACGTACGGTGTGTGGCCAGGGAGAGCGAGCTTGATGGCACGGGCCTGGCTCCCCATGGAGGGCAGCTTGGAGACATATCTGGATATGGAATTGTGGACGAGGAATTGCGTGTCCGGGTTCTCGTCCCCATAGGTGATGGGGAGGTAGTCATCATCCATAGCAGCCGTCCAAGCTGCATGGTGAGATCCACTACGGAATCGAAACTCCTGTAGGGCAATAACTGCGGGCTGTTCGGCGATAATCTCCGCCAGGAGGTGCCCCCAGCGGCGCCGTGAAAGGAAGGGTCCTCCGACATTGAGTGTCAGGAAGGATAGGTCTGGCCGGGGTGGGGGGCTGGGCCCTGGATTGGGGTGGACGTCGTTGGACAGACGTATTAGCCGTTGTGCTAGATCCCATAGGATCAGGCCCGGCAATCGGGTGCGCGCGAGTGTTTGGTGTAAGGGTGAAGTGTGTAGCTGTGTGTAGGTGTCTTGCACGTGTGGCGGTGTCCACATGGGCAGTCTCACATGGGTGAGTGTCAGTAACAGGACGTACCAGCCCGGCAGGTTAGAGTAGTGCCACCTGTGCCGACGTTGTAGCTTGGGCCGCAAGCGTCGTGGCGTGCCGCTACGACGCCCAAGGTAGCACCATGATGGTAGTTGGACCACAGGCATCGGTGAACACATGGAAGTGACCCGGCTGCTCCATAGCAGCGCATACAAGAGGATGAGGTAAGGGAGGGACTTGATCCATCGTGGTCTCCAGAAGTCCCATGTCTGGCGATGGAGCCGTGCCACGCCCAGTGTATTGGCTGACTTATAATTGCATTGAGGCCGTTTCCTCCGGTGGCAGGGCATCGTGAAAAGCCAGTGCGGTAGCCGTCAGCCTGTGGTCCTCGGCCTGCACTGCCTCCTCAGCGCCCAAGGATCGGCCGACCTCGAATCTCCACCAGTTTGGGTCCACGTTGGTGTCATTGGTTTCAGGCAGTTGTCGGAACAGGGCTTCGGCTTCGTCGGGTGCATCACGGCCCGTCACAGTGGCTTCCCCGGCTGCCAAATCGAATACCACACCATGAGCCAGAACTGCACTGGATGCGTGTTGGTAGCGAATCCTATAAGACACTTTGCCCCGGAGATGCTGTCGTCCGTTCTTGTCGGCATCTTCGACACTCTCAAACGCCCCAAATTGCGCTGCACATAACCGGATGGTCTCCAGCGGGGCGGCTGTGGGTGCCTGGAGTACAATTTCATTGGGGTGTTCTGGCAGAATTGGTGTGTCACGACCTGGTGCTCCAGACCCCAACTGACCGAACCATACGCGTTCATCAGAGTGTACATGCTTCAAAAACAGGCGACCGCCTGTCCAGAGACGCATGGCTAGTTCTGTGATGGGGACATCCGGCGAAATGTGGATGAGGCGTTGGAAGCGCATATGCGGTACACCCTGGGAAAGAACTGCGTCAGAAACATACGCGTGCGGTCCCGATCGGCAGGCTCGTCGACTTCAAGGGCTCCGTAAATTTCCGCCTCCAGGTCCGCCGCGCATTGCACAGAAGAGACCGACGCGGTGTTTCCTTTCCGTGGTTTTGCTTGCTGGATCACGTGGAGATGTGCGACGTTGGTCAGCTCGACAAATTGGGGTGGCGGCTTTTCACGTCGTAGGAGCTCAAGAAAGGCAGACGTATATGGGGCCGGGCAAGTGTACTCGAACAACTGGAGGAACTCGTCCGGTTGCGGCAGTTGCCGCACGCCGGCCCACGGAATCTTGGAGTGTCGCTTAGCTGTTGCTGTGCCGACTTCGCCACTATCATTCAGCTCCCGTAGGAAAGCGTTGTGGGAATCGATGAATGCAGGCATCACCACTCGCCAGACTGTCGGAGGCATCTCCGGGATCGTCCTGATGGCATTGGGGTTCGCAACATACGAGTGCTGGAGGTCGCTCATGCGCATCCATTCGACATCCGATCTGATGAGAATCGCAAGGTGGGACTCGTCCCAGAAAGACTGCCGCTGCCACTGGCTGGCGTTACGATCCCAGCGGACCCAATGGCCAGACTTATCCATGAGCACATAACAGCACTTCCGTCGTAAGAGTCGGACCATGTGCCGACCGTCAAGTTGCAATACCATGAGCGGGTCAACCACGGGGGCCTGCCGTGTGGTTAGGACTATCCACATGTGGACAGGCGGTTGAGACGTCTTGTGGTATTTCTGCAATTGGTTCACAACGGCGGTAAGGATTGAGCGTTGGTTGCCTATCCAGGGGTCACGTTTTCGGGTGTCACCAACGTGAACGTGTTTCGGGTCGGGGTCATTGGATGTGGGCACTGCCCAGAATGCCGTCTGGCCAGGCCGTAGCAGCTGTATAGAATCAGGAATCGGAGGGGGCAGTGCACCTTTGCTGGGTATGGTGCACCCATCCCCCATTTCCACTTCCCAAAGTTGGATTGCATACATTGCGCGGAGCATGGCTGGGCGTGGGCATACCGCCTTCCCGTCGACGTACCATTTGTCTTCAACTCTAGTACCCGGTGGGCCACTGACTTCACACCAGTTGTAAAGGGAAGTTAACCCTTGTCGTACTGTGGACTGCAAGAGGTTGTCCACCGCGTGGCGTGTCGAATCCTCGTTAGTCTTCCCCGGGGTTGTGTCGTCCTGCTCGACCGGGAGTGCTGGTGGAGGGGGCGGTCGTACCAGACCGTTAGGCGAGGTGCCGAGGTGCCTCAGGAAACCAGAACCCTTGTTGGGAGTGAGGTAGGGTGTGGATACGGCACCCTGAAACGAGTCGATCATACCTCCCCTGCCCCGGATGAGCACCTGCACGGTGGCATCCCTGGTGATCCCGCACTGCTGGATGGTCATATGGTCCATCAAGAACCTAGTTGTGGAGTTCGTTGTCAACGACTGCGCGTGTGGAGGAATATTTAGACGGTCGCAAATGGCATTCTTCAGTGAGGCGATCGACATACCGTCACACACGAGTAGGGTCGTGGAGGAGCCCTGATATTTCACAAATATGGGCCATGTCAACGTCTCGTCGTCCTCTGACATGTCGCTGCCACCAGGCGATGCTGGTGTATCTGGGATCGCGAGTAGATGTTCAAGACCAAAGTTCTCTGTGGGATACTGTAAGCCTAAGTCCGTGTCGTCCCTCTCCGCATCCAGCCCATCCCTGGGGGCGGGGGCCATTACCGGGTGGTGCCCTGTAAGCACCGGTGGCGCACATCGCCATGGGCACCCCTTGAGCCGTGGGTCGTAGGCACATACCGTGCATAGTCGGTGCCGTGGGTGGCACGGCAATGGGTATAGTACTGCATCATAGTAGCAAAGAGGGCAATGTTCGATGTCCTGTTGCGGGCAGTCGGAGAGAAGAAGTTCTCCTGTGGGGCCGTCGAGGGAGGACGTTGTTCCTTGCTCGTTCGAGTTCGTCCACGCAGGTTGTAGTGATGGGGACCGCGGTGAGGTCCGCGCGGCTACAGAGAGTGGAAGCTCCGCCGGACAATAGACCAGCTCTGCAGGCAACCATCCCCATTCGGAGTCGTTTGTTCTGGTGGGGCCCGGAGTCATGGATGCCTCTGCCATTATGGAGGGTTGTTGTCGCTCGCTGCGGATTGTGTCATCGGTGTTCAATGAAGGCACCATCAAGGGATCTTCGGTATTGGCCCGGGGATGTGACGTTGTGGTGCTGGTTGCCAAGCTGGGCAGCGGGTCGGCATTGCCTTGTCGGAGGACAGGGATGCGTATTCCGTGGTTGTTTGGTGATTGCCAGTTTTGTGGGGGACTGTGGGGTGGTACTGGGCGCCAAACCCGTTGTCTCTTATGGATCGGGGCGACCGGCGGAGGTGATTCGGGCGGTGTAGCGTCGAGCAGTAGAGGGGCCCTGGTTGGTACTGGGCCAGATGGCCGCGTCAGTTCCTGCGGTGCACTTGCTGTGAGCGTTACAGCCAAGGGGTGCTGATGCGCCGACCGGCAGTCAGTGGTTGCGGGCGAGCCAGTATTTGGGATTCGCACTTGCACCGGTGCATACAAGCAGGGGTCAGTATCCCAATCCTGATTGCCACATGTACTGCAGCGCGGCGAGTAGAAGTCCCGTATGCCACAGTTGGGGCATTGGAGGTCTAAACATCCTGTGGGAGATTGTGGTAGTGGGGAGGCGTGGATCTCCGTGGTCCCCGATCGGAGACTGCCCGGGGTATTGGGGGCGTATGCGCTCTCATCGGTGGGTAGGCGGGAGGTTCCATGGTGCTCCTCCTCGGGGAGTGTGTTGCAGCTTAGGTGACACTGCTGTAGGAGGTGATGGTAAAGGGCTACCAGTGTGGAGATTTTGGTCTGAATGGATGCCGTGCTTCCCAGAAAAAGTGTAATATCACCGATGGTGGTGCTATCATTCCATGGGTGTACCGGGCTGGTTGATCCAGGTAGTGCCGACGCCGCGGCACCGGTCTGCGGTCCTGGATTGGCTTCCACGTCACCATCGTGCACCACGTCATGGACGCACCCTTTTGCTCGGGGAGGGGGGGGGCGGCTAAGCCTTATGGTGTGGGTGTGTGGCTGTGTATTTGTCCCCATAGCCCCGTTTTTTTGCCCGGTGAGGTACCTTCTGCTCTTTGTGTGTCGCCCGGGGTTGGCGGAGCCGTTCCTCTCGCGCTTGTCTTTGTGGTTCTTGTTGCTTGCTCGTGGGGGGGGGTATGTCGAGGGACACCAATGCCCAAACCACGCATGGCAAAACACAAAGAATACGATTGCATGCTGGACTTGATGTGCTTTGAAGAGATTCATGCGAAGAAGGTTAATGCGCTGCCGTGGAGGCGTTGGCCTACCTGCGGTATAGAGCGCGCAACAACCTGAAGGATGTGCACATGCAAGCAACCCATTTAGTGTCTCGTAGCCCGCATGCCCCAGGTGCACGAGGGAGCAAGAGGTCCACAACAAAGACATTGCTCGGTGGTTATTGAGCGTCACTGCCAGGCCCGCTGGCCTGGTGAGTAGTACCTTGGTGTAGGGGACGTTTGTGGTAAATGGACGATGCTTGGGTTCGGTACTTGGCGCGCAGTACGCCTCATCGTGTACCGGCTGCGGCGGGAATGTAGATGGCGGCGTCGGCGAGGTAGGGAACCCGTCCCACTGGTGATGGCCACGGGGGTCCCAAGTCACGGTGCTCGCCAAAGCCGGGGAGACGTCCCACTGGCCTTGCGGGCGGAACCTCTGGCTTACTCCTGTGACAACGAAGAGCATGACGAAAGAAACAATACAGTGCATTACAGGTGTGCTCACTTTGGCGGGCGCAATGGTTGAGGCACGTGTGGACAGCATGACAAGCAAGATAGCGGACACAACGGCGGTCCCAATCCTTTGAAGGGGACCGTGGGGAGGTTGTCCATACGAATGCGCCGAGCCGTATTGTTGAAGAGTGGGCGCTACCTGATCACGGCGGCCCCTGCGCGGGGGCTGGCGTGCCCCGGGCGGAGAACGTCGCCGCGGCGGGGGTGAGCTACGCGAGCGCCCTTGTGGGCGGGGCGGCCGGCGGTATCGCCGGGACGGTGACGTGGAGTACCGGCGGCGGGGGGAGAGGCGCACGCGCCGGGCCGGGTCGTCCCGGGAGTATGGTGGGGGGGGGAGGTCGGGGATGACGGGCCGTGCCGTGCTGTCCTCCGTGTAGTGGGGGGCGGGGGGGGGTGCGCTAGTGAGCGGTGGTGAAGAGAGTGTGCGGATGGCGGGTGGGGGCGATGGTGGCCGCGTGTTGGGTGGCGGGGGCGGGGCTTGGTGTTCCACTTCCGGGTCCATTTGGTCGACGTCAATGGTCTCATGATCACCTCCGACTGCCCGCGTTGAGGGGCGTTGCCGAGGCACACGTGGGGGCGCTGCTGCTGGTGGCCTGGTTGCCCGCGCTGCGGGGCGCTGCTTAGGCGCGCGGGGGCGTGCCGCCGCCGGCGCCGCTGTGGGTGGGCGTCGGATGGCAGCGGGTGCGCGCGTGGCTGGTGCCGCCGGACCGTCGACGTCAATTGGTACCGTTGCGAATGGGTCGAGGGCCCGATTCGACATTGACGTTGCCACGTGTCCTGGCTGGGGCTGCCCAGATTGCTCGCATAGTTCTGGGTGTCGTGCCGCGTATTGTGACCACACGCCTGGTGCAGCCGATGGGGCACGTGACGCATGAGCTTCGGCGGGCGGGGCATTCGCAGGGACTTGTGGCGCCCACTGGCGGAAGTCCTCGGAGGTTTGTCCATACGAATCCACTTGCCCGTCGGGACCGGGCCCGTCCCCGGTACTCGTAAGAATCTGATACATTGCTTTAATGCCTCTGTTCAATGCCCGGCGCTGGTTGGCCGCCTGCTTGTGTGTTCTGAGTACTGCTTTGTTGTCAAACGGGTGGCTTTCAGGCAGAGGACCAACGTTGCACTGAGGCCATAGGCCCTGCTACGGATGTCACTGGGGAACAATTCCACCGGTTGACTGCCTGTGGCGAGGCCGGCAAGGTGCGTGCCGCGAAGCACTCAAAGTCCGGGGACCGCTAGCTAGAAGTCCTTCGCTGGGGGACCTATGCAGAGAGGTCATTTGAACAGATCATAGGGAATGCCTGGATTTTGTAAAGTAGGGCACTCAATCATGTTGGCCAGAGCTCAGGGGCACAATTTCAAGTCTCAGCGGAACCGACGTCTCAAGATCGAGGAAGGGACTACATGCTGGTAGCTGGAACAAATGTCTCACTCCTACCCCCCTGTCCCCCTTTGCTTCTTGCCTTTCACACCCATGCTTCACAATTTGCTGCACTGATTGCCCCCCTTTCACTCCAGTGTTTACAACCCATGCCTAACAAGTGTGTTTGTGGGGCACATGCAACTGTGCTGCAGTGTCTGCCGGCCATAGTGATAAACTCCTAAGAACCCTGCATTCAACACATCCGTTCCTGCATTGTATGCTCATTTTTTGCAGCTTTTGCTGTCTGCCCAGTCAGTCCTAACGTTCAGGTTCCTTGCTCAAACTTTGTTTGGAGGCATTTGTCGGTGCACAAGGCCGAGTGGCATTTACTCAGTGGGTGCACAATTTTGCCCATAATTCCATGCTCAAATTTTGCTCGTTCCAAATATCTTCAGATGGGGGTCAACATGGACGGACCAAGGTGCACACAGGGAGGGATGCTGGTTCTGTATTTATTTGGCATTTCCAAAAATCCACGGCATTTTAGCCCTTCTCCATAAGGAAGGCCTCTTGTGCATCATTTGCACAGCGGCATGTCCCGACGCTATCAAGTGGGTTACATCATCTTCATGTACCCCCCCCCCTTGTCGTTCCTCAGGGGGGGGGGGGGGGTCACTTGGTCAACCCAAAATTTTTCGTTACGGCTCATTGTGTTGTTGTGTGGGTGACTGTGTTGTGGGGTACTGCCGCTTGTATCCTTTGTACTCATGGCAGGACATTTTGCTCACTTTCGCTGAATTAGGTGCCGATGTTAGGGGGAAGTGCACGACCACACACTGCCCAACCCTGGCTCCTTGACATGCGACTGGCCACAGTGTGCATGTCAATGTATGGAAGGAAGGAAATCATATTAAGGAGCAATAGTCCATGGGGCTTCTACCCATTCCAGCCCCCAGACTCACCCAAGGGGCAAGTCGCGCGGGTTTCTGGAGAGCTGCCGCCCTGTATGACAAGAGGCTCCCCCCTCCGTCCTTTAGGTTGCCTCACGTGAGGCCCGTCCATGCTTCATGAGCCCCTCCGCGCTGTTGGAAGACAGAGCACCCTCCTGCATGCTGTACAGCATGGTGGAGTGTCGTGCATGGGGGTCACGAACCCATCCCTGGCCCTGTCGGGCCATGCCAGGCAATTCCGTGCAGAGACGCTGTGCTCCGCGAAGAGAGGGAAAGGTAAAGGGGTTAGGGGGCCACTCCCCCACGGAGGGTGGGGTAGAGTACTGGACTTCATACTGACCCATGTCCTCATCGCACTCACGATGAGTGCTGCCCGCTCGCGAGGCAGACATCACGCTCTCAAAAAGTGGAGCCAGCAGGGTGGGGGGCAGATCGGGGGGGGTAGAACACCGGACGGCATACTGTTGCACGTCCTCATCAGACGCACTCTGAGTGCTGTCCCTTCGCGGGGTAGACATTGCGCTCTCAAATAGGGGCGCCAGCAAGAGAGGGGGCAGGTGAGGTGAATCCTGCTGTCGGTTAGACCCCCCCCCCTGGTGTGCATGCGGGCGACCAATGCTCCGGGGTCACGTGCCGCACGGAGTGCCAACTGGAAGTCACCGCCGGCGACCATGCCGGAGATGGCGAGAATTGCCCTGGCCTGCTCAGCACCCGCGGAGACGGGGTGCTGGTTACGTTGAACCCCATCGGAGGGCCGGGGGGCAGGACGGCGGTGCGTGAAGTCCGCTCGTTGGGCCGTGGTTCCCTTCGGGGCTGTAGCGGTTGTGGCTTTGCTGGGGGCATCCGGATCTGCTGCAACATCCTTGCTATCCCCGGGGGGATGTCGCGTCCCTTTTCGTGTGGAGGCTGCTCCGAGCTGCGTGTCGGTAGTGGGGTGCGCTGCCCCTCTGGGGTGCGTACCACCACTATGCGTGACGCACGCCCAGGAGTGATAGCTCCTGTGAGCTGTAGGTATGAGAGCGCATGCCTGGACATGGGGAGGGGGGCTCCGGCTGGGCTCCCGTGGCGGTCTGGGGCCTCCAGGGCCGTGTGTGACCGCGCATCCCCTTGCTGTAGCTGGGGTCGCTTGCGCCGTGGGCTCCCCGGCTGTGCTGTGACCGACTGCCGCCTTTTGACCCCTCGGGGCACCCGCGCAGGTGGTGCCCTACGCCGTGACTTCCTCAGCGCCGGGTTCCCTGACCGGTGAACGGATCGGGCCCTGGGAGCGCGTGTGCGGGGCACTGCGTGTGGCGGTGAGGACCGCGCTGGGCCGCTTCTGGGCCCCGCTGTCGCTCGTCGGTAGCTTCCCCCGGTGTTGATGGGCTCAGATTCCCACGAGGACGACGAGGAGAAGACCTCCGGGGTAGAGGGCCCTTCCTCCGAGGTGTATTCCATCTGCACCGGGGGCGACGGCGACGGCGGAGCCCATCCTAGAGGTGCATCCGGGGGGGTTAGCGCATCTACGCGCTGAGACAAATCGCTGGGCGCTGCCGCTCGCCCCGCCGGCAGTGCCGCTTGTGGACTCGAGCCCACTGCAGCTACATCAGGTGGAGGCGGGACCGCCTGCTTGGCAGGTCGGAGCAACCGGTAGGGCCGCGTAGGGGGAGCTCCAGGGTTGCGGTGTGCTGGAAAGTAGTCAGCCGCAAACAAAGTGGTGCTCTTCTTACCTCCTCCTCTGCCGGTGAGATGCCTCGGGGTGTGCATAGCAGGCAGCAGAGACGATGTGTACTTGAGCTTGGGAATGCGCTCCCTGATGCTGGGGCTGGACTCCATCGCTTCCCGCCGTTCCTTGGCCCGCTGGGCATTTCTCCGTCTCGTGTCCGGTGAGGGGGGGCGGTGCCTGTAGCACAGCCGTCCAGCGCAGCTCACAGTACTCTTGCAGGTTTTGTAGAAGTTTCAGCATGTCCAGGCGCCGTGTGAAGTATGGTCTCGCAGACACACCCACTACTGTGGGGGCCCCCAGTGGGACTAGGGAGGAGCATTTGGTAAGCACACCACCTGGTAGCACGGCCCCAGCCACGCTCAGCTTTTGCAAGGTCGCTAGGGCAAGCTTTAGGACCCTTGCCCTTTCTGGTAGCGGGAGGGCAGTCGCCCGATACACAGCCTGGGGTGAGGCCGGCAGGGTGCGCGCCGCGAAGCACTCAAAGTCCATTGCCAGCTCCATGAAGGAGACTTGCCCTTTCCCTGGTATCCAGACCAGCTCGTTGACCCATCGTAGAAGATCGTCACGAAAGTCGGAGTCCCACCGCCACTCTTGAGCTGTGGGTTGGCGAATCCGCAGCTTCTCCCTGTGCTCCGGCCGCGGTAGCGGCCCGATGAACTGCCAGAGTGGGTACCCTCTGCCTTGTTTCGTCTTAGGCTGGTCAAAGAGCTGCACATCTTCCCGGTGTGCCCGCGCCCGCAGAATTTGCAGCACCATACTATGAAAACCGTACATGAAGTCGTGCACCTGACCTTTGGGGATGCCGTGCGACAGGTGTTCCGGCATCAAGCCACAGATCCGTAAGCACGTGGGCCAACTACTGATCTGGTCTGATAGCCCCAGTGCCCTCGCCGTTCTCATAAGCGAGCGCCAGGCAGCGGATCGATGTATGCCCCAGGCTGGGCAGGCCCACAAGATGTGTTCGTCGTCTTCTTCTTGTTGCCGCGAGCAGTATGGGCATAGCGGTGTCGCCCTGAGGCCCCTCGCATGCGCCCTGGCAGCCGTCCATAACGCCCCTGTGAGCCAGCCCCGCAGCAGCGCCTTATCAAATTCTGTGCCCTCTGATAGAAGGACTTGACATGCCTCCCTGTCGAGGGCCCCTAAGATGCCTTGAAATTGTCGCGGTCGACGATCTTCCAGCGAGAGCAGGGCCCGCCGCCTGATGGAGTCCCGCAGGATATGATTGAATTTGTCCTCATTTATGAGCGTCATGTCTATTTCTTCGGGCACCCCGGGCACATTCCAGACCCACCAATGATCCGCCTGCCTCCAGCCAAGGCTCTCCAACTCCAGGAGGGCTCGTTGAACCGGTCCTGATGTAGTGGGTCGTACCTGTGCTTGCCGAGCTTCAATGCACGGCTGCACCACAACCTGAAGGGTGCCTGGCGTGCGCGCCACCGCGAGGAGCCTACATACCCTGTCATACGTGGTTTTCATGTGAGGAGACACCCGGTGTCCCTGTACTAGCAGCACGAAGATGATCTCCTTCGCCCTACCTGGCCTCGAGGTGCCCCACAAACTGTGGAGCACTGCCGTCTCCAGACTCTGTAAATCCCTCCGGGATACCTCCGCCCCCGGGGTCCCCCATAGGGCTGCGGCTTGTACCAGAGTGGCAATGATGTGCGTTCGCCGGCTGAAGCCCCCTTGTGCACCCCTCACTCTGGACAGCAGGTGTATCCCCTTGGATGTCCTCTTTTTCAGGAGCGGGCCAGTCCCCCTGGTCAGGCTGGTACGAATACCCACCCCCAGCGAGCGGAATTCAGCTTGGAGGGGGAGTGAGATCCCTTGGAGTACCGTGTGTTTGCGGGCAATTTCCTTGGATTGTCGTACTTGTATGGACAGTGACTTCTTGGGGTTCACTTTTTGCAGGGTGAGAGCCAGCCACTCATCAGTGAGCTGCATCACCGGCACCATGTATTGGCCCTCAGATCGCAGCGGATACGTGTCATCTGCGTAGCCCATGGACCCGACCTGGATCGTGCCCGCCTCTTGTGGCTGGGGTTGAGCACCCCCGAGCTTCACTGGGCTGTGGGGCGGGGACTCCCCCGATGCTGCCATTTCGTCTTCCACCAGCCCATCGCGTTCGGGCTCAGGTTCGGAGGAGGGGTGTGGCGGCTGCGATTGCTGAGGCGGAGGTGGAGGTCCATGGCCACATGTGCAGGGGTTGGAGTGTTCCCAATATTCAAACTGGTCAATCCCCGAGCCGAAGGTCTTCATAACGCACCTGCTCGGGGCCGGTGGTGGCCGAAGGCGGGACACCGCGGTGGACGGGGAGGGTTTGCGTCTGTATCTCAGCTCCTTGGGCTCTTCCAGCTTGGGCGGTATGGGCGGCAGGCTGTGTACCGTCACTGAGATAGCTCCTTCCAGCTCGTCCACGGCACGCATCCAGACTGTGGTGAGCATGTTGATCATGAGTACGCTCATGGCGCACCCTTGCAGTACGCCGTTCGTGGCGTGAAAAAAGGAGCCCAGCGCCCCGTTTATTTTGAACGCCCTGTGTAGTTGTTGATACATGGCCTCCAATGCCGCCTGCGGTTTGGGGTCCAGGCCGAACTCTCGTGCCATCCGGAAGGAGATTTGTTGTGGTATCAAATCAAAACACTTCACATAGTCAGTGCCAGCGCCAGATAATGCCTGCTTCAGATAATGCCTGGCCACAGTGTGCATGTCAATGTATGGGCCAGTTTACAGCATCTGCACCCAGAAACCAAAGCCCATTTGGCGCAGTGACCGCACCCAGGGTCGGGAGGGAAGATGCACAGGAAGTGCGCGCACCGTACACGGTCGCGGCTCCGCCGCTTTAGACAAAGCATGGGCGCGGCGCCGCCGCGTTTGGACACTTCATGGCCGCGGCTTTGCCGTGTTTGCTGAACAGATGGGGAGAGTGGATTTCCGTACCGGTGGGATACCGGGGGTGACGGCCAACGCCAGAATATGGCCAAGAAAAACTAGCCCAGGAATTGGCACCAGCGAGGCGATTGCTCGGTTTGGGTTCAGTGGGAAGAAAGCCAGACAGCGCCCCATTCGATGTCCAATGTCACCGGTTGAAGAGTATGCCTTCACCATTGTGTCTTCCTCCTCCATTTTGTGCAATTCCAGCGGCTGTTGTCCCTTTGTGGACCGGCCATGCTGCTTCCATGCCAATTTGGTCCAGCACGAGAGTCAGGCTTGCTATGGGGTGCACCATGCACTGTGCGCGCGCTGTGTCAACAGTAGGCTCTTTTGGACCCATATTCCCCGATGGCCAAGGTGACTGCATTCACTATTGCGTTCCCATACACAGGACTACTCAGGTTCTTACTCAGTATAAAAACTCAGATAATGAGTTAAAGCAAATGGTACTTTCCACGAAAATGCCAGATTTGTGTGCAAATCTGCTGGTTCTGCCTTGTGGACGTAGCTCCCCTGGTGGTGGGTGGTTTTCAGGGGGGTCACGGGAAAGCTTATTTACAGTTGGACCGCTGTGCGCGCGCTGTGCAGAAGCGCTCCCTTACCCTGGACAGCCCCACAGCGCTGAGCAGATGCTGGGCACTCTTCATGTATTATTGGAATCCTAAAAGTGCACAGATTCAGACTGTTTCAACTCTGAACCCTTCTCAGCTCCTGTCCTGCTTCAGCCTCAGCATCCCGCTGCAGGGGTGTATAAAAGAGGATAGGTAGGGTGACATTTTTCCTCGGATGTCGGGGGAGCATTACCAGGGCACATACTTTGCATCTTTTAGGCCTAGGTACCCTCCAGGAATGCAGGGATCCCGATATGCAAGGTTTGCGTTGCCATGTGAGTCCTCGTTCATTTGAGGACCCCTAAACAGCAAGGATTAAATCGCCATTTCAGTCCTCGCTGCTCATGTCTGGACAACTGCTGATGCAACGAATAAGGCTGCCACACAAGTTAGTGGCAGGAATGAGTTGATGCATTTGCATTATGCTCTCAAAAGCACACCGCCACAATGAGATTGCAATGTAAGGAGATGTGGCAGGTCTGGTTTGCGCTGTGCCGGAAGGCAAAGCAAAGCACAGAGAGTCTGGTAGCGATGACCATATGCCTGTGACACGGGGGTACATGCAAGCTCTGTATCTGTTGCATCATGGCGAAAACAAAACACCTACATCTTTACCCTCACCCCCCCATGTCCAGCCCCCCCCCTTGTCCATCCCCCCCCCCCCCGGGGGGGGAACCCTCACTGCCTAGTTCCAAAAAAAACGTGGCGCTACCATATGTCACAGGATTGTGCCACTGTGCCACCTGGTTGGCTCAGATTATGCCCACCTCCTTCGTTCTGTCCCATTGCACTCCTCAGACCTCTGAAAATGTTCCCTCAAGGCACTATTGTGCCCTATGTCCGTTCCACCGGTGAACCTGTGCTTGCTGTTGTGCAAGGCCCTTCTCCGCATGGTGAACAGTATAGAACCATCACGTACAAACGTGGTGTCGCTGAGGTTGTGCATGACCGCGCTTCCCTGAAGCGCTTGACAGCCGTGCAGACCACCTCACCGCCCCCACGTCCATATGTTTGCTTCCCACTGCTATTCCACTGCTCGTGATGCCCCTGATGGGCAGTGAGGACCTCCAGAACTTGCTGAAGTTTGCCTGCACATTTTGTTCTAGTGTCCTGTTGCAATACATGTGTGTACAGTGAGATACGGACAGGTTTTCAGTGACATATGTTTTTTTGGTACCGCTCGTCACGCGCAAGCACGGGCACAGCCATAAATACTGCAGAGTATGCGCCGGTAAGTGGACCAGGCCCGTCCTTAGTGCGCGTCCTACCCTACGGGGGGGGTGGGTGGGTGGGTCCGAGGCCATTTCTGGCTGGGTGGGTGTCCCACGACCCCCCCCCCCCCGTGGGGGTAGGCCATTTCTGGGTGGGTGGGTTTTGGGACCTGGCGCCGAAATTTTTTTTTGCCTTTGTCTATAGAGTGGTGGTGAAAAATTTTTTCATGGGTGGGTGGGTTGGCGGGCTGGAGCCACCCCCCCCCCCCCCTGTGGGGGTAGGCCATTTCTGGGTCGGTGGGTCGGCCGGAAATTCTGGGTAGGTGGGTCTCCCAATTAACCCCCCCCCCCCTCCCGTATGTAAGCCCAGGCCTGGCCGGGACTGGTGTCCACCCCCCCCCCCGGGGTAATCTTTTTTTTAGATGCGCTAAAATTTAAGAAAAGTGCTAAAATTTAAGTCAAAACAGCTAAAAAATGAGCATAAACAGCTAAAAAAATGAGCAAAACCATCTAAAACAAAAAGATTTCGCATCTAAAAAAAAGATTCTCTACTAAAAAATAAGATTCCAACGAAACCCAAAATCTAAAAAAAAAGTCATTCGCATGTTTATAAACGTCAAAACAGCAGAATCTTTTTTTTTAGATGGCCAGGTAAAAAGTGAGATTTTGGTAAAACTAAAAGAACACAAAGCCAGGGGTGGGGAGGGGAGGCAGAAATGCAATTCCTAGGGGCACCCCACCGGACGAATCATCCACATTCCCGAGCGAATCCTGCAAAACAAGGTACAAAGCAACAAACAGTAAAGAATGCCAACAAGACCGGAGCAGATGGCTGAGCACTTACAGAACGCGCTGTTGCAGTACACACTACATTACGTGAAGATGATGTAACCCATTTGATGGCGTCGGGCCACTGTGCAAATGATGCACAAGACACCTTCTTTGTGGAGAAGGGCTAAAATGCCGTGGATTTTCAGAAATGCCAAACAAATACAGAACCAGCATCCCTCCCTGTGTGCACCTTGGTCCGTCCATGTTGACCGCCATCTGAAAATATTTGGAACGAGCAAAATTTGAGCATGGAAATTTGGGCAAAATTGTGCACAGCCAGGCCAGGTGCAAGTGGACAATCAGTTGTGCCACACAACAAATTGCCCAACAGCATAAAAGTGCGTACCCCATTCTTAACCGCATGCCACCACTGGCTCACAATTCACAGCATTCCACGCCCAAATGGGCTTTGGTTTCTGGGTGCAGATGCTGTAAACTGGCCCTTACATTGACATGCACACTGTGGCCAGTCGCCTGTCAAGGAGCCATGGCCGTACATGCGGTTCACAGCGGTGCAGGAACAACCTGAAATTCCCAAACACGAAGCATTCTGTGAAATACATAGAGAAATGTATTGCCTTGGATGCAACACACACAGTTGCACAGCCAGGCCAGGTGCAAGTGGACAATCAGTTGTGCCACACAACAAATTGCCGAACAGCATAAGAGTGCGTACCCCATTCTTAACCGCATGCCACCACTGGCTCACAAATCACAGCATTCCACGCCCAAATGGGCTTTGGTTTCTGGGTGCAGATGCTGTAAACTGGCCCTTACATTGACATGCACACTGTGGCCAGTCGCCTGTCAAGGAGCCATGGCCGTACATGCGGTTCACAGCGGTGCAGGAACAACCTGAAATTCCCAAACACGAAGCATTCTGTGAAATACATAGAGAAATGTATTGCCTTGGATGCAACAGACACAGTTGCACAGCCAGGCCAGGTGCAAGTGGACAATCAGTTGTGCCACACAACAAATTGCCGAACAGCATAAAAGTGCGTACCCCATTCTGAACCGCATGCCACCACTGGCTCACAATTCACAGCATTCCACGCCCAAATGGGCTTTGGTTTCTGGGTGCAGATGCTGTAAACTGGCCCTTACATTGACATGCACACTGTGGCCAGTCGCCTGTCAAGGAGCCATGGCCGTACATGCGGTTCACAGCGGTGCAGGAACAACCTGAAATTCCCAAACACGAAGCATTCTGTGAAATACATAGAGAAATGTATTGCCTTGGATGCAACAGACACAGTTGCACAGCCAGGCCAGGTGCAAGTGGACAATCAGTTGTGCCACACAACAAATTGCCGAACAGCATAAGAGTGCGTACCCCATTCTTAACCGCATGCCACCACTGGCTCACAAATCACAGCATTCCACGCCCAAATGGGCTTTGGTTTCTGGGTGCAGATGCTGTAAACTGGCCCTTACATTGACATGCACACTGTGGCCAGTCGCCTGTCAAGGAGCCATGGCCGTACATGCGGTTCACAGCGGTGCAGGAACAACCTGAAATTCCCAAACACGAAGCATTCTGTGAAATACATAGAGAAATGTATTGCCTTGGATGCAACAGACACAGTTGCACAGCCAGGCCAGGTGCAAGTGGACAATCAGTTGTGCCACACAACAAATTGCCGAACAGCATAAAAGTGCGTACCCCATTCTGAACCGCATGCCACCACTGGCTCACAATTCACAGCATTCCACGCCCAAATGGGCTTTGGTTTCTGGGTGCAGATGCTGTAAACTGGCCCTTACATTGACATGCACACTGTGGCCAGTCGCCTGTCAAGGAGCCATGGCCGTACATGCGGTTCACAGCGGTGCAGGAACAACCTGAAATTCCCAAACACGAAGCATTCTGTGAAATACACAGAGAAATGTATTGCCTTGGATGCAACACACACAGTTGCACAGCCAGGCCAGGTGCAAGTGGACAATCAGTTGTGCCACACAACAAATTGCCGAACAGCATAAAAGTGCGTACCCCATTCTGAACCGCATGCCACCACTGGCTCACAATTCACAGCATTCCACGCCCAAATGGGCTTTGGTTTCTGGGTGCAGATGCTGTAAACTGGCCCTTACATTGACATGCACACTGTGGCCAGTCGCCTGTCAAGGAGCCATGGCCGTACATGCGGTTCACAGCGGTGCAGGAACAACCTGAAATTCCCAAACACGAAGCATTCTGTGAAATACATAGAGAAATGTATTGCCTTGGATGCAACACACACAGTTGCACAGCCAGGCCAGGTGCAAGTGGACAATCAGTTGTGCCACACAGCAAATTGCCGAACAGCATAAGAGTGCGTACCCCATTCTTAACCGCATGCCACCACTGGCTCACAAATCACAGCATTCCACGCCCAAATGGGCTTTGGTTTCTGGGTGCAGATGCTGTAAACTGGCCCATACATTGACATGCACACTGTGGCCAGTCGCCTGTCAAGGAGCCATGGCCGTACATGCGGTTCACAGCGGTGCAGGAACAACCTGAAATTCCCAAACACGAAGCATTCTGTGAAATACATAGAGAAATGTATTGCCTTGGATGCAACAGACACAGTTGCACAGCCAGGCCAGGTGCAAGTGGACAATCAGTTGTGCCACACAACAAATTGCCGAACAGCATAAAAGTGCGTACCCCATTCTGAACCGCATGCCACCACTGGCTCACAATTCACAGCATTCCACGCCCAAATGGGCTTTGGTTTCTGGGTGCAGATGCTGTAAACTGGCCCTTACATTGACATGCACACTGTGGCCAGTCGCCTGTCAAGGAGCCATGGCCGTACATGCGGTTCACAGCGGTGCAGGAACAACCTGAAATTCCCAAACACGAAGCATTCTGTGAAATACATAGAGAAATGTATTGCCTTGGATGCAACACACACAGTTGCACAGCCAGGCCAGGTGCAAGTGGACAATCAGTTGTGCCACACAGCAAATTGCCGAACAGCATAAGAGTGCGTACCCCATTCTTAACCGCATGCCACCACTGGCTCACAAATCACAGCATTCCACGCCCAAATGGGCTTTGGTTTCTGGGTGCAGATGCTGTAAACTGGCCCATACATTGACATGCACACTGTGGCCAGTCGCCTGTCAAGGAGCCATGGCCGTACATGCGGTTCACAGCGGTGCAGGAACAACCTGAAATTCCCAAACACGAAGCATTCTGTGAAATACATAGAGAAATGTATTGCCTTGGATGCAACAGACACAGTTGCACAGCCAGGCCAGGTGCAAGTGGACAATCAGTTGTGCCACACAACAAATTGCCGAACAGCATAAAAGTGCGTACCCCATTCTGAACCGCATGCCACCACTGGCTCACAATTCACAGCATTCCACGCCCAAATGGGCTTTGGTTTCTGGGTGCAGATGCTGTAAACTGGCCCTTACATTGACATGCACACTGTGGCCAGTCGCCTGTCAAGGAGCCATGGCCGTACATGCGGTTCACAGCGGTGCAGGAAGAACCTGAAATTCCCAAACACGAAGCATTCTGTGAAATACATAGAGAAATGTATTGCCTTGGATGCAACACACACAGTTGCACAGCCAGGCCAGGTGCAAGTGGACAATCAGTTGTGCCACACAGCAAATTGCCGAACAGCATAAGAGTGCGTACCCCATTCTTAACCGCATGCCACCACTGGCTCACAAATCACAGCATTCCACGCCCAAATGGGCTTTGGTTTCTGGGTGCAGATGCTGTAAACTGGCCCTTACATTGACATGCACACTGTGGCCAGTCGCCTGTCAAGGAGCCATGGCCGTACATGCGGTTCACAGCGGTGCAGGAACAACCTGAAATTCCCAAACACGAAGCATTCTGTGAAATACATAGAGAAATGTATTGCCTTGGATGCAACAGACACAGTTGCACAGCCAGGCCAGGTGCAAGTGGACAATCAGTTGTGCCACACAACAAATTGCCGAACAGCATAAAAGTGCGTACCCCATTCTGAACCGCATGCCACCACTGGCTCACAATTCACAGCATTCCACGCCCAAATGGGCTTTGGTTTCTGGGTGCAGATGCTGTAAACTGGCCCTTACATTGACATGCACACTGTGGCCAGTCGCCTGTCAAGGAGCCATGGCCGTACATGCGGTTCACAGCGGTGCAGGAACAACCTGAAATTCCCAAACACGAAGCATTCTGTGAAATACACAGAGAAATGTATTGCCTTGGATGCAACACACACAGTTGCACAGCCAGGCCAGGTGCAAGTGGACAATCAGTTGTGCCACACAGCAAATTGCCGAACAGCATAAGAGTGCGTACCCCATTCTGAACCGCATGCCACCACTGGCTCACAAATCACAGCATTCCACGCCCAAATGGGCTTTGGTTTCTGGGCAGGGAATGTTTATAAGGGGCTGGGGGGTTTTGGGGTTTTGAGGCACCCACCCACCCAAAACCAAGCAACCCACCCAGACCCCCCCCCCTCTTATAAACATTTGGGGGGGGGGATTGAGGCGCTCTCCGCTGAACGGCAGGTACACACAAAGCGACCAATGGCAGGACAAAATGCATGTCACCGCTGCTCCCAAGCTTGCAAAAAAAGCGCCAACCTTGCAAAAAAGGCGGAGCTAAAAAATAGTGCCCTAACCGGGAACTGAACCGCAGACTTCCAGCACAGCATACGGCTGCATTACCGTTGCACTAACTGCGAGATCTGGTTGCAGATCCCGTGCCTCCCGTCCAGGTTATTGAACACATTTGAAATCGAAAAAAAAAAGCACCATCAGCCTGCAACACGGCCCCCAATTTGTTGAAAATTGACAACAGCACCAGCTGGGTACATGTGAATACAATCAACATCCATGGCTAAAATTGCGAAAATCTGAAGTGTTCTGCATGATACGGGGTACAGTGGAGTGCCATGGATGCAAGAAAGCTGACGTACACGGCAATGCACCAATAATACCCCCTTGTCCAGCCAACAAACGCATGCGAGAGACTCAATATCCTACGTTCCAGGTACATTTGCAAAACGGAACGTGACAGTTCCTCTGCCCACCCACGCAAAATCGGCAGACAAAGGCATTCTGATTCTGGGCCGGTGAGGGTCCCAGCCCGGGAATGATCGCCCATGGAAGTTGACAAAACAAAGGACTGCTTCGGGTGGGGCGGGCGGGTGGGTCTAAGGGCTTGCAGACCATTTGAAGAGGCTAGGAGTCCAAATGACACCATCAACAACAAAGGCAAACATACACAATCTCAAACCAAAGGCATTCGAAACAAAAAACAATGACTACTGACGTGGACATCAAATAGCAGTGCCATGGCAGATGGCCCTGTTCAGGCACATTGATAATATGGCGAAGGTGCGATGCACATCAGATGCATACGCGATAGGGGGGGGACGGTTAGTCAGCAACAGGCTCTGTGTGCCACTTTTTCTGGCGGGCAGGTTGAGAAGCGCAGAGAAGCATCCAACTTCAACTGCACTTTCTTCCCAGTGAACCTTCTCTCTGACCGGGTTCGTGGCTGAGGGGGCTGGGGTGGGTCATGGGGGTGTTGGCATACGGATGATGGTTCATCAGGCATGTCACACTAACAGTAAAGGGGGGGTCCTAGACTACACACCCACCCACCCAGAGTACAATTCTAAGAGGGGGGAGGGTCCCAGACTTTTCACCCACCCACCCAGGCTGGGGCACCCACCCAGACTCCCCCGCCCACACTTAACTTAATTCCTTATAAACGTTCCCTGTTTCTGGGTGCAGATGCTGTAAACTGGCCCATACATTGACATGCACACTGTGGCCAGTCGCCTGTCAAGGAGCCATGGCCGTACATGCGGTTCACAGCGGTGCAGGAACAACCTGAAATTCCCAAACACGAAGCATTCTGTGAAATACACAGAGAAATGTATTGCCTTGGATGCAACAGACACAGTTGCACAGCCAGGCCAGGTGCAAGTGGACAATCAGTTGTGCCACACAACAAATTGCCGAACAGCATAAAAGTGCGTACCCCATTCTGAACCGCATGCCACCACTGGCTCACAATTCACAGCATTCCACGCCCAAATGGGCTTTGGTTTCTGGGTGCAGATGCTGTAAACTGGCCCTTACATTGACATGCACACTGTGGCCAGTCGCCTGTCAAGGAGCCATGGCCGTACATGCGGTTCACAGCGGTGCAGGAACAACCTGAAATTCCCAAACACGAAGCATTCTGTGAAATACATAGAGAAATGTATTGCCTTGGATGCAACAGACACAGTTGCACAGCCAGGCCAGGTGCAAGTGGACAATCAGTTGTGCCACACAACAAATTGCCGAACAGCATAAAAGTGCGTACCCCATTCTGAACCGCATGCCACCACTGGCTCACAATTCACAGCATTCCACGCCCAAATGGGCTTTGGTTTCTGGGTGCAGATGCTGTAAACTGGCCCTTACATTGACATGCACACTGTGGCCAGTCGCCTGTCAAGGAGCCATGGCCGTACATGCGGTTCACAGCGGTGCAGGAACAACCTGAAATTCCCAAACACGAAGCATTCTGTGAAATACATAGAGAAATGTATTGCCTTGGATGCAACAGACACAGTTGCACAGCCAGGCCAGGTGCAAGTGGACAATCAGTTGTGCCACACAGCAAATTGCCGAACAGCATAAGAGTGCGTACCCCATTCTTAACCGCATGCCACCACTGGCTCACAATTCACAGCATTCCACGCCCAAATGGGCTTTGGTTTCTGGGTGCAGATGCTGTAAACTGGCCCTTACATTGACATGCACACTGTGGCCAGTCGCCTGTCAAGGAGCCATGGCCGTACATGCGGTTCACAGCGGTGCAGGAACAACCTGAAATTCCCAAACACGAAGCATTCTGTGAAATACATAGAGAAATGTATTGCCTTGGATGCAACAGACACAGTTGCACAGCCAGGCCAGGTGCAAGTGGACAATCAGTTGTGCCACACAACAAATTGCCGAACAGCATAAGAGTGCGTACCCCATTCTGAACCGCATGCCACCACTGGCTCACAATTCACAGCATTCCACGCCCAAATGGGCTTTGGTTTCTGGGTGCAGATGCTGTAAACTGGCCCTTACATTGACATGCACACTGTGGCCAGTCGCCTGTCAAGGAGCCATGGCCGTACATGCGGTTCACAGCGGTGCAGGAACAACCTGAAATTCCCAAACACGAAGCATTCTGTGAAATACATAGAGAAATGTATTGCCTTGGATGCAACAGACACAGTTGCACAGCCAGGCCAGGTGCAAGTGGACAATCAGTTGTGCCACACAACAAATTGCCGAACAGCATAAAAGTGCGTACCCCATTCTGAACCGCATGCCACCACTGGCTCACAATTCACAGCATTCCACGCCCAAATGGGCTTTCATTTCTGGGTGCAGATGCTGTAAACTGGCCCTTACATTGACATGCACACTGTGGCCAGTCGCCTGTCAAGGAGCCATGGCCGTACATGCGGTTCACAGCGGTGCAGGAACAACCTGAAATTCCCAAACACGAAGCATTCTGTGAAATACATAGAGAAATGTATTGCCTTGGATGCAACACACACAGTTGCACAGCCAGGCCAGGTGCAAGTGGACAATCAGTTGTGCCACACAACAAATTGCCGAACAGCATAAGAGTGCGTACCCCATTCTTAACCGCATGCCACCACTGGCTCACAAATCACAGCATTCCACGCCCAAATGGGCTTTGGTTTCTGGGTGCAGATGCTGTAAACTGGCCCATACATTGACATGCACACTGTGGCCAGTCGCCTGTCAAGGAGCCATGGCCGTACATGCGGTTCACAGCGGTGCAGGAACAACCTGAAATTCCCAAACACGAAGCATTCTGTGAAATACATAGAGAAATGTATTGCCTTGGATGCAACAGACACAGTTGCACAGCCAGGCCAGGTGCAAGTGGACAATCAGTTGTGCCACACAACAAATTGCCGAACAGCATAAAAGTGCGTACCCCATTCTGAACCGCATGCCACCACTGGCTCACAATTCACAGCATTCCACGCCCAAATGGGCTTTGGTTTCTGGGTGCAGATGCTGTAAACTGGCCCTTACATTGACATGCACACTGTGGCCAGTCGCCTGTCAAGGAGCCATGGCCGTACATGCGGTTCACAGCGGTGCAGGAAGAACCTGAAATTCCCAAACACGAAGCATTCTGTGAAATACATAGAGAAATGTATTGCCTTGGATGCAACACACACAGTTGCACAGCCAGGCCAGGTGCAAGTGGACAATCAGTTGTGCCACACAACAAATTGCCGAACAGCATAAGAGTGCGTACCCCATTCTTAACCGCATGCCACCACTGGCTCACAAATCACAGCATTCCACGCCCAAATGGGCTTTGGTTTCTGGGTGCAGATGCTGTAAACTGGCCCTTACATTGACATGCACACTGTGGCCAGTCGCCTGTCAAGGAGCCATGGCCGTACATGCGGTTCACAGCGGTGCAGGAAGAACCTGAAATTCCCAAACACGAAGCATTCTGTGAAATACATAGAGAAATGTATTGCCTTGGATGCAACACACACAGTTGCACAGCCAGGCCAGGTGCAAGTGGACAATCAGTTGTGCCACACAACAAATTGCCGAACAGCATAAGAGTGCGTACCCCATTCTTAACCGCATGCCACCACTGGCTCACAAATCACAGCATTCCACGCCCAAATGGGCTTTGGTTTCTGGGTGCAGATGCTGTAAACTGGCCCTTACATTGACATGCACACTGTGGCCAGTCGCCTGTCAAGGAGCCATGGCCGTACATGCGGTTCACAGCGGTGCAGGAACAACCTGAAATTCCCAAACACGAAGCATTCTGTGAAATACATAGAGAAATGTATTGCCTTGGATGCAACAGACACAGTTGCACAGCCAGGCCAGGTGCAAGTGGACAATCAGTTGTGCCACACAACAAATTGCCGAACAGCATAAGAGTGCGTACCCCATTCTGAACCGCATGCCACCACTGGCTCACAATTCACAGCATTCCACGCCCAAATGGGCTTTGGTTTCTGGGTGCAGATGCTGTAAACTGGCCCTTACATTGACATGCACACTGTGGCCAGTCGCCTGTCAAGGAGCCATGGCCGTACATGCGGTTCACAGCGGTGCAGGAACAACCTGAAATTCCCAAACACGAAGCATTCTGTGAAATACATAGAGAAATGTATTGCCTTGGATGCAACAGACACAGTTGCACAGCCAGGCCAGGTGCAAGTGGACAATCAGTTGTGCCACACAACAAATTGCCGAACAGCATAAAAGTGCGTACCCCATTCTGAACCGCATGCCACCACTGGCTCACAATTCACAGCATTCCACGCCCAAATGGGCTTTGGTTTCTGGGTGCAGATGCTGTAAACTGGCCCTTACATTGACATGCACACTGTGGCCAGTCGCCTGTCAAGGAGCCATGGCCGTACATGCGGTTCACAGCGGTGCAGGAACAACCTGAAATTCCCAAACACGAAGCATTCTGTGAAATACATAGAGAAATGTATTGCCTTGGATGCAACAGACACAGTTGCACAGCCAGGCCAGGTGCAAGTGGACAATCAGTTGTGCCACACAACAAATTGCCGAACAGCATAAAAGTGCGTACCCCATTCTGAACCGCATGCCACCACTGGCTCACAATTCACAGCATTCCACGCCCAAATGGGCTTTGGTTTCTGGGTGCAGATGCTGTAAACTGGCCCTTACATTGACATGCACACTGTGGCCAGTCGCCTGTCAAGGAGCCATGGCCGTACATGCGGTTCACAGCGGTGCAGGAACAACCTGAAATTCCCAAACACGAAGCATTCTGTGAAATACATAGAGAAATGTATTGCCTTGGATGCAACACACACAGTTGCACAGCCAGGCCAGGTGCAAGTGGACAATCAGTTGTGCCACACAGCAAATTGCCGAACAGCATAAGAGTGCGTACCCCATTCTTAACCGCATGCCACCACTGGCTCACAAATCACAGCATTCCACGCCCAAATGGGCTTTGGTTTCTGGGTGCAGATGCTGTAAACTGGCCCATACATTGACATGCACACTGTGGCCAGTCGCCTGTCAAGGAGCCATGGCCGTACATGCGGTTCACAGCGGTGCAGGAACAACCTGAAATTCCCAAACACGAAGCATTCTGTGAAATACATAGAGAAATGTATTGCCTTGGATGCAACACACACAGTTGCACAGCCAGGCCAGGTGCAAGTGGACAATCAGTTGTGCCACACAACAAATTGCCGAACAGCATAAAAGTGCGTACCCCATTCTGAACCGCATGCCACCACTGGCTCACAATTCACAGCATTCCACGCCCAAATGGGCTTTGGTTTCTGGGTGCAGATGCTGTAAACTGGCCCTTACATTGACATGCACACTGTGGCCAGTCGCCTGTCAAGGAGCCATGGCCGTACATGCGGTTCACAGCGGTGCAGGAACAACCTGAAATTCCCAAACACGAAGCATTCTGTGAAATACATAGAGAAATGTATTGCCTTGGATGCAACACACACAGTTGCACAGCCAGGCCAGGTGCAAGTGGACAATCAGTTGTGCCACACAACAAATTGCCGAACAGCATAAGAGTGCGTACCCCATTCTTAACCGCATGCCACCACTGGCTCACAAATCACAGCATTCCACGCCCAAATGGGCTTTGGTTTCTGGGTGCAGATGCTGTAAACTGGCCCATACATTGACATGCACACTGTGGCCAGTCGCCTGTCAAGGAGCCATGGCCGTACATGCGGTTCACAGCGGTGCAGGAACAACCTGAAATTCCCAAACACGAAGCATTCTGTGAAATACATAGAGAAATGTATTGCCTTGGATGCAACAGACACAGTTGCACAGCCAGGCCAGGTGCAAGTGGACAATCAGTTGTGCCACACAACAAATTGCCGAACAGCATAAGAGTGCGTACCCCATTCTGAACCGCATGCCACCACTGGCTCACAATTCACAGCATTCCACGCCCAAATGGGCTTTGGTTTCTGGGTGCAGATGCTGTAAACTGGCCCTTACATTGACATGCACACTGTGGCCAGTCGCCTGTCAAGGAGCCATGGCCGTACATGCGGTTCACAGCGGTGCAGGAACAACCTGAAATTCCCAAACACGAAGCATTCTGTGAAATACATAGAGAAATGTATTGCCTTGGATGCAACACACACAGTTGCACAGCCAGGCCAGGTGCAAGTGGACAATCAGTTGTGCCACACAACAAATTGCCGAACAGCATAAGAGTGCGTACCCCATTCTTAACCGCATGCCACCACTGGCTCACAAATCACAGCATTCCACGCCCAAATGGGCTTTGGTTTCTGGGTGCAGATGCTGTAAACTGGCCCATACATTGACATGCACACTGTGGCCAGTCGCCTGTCAAGGAGCCATGGCCGTACATGCGGTTCACAGCGGTGCAGGAACAACCTGAAATTCCCAAACACGAAGCATTCTGTGAAATACATAGAGAAATGTATTGCCTTGGATGCAACAGACACAGTTGCACAGCCAGGCCAGGTGCAAGTGGACAATCAGTTGTGCCACACAACAAATTGCCGAACAGCATAAAAGTGCGTACCCCATTCTGAACCGCATGCCACCACTGGCTCACAATTCACAGCATTCCACGCCCAAATGGGCTTTGGTTTCTGGGTGCAGATGCTGTAAACTGGCCCTTACATTGACATGCACACTGTGGCCAGTCGCCTGTCAAGGAGCCATGGCCGTACATGCGGTTCACAGCGGTGCAGGAACAACCTGAAATTCCCAAACACGAAGCATTCTGTGAAATACATAGAGAAATGTATTGCCTTGGATGCAACAGACACAGTTGCACAGCCAGGCCAGGTGCAAGTGGACAATCAGTTGTGCCACACAACAAATTGCCGAACAGCATAAAAGTGCGTACCCCATTCTGAACCGCATGCCACCACTGGCTCACAATTCACAGCATTCCACGCCCAAATGGGCTTTGGTTTCTGGGTGCAGATGCTGTAAACTGGCCCTTACATTGACATGCACACTGTGGCCAGTCGCCTGTCAAGGAGCCATGGCCGTACATGCGGTTCACAGCGGTGCAGGAACAACCTGAAATTCCCAAACACGAAGCATTCTGTGAAATACATAGAGAAATGTATTGCCTTGGATGCAACACACACAGTTGCACAGCCAGGCCAGGTGCAAGTGGACAATCAGTTGTGCCACACAACAAATTGCCGAACAGCATAAAAGTGCGTACCCCATTCTGAACCGCATGCCACCACTGGCTCACAATTCACAGCATTCCACGCCCAAATGGGCTTTGGTTTCTGGGTGCAGATGCTGTAAACTGGCCCTTACATTGACATGCACACTGTGGCCAGTCGCCTGTCAAGGAGCCATGGCCGTACATGCGGTTCACAGCGGTGCAGGAACAACCTGAAATTCCCAAACACGAAGCATTCTGTGAAATACATAGAGAAATGTATTGCCTTGGATGCAACACACACAGTTGCACAGCCAGGCCAGGTGCAAGTGGACAATCAGTTGTGCCACACAACAAATTGCCGAACAGCATAAGAGTGCGTACCCCATTCTGAACCGCATGCCACCACTGGCTCACAAATCACAGCATTCCACGCCCAAATGGGCTTTGGTTTCTGGGTGCAGATGCTGTAAACTGGCCCATACATTGACATGCACACTGTGGCCAGTCGCCTGTCAAGGAGCCATGGCCGTACATGCGGTTCACAGCGGTGCAGGAACAACCTGAAATTCCCAAACACGAAGCATTCTGTGAAATACATAGAGAAATGTATTGCCTTGGATGCAACAGACACAGTTGCACAGCCAGGCCAGGTGCAAGTGGACAATCAGTTGTGCCACACAACAAATTGCCGAACAGCATAAAAGTGCGTACCCCATTCTTAACCGCATGCCACCACTGGCTCACAATTCACAGCATTCCACGCCCAAATGGGCTTTGGTTTCTGGGTGCAGATGCTGTAAACTGGCCCTTACATTGACATGCACACTGTGGCCAGTCGCCTGTCAAGGCGTCACGGCCGAAAGGCTGCATTGGTTCCTTACCAACTCAATACCCAGGCTCGGCAGGGCCACCCACACCCACATCGGCTCATACCCTTTTGCAAAATGACCCGTCAGCTGCGGCAAAAGCTACTCCCTGTGCTCTGTTGGAGTGTGCGGCACGTGACCAGTGAATCTTTTTATGAGAGGATCCTGTCGGTGAGGTGTGGTGTGGTGCATGGTGCAGAGCACATAAATATTTTGTGACCAAACACATTGGCACAGGGGCGGTCGGGCTTTCAATTGAGGGGGGGCGAGGGCCGATGGAGCCCCTTGGCTGGACCGCCCCCTTCCCCCAAAAGGGGGAGAGCGTGGGTGCAAACAGGTCTTGGGTGAGGGCATCATGTGAGCAATTGAAAACACGGGGTATCAGGCGTGGTATCAGAGATGTGCCATTGGGGCACACACGCCACCCACTGCGAGCAGCGCCTGGTGCTGTGCCGCTCACTCCATCTCAGCAACGAAGGCCCGCATGACCTTCGCCCCCTCCAGCCCCGTGAAAGTGGCGTGACACAGGCTCATGCTGAGCACGCTCCGGCCCTCGCCTGCCATCGCGCCCATGCGCCCCACGCTGAGGATCCCCGCCGTGCCCTTGGGCAGCACCGGGATGGAAAACGCGGTGGCGCCCTTCCCGATCGACGTGAGCGTGAAGCACACGGCGCGCAGGTCCAGGTCCTGCGGCCCCAGCTTCCCCGCCGCCGCCTTCCGCTTGAACGCGGCGACGTCGGCACTGATCTCCGGCAGAGCCTTGCGCGCCGCGTCCCGCACGACCACCGTGAACAGCGCCCCCGCCGTGTCCACGGCCAGGCCCACGTCCACGTCGCTCCGGAACACGAGGCTCCTCCGGTCGCTGCTCAGCCGCTTGTTCAGCCGCGTGCGCGCCAGAGCGTCGGCCAGGCGCTTGACCAGGACGACCGTCGGCGTGACGCCGTGGGCCCGGGCCTCGGTCTGGACTTTGGCGAAGTCGATGGACTCAAACTGCTGGAAGGTGTGCGTGTCCTGGGCCGCGTCCACCGCCATGTGCTTCACCATCCCCAATTGGCACGGGGAGAGCGGCACGATGGTGTGCGTGCCGGAGCTGAGCATCGCGTCCTGCGGCGCCACGGCAGAGGCAGAGCTCGGGGTGGGGGCAGAGGTAGAGGACGTCGCAGAGGCAGAGGCACGGGCAGAGGCTGCAGCCCCTTGTACCGGGTCCCCCCCGCCGCTCGGCCTCAGGTCACAGAAGGCCATGCCGGGATGCACGTCCAGCTCCATGTCCTCGTCGAAGTGGATCGTCTCCACGACGCCCCCGCACGGGGCCGTGATCTCCACGGTCGCCTTGTCGGACACCACCTCCGCCAGCAGGTCGTCCACCGCCACGGCCGCCCCCTTCCGCGTGTGGAGCGTCAGGTACACCCCCTCGCCATCCAAAGGGAAATGGACCGTGCGCAGGCCGGGGCTGGGCGTGGCGGCAGTCTGCGGGGGCGCCCCTGTCTCGGAGGCCTCTGCTGCGGGGGCCTCAGCGGCGGTTCCCGGACTTCCGGAGAACTCGCGACCGTCTCGACCGTTGCCCTCGATCGCGTTCAGCCCCGCCAACACGGCCCTCACGTCCCCGGCGTTCAGCAGCACGTCCCCGTACCCGTACGGCACGTAGCCGGCCCGCGGGGTGCACTCCGCGAAGAAGAGGCTGCGGGGCTGCCCCAACTGCCGCCGCAGCTCCGTCATGACCGGCCCCATCAGCGCGGCGTTGGGGTTCGGGTCGATGACCAGCACGTCGACGCCCTCCGCCCGGTGGCTCAGGCCGCGGAGGTGGCGCAGCAGCGCGTTGGGGACCCGGTTGAAGTTCAGGATGAACAGGTCGCAGTCGAGGGCCTCCTCGCGGAGCACGCGCGCCGCCATCTTGCACTCCGGTCCCCAGCCGATGACCACCAGCCGGCGCCCGTTGAGCGGCGCACGGGTGCCGCGGAGGTTTGTGACGTGGAACACATCGTTGATGCCGAGGCGTGCCTTTCCCTTGGCAATTTGCGGGTTTGGCTCTGCGTCTGGGGGAGAGCCAGGAAGGTCGGTGTTGATGGCAAACCCAAGCCCCCCAAACCCTTTGCACGTGGACTTCCTGGAAAATGCACTGGTATAAGGCTGTTCCCTAGCCACTGGGGGTGGGGCCAGAGTTTTCCTTAAGGGGTGGGGGGGGCTGTGGGGGGGACCCCCCCTCAGGAAACTCTGAGTTGTTAGAGGCGCCAAAGGCGCCGAAGAAATTTGTTGGCCTAAACTGACTTGCGCCGAAGGGCGCCAGAGAAAATTTTTGATTGGCCGAAGACCCGGAGAAAAATTCTATTGCCTTCGGCAAGGCACCTTGAAGAGGGGAGAGGTGCGAGAGGCACGAAAACTTCATAAGCAGGTTGTGCCCCAAACCACTTGGAACCCCCCCCCAACACCCAAATAGTGTCAAAAACACATAAGGAGGGGCTAAAACATGCTTTACGTAGGATATTTGATCATTTGGGATGGTCAAAATATGAAAAAAATCAGTTTCGGAAACTTCCATTTTTGAGCTGCCGAGGCCGGAAAACTGCATAAGCAGGTTGTGTGCCCTAGACCCCTTGGTACCCCCCCCCACCCAAACCCAAATAGGGTGAAAAACACATGAAGAGGGGCTAAAACTGCTTTACATAGGCTATTTGATCATTTTGGATGGTCAAAGTATCAAAAAAAACAGTTTCGGAAATTTCTATTTTTGAGCTGCCGGGGCCGCAAAACTGCATAAGCAGGTTGTGTGCCCTATACCCCTTGGTACCCCCCCCCCCCCACACCCAAATAGGGTGAAAAACACATGAAGAGGGGTCAAAACATGCTTTACATAAGCTATTTGATCATTTGGGATGGTCAAAGTATGAAAAAAATCATTTCGGAAATTTCCATTTTTGAGCTGCCGAGGCCGGAAAGCTGCATAAGCAGGTGGTGTGCCCTAGACCCCTTGGTAAGCCCCCCCCCCCACACCCAAATAGGGTGAAAAACACACAAAGAGGGTCTAAAACATGCTTTACATAGCATATTTCATCATTGTAAGTGGTCACAATATCAAAAATTGTTTTTGCAAAAAATTCCATTTTTGACCTGTAGAGGGTGGAAAACTGCGAAAGCAGTTTGTGCACACCCCAAATGCCATTGAACCACCTACAAACAGCAATTTTGGGGCTTTTGGGGGGCCCATGGCTCGGGCTAGATGGGCGCAGTGGCCACTACGTGGGCCCCCATGGGTGCTCAAGCACCCACATTGCCACCAAATGATCCCCCAAACCCGTCCTAGGGGCAACAGAAGGGTTTCGGAAAAAGTGGAAATGTGAAAAACTTTCAAGTGTCACTAAATAGCCTACGCAACAGCAATTTTGGGGCTTTCGGAGGGCCCATGGCACGGGCTACATAGGCCTAGCAGCCACCACGTGGGTCCCCATGGGTGCTCAAGTACCCGTATTGTCACCAAATGATCACCCAAACCAATCCTAGGGGCAACGGAAGGTAGTCATGAAAAATCGAATTTCAAAAAACTTTCACATGCCACTAAATAGCCTATCCAGCGTGAAAACGGCCAAGTCCTCATTGGCGAGGGGCCATATATTGGGGGGTGACTGGGGGTACCTGGAGTTGGGACCTGGGACCCCCGCCATGAGTTAGAGGGTCCATATACAAGAAAAAAGTTCTTCAGGAGCCAGGTCCAAATACAGACACAGCGGCCACAATACACAAAGAAGTTTTGCCCCCCCCCCACCCCCCCCCACCCCCCCACCCCCCCCCTCAAAAAAGGGTACCCCGGTGCGGGGGGGTACGGGGGTCAAAATCCAAAAAATCATTGGGGGATCATTTTTGGTCCTAAAATGATGATTTTACAAGGGGTTAGACGTTAGAAACCATACATTGGGGTATGCTACGCGAACGACCCCCAAAAAGGGGGGTATACGACGCTCGTGCCTGCGCTTGATCTAACAACCTCTCTTCGAGGTGATTTGCCGAATCACTTAAGATTACAAAACAGACCAATGCAAACCAGACGCACTCCACAGTAAGGCATAAGCGCATCTTTATTCTCTATGCCAAACCTGAACCTCAAGACATTACCCATTCGCGTTTAGCGGGGGGGGGGCTCCCATGCTAGGCAAGCTTAAGTTGGGGGGGGGGGGGGTCCTTAAGAAGAGCAGTAGCTGTCAGTCAGGTGGGGGCGTGGGTGGGGGGTCCGAGGGGGGGGGGTGTCACATCCCCCCCCCCCCGGGAGATGCTGAGTTGTTAGTGGGGCACCCACCCACTGTTGGGCCTGAGGCACAGCATTTGGCTTACACCCACGGGGGGGAGGGGCAGACAAGGAGGCAGACACCCACCCACTAAATCCCTGACATAAAGGGGAATATGAAGAATATTTGCTTCCAGCAACTTGGGTGCCTTGGAGATTAAAGACAAGCCCATCCTAAATCCACCGCCCCCGTTCGTTTGGAACTCGTAAGACTACCGTCAAGTTTGGCATTGGTGACGTCTGATCCGACACAATGCCCATGCGGTTCTGGTTCACCGCACTCAATAGTCCGAAGTCCCTGATCCTTCAACGCTCATGGGGGGGTGACCTAATTACAAAACAGACCAATGCAAACCAGACGCACTCCACAGTAAGGCATAAGCGCATCTTTATCCTCTATGCCAAACCTGGTTGAACCTCAAGACATTACCCATTCGCGTTTAGCGGGGGGGGGGGGGGGGCTCCCATGCTAGGCAAGCTTAAGTTGGGGGGGGGGGGGGGTCCTTAAGAAGAGCAGTAGCTGTCAGTCAGACATCAGCAATCAGTGTCGGAAAAAGACAAGAAGGGGGGGGGGGGCAGGCTTGGGTGGCCTCAACACCCCCCCCCCCCCGGGCCCTTTCAAGAGCACCACTAAAATACCAAAGTTTGATGAAATCAACACCTACTGTTGCTCTGACAGGGGGTGTGAAGTTGGAAAAGGCAAAAGACGACATGGTTCTCAGAAATGCGGAAACACCACTTACTGTTGCTCTGACCAGGAAATTGCTCAAAAGGGGGGCACACCATTCACATTGAACCCCTTCAGGACAGGATGCAGCAGGCCAAAGCTGGCGGTGGGTGCGAAGCACACAACCATCCGTCCAAGGTCCTGCAGGCGGACCATCTCCGGCACCGAAGCCGCCAGCACGTTCATGTCCATCGGGAGACTCAGCACCGTATTCGCATCGGCGGCAAAGCTGCTGTACTCCGGGGTATTGTGGTGCTCGCCCACACGCGCCAGCCACATGTCGTGGTCCCGCCGCCCCTCCTCGTCCGCGTCCGCGAAGCGCCGCACGTCGCGGCCCGCGATGCTGCCGCCGTCCATGATGTAGATCACGTTGCCATGGACCCCGGCGTCGCAGTGGCGGAACGCCGCGTACTTCATGTGGTCGCGCGCGTGCTCGTTAAAGAGGGTGTGGGGGCCCTTCACAAACACGCGGTTGCCCGGGGGCAGCACGCTGCGTAGCGCAGCCCCCACCTGCATCACCTGCGCAACATGGGTTTCGGTTGAGAGACCAAAGCTGGGGCTGTCCAGTCAGGGGGTTGGTTTAGGAGGCGAGGGCAGGGCGTCTTTTGAGCGGGTAGAGGGGGGGGTTTGGCACAAGGCCTCGGTATCTGATTGTTTGCCTTTGGCGGCGCCTATTGGCCTCTCGCCACTGCTCATCCTGACCCTCTGACACTCTGACCCGAGAGGGCGGGGGGGGGGGGGGGGGCAAAAGTTTGGGGACCAAAGATGGCCCGACCAGATTTTCCCGATTGTTAACGTTCGTTGTCCCCCACTACAGTCACTTTGGTCTGGGTCTGGGGGGGGAGGGGGGGGGGATGCCCCCTTGCGTGTGGGAGGAGATGCCCCCCCTCTGGGTGTAAGCAAATGCAATCCGCTGGGGAGGCCGGGTGACTCCCGGCGCCCCGCGGACACCCGCCCCGGGAAACTATAAAACACACCGAAGAGGAGGCCGGGCGCTAGACTAGAGTTTCAGGGGCTATGGTTGGGTTTCATTTTGCCCAACACAGCGAACAACAGTCCCCAGTGCAGGCAATGGAGCAACACACGGGGGAGGGGCGCGACAATCTGCAACGCACAACACCAGGGGGAATGACGTAGATTTCTACAAATCAACAAAACGAGGAGGGGAGGGTGTTGTTACCGCAAATCGGCGCAAATGTTCGCGGCTGTGAATGATTCTCCAGACTTTCTCGGGGGGGGGGGGGGGGGCGGGGGACTCCGGCTCGATCCCAGAGGTATCAGTACTACCTGCACCGCTCCAGGTCATGCTTCCGACTCTCCGTGAACTGCCCGCAGCACTCTGCTGCTGCCAGACCACCCCACTGTAGCGCTGCCTAAATCCACTGCTATGCAACCTAGACACACACCCTGAAGCGCGATTCTGGATGAATGTTCAGACAGAAAGAACACACTGTGCACCTAATAAAGCCCACGTGGAGACTGATGACAGTGGGTAGCGCGCGGGGGGGGGGGGGGGTACAGACAGCAGTGGTGGATCGGGGAACCTTGAAATACGCAAAGCTGAAATTTCAGGGAAACAGGATGCCGTTCGTCGCCTTCATACACACGAAATGGAGCAAATGGACCCAAATTGGGTGAAAATACACAATACTGCCGAAAACATGCTTTACAAAGCTTGGATGATCATTGTGAGTGGCCGCCATATCAAAAAACTAAGTTTCGGAAGCTTCGATTTTTGAGCTGTGCAGGGTGAAAAACTGCATGAGCCATGACCGGGCCTAGGGAAGGCTAGAGGGGGCGCACTGTGTGCTGTGCGCGCACTGTGCGAAAAGTCGGCAATATTCCACCACTAGTAGCCAGTTTTTGGGGTGTATGATTGGCATGGGCACCCACACAGTATTGTCATAGTGTGAGATTGAGGTTCTTGAGTAGCCCTTAATATATTTTCATGTGTTCTTTAACACATGGAACCGAAATATATTGGTTCAAATACGTGTTTTTGGGCGAATGTGGTGATGGGAACACGAGACGTTTCAATTGCACAGTTTTGGAATTGAGCATGCATGCTTTTGTAGGTGGGTGGTTTTCAGGGGTATTTCCGGGATAAACAGTGTAATAATTGGCGCTGTGCACGCGCTGTGCGAAAACGCCCCGAGAGGCTGCCAAAAAAGTCCTTTTGTATCCTTGTAGGCATATACTGTCACAACATCCCTGCTTGCACCCCTCATAGTGGGTACCACGGGGTCACCAAGGTCGCCAAAACCGCCGATATAGCCAAAATGGCTGAATACCGCATAAACTGCATAAGCGCTCGTCCCACTCTACCCCATATAACAACCCCACGGAGTCGGGACCCGAAAACACTTTTTCAGCTCAAGTCCAAAAAAAACCAAATGATTAATGATTTTCAACACAAAAAAGGGGGGTACATTTTTGACCCCCACCCCACCCCCCCTCAAAAAAGTGGGTTTCAAGTGGGAGAGGTCTGGGGGGCTTCCGACCAAAAACTCATTGTGGGGGGGTGTTTATTGGACAAAATAATGATTTTACAAGGGGTTCAACCCGTTGAACAATTCAACCCCTTTAACCCCCCTACCCCCCCCCCCATACCCGGGTATCCCATTTTGGGGTTTTGGGGGGGGGGGGATTTCTTGGTGTATTGCGGCTGCTGTGTGTGGATTTGGACCTGGGTCCTGAAGAATCACCTCGCAGAGGTTGTTAGGTCAAAACCAGGCAGGCCCACATATACGGGAAACCACCACACACACTTTGGCGACAAACAGAGCACAGAAAAGACTGGTCTGGATGTACTAGATCTCGTCAGGTGCAAAGCAGAACAAAAACAGTAGCATGTCCCGCCTGCACTAGGCGCCTTTCTGTGTGAGGAGAAACAGGGCCAGCAGCTCAACGGCAGCCTTGGGCAAGCCCGCGGTCACGCTTGCACAGCAAGCCGAGCGTAAGGCTCTGCAAAATTACCTCAGGGTGGGTTCACCCCTGTCCCTGCCCACTGCCCCTCCTCACCAGGAACCCGGACGATAGACCAACAGCGTTTGCTTCTGGTTAGCTACCCTGTTGCAATACCACCAGGTGTCCACACTCCTCTTCACCAATTGTAGTCTTGAAACAGAGCAGGAGGATTGGAAGGCAAAGGAAGAGAGGCAGAGAGTCCCGTAACCGGGGCTCCACACACACACACACACACACACACACCTTTTTGGGGGCCTATTCGCGTACCCTACCCCAGGGGAGATCATTTTCTGTCCAAAAATGATGATTTTACATGGGGTTGGACAACTTGGGATATGCTACGCGAATGACCCCCCCAAAAAGGGGGGTCATAAAACGCCCGAGCCCACGCTCGATCTAACAACCCTCTTCGGGGTGGTTTCGTATTCGCCTGTTTTCTCCGAGGCCTACTGGTCCTACAAGATAAGGGTAGGGGAAGAAAATCATCGAGGGCAGGTGGCAACCCGCCCATGGTCACACAGTAGTACACATGGTAGTACACAGCAGTACACATGGTGTGTGTGTGTCTATGCAGGGTACAATTCACAGTGCCTGGCTACATAACCCCTGCCGCATGGGGGCCCCCAACACTTCACAGCGGGGGGTTAGGGTTACAGCAGGGGACAGAATCAGAAGTAGGCCCGAAGTTGGTTGAGCGAAAAGGGCTGCTAGTAAGAAAACCAAGAATGCCCAAAAAGGCGGGTTGGAAGTGAAAATAAACCATTTGGCTTTTTTTGGGTACCTCGCGCTGACACTAAAAAAAAGACACTCGTGCTGTCACCCCCCCCAAAAAAAAAGGACACTCACGCTGACACTCAAAAAAAAATTATGAATTCTGAGTATATATTTTTTTGAGTGTCACGCGAGTGACTCTCGTGCCACTCAAAAAAATATATTTTCATGTTATTTTTATATTTTTTTACACACACGTGACACTTCACCCCCTGGACTTGGAGCCCAGAGTACAGCATGGAAAAAGGCAACTGGTACCCAAACAATCTCATGCTCACGTCATGTCATGCACATTATGTTTGCCTGTGTCTGTGATGTGCAATGGTGTGAATGTCCACATGGGGGCACCACATCACTGCTGCTTGAGGTCGGTCCAACACCTCGCTGCCCTGTTTATAAGGCACCCTGAAACAGCAAAAATAAAAATTGCCACCAAAAATTTTTTCTCAGACTTCCCACCAGTCACAAAACCACTTCCTAGCAGTGGAAGTACGGCCGCCCTCAGGCCAACCAATGGGAACAGCAGAAAATCAACCACGCGTGCAGGAAGAGCAAGAATTCCGAGGTTGCGACGAGGAGCATCAACATATAGCGCACCCTCATTAGACCCTTCCAGCCCTGGGGCATGACAAAGCCCTCGCCCCCAATGATATCCGTTTGCATCTTTCATCACTCGAACAATGGCAGTCGTCCCTATGACACCAGCCAAAAGCGCACAACGTGTCAGCCCTCACTTTGGCAACGCCGAGTGCCCTCCACAGTACTGTGAGGAACCAGCAGTGACCTGCCATCGAACGACGGCGAGCAGGACCAACTCCGAGGGTGCCGCTACGGATGGAGGAGGTCAAGATGAAGGCCGGCAACATCATGGCTCGCGCCACCGGAGCCCGCTCGTCTGAGAGGACCCAACCGCCCCATATGAAGGGCAGGCGCCAGCTGCCAATCAGGTTGGACCGGCCCCCTCTGACCACCACCACCACCAACACCAAATACAGCATGGACATGCCATATGCAGGGGAGGGGTGGGCGGGCGGGGAGGCAGGGGAGGGGGACAGCCACCAATCCCCGGTGTGCCACCGACAGCGGCTGGGGTTTGAGGTTTCGATCAAAAAACACAGCTCAACACCCACTCTCCGCACCAGCGATGTATTGGAAGAGAGGAGGGGGGGGGGGGGGGCAATTGGGCAGGTGTGGACCCGCCACTGTGGCTCCAGCCGCGCCTGCCCCACGGCCTTCATTGCTGTCGCAGTTCTTTGTGTGCTCTCCCGGCCATTGGCCTGGTTCGTGGCCCCAAGGGCCCAAATCCCTACCTCCCCGGCTGGGGTCAGGGCTGTGGGCTCAAGGGATACCGCCTGGTCACACGTGGGGGGGGGGGGGGGTCTGGCTGGGACCCCCCCCCAGTCCTCCCGGGGTTGTCAATGGTACATGGCGCCGAAGGCGCCGGAGCAAAGTTTTTGTGGCTTTTGTGGTTTTGTTGGAGCGCAATGTCCCGTCAAGCCCAAACAAAGGAAGGGGAGGAGGGGGGGGGGTCCAGGGGGGGGAGGGGGTCCAGGGGGGGGGGTCCAGGGGGGGGGGGGGGCTCCTCCTGTGGTTGTCAGCCGTTCTACTACATCCCTGCGACGCACCTGCGCTTCTTGGGGCAGGAAGCTGATGAACTTGTCGGCGTGCCTCGCCTCCACGGCGGTCAGCTCGCCGTACACGCCGCACCGCGAGTCGCTCCCCCGCGCGCCCTCCTTCGTCGCCACTTTGTGGTGGTTCTCCTGGTGCACGTACCGCACCGCGCGGCCCTCGGCGTCGCCCGCGTCCATTGCCCGGCTGATGGCGCGGCCGAACAGGTCGCTGCCCAAGCCCGCAAACTCCGTCTGCCCCTCGTTCAGAAGATAGGCCCCCTCCAGCGGAACGAGCTCCCCGGGGTCGCGGGCCGGCGACAGGGCCGTCTCCGCTCCGGGCTGCGACAGCTCACGCACCTCCGCCCGCGTCAGGACGTTGCGGCCGAGGATGGCGCGCTCGACCTCGGCGCCGATGGATCGGTCCACCTCCGCCATCCGCTCCGCCAGCCGCGACCCGGTCCGGACCCCGGCAGCCACCGCGGCCGCCGCCAGCTGGCTGACCGCCACGGCCCGCAGCTTCGCGAATTGGTCCAGCAGGATGGGCTCCGGCGCCGGGTTGTGGTCGTTCGCGTGGCCGCCGGGCCGGAAGGGGAAGTGCGAGATCACGTACGTGGGCCTACCGGTCTCCCTCACCTGACAAGAGGGGGCAGTGTGGCATGAGGGTCGATGGGGCGCACCGGTTGGGGACTGCCGGGTGGGTGCGGTTGTGTGGGCTCGATGCACGAAGGTGTCCAGATAGCGCTTCAACTCATTCGCAATGCACCCCCCCCCCACACACACACCCCGAAAAAGCGGTACCCGGGTACGGGGGGGGTGTCAAAATCAAAAAATTAATTGGGGAATCATTTTCTGTCCCAAAACGATGATGTTACAAGGGGTTGGTCATCTGATACCACAACTTGAGGTATGCTATTCGAGCGACCCCCAAAAAGGGGGGTATACGACGCCCGCGCCTGCGCTTGATCTAAAAACCGCTCTTCGAGGTGCTTTTGGCCCCAACTGTTTGTTATGAAAAAATTTCCCAGCGCCGTTGGCGCCAAGTTGGTCCAAATGTGGTCCGGACCTCCTCAACGTTTTGGACCCCCTGAGGGGGTGGGGGTTAAGGGGGGTGGGTTCAGGTCTGAGCCTGAGTACCCCCCGTGAATCTCAACACCACAATGCACTAAAAACAACAGCAACAACAATCACCGTGACCGGGAGGGAGGGGGCGGGGGAGCGGGCCTCCTGCCCCCTGGTCTGCTCCAGGCTCATGCAGAAGAGGCGGGCGGTCTGCATCTCCATGTCCCGCCCCAGATCGGTGCTTCCGGTGCTGATGTGGCTGTCGCAGGGGTAGAACTTCCGCGTCATGGGGCTGTAGATGTGCGGGTCCCGCGCGCGCGCGCGCCCCGCCTCGCCGAAGGGGTTGCCGGACCAGTACTGCATGAAGTGGGCCTTCGCGATCATGCGGTGCAGCTCCGAGCGCCCGGTGGCCGCGAGCTCCTCCGGCGCGCCGACGCCCAGGCGGTACAGCTCCTCGCACATGACCGGCGAGCGGTAGTAGGTCACGAACCGGAACGCCTCGTCGATGCGCGTCGCGGCGGCGGCCGTCCGGAGGCAGTAGTTCCCGAGGCCAGCGGTCAGGTGCGTGTAGATCGCGGAGGGGAACAGGGAGGCGCCGTTGGCGGCCTTCGCGAAATGCGCCGCGACGTGCCTTGGGAACAGGAGGTTGACCAGCAGCGAGTCCAGCAGACACACCGCCTCGCGTTCGGAGAGCACCGCGGCCAAGTTCTGGTCGTAGCCCCGGGCCACCAGCGCCGCGTCGCCCATCGCCTGGAACTCATGGCGGACCGCGTCGGCGATGCCCCGGTACAGGCCCACGGGGCTGCGGATGGTCTTGACGAACTGGGCGCGGCTCAGCCCCGGGGCACATGGCGAGTGGTCAAAGTCGTCGAGGCGGGCGAATGAGTCCGGCGTGGGATAGGGCCTGGGGCCAGCAGCGCCGGGGGCGTTGGGGCGTGGAGGGGACCGGCTTGTGGTGGCGGTGGTGGCGGTGCCGGACACAATGAACTGAGAGTTGTGACGATGACCATGTGCCTGTGTCACGGGGGTGTATGCGAGTCCTGTATCCGTTGCTCGTGGCCTCTCTTCCAATACAGCCCTGCCCAGGGGTCACTAAGCCATGGCCTGGCCGGCCCCCTCTCCTGTTCCATTCCACAGGTCTGTTTCGGTCTCTGGCACAGCCTGATGGCACTCTCCGTTGCTGCCGCTGTGCAGTGCCACGGAACGCTGTTGAACCGCCGCGGCGGGAGGTCCTTCACTCGCCATGGCTGCTGCTTCTTCAGCGGCGGGCCGAGGGCTGACGTAAGCCCGAGAGCCCTGGTGAGCAACCGCAACGGCGACCACCCCTCTCCCGCCCCGAGACAACGGTCGTTTCCCCATCCCGCGGCCGGACCGCCCGCCACCCAATTTGTCGCACTGCACCACGATCCAGTTCTACATCGAGTTTCCCTTGGTACCACCGCACAAAATTTCCTTGGGCCATCTGGGTCAGCTCTCACCCCTCCCACAGGCGCCGGTTAGTCATGCACATCCCATCTGCAGCCTGCACAACCTGGAAGAGAGGGGGGGGGGGGGTTGAGGACCATGAGCAACGGATACAGGACTCGCATATACCCCCATCACACAGGCATATGGTCATCGTCACAACTCTCAGTTCATTGTTTGACCTGCTGCACTGCAGCACACATCAAATGAGGCCGAATGTTTCTTGGCCCGCTGTGGAAGAGAGGGGGGGGGGGGGGGGTTGAGGGCCATGAACAACGGATACTGAGCTCGCATATACCCCCGTGACGCAGGCATGTGGTCATAGCCATGAATCTCAGTACCTTGTTTTGCCTTGCTGCTCTTGCCGCGCAAACCAGATTAGGGCTAAGTGTTTGCACTGCGTGCGCACTGCGTGCGCACTGCGTGCATACTGCGCACGCAGAGGCTAGGATACTCACCCAAGAATACCACTCATCTGTCCAGTAGCACGGCGAAGCAGCAAAGCCCAAATCAGAACAACAAAACTGCCTGCAGCTTGGTAATCCGGTGTCCTTAGAACAAGGAAATCAGCCTTATAAAGTACAACTATGCAAAGGCATGCAAGATGCACACATGTTCAAGTGGCAAGTGCCACACTCGGATATATCACCGGGACGGTGGCCACACAATTGGCAACAAACACCGTCATCATTTTCTTCCTCTACAACGGTTGCCTCCTCCTGTGCCCATACAGACTCTGGCACATGAGGCCAAGGTCCATACGGTTGATACCTAGTCTGTCTGCGAATGCAAAACTGAGTAAGGTGGAGCAAAATACGCACATGGCCGTGCAGCTCCGTTGTAGAGCGTGTCCAGACATTGCGGACAATCCTCCACTGCCACAACCGTGCAAAGAGGTGCTCCACCCTTGCACGATAGAAGCCATGGACATCATTATACTCTTGTTGGTCGTCAGTCAAAGTTTTCCGACCAATATAAGGTACAGCGGTGTGCAAGCGGCCCTTATAGGCGCCGTCATGCGTACCAATTTCGAAATCGAAAAACTGTCCATGTGTTCGCGAAGGACCACGTTGATCCCAAATCATAACATCGGCGGAGGTTCCGGGCATAAGGTCACAAATCCATACTATATTCCCGAGATTGTCCACCGCCACGGTTACCTTGTAAACGTGGCCTGCGTACTTGGGATTAAATAGTACATCCGACAACTCCCCACCCACCGAGCATATGGGCATGCTGTCGGTAAAATGAGTTACGAAGTACGGGAAGTGGGGATTATGGTTGTACGGTGAAAGTCTCTCCTCCCACCATATCTCATCCACCACAGAATTCAACAAGGTTCGAACACGGGAAACGTTTTCCATAAACACGTTATCCGAACAATCGGAACGAGATTGATAATGATCGGTATCGGCGAATTGAACATAGCAACATAGCAACAGAGGGAACAAAATCAAAACTCAAAACCTACGCCAGGGGTCACCATGATGCACCACACAACAAAGCGTGGATTCAAAGATTGTCCCGGTTTCCTCAATAGCACCGGACGGTTGGGGCCCAAAAGAGGGCGGAAATGCTACGTCACCCCTGCATTCTCGGGGGTCCCCGACAAAGGGAACAAAATCAAAACTCAAAACCTACGCCGGGGGTCACCATGATGCACCACGCAACAAAGCGTGGATTCAAAGATTGTCCCGGTTTCCTCAATAGCACCGGACGGTTGGGGCCCAATGATTTTTGGAAATGTCGCCCTTGTCTTGCCCTCAAGTATGCACGGATCTTCAGGTGGCGGTCTCGGCGAATTGGCTACACAGCCCCAGCAGACTCTGCCACAGGGAAGGGGCATTTACACAATTTACATTCCAAAATGGACAAGAATCTAGGAAATGGTTGACAATTCAAATATGCCACGTCCTAAATGCTTGGGAGGCCAAAAAACCCTTGTATGGAACCAAAAACTTGTCAAAAGGGGCCAAAACTAGGGTTCGAGTATTGGCCGACATCCAAAACTTTGCACTGCGTGCGCACTGCGTGCATGGCATTCCCTAGCACCGAATGTTGCCTTGAGGTCACCGCGCTCACACAGCTATTGAATATTTCTTGGGCTGTCTGGGTCAGCTCATTCCCCTCGCATAGGCGCTGGTTAGACATAACCTTGAACTTAGGGATTTCAGGGGGGGGGGTGTCTGGCCGGACCCCCCCCCTCCTCCTGGGGTTGTCAATGGTAGATGGCAGATGACGCCGAAGGCGCCGGAGCAAAATTTTTGTGGTTTTCTGTTGTTTATTGCAGCGCAATGTCCTGTGAGCCCCAAACAGTGTAAGGGAGGAGGAGGGGGGGGGGGGGGGCTCCTCCTATGGTTGTCAGCCGTCCCAATACAGCCCTGCCCCTGGGGGCAGGGCCATGACGTCAGGGTTTGAAATGACCAGCATGATCTGCACCTCGTGCCAGACTTACTCATTTCAATCCATTGCATTGTGGGGGGAGGGGGGGGGGGTTGGCCAGCACCGGCTGACCCACATCAGACCCAGGGGAAAACAAAATTCATTGGCATCTGCACACACGTGCGCATTGATCTCTTCATGGTGACATGCATAGACCTATGGACATATGCGGCACTGGAGTTGAAGGGAAAAAACAATCGGGGGGCAGTATTCATTAAATGGGGGTTTTGAGGTCATGGGCGTCCATCAGGGCGGTCCTTAACGGAGGGAAAAAAAAAAAAAAAAAGTGTTCCGGAACCAGTTTTCCCAAAAAAGCCCGCGGGCACTCCATGTGCTCTACCATGGTTGGTGGCGGTTGGCAGTTGGTGGTTGGCGGCGGTTGGCGTTTGGCAGTTGGCAACTGGCGGTTGGTGGCGGTTGGTGGTGGTTGGCGGCGGTTGGTGGTTGGTGATTGGTGGTCGGTGGCGGTTGGCAGTGGTTGGCAGTTGGTCGCCGCTGGCGGTTGGCGGCGGTTGGTGGCTGGTGGTTGGTGGCGGTTGGTGGTTGGCGGTTGGTGGCGGTTGGCGGTTGATGGGAGTTGGCGGTTGGCGGTTGGTGGCCCCTTGGGGCGGTCCTTAAGGGCGGTCCTTAGCAAAAAAAAGGGAAAAAAATCTGGTCCCTTAAGGACCGCCCTGGCCTCCATAATTTTGGGGGTGCAAAGTTACCGCCCACAGGGTAACTTACTAGGGGTGTGCTTGGGGACCTGCACTACAACGCCTTTTCAAGACCAAAAATCCAGGAATGCGCACAGTCCAAAAGGACATTTACAGTTCAAACCACTTGGTGTAGGCCTATTCTTACAGGAGCCTAGTGTTATACTGCTGACAGTAGAACACCACAAGATTGCGACAGTAGCAAGCTAGTGTGGAAAAGAACAGCTAGCAGCGACAGCAACAGCATCCTGACCAAGGTAAACCGGTGTTCACACCTACACACAAACCATGTGTGACACATAGCAAAAGCCCCAGGGCACGTGCAGCACAGTAAGCATAACAGGCCGACACTGGAGATGGATGAATGAAATGAGCTGCAAACCGGTCGAGTTTTTCTATCAACAGTAGAAAGTATGCCACGAAAGGGGCAATTCCCATACCTCATCCGAGAAATGAGGTGCAAGGGCAACAGAAACATATACCAGTGCATGGCACAGGGCAACCTGCAGACTGGACAAGTACGAATTACCCAGGACAATGGTGCAGCAGGTGGTGCCCATGCAGAACAAGTGCAGACCCTTTTGTAAACACAGAGTGTTTTATGGTAAAAAAAATCCATTTTTTGACCGCCAGCACTAGAAAGCATGCATACAATGAGACCATAGTACAAAGCAAGTAGAGTAACCTGGATACGTGTACAGAATCAAAGCATAGTCATTTCGAAGAATATTCCCACCGCTTTACTGCCAACAGTTGAAAGAAACGAAACGCATCAGGCAGATGAACTGTGCGTTACACAGTCTCAGGGGAAACACAACACCACCCAAACCATCAACATACGTTTGATGTATGATAAGGCAGGTCGCGTTTATGGTCTCGCATTAGATAGAAATCAGGTGCCTAAATTACCTTCCCTACAACAACCCAAAGCCCAACTGGCCTGGGAAAATTCTTTTGAGGCCTGGCAACTTTTTCCTCACCCTTCTCCATCCAGTTCTTGCAATGTGCTGAGGGAAGCATCAGTGGAACATGCAATAGCCCCAGGAACCCTTGTGCCCATTCCACACGAGCAGGGTGTGCATGCACAGTGAATGCTCCACCAAGGGAGGGGACCCAAGTCTGGAAGCGCATGGAGCAGTGACACAAAATCCACCAAACCAACAAAGCGACAACGCAAATTCCGAATCAGCGCAGCTGGGAAATGTTGTTGCGTACAGTCTGCGTTCCGATGACATTGGGTTTCAAAGCGTGAGCACGAAGACGGCCAAACTGTTGGTTCAACATGCCACCTGCGGCCCGAGGAAGCCAGGTTCCCCTGGTGGTTCCAAACCAGCCACACCCTGTGAGCCCCAGATGAGTGTATGACACACTGCGTGCTGATGAGAGGCAGTGAGCACAGAGCACCGTGGGCACAGCCGCTGGGGGCGTTTCGCAAGGCAGAGAAGTGACTGCAAGCTCAGGAAGCATGCACATGAGCGCTGTGTGCTCAGGAGAGCATGTGCATGGACATGGCATCGCTCTGCAGGGGCCAAATGTTCTGAGGGGAGGCACTACCTCTCGTGGCCAAACATGTGTGGGGTGAAGTATAAAATATAAATATGAAATATAAAACAGGGGGGAAACGACGGTCAGACGGGTCCCGGAGCTTAGACAAGGCAGTGCTTGCGCAGAGGGCCAGGACGTCAGGTTTTGAAGTAACCAGCATCATCCTGACCTCCTGCCAGACTCACTCAGTTGTGCAAAAACGGGGGGGGGGGGTTTGCAAGCCTCACCAATAACACCAACACACAACCTTCACAAGCAACACGGGTTGCTGCTGCACCCGGCAATCAGAGTCACTGCCCTGGGTCAGTCCTCATCCTGGGGCTCCACCCAAGACAGGCCATTCCCCAGCCAAATATGAAAGGACATGAATTATCCAGTGACCCGAAGTAAACGATGCGCATCTTAGAGTAACGCCTCCAAATCGGGAGTCCCAGAATCCCAGAAACCCGAACAAGTCAGCGCAACCCCCCCCCCACAAATCGGCGGCCGAATTCGAACAAATCGGCAGAATGAAGCGGCAAAATCCCAGAAACCCAACAAATCGGCAGAACAAATCAGTGAAATTCAGAAACCCGTCGCGTGTGTGTGGGTTGAGACGTCCTCAGCACAACACACAGCACAAGCAGTTCAAGAAGGAAAGAAAAGCTTTGTCAAGAGCCGAAAACGGCCCTACGCGCCTTTCGCAAAACGACCCCCCCACACTGAAAGACAGGAAAACAACGGTCAGACGGGTCCATGCGCTTAGATGAGGCAGCGCCCAGAAGAGGAAAGAGCGGTGCGGAAAACGAAGGTCAGATGGGTCCCGGTGCTTTGACAAGGCGATGCTTGCGCAAGGCGGGGGGGAGGGTTACAAGCCTCACGAATAACACCACCACGTTCACAAGAATCACGACCTTCATATTGAGCCTGAACACAGCCTTCACAAGCAACACGGGTTTGCTGCTGCACCCGGCAATCAGAGTCACTGCCCTGGGTCAGTCCTCATCCTGGGGCTCCACCCAAGACAGGCCATTCCCCAGCCAAATATGAAAGGACATGAAATCTCCAGTGACCCAAAGTAAACGATGCGCATCTTAGAGGAACGCCTCCAAATCGGGAGTCCCAGGATCCCAGAAACCCGAACAAATCGGCAGAATGAAGCGGCAAAATCCCAGAAACCCAACGAATCGGCAGAACAAATCACCGAGATTCAGAATCCCAACAAATCGGAACAACAAATCGGCGAGGGCGGCCGAATTCGGCCGCCAATTTGTGCGGGGGGGGGGGGGGCGGTGGCAATAAATCGGACAAAAGCAAGTAATCCCAGTCACATCTCAATGCGCCATGCTGAGCTTAATGTTCTCCTTCTTCAGGCCATCTCGTGGCTGAGACAGGACTTCCTCTTGTGGCACCAACATCACGGGTTGGGCGTGCATAAGAAAGTTCGTGGGAGACAGCTCAATGCCATAGGCCCCTGCGTAGCCAAAAACAAGGTAATCGCCCACCGCCAGCGACTCCACGAACTGATCACGAGCCAAGAAGTCTGAGGGGGACTGCAGAGCACCTCCAATGTCAACAACGCTGCGCTCAACGCGCGGAACCTGCGACAGGTACTTGGGCACTTCCAGACCAGGGACGACCTCGAGGGGGTGATTGCCGCAGTGAACGGGTCTGTAGAGGTGATGGTACCCTCCCGCAACTAACACTATGGGCTTCCCTCCGGAGACCTTGATGTCCAGGACAGGCGTCACGTAGTAGCTGTAGGGCCCTACCAGCCAGCGCCCAGGCTCCAAAATGAATTCGCGGTCTGCATTCCGGCCAGTCAGCCTTTCACAAAGCCCTCTGCCGACCTCATGCATGTCTAGACCCTTGCCTTCCAGGCTGTAGTCAATGCCAAATCCGCCGCCCAAATTCACTCGCTCCGCCTCCGCCAGCGCCGGGATCCTGGTCAGCAGCCCCAGCACAAAGTCGACATATCGCAGGTACTGGGAAGCTTCCTGAAATCCACAGCCCCCCATGGTCTGAATGCCCTTGAAACGGAGCCAGTCGCTACTCTGGATGCGCTGCACGACCTTCTCTGCCACCTCCTCGTCGACCCCAAACTTGGAACTGACCTGGCCCATCTGGCAGGTGAACGGGATGCCCTTGGTGTCAAAGTTCGGGTTGATGCGCAGGAGCACCTCCACAGGTTTGCCAAGCTGGCGGGCCACGTATTCCAGGCGCTCCACTTCGGTGTACGACTCCACGTGGATTTGCCGCACACCCGCCTCAAGAACCCCCATCAAGGCCGCCTCAGACTTCGAAGGCCCCCCAACAATCATCTGCGAGCCATTGAAATATTCGCTGCACATGCGTACCTCGCCTAGCGAAGCCAGCTCCACCCCCGCGAGGTGCCCAGCGTTCGCCAGGTTTGCCATCTCCGCCACCACAGCCCGGTTGGCATTGGCCTTAACAGCGTAGTACACCGAGACATTTTGGGGCATCGTCTTTGAGAAGTCGCGGAGTGCGTGGCGCATCGATGGAATGTCGTGGAGGTAAGCGGACAGCCCTTCACCAGTGGACCGCGACGTGAAGTCGTCCAGCAACTGGGCAGCGGGCACGGACATGTTGTGCAAGAAACGAGGCACTTCTGGGTGGTGGATGTAACCTGCGTGTTGGTGGCTGTCACCGGCAGGTTGATTGGCCGTGCTGGTGGAAGCCCCTCGCCTGATGTGCCCCGAACAGAGGCGCAGGAGCTCACGGGGTCGCATCATGGCTTCTGTTGGAGGAGCATGAATGAGGGCAAGAATTGAGGGAATCGAGAGAATTGGTGTGTACGGCGATGGCTACACAACACGTGGTCGCCCTAATGTTCGCATGAATTTTGCATTGATCGACCAGTCTGGTCAGTTGTTCCCGTATGCTCCACACTGAGGGGAACTGGCTCACAGTACACCCATGGGGACATGGCGGGAACTCCCCAGGAGAGATTTTGAATCATGGTTCTTGCAGCGCCGGGAAGAATTGAATTTTGCGCAACGGGCAAAAGTCAAAACTGCCAATCAATTTCCAGGGTGTTCAAACCACCACTACCATTAACTCAAGTTCCGTGGGGGAATGTTTGTCCGGCGCACACCTGGCGCGCTACCTTTGTATTATCTTATCTCTAGCCGCAGGTTTATCCTCACCTTGGGAAGTCCCCCAAATAGACCGCACTAGACCGCAAACCTTCCCTGCAAGGCACCTTGCGTAAGCCGAAATATGAGAATTCAACAACAAAAAATGTCACTCCCACCACTTCCAACCACCACCCTTGCCATCCTCAGAAACTGGGTGCAAAGGATGGGCCAAATTCTTAGACACGGTGAGAAGGTACTCCAAATTGTTTGGTGAGGGGGGGGGCAAAAACAGGCACGGTGGGGAATGGTCAAAAAAAGATGCCCGGCGCGGTAACGCTCCCCCTGTTGCATTGGCGCCGACCACGCAACATGAGGGGGTCACAGGCACAGCATGCCTTGTAAAACCATTTCTGCCGCCCGACGGTTGGGGCCAGCCCAAATGGCTGCAGAAAACCCCGCTCATGTCCTATTGTGTCCCCCTCCTCAGGCTCGTCAAACATGCCCCCCACCCACCCAGTGGGTTGCATCCAGTAACCCAAGGCTTGCCTTGCGGCTTGGCATTGCTCCACCCTCCAAAGGAGGAGCACTCCCTCGCTGGGGTGCTTTGGCAGCACCTTGAAGAGGCCCCCCACCGCCGTGACCCGCATTCCTTGTCAGTCAGGCTTGAAAAGAATGGAAAGGAGGATCTTGCCCCGTTCCACATCTGACTGTGATGGGGCCGGCTGGAAATTTGGACTTGGGCTTCAGTGGGAATCGATGGTTTGCATGTGGGTTTTGTGTACCAGTCCAAGATGTCCTCTGTTCACGAATTACTGCGAATCCCAAACAGATCGCCCTCCGGCGCGCAGTTTGGGAAACCTGCCTAATTTGTGGAGTGTTTTAGATTCCACCTTGTTGTGCTCCCGGGGGGGCTTGGGGCCCGGTTTTACCATATAGTATGGCCCTTTTATGTAGCCATATTGATCTCTCCCTACCATGGGGACCTCGAGAAGGCACGGGTTATGTTACGGGTTGTCAACCCGGGGGCAGGGGTTAGGTAGCCACTATGCCCACATGTGGGCCATTTCTGATTTTGTCCCCGTGCTGAGCATTGGGAGCCATTGATTTCTCCCCAGTAGCGGGGGACACTTGTTAAATGCAATCGTCAGCCCGCGGACAAGGGGCCCCTGGCGCGGGCCGCTACCACCCACATTGAGCATTGTGTCCGATCCATCTACTCTCCAGGCGCAGCAAACGTGTGCTATTTCTCAGTTATCTGGTTTCCGGAACAGTCTGCAATAAAACACGTTTCACAAACCCTGCGGCGCATGTGGCGCGCAGAAAGCATTCTCATAGCCAGTATTTTGGCCGGGTAGATGTTGCTAACCATTCCGTTCCACTCATGTATTCTCTCCTTCTGTCAATTAATTCCGCTACCGTACACAGTTAATCTTCCCGTCAGCCACTCTTTGTGGCATGCCCTTGGGGCCACACACACTTTTTTGGTGCACCTCATCGCCGAGTTTTGAGCGTGCTTGCACAAACACACTCTTCTTTCATGGCTTTAGCCACATGTGGTTTGGAGACTGCCTTCCCATCAAGTTTGGCGATGAGGCAGGGGAGGCGGATCTTCGCATGGCCAAAAGGTTTGCGCTTGTGACAAGCATCGAGCCTGGAGGCGTCCATTGCGCACAGCTAGCGACATGAGATGCACACCAAGTTTTGGAAGGCGAAGAAGAAGGGAAGGCATATCTCGGTTTGGCGGCTTGTATGGCGGCCTACAGTATTTGAACAATGTGTAGTGAGCATTGATGCGGCGTGGCAAAAAATTTTCCTTCGGTTGCTGCACACCTTGGTACAAGTGCATGAATGCACTTTGCTCATGCATTCCGTAACGCGTTTTGTAAGATTGGGGTATTGCGGGGCTCCCCGGAATGCTAGTGATGTGTACCGCATATGTGGGAATTGTGGATGTTGGGTGCGATGGGTGGGCCGACTTCGGACCCCGGTCTGAAAAAGTGGCAGCCCGTCTTGGTGCCGCAATCCATGGAAGAAATGCAACCCCTAGAAATTTTTTTGAGGGAAACAACGTAGGCCTTATGCTGAGGATAAGACCATTCTATTGCTATGTGCCCAAGCTACATGTGCTCAAAGCCCCCCACACGCGCGCGGGGGGTGCTACTGATTGAGGGATGTTGTGAATGTTCATGACAATGATCGGTGTGTTATGTAGGCATCTCCAATTAGGGCCGGTGTGCGCCCCCCTCTAGCCCTTGCCCCAGCAGCCACAACCGGAATCCCAGCCACAACCGCAACCACAACCCCTGCCACACCCCAGCAACAACAGCCCCTATCCCTGGTGCGGTGATGAGACAGATGGAGTGGAGCAGCGCCTAGGTGGAGGTTGATCTGCCATCACACTCCGGCACAGCACTTTTGCCATCACAGACCTTGGGCACGGGCCCTACACTATACTACCGTTGGCCCGCCCTAGCAATGCAGCGCTGGGCAAAAGGGACAACATGCAAGTGGGTGCTAGGATTGCGCGGGCTCTTGTGCACGGTGCTACTTCACCACGAGTGCAGAGCCGCCAAAGCCGTGTCGATCCGTCACACGGTGATGGTTGCCTCAGGCCGCTGATCAGCCACCCTCCATGGTGTGGTGTCGGCAGTCAAAATGGCTACTGCTTGGACCTCATCTTTGCTACCATCACCGCCATGTATTGGATCCTTGGTGAGGCAGCCCACTGCAAGTGTTGCCCTGCCCCGCCAGGCGAGTGTGGGCATCGGAGCACGCCATGGCCACCATAGCCAAGGGGAAGTTCGCAGGGGACGTCCTCGTGGTTGTCGCAACATTTGCCTTGGCCAACTGCTTGCGGGTGAGCGCTGTCACCTCAATCCGCCCAATTGACTTGGGGGTGCCCTACCGTGTCATGTTTTTTGACTACAAGGTCCAATGCAAGTACATTACCGCGCGAACGGGCCGGTGGGGAGCGGCTTCGTGCAAGCGGCTCGGTGCGCTGGTTGCCCGCAAACCTAGCTGCCTCCCCATCTTTTCCAACATGAACGCGATACTGAGTACTGAAGGAACATCCATTCCCTCTTGAATTAGGGCCCTGCATGGGCCGGCAGTTTGCCTTTGTGTTGTGTGCTGTGCTGTACACAAGGGCAAGGGCAGGAATAAAACTTTACTTTTTGTGTAAACCCAAGTTTCTGTCCTAAACTAACCCTGCCTTTTGCACGAGTTACATGTGTCGGCAACTTCCCATGGCCTTAAAATGCAGTCATTGCATTTACAATTTAGTCAATTGTTTTTTAGTTGATGGTGGACAGTCTTGCCCGCTCATGTTTGTGACTATCTTGGACTTTGTCGAGGAATTTGCTACTCTTCGGGGGCTAACATCCACACGTTTGCCTCTGTGGGCCTTGAGTGTACTGGCGGTTTGACTGCTGTTGGTGCCACCACCGAATGACCCGTTGTGTGCTGGCCGTGGGGGGCACCAAGGTATCGCACGTGTATGATGTACACCATCGATCTTGGAATGTGCTATGCGACTCCAGCAACCACTGCCATGTGGGCAATGGCTTGTTGCACGTGGCCCTGTAGCTCTTATTCCCTGCCTCTCCGTACAGCGCACAATACACAATCTTGGTCAGAGTTACCCCCCGCCCCCCGTGTCCAACGAACACTGTGTCCAACAAACACTTCCTGTTCGAACCGTATTTTTTTTGGAACCTAATTAATTCGGTACTAAATTAGGTACCGGACTTCAGAACCGAGGTTTCAGGCTGAAGGTGCGCGGAAATGAGGGGCTGTTGTGCTGTATGTTGCAGAAGTGGTGTGCAAAACTGCAACGCGGGGTGTGAGGGAGTGGTATCCCTCAACTATAGGACCTCTATTGCCCACCATGACCGATTCTCTACTGGCACCGGGCCGTGAGGTGCTGTACAAGCGGTACCACACTGGTGAGCTTGTACTAGCCACAATTCTTGGGCCTTCCGATGATAGAGATGACTTTGTACGGCTGAAATACAACCGAAATTGGCGCGACTATGAAAACCCATCCGCCCCTCTCAGTGTGCTTTGAATGGGCTGGGTATCTCGTGCCTAGGGATGTGTTACTGCCGGTTCACAACATTGTCGCGTGCACCAAACACTGTGTCCAACAAACGCTACCCGTTCGGACTGTATTTTTTTGGGACATAATTATTCGTTGGACAGGGGGGGGGGGGTACAATGGCTACAACAGTCCAATAGGCCTTGAGGCTGGCCAACGGTGAATCACCCAGCCCAGTAGCAATGCGCAGGGTAAGGATGCAGATTGTGGGCCAGAGCGTCCGGATGGGGCCTTGACCCAACCCAACCCAACTGCGCTCCAACCCCCCCCCCCCTTTCCTCCCCCTTCCCTAGCCGGCCAACCACGGAGCCGTTGCTTTTGTTTTGTGTGAGTTACGGTGAAGAGTGAAGTCCCAGATGCAAGGTTTGTTGCAAACCAACACCCGGATGCAAGGTTTAAGGCTAACCAGCACCTGTGGGAGGGGGAAGAGCTGACCCAGGCGGCCCATGAAACATTCATTAGCCACCTTGTGCGGTGACCTCAAGGCCACATTCGGGACTGGTCTGGTTTGTGCTACAGTGCAGTGAGGCAAAACAATGAACTGAGAATGGTGGCTATGACCATATGCCTGTGACACGGGGGTATATGCAAGCTCAGTATCCATTGCTCATGCGCCCTGCTCCCCCTTCCCTCAAGGGGGCCTCCAGCTGACGGTCAGTTGGGGGGGGGGGGGGTGCAGACTTAAATACGTCATGTGCATCGATGGTCTGCTTGGAAGTTGTGTTGTCTGCTTAGCGGCTGTGCATACCGCTGCAATGAACACAGGGTTGTATCCTTGCGGGCAGGTGTCCGACTATTCTTCGACAAGCTGCTCCCTGGTTGCTCCATACTCCTCCATGCCCCCTGCTCCATGGTCCCTGCTCGCTGCTGTCTTCGGTGCCTCATGGGGAACCGCTGATGGGGAATTCGCTTGTCTTGTGTGGCAAAGTGTGCGCGCACTGCATGCGCATGCAGTAATTCTCACTGAAATCAAGCCAAAAACCCCAACCACCTTTGTACAACAGGGCAAAGCAGCAAGAGGAACAGCTGACATATTCTCTGACATCCGACCTTGCGGTGCGGCCCCATCATTGTGAAACTCCGGTGACACATCCCTCAGCACAAAATACCCAGCCCACTCAAAGCACACTGCCGTGGAGGCTTCCACTTAGCACGTTTCAAAGTAGAAGACCTTGTTGCAGTCCCGCTTCATCCTGAAAAGTTGACCATGCTCCCCCGGCTTGGGGCCGCTGTCAGCACGGGCAGAAATGGCAGCCACATCCGGCTCAGGCACCTGGGAGACGGACAGATTTGATGGGTCCTGTAGTTGAGTGATACCATTTCCTCACATCCTACTTTCCACTTGTGCCCACCATTACTGCAACATGCATCACAACAGCCCCTCATTTCCCCAATCCTTTAGCCTGAAACCTCAGTTCTGATGAAACCTGGTCCCTCATTAAATAGGTCCCCAAATAAATACTGACCAAACGGAAGTGTTCGTTGGACAATGCATTCGTTGGACAGGGGGAGGGGGGGCGTGCCTAGCCACAGAACCTTCAGCCCTATTAGTTGTCGTGAGTGAGCGAGTGAGTGAGTGAGTGAGTGAGTGAGTGTGAGTGTGAGCTCCGGTTGTGCCTGCCACTACAGCTACATCTCCGATTGCTTTCTGGCGACTGCAGTGTGACAAGTGTTCGGAGCGATCACATCATGGGGGGGGGGGGGGGGATCAATGGTCAGTACTGATTGACTGAATGTCCCCGCCGTAGACAATTTCAGCCCTTAGTTCTGCAGTAATCAGTTTCACAATTGCTTGGTTGGGGCGCTCCACTATCATAAGTACACTGAGGGGATACTGCGGCTAGCTCAGTGGTTTAAGCACGTGTCTACCTGAAAACTGTAAGATCACAGTCCACACCAGATGAATATTAATACAAGGTCGTCGGGGGAATCCCCGACTGGATGCTACACTGCACGCATCATGGAATGTGGGGGCGGGGGGGAAGGGGTGTGGGGGAAGGGGATCTTTGCACCATGAGGACATGACTGGCCGTGATGTATGCAGTACCTCCGCATGGAGAGGTGCCAGCCCTGCCGTATCGGGGATCCCCAGCGCTTCAGAGCGGGGGGATAAAATCAGAAGTGGCCCACAAGTGGGCAAATTGGCTACCTCACCCCTGCCGTATCGGGGATCCCCACCGCTTGAGAGCGGGGGGATAAAATCAGAAATGGCCCACAAGTGGGCAAATTGGCTACCTCACCCCTGCCGTATCGGGGATCCCCACCGCTTCAGAGCGGGGGGATAAAATCAGAAGTGGCCCACAAGTGGGCAAATTGGCTACCTCACCCCTGCCGTATCGGGGATCCCCACCGCTTCAGAGCGGGGGGATAAAATTAGAAGTGGCCGAGAAGTGGGCAAATTGGCTACCTCACCCCTGCCGTATCGGGGATCCCCACCGCTTCAGAGCGGGGGGATAAAATCAGAAGTGGCCCACAAGTGGGCAACTTGGCTACCTCACCCCTGCCGTATCGCGGATCCCCACCGCTTCGGATCGGGGGGATAAAATCAGAAGTGGCCCACAAGTGGGCGAAATGGCTACCTCACCCCTGCCGTATCGGGGATCCCCACCGCTTCGGAGCGGGGGGATAAAATCAGAAGTGGCCCACAAGTGGGCAATGTGGCTACCTCACCCCTGCCGTATCGGGGATCCCCGACGCTGCAGAGCAGGGGGATAAAATCAGAAGTGGCCCACAGGTGGGCAAATTGGCTACCTCACCCCTGCCGTATCCGGGATCCCCACCGCTTCAGAGCGGGGGGATAAAATCAGAAGTGGCCCACAAGTGGGCAATGTGGCTACCTCACCCCTGCCGTATCGGGGAGCCCCACCGCTGCAGAGCGGGGGGATAAAATCAGAAGTGGCCCACAAGTGGGCAATGTGGCTACCTCACCCCTGCCGTATCGGGGATCCCCACCGCTTCAGAGCGGGGGGCTAAAATCAGAAGTGGCCCACAAGTGGGCAATGTGGCTACCTCACCCCTGCCGTATCGGGGATCCCCACCGCTGCGAAGCGGGGGGATAAAATCAGAAGTGGCCCACAAGTGGGCAATGTGGCTACCTCACCCCTGCCGTATCGGGGATCCCCACCGCTTCAGAGCGGGGGGCTAAAATCAGAAGTGGCCCACAAGTGGGCAATGTGGCTACCTCACCCCTGCCGTATCGGGGATCCCCACCGCTGCGAAGCGGGGGGATAAAATCAGAAGTGGCCCACAAGTGGGCAACCTGGCTACCTCACCCCTGCCGTATCAGGGATCCCCACCGCTTCAGAGCGGGGGGATAAAATCAGAAGTGGCCCACAAGTGGGCAAATTGGCTACCTCACCCCTGCCGTATCGGGGATCCCCACCTCTTCAGAGCGGGGGGATAAAATCAGAAGTGGCACACAAGTGGGCAATGTGGCTACCTCACCCCTGCCGTATCGGGGATCCCCACCGCTGCAAAGCGGGGGGATAAAATCAGAAGTCGCCCACAAGTGGGCAATGTGGCTACCTCACCCCTGCCGTATCGGGGATCCCCACCGCTTCAGAGCGGGGGGATAAAGTGAGAAGTGGCCCACAAGTGGGCAAATTGGCTACCTCACCCCTGCCATATCGGGGATCCCCACCGCTTCAGAGCGGGGAGATAAAATCAGAAGTGGCCCACAATCGGGCAAATTGGCTACCTCAACCCTGCCGTATCGGGGATCCCCACCGCTGCAGAGCGGGGGGATAAAATTAGAAGTGGCCCACAAGTGGGCAAATTGGCTACCTCACCCCTGCCGTATCGGGGATCCCCACCGCTGCAAAGCGGGGGGATAAAATCAGAAGTCGCCCACAAGTGGGCAATGTGGCTACCTCATCCCTGCCGTATCGGGGATCCCCACCGCTTCAGAGCGGGGGGATAAAGTGAGAAGTGGCCCACAAGTGGGCAAATTGGCTACCTCACCCCTGCCATATCGGGGATCCCCACCGCTTCAGAGCGGGGGGATAAAATCAGAAGTGGCCCACAACTGGGCAAATTGGCTACCTCAACCCTGCCGTATCGGGGATCCCCACCGCTTCAGAGCGGGGGGATAAAATCAGAAGTGGCCCACAAGTGGGCAAATTGGCTACCTCACCCCTGCCGTATCGGGGATCCCCACCGCTGCAAAGCGGGGGGATAAAATCAGAAATGGCCCACAAGTGGGCAAATTGGCTACCTCACCCCTGCCGTATCGGGGATCCCCACCGCTTCAGAGCGGGAGGATAAAATCAGAAGTGGCCCACAAGTGGGCAAATTGGCTACCTCAGCCCTGCCGTATCGGGGAGCCCCACCGCTGCAGAGCGGGGGGATAAAATCAGAAGTGGCCCACAAGTGGGCAAATTGGCTACCTCACCCCTGCCGTATCGGGGAGCCCCAGCGCTTCAGAGCGGGGGGATAAAATCAGAAGTGGCCCACAAGTGGGCAAATTGGCTACCTCACCCCTGCCGTATCGGGGATCCCCACCGCTGCAGAGCAGGGGGATAAAATCAGAAGTGTCCCACAAGTGGGCAAATTGGCTACCTCACCCCTGCCGTATCGGGGATCCCCACCGCTTCAGAGCGGGGGGATAAAATCAGAAGTGGCCCACAAGTGGGCAATGTGGCTACCTCACCCCTGCCGTATCCGGGATCCCCACCGCTGCACAGCGGGGGGATAAAATCAGAAATGGCCCACAAGTGGGCAAATTGGCTACCTCACCCCTGCCGTATCGGGGATCCCCACCGATTCAGAGCGGGGGGATAAAATCAGAAGTGGCCCACAAGTGGGCAATTTGGCTACCTCACCCCTGCCGTATCGGGGATCCCCACCGCTTCAGAGCGGGGGGCAAACATGAAGACACCAAAAACACCAAAAAAGGGAAGGCAAAAATATTGCAGGCAACTGAGTTTCAACCCAGGACCTCTGAAATCAGCGCCTAGTGCTACTACTGACTAAGCTATGCCAGGTGGTTGCCTTAGTAAAAAAAAAGAAAAAAATTGAGCGACCTTATGGCAACCCCTGCCCATGCATGCTCAGGGGCCCAAAAGAGGGCGGAAGTGCTACGTAACCCCTGCATTCTCGGGGATCCCCAACGCCAAGCGCGGGGACAAAATCAGAAGTGGCTCTCACCCCTGCATTCTCTGGAACCCAAAAAAGGGCGGAATTGCTACGCAATCCCTGCATTCTCGGGGATCCCAAACGCCAAGCTCGGGGAGAAAATCAAAAATGGCTACCTCACCCCTGCCTTCTCACAAGCCCAAAGGAGGGCGGAATTGCTACGTAACCCCTGCATTCTCGGGGATCCCCAACGCCAAGCGCGGGAACATAATCAGAAGTGGCTACCTCAGCCCTGCCTTCTCGGAGGCCCAAAAGAGGGCGGAATTGCTACGTAACCCCTGCATTCTCGGGGATCCCCAATGCCAAGCGCGGGGACAAAAATCAGAAGTGGCTTCCTCACCCCTGCCTTCTCGGGGGCCCAAAAGGGGGCGGAATTGCCACGTAGCCCCTGCATTCACGGGGATCCCCAACGCCAAGCGCGGGGAGAAATTCAGAAGTGGCTACCTCACCCTTGCCTTCTCTGGGGCCCAAAAGAGGGCGGAATTGCTACGTAACCCTTGCATCCTCGGGGATCCCCAACGCCAAGCTCGGGGACAAAATCAGAAGTGGCTACCTCACCCACATCGTATTGAAACTGCACTCTGGCACTGCCGTCACTTGTGGGGCGCTGAACCTGGGGGGGGGGGGGGGGGTACATCTTGCTGCACTATCGGTTCCAAGGCAAGGGAGGGGGCATCTACATCTTGATCAACCTCACTAGCGTCACTTTCTGCATCCCCAATGACGCCATATGTCTCCCAAATCTCATCGCAATTGGGGCTGGAGTCATTGCTCTCTGAGACAGTCCACAGAGCACGCATTTCATCCGTCACCTCAGGGGTGGGGCTGTCAACTGGGACTGCAAGATCCTTGAACGCCTCAAAATGAAGGAGTGGGCAGTCATCCAACGCTGGTTTTTCCTCTCCGTCTACTTTGCGCTTTCTGTGCGAAATGAAACGTCCCGCAATGCGTTAAACACGGCTACGGGACACCAGTCCTCTGGAGCCTCACCGTTACACCGAACAAGCAAATTATCGCTGCTACCATGACTTCAGAGCGGGGGGATAAAATCCGAAGTGGCCCACAAGTGGGCAAATTGGCTACCTCACCCCTGCCGTATCAGGGAGCCCCACCGCTTCAGAGCGGGGGGATAAAATCAGAAGTGGCCCACAAGTGGGCAATGTGGCTACCTCACCCCTGCCGTATCGGGGATCCCCACCGCTGCAGAGCGGGGGGATAAAATCAGAAGAGGCCCACAAGTGGGCAATGTGGTTACCTCACCCCTGCCGTATCGGGGATCCCCATCGCTTTAGAGCGGGGGGCAAACATGAAGACACCAAAAACACCAAAAAAGCGAAGGCAAAAATATTGCAGGCAACTGGGTTTGAACCCAGGACCTCTGAAATCAGCGCCTAGTGCTACTACCGACTAAGCTATGCCAGGCTTGACACATCAGAGAGTGGTTGCCGACCTGAAAAACAAAAAAATCTGAGCGTCCTTATGGCTACCCCTGCCCCTGCATTCTCAGGGGCCCAAGAGAGGACGCAACTGCTACGTAACCCCTGCATTCTCGGGAATCCCCAACGCCAAGCGTGGGCAGAAAATCAGAAGTGGCTACCTCACCCTTGCATTCTCGGGGGCCCAAAAGAAAGCGGAATTGCTACGGAACCCCTGCATTCTCGGGGATCCCAGACGCCAAGCTCGGGGACAAAAATCAGAAGTGGCTACCTCACCCCTGCCTTCTCGGGGGCCCAAAAGAGGGCGGAATTGCTACGTAACCCCTGCATTCTTGGGAATCCCAAACGCCAAGCGCGGGGACAACATCAGAAGTGGCTACCTCACCCCCGCATTCTCAGGGGACCCAAAAGAGGGCGGAATTGCTACATAACCCCTGCATTATCGGGGATCCCCATCGCCAAGCTCGGGGACAAAATCAGAAGTGGCTTCCTCACCCTTGCCTTCCCTGGGGCCCAAAAGAGGGCGGAATTGCTACGTAACCTCTGCATTCTCGGGGATCCCCAACGCCAAGCGCGGGAAGAAAATCAGAAGTGGCTACCTCACCCTTGCCTTCCCTGGGGCCCAAAAGAGGGCGGAATTGCTACGTAACCTCTGCATTCTCGGGGATCCCCAACGCCAAGCGCGGGAAGAAAATCAGAAGTGGCTACCTCACCCTTGCCTTCCCTGGGGCCCAAAAGAGGGCGGAATTGCTACGTAACCTCTGCATTCTCGGGGATCCCCAACGCCAAGCGCGGGAAGAAAATCAGAAGTGGCTACCTCACCCTTGCCTTCCCTGGGGCCCAAAAGAGGGCGGAATTGCTACGTAACCTCTGCATTCTCGGGGATCCCCAACGCCAGGCTCGGGAACAAAATCAGAAGTGGCTACCTCACCAGTGCATTCGCGGGGGCCCAAAAGAGGGCGGAATTGCTACGTAACCCCTGCATTCTCGAGGATTCCCAACGCCAAGCGCGGGGAGATAATCAGAAGTGGCTACCTCACCCCTGCCTTCTCGGGGGCCCAAAAGAGGGCGGAATTGCTACGTAACCCCTCAATTCTCGGGGATCCCCAACGCCAAGCTCGGGGACAAAATCAGAAGTGGCTACCTCACCCCTGCCTTCTCAGGGGCCCAAAAGAGGGCGGAATTGCTACATAACCCCTGCATTCTCGGGGAGCCCCAACGCCAAGCTCGGAAACAAAATCAGAAGTGGCTACCTCACCCCTGCCTTCTCAGGGGGCCCAAAAGAGGGCGGAATTGCTACGTAACCCCTGCATTCTCGGGGATCCCCAACGCCAAGCGCGGGGAGAAAATCAGAAGTGGCTTCCTCACCCCTGCCTTCTCAGGGGCCCAAAAGAGGGCAGAATTGCTACATAACCCCTGCATTCTCGGGGATCCTCAATGACAAGCTCGGGGACAAAATCAGAAGTCGCTACCTCACCCTTGCCTTCTCAGGGGCCCAAAAGAAGGCGGAATTGCTACGTAACCCCTGCATTCTCGGGATCCCCAACGCGAAGCTCGGGGACAAAATCAGAAGTGGCTACCTCACATCTGCCTTCTCGGGGGCCCAAATGAGGTCGGAATTGCTCCGTAACCCCTGCATTATCGGGGATCCCCATCGCCAAGCTCGGGGACAAAATCAGAAGTGGCTACCTCACCCTTGCCTTCTTTGGGGCCCAAAAGAGGGCGGAATTGCTACGTAACCTCTGCATTCTCGGGGATCCCCAACGCCAAGCGCGGGAAGAAAATCAGAAGTGGCTACCTCACCCTTGCCTTCTCTGGGGCCCAAAAGAGGGCGGAAGTGCTACGTAACCCCTGCATTCTCGGGGATCCCCAACGCCAAGCTCGGGGACAAAATCAGAAGTGGCTACCTCACCCGTGCATTCGCGGGGGCCCAAAAGAGGGCGGAATAGCTACGTAACCCCTGCATTCTCGAGGATTCCCAACGCCAAGCGCGGGGAGAAAATCAGAAGTGGCTACCTCACCCCTGCCTTCTCGGGGGCCCAAAAGAGGGCGGAATTGCTACATAACCCCTGCATTCTCGGGGAGCCCCAACGCCAAGCTCGGAAACAAAATCAGAAGTGGCTACCTCACCCCTGCCTTCTCAAGGGGCCCAAAAGAGGGCGGAATTGCTACGTAACCCCTGCATTCTCGGGGATCCCCAACGCCAAGCGTGGGGAGAAAATCAGAAGTGGCTACCTCACCCCTGCCTTCTCAGGAGCCCAAAAGAGGGCAGAATTGCTACATAACCCCTGCATTCTCGGGGATCCTCAATGACAAGCTCGGGGACAAAATCAGAAGTCGCTACCTCACCCTTGCCTTCTCAGGGGCCCAAAAGAAGGCGGAATTGCTACGTAACCCCTGCATTCTCGGGGATCCCCAACGCGAAGCTCGGGGACAAAATCAGAAGTGGCTACCTCACATCTGCCTTCTCGGGGGCCCAAATGAGGTCGGAATTGCTCCGTAACCCTTGCATTCTCGGGGATCCCCAACGCTGAGCGCGGGGAGATAATCAGAAGTGGCTACCCCACCCTTGCCTTCTTTGGGGCCCAAAAGAGGGCGGAATTGCTACGTAACCCCTACATTCTCGGGGATCCCCAACGCCAAGCTCGGGGAGAAAATCACAAGTGGCTACCTCACCTTTGCCTTCTCTGGGGCCCAAAAGAGGGCGGAAGTGCTACGTAACCCCTGCATTCTCGGGGATCCCCAACGCCAAGCTCGGGGACAAAATCAGAAGTGGCTACCTCACCCTTGCCTTCTTTGGGGCCCAAAAGAGGGCGGAATTGCTACGTAACCCCTGCATTCTCGAGGATTCCCAACGCCAAGCGCGGGGAGAAAATCAGAAGTGGCTACCTCACCCCTGCCTTCTCGGGGGCCCAAAAGAGGGCGGAATTGCTACGTAACCCCTCAATTCTCGGGGATCCCCAGCACAAAGCTCGGGGACAAAATCAGAAGTGGCTACCTCACCCCTGCCTTCTCGGGGGCCCAAAAGAGGGCAGAATTGCTACATAACCCCTGCATTCTCGTGGATCCCCAACGCCAAGCGCGGGGAGAAAATCAGAAGTGGCTACCTCACCCCTGCCTTCTCAGGGGCCCAAAAGAGGGCAGAATTGCTACGTAGCCCCTGCATTCTCGGGGATCCTCAATGACAAGCTCGGGGACAAAATCAGAAGTCGCTACCTCACCCTTGCCTTCTCAGGGGCCCAAAAGAGGGCGGAATTGCTACATAACCCCTGCATTCTCGGGGAGCCCCAACGCCAAACTCGGAAACAAAATCAGAAGTGGCTACCTCACCCCTGCCTTCTTGGGGGCCCAAAAGAGGGCAGAATAGCTACATAACCCCTGCATTCTCGGGGATCCCCAACGCCAAGCGCGGGGAGAAAATCAGAAGTGGCTACCTCACCCCTGCCTTCTCGGGGGCCCAAAAGAGGGCAGAATTGCTACATAACCCCTGCATTCTCGGGGATCCTCAATGACAAGCTCGGGGACAAAATCAGAAGTCGCTACCTCACCCTTGCCTTCTCAGGGGCCCAAAAGAAGGCGGAATTGCTACGTAACCCCTGCATTCTCGGGATCCCCAAAGCCAAGCTCGGCAACAAAATCAGAAGTGGCTACCTCACATCTGCCTTCTCGGGGGCCCAAATGAGGTCGGAATTGCTCCGTAACCCCTGCATTCTCGGGGATCCCCAACCCTGAGCGCGGGGAGATAATCAGAAGTGGCTGCCCCACCCTTGCCTTCTTTGGGGCCCAAAAGAGGGCGGAATTGCTACGTAACCTCTACATTCTCGGGGATCCCCAACGCCAAGCGCGGGGAGAAAATCAGAAGTGGCTACCTCACCCCTGCATTCTCAGGGGCCCAAAAAAGGGCGGAAGTGCTACGCAACCCCTGCATTCTCGGGGATCCCCAACGCCAAGCTCGGGGACAAAATCAGAAGTGGCTACCTCACCTGTGCATTCGCGGGGGCCCAAAAGAGGGCGGAATTGCTAAGTAACCCCTGCATTCTCGAGGATTCCCAACGCCAAGCGCGAGGAGAAAATCAGGAATGGCTTCCTCACCCCCGCATCTTCAGGGGGCCCAAAAGAGGGCGGAATTGCTACGTAACCCCTGTATTCTTGGTAATCCCAAACGCCAAGCGCGGGGACAAAATCAGAAGTGCCTACCTCACCCCCGCATTCTCAGGGGGCCCAAAAGAGGGCGGAATTGCTACATAACCCCTACATTCTCGGGGATCCCTGACGCCAAGCGCGGGGTCAAAAATCAGAAATGGCTACCTCACCCCTGCCTTCTCGGGGGCCCAAAAGAGGGCGGAATTGCTACGTAACCCTGGCATTCTCGGGGATCCCCAACGCCAAGCGCAGGGAGAAAATCGGAGTTGGCTACCTCACCCTTGCCTTTTGTGGGGCCCAAGAGAGGACACAACTGCTACGTAACCCCTGCGTTCTCAGGGATCCCCAACGCCAACCGCGGGGAGAAAATCAGAAGTGGCTACCTCACCCCTGCCTTTTCGGGGGGCCCAAAAGAGGGCGGAATTGCTACGCAACCCTCGGATTCTCGGGAATCCCCAAAGCTCATCACGAGAGCATCAGAAGTGACTACCTCACCCGTGCCTTCTCGGGGGCCGAAAAGGAAGAGGAATTGCTACGTAACCCCTGCATTCTGGAGGATCCCCAAAGCCAAGCGCAGGGACAAAAATCAAAAGTGGCTACCTCACCCCTGCCTTCTCGGGGGCCCAAAAGACGGCGGAATTGCTATGTAACCCCTGCATTCTCGAAAATCCCCAACGCCAAGCGCGGGGACAAAAATCAGAGGTGGCTAACACCCCTGCCTTCTCTGGGGCCCAAAAGAGGGCGGAATTGCTACGTAACCCCTGCATTCTCGGGTATCCCAAACGCCAAGCGCGGGGACAAAATCAGAAGTGGCTACCTCACCCCTGCCTTCTCAGGGGCCCAAAAGAAGGCGGAATTGCTACGTAGCCGCTACATTCTCGGGGATCCCCAACGCCAAGCGCGGGGAGAAAATCAGAAGTGGCTACCTCACCCCTGCCTTCTCCGGGGCCCAAAAGAGGGCGGAATTGCTACGTAACCCCTGCATTCTCGGGGATCCCCAACGCCAATCGCGAAGAGAAAATCAGAAGTGGCTACCTCACCCTTGCCTTCTCTGGGGCCCAAGAGAGGACAGAATTGCTACGTAAGCCCCGCATTCTTGGGGGTCCCCAACGCCAAACGCGGGGACAAAATCAGAAGTCAATACCTCACGCCTGCCTTCTCGGGGGCCCAAAAGAGGGCGGAAGTGCTACGTAATCCCTGCATGCTCGGGGATCCCCAACGCCAAGCGCAGGGAGAAAATCAGAAGTGGCTACCTCACCCCTGCCTTCTCAGGGGCCCAAAAGAGGGCAGAATTGCTACGCAACCGCGGCATTCTCGGGGATCCCAAACGCCAAGCTCGGGGACAAAAGCAAAAGTGGGCGGAATTGCTGCGTAACCCCTGCATTTTTGGGGGTCCCCAACGCCAAGCGCGGGGAGAAAATCAGAAGTGACTACCCCACCCTTGCCTTTGCGGGGGCCCAAAAGAGGGCAGAATTGCTACGTAACCCCTGCATTCTCGGGGATCCCCAACGCCAAGCGCGGGGAGAAAATCAGAAGTGGCTACCTCACCCGTGCCTTCTCAGGGGCCCAAAAGAAGGCGGGATTGCTGTGTAACCCCTGCATTCTCGGGGATCCCCAACCCTAAGCGCGAGGAGAAAATCAGAAGTGGCTACCTCACCCCTGCATTCTCAGGGGCCCAAAAGAGGGCCAAATTGCTACGTAACCCCTGCATTCTCGGGGATCCCCAACGCCAAGCTCGGGGAGAAAATCAGAAGTGGCTACCTCACCCCTGCATTCTCAGGGGCCGAAAAGAGGGCGGAATTGCTACGTAACCCCTGCATTCTCGGGGATCCCCAACGCCAACCGCGGGGAGAAAAACAGAAGTGGCTACCTCACGCTTGCCTTCTCTGGGGCCCAAGAGAGACGCAACTGCTACGTAACCCGTGCATTCTTGGGGGTCCCCAACGCCAAGCGTGGGGACAAAATCAGAAGTCAATACCCCACCCGTGCCTTCTCAGGAGCCCAAAAGAGGGCAGAAGTGCTACGTAACCCCTGCATGCTCGGGGATCCCCAACGCCAAGCGCAGGGAGAAAATGAGAAGTGGCTATCTCACCCCTGCCTTCTCGGGGGCCCTAAAGATGGCAGAATTGCTACGTAACCCCTGCATTCTCGGGGACCCCCAACGCCAAGCTCGGGGACAAAAGCAGAAGTGGGCGGAATTGCTGCGTAACCCCTGCATTTTTGGGGGTCCCCAACGCCAATCGCAGGGAGATAATCAGAAGTGACTACCCCACCCTTGCCTTTGCGGGGGCCCAAAAGAAGGCGGAATTGCTACGTAACCCCTGCATTCTGGGGGATGGCCAACGCCAAGCGCGGGGAGAAAATCAGAAGTGACTACCTCACCCTTGCCTTTCCGGGAACCCAAAAGAGGGCAGAATTGCTACGTAACCCCTGCATTCTCGGGTATCCCCAACGCCAAGCGCGGCGACAAAATCAGAAGTGGCTACCTCACCCCTGCCTTTTCGGGGGGCCCAAAAGAGGGCGGAATTGCTACGCAACCCTCGGATTCTCGGGAATCCCCAAAGCTCATCACGAGAGCATCAGAAGTGACTACCTCACCCGTGCCTTCTCGGGGGCCGAAAAGGAAGAGGAATTGCTACGTAACCCCTGCATTCTGGAGGATCCCCAAAGCCAAGCGCAGGGACAAAAATCAAAAGTGGCTACCTCACCCCTGCCTTCTCGGGGGCCCAAAAGACGGCGGAATTGCTATGTAACCCCTGCATTCTCGAAAATCCCCAACGCCAAGCGCGGGAACAAAAATCAGAGGTGGCTAACACCCCTGCCTTCTCTGGGGCCCAAAAGAGGGCGGAATTGCTACGTAACCCCTGCATTCTCGGGTATCCCCCACGCCAAGCGCGGGGTCAAAAATGAGAAATGGCTACCTCACCCCTGCCTTCTCTGGGGCCCAAAAGAGGGCAGAAGTGCTACGTAACCCCTGCATTCTCGGGGATCCCAAACGCCAAGCGCGGGGACAAAATCAGAAGTGGCTACCTCACCCCTGCCTTCTCAGGGGCCCAAAAGAAGGCGGAATTGCTACGTAGCCGCTACATTCTCGGGGATCCCCAACGCCAAGCGCGGGGAGAAAATCAGAAGTGGCTACCTCACCCCTGCCTTCTCCGGGGCCCAAAAGAGGGCGGAATTGCTACGTAACCCCTGCATTCTCGGGGATCCCCAACGCCAATCGCGAAGAGAAAATCAGAAGTGGCTACCTCACCCCTGCCTTCTCTGGGGCCCAAGAGAGGACAGAATTGCTACGTAAGCCCCGCATTCTTGGGGGTCCCCAACGCCAAACGCGGGGACAAAATCAGAAGTCAATACCTCACGCCTGCCTTCTCGGGGGCCCAAAAGAGGGCGGATTTGCTACGTAATCCCTGCATGCTCGGGGATCCCCAACGCCAAGCGCAGGGAGAAAATCAGAAGTGGCTACCTCACCCCTGCCTTCTCAGGGGCCCAAAAGAGGGCAGAATTGCTACGTAACCCCTGCATTCTCGGGGACCCCCAACGCCAAGCTCGGAGAAAAAAGCAAAAGTGGGCGGAATTGCTGCGTAACCCCTGCATTTTTGGGGGTCCCCAACGCCAAGCGCGGGGAGAAAATCAGAAGTGACTACCCAACCCTTGCCTTTGCGGGGGCCCAAAAGAAGGCAGAATTGCTACGTAACCCCTGCATTCTCGGGGATCCCCAACGCCAAGCGCGGGGAGAAAATCAGAAGTGGCTACCTCACCCCTGCCTTCTCAGGGGCCCAAAAGAGGGCGGGATTGCTGTGTAACCCCTGCATTCTCGGGGATCCCCAACCCTAAGCGCGAGGAGAAAATCAGAAGTGGCTACCTCACCCCTGCATTCTCAGGGGCCCAAAAGAGGGCCAAATTGCTACGTAACCCCTGCATTCTCGGGGATCCCCAACGCCAAGCTCGGGGAGAAAATCAGAAGTGGCTACCTCACCCCTGCATTCTCAGGGGCCGAAAAGAGGGCGGAATTGCTACGTAACCCCTGCATTCTCGGGGATCCCCAACGCCAACCGCGGGGAGAAAAACAGAAGTGGCTACCTCACGCTTGCCTTCTCTGGGGCCCAAGAGAGACGCAACTGCTACGTAACCCCTGCATTCTTGGGGGTCCCCAACGCCAAGCGTGGGGACAAAATCAGAAGTCAATACCCCACCCGTGCCTTCTCAGGAGCCCAAAAGAGGGCAGAAGTGCTACGTAACCCCTGCATGCTCGGGGATCCCCAACGCCAAGCGCAGGGAGAAAATGAGAAGTGGCTATCTCACCCCTGCCTTCTCGGGGGCCCTAAAGAGGGCGGAAGTGCTACGTAACCCCTGCATTCTCGGGGACCCCCAACGCCAAGCTCGGGGACAAAAGCAGAAGTGGGCGGAATTGCTGCGTAACCCCTGCATTTTTGGGGGTCCCCAACGCCAATCGCAGGGAGAAAATCAGAAGTGACTACCCCACCCTTGCCTTTGCGGGGGCCCAAAAGAAGGCGGAATTGCTACGTAACCCCTGCATTCTGGGGGATCCCCAACGCCAAGCGCGGGGAGAAAATCAGAAGTGACTACCTCACCCTTGCCTTTCCGGGAACCCAAAAGAGGGCAGAATTGCTACGTAACCCCTGCATTCTCGGGTATCCCCAACGCCAAGCGCGGCGACAAAATCAGAAGTGGCTACCTCACCCTTGCCTTCTGTGGGGCCCAAAAGAGGGCGGAATTGCTACGTAACCCCTGCATTCTCGGGGATCCCAAACGCCAAGCGCGGGGAGAAAATCAGAAGTGGCTACCACACCCCTGCCTTCTCTGGGGCCCAAAAGAGGGGGTAATTGCTACGTAACCCCTACATTCACGGGGATCCCCAACGCCAAGCGCGGGAAGAAAATCAGAAGTGGCTACCTCACCCGTGCCTTCTTGGGGGCCCAAAAGAGGGCGGAATTGCTACGTAACCCCTGCATTCTCGGGGATCCACAACGCCAAGCGCGGGGAGAAAATCAGAAGTGACTACCCCACCCTTGCCTGCGGCGGCCCAAAGAGGGCGGGATTGCTACGTAACCCCTGCATTCTCGGGGATCCGCAACGCGAAACGCGGGGAGAAAATCAGAAGTGACTACCTCACCCTTGCCTTCTCGGGGGCCCAAAAAAGGGCAGAATTGCTACGTAACCCCTGCATTCTCGGGGATCCCCTGTCCTGGCTTGGGTGGCAGGTGGGGACCATGTTCACTCTCATCCATACACGGTATGTGTTCTGCGTAACCATCGTGCTCGGGAATATTGGAAGATCGGATCACTTGGATTACCCTGGTTTTAGACATTCATAAGCGTCAGCGACGACTCAGAGTCAGAATTTACTCTTCCCCGTTTTTCTGCCTTGGTAATCTCCTTGCATCTGACCACTTCTATTTTTTCCTTATTTTTCATCAGCATAGAAGATAATACTTCTTGATGAGTGCTTGTCCTTCCTTGTCAAACTCCATTTGTCCCTGTCTGTCAAAAGCACTGATGGTTTGATGAAAAAGAAGCATACACTAAAAAAACGGAGCACATACAAATACCGGGCCGGGCTACCCCCCCCCCCCCGGGGACACTGCTGAAAAATGTGGTTCCTAAACTTTCCAGAGGGGGGTAGGGGGGGTTGTGGGGTTATGGGGGGGGGGGTGTCAAGCCTCACAGGTAAGCGCCCCTCGTGGGCGGGGAGCAAGCGACCCAGAAAAAGAGTGGATCTTGTGGGAATTCGCAAAAAGGTAGAAATGGGTGAAACAGGGTGTAAATCCAAGCATGCGGGGGGGGGGGGGGTCAAAATCAAACTTGCTTCATCACCCGTGCTGTCACGGGGTCCCCGCACACACCACGTTCCCCCACAGGTGCCCAGGGAATCGCCCAGAGCACTTTTTTGACCACTTCGAAAATTTGCGGCATTCGTGCTAAAAAAAATACTTTGCGCAGAAAAAAATTGTCTCACCTTTTTTTTTTAGCGCGGAGTATCTCTTTTTTCAGCACAGAATACTTTTTTCAGTGCAAATTGTTTTTTTAGCAAAAAAAAATACAACCTTTTTGAAAGCGTTGTCCCACATCACAACGCCCGTCCTCACCAATTTGGGGCTGAAATACGACAACTGTTTTGGTCCCCCCAGGAGTACATTATGCCATATCCCATCCTCTGAATCAGGTGCTTGGGTGGTGGGGGTACCCCCCCCCCGCCATCTTCTGACGTGTGAGTATGCCCTCGTGACCCCTTGTAGAAACGAGAGCTTCCGCGGCAGGACGGGGGCCACCTGCAAATAGGATAGGTTGAGCTCATTCAGGACTAAACCTGTGGATACCAAATAACACCACGTTCACAACAAAGATCACGACCTTCATTTGGGGCCTGTACCTCCTCACCGCATGCACCAGGCAACAAGGAAAGGGGGTTACTGGGTACATACCATGTAAATCCTGAGACTCCGGCTCCCGTAGTAAATGAAATGGTGCACATGGGCTCTGGCCAAAATGAAAGACTACTACTACTATTGACTACCTACTGAGTACTACTTCATAAAATTCAGGCTTTGCCTCTGATCCTCCCAAATGAACTCATTTTGGGGCGGTTGGACATCTGTGAAGCACACCTTGGGAGAGGGGTAGGGGGGTGCAGTAGCACTCCGTCTAAGCCCCCCTGTGCATCTTTTTCGGAAATACAGGCCAATCATAAAAATCTGTTTTCTAGGGCAGAATCTTTTTGTTAGTGTGGACTCCTTTTTTTCTTGCCGCCAACTCTTTTTTTTTGGCGCAAATTCCTTTTTTTTTTTACAGAAGGTTCTAATCTTTTGGAAAAAATATGACAAATAAGATTTCGCGCATAAAAAAGAAGCTTGGACCCTCTGAGGGACACCGCGCGACAGCAGGCGGACCGCCCTCACAACTTGAGACGCACACACACATGCCCTTCCGGGGGGCAGCCCTCACGCATCTCTGTGCGCCCTGGACAACGTGCCTCTTGGTGCATCACATACCGCCAACCATGCATGTAAATGTTGTGCACCTCAACAGTTCCACCGAATAGACAGCTTCTGACAACTTATAACAGCTTATAACAACTTATAACAGCTTATAACAACTTATAACAGATCATAACAACTTATAACAGCGTATAACAACTTATAACGGATCATAACAGTGGATCACAGCTGATGACAGTATGAAAACTTATAACAGCTGATGACAGCTTATGATAGCTTATGACGGGTGACATAGCGTTTCCGGGGCCGCGTGAAGGGGCAAAACAACAACACAGCTGTGAGGTCTACCATACATGTGGACAACCAGAGGTGCCTCACGCAGATAATTGTTTCGGGATGCAGGCATTCGTTCAAGGCAAAAACTCACAACGCGCGATGCTCCGGTGGAGCGGGGTGCACGGATTGTCAACAGTACCAACAACGATACCTCTATTTTGTTTTGGGGAGGGAATGCACATCCCGTGGGGGGAGGGCATTCATACCCAGAGACATAAAATGGGCAGTTGAGGCAGTTGGCCAGTGCAGAAGTGGGTGCGGCAATATAACCGCTTATAACCGGTTATGACCATTTATAACAGCTTTTGACAGCGGATGATAGCCACTCACAACAGTGGCCAGATCCCTGAGGATCTGGTCTACAACCTCACCATATGCTGGAGCCAAATCCGAAAGGAAATGACCGGCCCCTCTCCTCCTACATTCAGGCAGCCATGCAGCGCTGTACGCAATACTCACTGTAGCAGCCAGCAATATGGTCACTACTCATTGCCTACATGTGTGGTGGGAGTGCAGCGGAAAGTGTAAGCACAGCACAGTCCGCATTCGTTCGGATTAAACCAAAGCAATATCGCCGTGAGCTGAAGCAATAATAGTGGCATCAGAAACCATGTCATGTAACCGGGGGACGTTGCACAAGGTGGTCATTGGGCGAACGTAAGGGGTCGCTGAGGTCACCATTTTGCGCTTCATTTGCCAGCGTGCATCCGCAGCAATATCAGCAGGTACCCCAGCCCCTGTGATGGTGCACTGCACCAATCTGCGCAACTTGAGGGAAGGGGCGGTGTGATACTCAGCGCTGTGGGTCTCCCGCGCACCCGCTATGGGGGGCCAATACGGTTGGGACACAACCGGGGAACACAAAAAAAAGGCGGGCAAACCGGAAAGCTTTTATTTTTAACCCCGAAGTTCCGCCAAGTGTCCCTCGAGAGTACACGCAGCAGGTGAAACGTCAGTGACAGGGCCGGTTTCGGGCTGGGGTGGACGGGCTTTCAATTGAGGGGGGTTGGGGTCGATAGAGCCCCCTGGCTAGACCCCCCACCCCACCCCAAAAGGGGTTCAATTGACAGGACCCCCAAAATCCTACCGAGACTAACCCCTGGGCCTCGGAGGTGACCCAGACCCAAAAAATTGGCAAAAAATGAAAATGGGATTTTGGGAATCAGTGCGTCGAGGGGGCTCGGAAAAGTCAACATTTGCCATATATTTGGTGAAAAAATTGACCATTTTTAACGCTCAAAAACAATTTCGGCGCCAGAGTTCATAGTAACTAATTGATGGTGCCTGTCAATTGAGCCCTTTTCCCAACCCCCCCCACCCAGATTTTGGGGGCTCTATTGACCCCCCCCCCCCCTTCACTTGAAAGCCTGCTACCCCCTGGGGTAAGGTGAGACCTACCCTCCCTATTCCTGCTACAGCGGGTGGCGGGAGGAACGAGTCCTGCGCCTCGCCCCATCCCAAACCGGAAAGCTGCGACTCAAAAGGGCCAACGATTGTTGTCGAGAGACACACTAACTCAGGTCCGCTCAAAAGGCGGGGATGCCTGTGATGGCGCGCCCTAGGATGAGGCTGTGCATGTCGTGTGTGCCCTCGTACGTGAAGGTGCTCTCCAGATTGCACATGTGCCGCATCACATGGTTCTCGTCGATGATGCCGTTGCCCCCCAGCAGCTCCCGCGCCATCCGCGCCACAACCAGCGCCTGCTGGCAGTTGTTCCGCTTGGCCATGCTGATGGCCTCCGGGGTCACCCTCCCTGCCTCCTTAAGCTGGCCCAGGCGCACGGCCATGAGCAATGCCAGCGACAGCTGCGTGCTCATATCCACCAGCTTTGCCTGAACGAGCTGCTTGCTGGCCAATGGCACCCCGAACTGCACGCGCTGCAGCAAGTATGACCGGGCAATTTCGAAGCAGGCCTCCCCAGCACCCACCACTCCCCAGGCAATCGAGTAGCGAGCCTGGCTGAGACAGGAGAAGGGGCCCTTGAGGCCTGTGACGTCCAGCTGGTTGCTGCTGGGCACGTGCACGTCCTCCATTACAATGCAGCCGGTGTGCGAGGCCCGGAACGATACCTGGGGTGGCAAGGCATGGCTAGCGGTGGGAAGGGGTATGAGGGAGGCGAATGGGGTGGGGAGTGGCGGGAGGGGGTGTGCATGCAGGCAGGAGTAGGACAGGGTGGGAACAAAGAGGGAGGAGTGGGAATACTCTTTTTTTTTGGCTCAGACCAAGATGAGCTGGCGTAGCCTGCTCACTTCACAGTACTCGAGGTGACCCCTCGGCATCAAGGTTCAGAGCTGTCCAGTGCTACGATGATCCCACAAATGACTGTGGTAGCGGATCTGACACGTAATGAGGATTAGCTGAGTCTGAAACCAGGTTATGCAGTGGGAGACTGCCACGCCCGTAGGCTTCCCAGTGTGCGTGAGGCACAATGACTGTAGGCTGAAGAAGACAGCGGAGTGAAGATTCAATGCCGAGGTGAATCAGCAGGTTGCATGTCATACACTATCAGAGTGGGAGGGGGATGACATTCACACGATTGGTCAATCAGGCACAATGGGTCACTATTCGCTTGGAGTAGAGCGCACTGGGAGGAGTGGGAGTACTCTGGATTTGGATTTGGCGACCAACGTTCAGGCCCCCCGGCCACGCAGAGGAAGCGCAATGTGAGCCGTGATGCCTCTACATGCCGAATGGGCTGCATGCACATTCCCCCCAGGCATCCCTGCCTGTTCTACTGTCTGCCCTGGGTCATGCTGTTGTGGTCCTTGGGCCCCAGTGGCCAGGCTGGCTCATGGGCCGCCAAGGACAACTCCTGGATATTTGGTAAAACTTAGCATCAGACGAGTAAAATGTAGTAGAACTTAGTAGAAATGAGGTAAAGCCTAGTAGAAAATTTTACTAAGTTTTTTACTGAGTGAAAAAAATAATTTTTACACAGTTTTTTTTATAGAAAATTTTCTACTAAGTAAAACCCCTCCCGCAGAGGAAAAACTGAGCAAAAAAATTTGTTGCTACGTTTTGAAACTTAGTGAATTTCTTTTTTTTAAAAAAAACACTTTTTTTATTCAGTTTTACCACAAAACCAGGAGGACCCATCCCATACCTGCAAGACGTTAGCCACAGCCCTCGCACTGGGCACCTCAAACTCCCTTCTCCAGGTGTGCACTCTCCGGTGGCATGGTGTCACCAGACCTAGTCTCTAGCACTTGCTGCCTGGCAAGACTGGACGGATCCTCGTGGGATCCTCTGGTGCCTGATGCTGAGCCATCCCGCTGCCGGGGATGCATTGGAAGAGAGGAGGAGGAGGGGGGGGGGGGGAGGTCTGGCCGGATCCCCTCTCCTCCTATGGTTGTCAATAGTAGATGGTGCCAAAGGCGCTGGAGCAAAAAATTTTGTGGTTGTTGTTGTTTATTGCAGCGCAAATGTCCTGTCAGCCCCAAAACAGTGGAAGGGGAGGAGCGGGGGGTCCCGGGGGGGGGGGGGGGGATGACGTCAGGTTTTGGATTACACAACATGATCCTGACCTCATGCGAGATACACACTCCAGGGGCCATGAGCAACGGATACTGAGCTCGCATATACCCCCGTGACACGGGCATATGGTCATAGCCACGAATCACAGTTCATTGTTTTGACTTGCCGCACTGCAGCGCAAACCAGGTCAGTGCCGAAGGTTGCCTTGAGTTCGCCGTACACTACGGCCATCGAATGTTCCTTGGGCTGTCTGGGTCAGCAAACTCCACGGGGGAGGGCGGGCTCCTATGATTGTCCGTCAGACGGTCCAATACATCCCTGGTCACGGGGTGATGCAGAGCCATCCCGCCGCTCAGGTGCCAGATGTCGGCCTTGAGCGCAATAGCCCCCACATGCAGTGTGGCAGTGATGATGGCGTGGCAGTCACATCCCCCTGCATCTGCTGGGGACAGATTCCAAGGTTCAAATAACCGCCCCACCGTTGTTGATGGCTCGTGGAGTCTCGGGACATGTTGTACTTTGCGCGCCACACATAACCGGTCCGTCTGACTAAGCACTTACCATACAAGGCACACGTAAGTTGGAGCAAAGAAAAAAAGTTGACTGTGCGCTGACTGACGACAGTGCACTCTCCCCACCCCCTGTCGGTTCCTTCTCCTCCGTCTCCCCTGTCAGAATCTGTCAGGTCAGGGTCAGATCCATATGAAGACACTGGTGATGCCGGTCGCTCTGACCTCTCTTCAAATTTTCTTGGAGGATGTGCCCTGGTGTCCATCACTCTTCTGTTGTGCCATAGACACAGATTGCACCGGGAAAGGTGATTCTGCGCTGAAAATCGACAAACAGGTGGAATGAAGGTCCCTGCAAGATATGGGTTGTCCTGTATGAGCAAGGCACGAAGGGCAAGTGTGTGCCGGGAAGATTATGGGCCGGCGCTCTCTGCGTACCAACGCCGCGCCTTTGTCAATGGTTGGCACAGTGTCATGTCGCTCTGTCTGGCTCTTTTGACCCCTCGTTGCGGGTTCAACCTGGGCGCAAAAAAGCAGAAGAGGCCTTGGTGGCTCTCCCAGTGAAGATGGATGTGGGGAAGCTGCTGACGGTAGGCTTTGATGCGTCCATCTGTGTCAGCCCCAGTTGTGCTCGCAGCCATGTGTCGTCAGTCAGTGCACAGTCAAGTCATGCTACTGTACAGAAATGATTGATCAACGCTGCCACCCTGTGGAGCTCCTTCCAGTGTCGACAAAAAGCTGACTGCATCTATTCTGGTGTGGCTGGGGGAGTCACACAAAACGTCGGCGGTCATGGGCAAGAGTGGGCGGGGTTTAGATGCAGTGGGACACTGTTTGCAGGGGAAGGAAGGGGGATGAGTGGCAAGAGGTGACTGGAGTGCGCTGGCTCAGGCGGGTGTGGGAAGCAGTCGGAAGAGTGGCAAGCAACAGGAGACCTTGCCCTCGATTTTCGGTGTGGACAAGCCCGGCATTCCCCGTTCCAACACAAACCCCTTCACTTTGCCGTCGGCTTTATCCTTCACCCACACCACGAACACGTCCGCGAAGGGGGCGTTGGAGATCCACATCTTCTCCCCATTCAGCACCCAATGGTCCCCTTTGCGGACGGCGTTGCTGGTCATCGCCGAGGGGTCCGACCCGGCATTGGGCTCCGACAGCCCAAAGCAGCCCACAAGCTCCCCACTTGCCAGTCGGGGAAGCAGGCGATCCTTCATGGCCTCGGACCCGAACGTATAAATGGGGTGCATGACGAGGGAGCCCGTCACGGACCACATGCTCCGGTATCCCGAGTCCACCCGCTCGAGTTCACGGGAGATCAGCCCCGCAGCCACACTGCTGACGCCCGCACAGCCGTACCCTGAGAGAGTTGGGCCCAAGAGCCCCATGGCCCCCACTTCCCTGAGGAAGTGCTCGTCGCGCCTTTCGTCCCGCCAGTTCTGTGTGATCCGAGGCATTAACTGGTCCTGACAGTACCTTCGGGTTTGATGCATGATCTCAGCCTCGTCAGCGCTCAGCAGGGTTAGGGTTAGGGTTAGGGTTAGGGTTAGGGTTAGGGTTAGGGTTAGGGTTAGGGTTAGGGTTAGGGTTAGGGTTAGGGTTAGGGTTAGCACTATGAAAGGTCCTACAGCGAAATCAGTGTGACTCACTTTTGTGCCTGTGCATGCAGTGCTCCGCTGGCCCACTACACCGGTTTTCTTCTGCAACAATTGGGTGTTGAAAAACATTGCTCCTCCCGACTCAATTTTGACCGTCCACAAATGAAATTCAACTCCCTCCTACTCAATTTCAACTCCCTCCTACTCAAAGTTCACTCCCTCCTGCTCAATTTGATCTCCCTCCGAATGAAAATCAAATCTCTCCTACTCAATTTTGACTCCTTCTTAGTCAATTTCAACTCCCTCCTTCTCAAGTTTGACTCTACCCAAATGAAAATCAACCCTCTCCTAATCAATTTCAAATTCCTCCTACTCAATTACATCTCTCTCCAAATGAAAATCAACTCCTTTCTACCCAATTTCAACTCCCTCCTAGTCAATTTCAACTCCCTCTTACTCAGGGTTCACTTCCTCCTGCTCAGTTTGAACTGTGTCCAAATGAAAATCAACTACCTCCTACTCAACTTTACCTCGTTCCAAGTCAGTTTCAACTCACTCTCAGGCAATTTCAACTCCCTCCTACTCAATTTCAACTCTACCCAAATGAAAATCAACACTCTCCTACTCAATTTCAACTCCCTCCGACTCAATTTCAACTCGCTCTAAAAGAAAATCATCTCCGTCCTACTCAATTTCAACTCCCTCCTATTCAATTTCAACTCTCTCGTACTCAATTTTCACTTCCTCCATCTCAATTTGAACTCTCTCCAAATGAAAATCAACTCCCTCAATTTTAATTCCCTCCTACTCAATTTCAACTCCCTCCTCGTCAATTTCAACTCCTTCCTACTCAGCTTTGACTCCCTCCTGCTCTATTTGAACTTCCTCCAAATGAAAATAAACTCCCTCCTACTCAATTTGAACCCCCTCTTGGTCAATTTTAACTCCTTCCTACTCAATTTGAACCCCCTCCTACTCAATTGAACTCCCTCCTAGTCAACTTCAACGCCCTCCTACTCAATTTCAACTCCCTCCTTGGTGGTGGCGTCCCTCAAACACTTGTTAAATGGCTTCAATGGTATGCAACACATCTTTTTCTGAGTCCAGCACCCTCAAAAATAAGTGGGGGGGGCACCAACTAACCACCCGGACCCAGAAAAAACTGATTTGGGCTAAAAATTGGCATTTTTTGGCCATTTTTGGGTGAAAAATGGTGTTTTTTTGGTGGTGGCGGCTCTTAAACACTTATCAAATGGCTGTGTTGGCATGCAACACATCTTTTTTTTAGTCCAGCACCCTCAAAACAGGCAAGGGGGGGCACAAACTGACCACCCGGACCCAGAAAATATTGATTTGGGCTAAAAATTGGCATTTTTTGGCCATTTTTGGGTGAAAAATGGTGTTTTTTTGGTGGTGGCGGCCCTGAAACACTTGTTCAATGGCTTCAATGGCATGCAACACATCTTTTTTTGGGTCCAGCACCCTCAAAATAGGGTATGGGTGGGCCAAACTGAACACCCGGACCCAGAAAACACTGATTTGGGCTAAAAATATGACAATGACAGTATCTGAGCTGAGCGGTATGCTGAGGCGCACAGGACTGGAAGCATGCACATGGGGCGCAATCCAGTTCAGATGGCCGCACATCGATTTCACAATGCCCAGGGTCGCGTGAAATTGTCTGAAAAGTACACGCAAGCCACTCAGCCCGCTTTAACCCACCAAAGCTGCAGATCCTGGGTACGCAACCACCCTCTGACACCACCCCCGTACGCGGAAGCGAAGGGGACCTCCCAAATCAACGACAGATTTGAAAGCAGGATGTGGGGCAGAGAACGGGGGCAGGGCTGGAAGTGCAGAGGCCAGCTTCGGCTGTAGCCCTTTTGTGCAGGCAAGTTTCACGTCTTGTGTGCGCACTTTGCTTCGACTGCATTGTTTGTCTTGGATCTGGACTGCTCTCTGAAAACATTGCTGTGGACCTTCAGTCTGGCCTTGCGATCGGTTTGTAAACGTATTGTGCATGCATTGCAGCAAATTCCTCCCCCACCTCCTACATCCCTCGAGGTGTGGGTGGGATCTGGGATCCTGAGCGGATGTTCGAACCCTGAAGCCACTGTTCCCTCAAATCGCTGCATAAAAAAAACACAGGTGGTCCGCATGACATGGGGCACGGGGCCTGCACATGTGGAACTAGCTTGAAGCCGCGCTGCATCGAATTGCATGCATTCAGCGGCGCGGCGACGCAAGTAGACAAGCAATCGAGTCAATCATATGCACTGGAACGCCAGCAGAAGCTTGTTGATCCCAAAAATTGTGAGGATTTCTCGGGCGCTTTGTCTGCCACACCCGTTCAACAGCGGGTATCACGCTGTCAGTAATTGCGTCGTTCACTGTAGTTTCACAAACTTCTCAATTATATCCGCCATGCCTGGTGTCCACTGCCTATATTTCAGCAACCACCGCCTGTCCCCTTCTTGGCATCGTATACATTCGGCCCCTGGCAGCTAGCAGGCTGCCTGCCAGGCATCCTCAGCAGCGGCTGTGTCACCGAGGGCATACAGGACTGCTGCATGGGCAACACCCACGTCGGAGGAGTACAGACGCCGAGCCAGTGTCCCCAGCTCCTTTTCTGCAATCTTGATATCCCCTGAGCAGAGAGAATAATTGTGCACAGTCGTCCGCAGCGGACGTGAATAAGTGTTCAGCGCCCAGCCCACCCCTCGTTGCTCTGTGTTTACCTCCACATGTCTGCTACTCGCCGAGTCTTGTTGCTTGCTATTACAGAGCTACATGCTGCTGACTGCCCGCTGCTGCGTGCCGCTTGTTTACATCGGAAAACAAGTATAAGGATGTGAGCAAATGGGGAAGAGAAACAACACGTGGCAGGTCTCAGTAAGAGGCGTGTGCATGAAACGGCGTCTGAACACTCTGCATTTGGCTGCTGCTTGCTCAATGCTGCAGGCGCGCGGCGCTTGCTGGGCTTGTGTGGCCGCCACCGCCGCTTGTGGTGGGCGGGCTGGGCGATGTTTGCTGGTGCCCATGGTGCAGCTGACAAAGCTGCTTGTTGCCACCTTCCTGCTGTGCTGCATATTGGCTGCTGGTTCAGCGTGCCACTGGCTGTTCGTTGCGTGCGGGTTCATTGTGCGATTGTCGACATGTTTTGGAAAAAACAGAGGGCAACCACACCTTTCTCCTGCCCCACACCACCCCAAACCATCCGGCACCACGGAGGTAAGTTCCCGGTGCATCTAACCAAAGATCGGCAACGGCCATTCATCACACCCCATGTGCAGCCTGTTGGCCCTTGTGCCTGGCCCCACCCCATCAACTCAGAGGCATATTCAACAAACCACTGCCTTCGCACACTGAGGTGCGGAGAGGCCTCCGGAAAATTTTTCGCAATTTGATGGGCAAGAAGGAGACGCCTCCCGAAGCTTACCCAACAAAGAGAGACAAACAAAGGCATCACTACAATTAAAAACAATGTTGCAAAGAGCACATACTGTTGGGTGGTAGCAGCACAACGCGGCCATCCCCTTTGATTTTTTCTAATTGCCCATGATCCAAACACCATCAATCTTTGAATCAGATCATGGCTTTTTCTTCAAAGAGTAGCCTGAAATGCTTTGCACTTGACTATGTGCATGCCCTCCCACCTCTGGAGCACATACTGTTGGGTGGTAGCAGCACAACGCGACCATCCCCTTTGATTTTTTCTAATTGCCAATGATCCAAACACCATCAATCTTTGAATCAGATCATGGCTTTTTCTTCAAAGAGTAGCCTGAAATGCTTGCACTTGACTATGTGCATGCCCTCCCACCTCTGGAGCACATACTGTTGGGTGGTAGCAGCACAACGCGACCATCCCCTTTGATTTTTTTCTAATTGCCAATGATCCAAACACCATCAATCTTTGAACAAGATTGTGGCTTTTTCTTCAAAGAGTAGCCTGAAATGCTTTGTACTTGCCTATGTGCATGCCCTCCCACCTCCCCACGGGAGGTGGGAGGGCATGCACATAGGCAAATGCAAAATATTTCAGGCTAATCTTTGATGAAAAAGCCATGATCTGATTCAAAGATTGATGGTGTTTGGATCATGGGTATTTAGAAAAAATCAAAGGGGATGGTCGCGTTGTGCTGCTACCACCCAACAGTATGTGCTCCACAACAAATGTGGGCCCACCCACATTTCTTGTGGAGCACATACTGTTGGGTGGTAGCAGCACAACGCGACCATCCCCTTTGATTTTTTCTAATTGCCCATGATCCAAACACCATCAATCTTTGAATGAGACCATGGCTTTTTCATCAAAGATTAGCCTGAAATGCTTGCACTTGACTATGTGCATGCTCTCCCACCTCCCCACCCACATTTCTTGTGGAGCACATACTGTTGGGTGGTAGCAGCACAACGCGACCATCCCCTTTGATTTTTTCTCATTGCCAATGATCCAAACACCATCAATCTGTGAATGAGACCATGGCTTTTTCATCAAAGATTAGCCTGAAATGCTTGCACTTGACTATGTGCATGCCCTCCCACCTCCCCACCCACATTTCTTGTGGAGCACATACTGTTGGGTGGTAGCAGCACAACGCGGCCATCCCCTTTGATTTTTTCTAATTGCCCATGATCCAAACACCATCAATCTTTGAATGAGACCATGGCTTTTTCATCAAAGATTAGCCTGAAATGCTTGCACTTGACTATGTGCATGCCCTCCCACCTCCCCACCCACATTTCTTGTGGAGCACATACTGTTGGGTGGTAGCAGCACAACGCGGCCATCCCCTTTGATTTTTTCTCATTGCCAATGATCCAAACACCATCAATCTTTGAATGAGACCATGGCTTTTTCTTCAAAGATTAGCCTGAAATGCTTGCACTTGACTATGTGCATGCTCCCCCACCTCCCCACCCACATTTCTTGTGGAGCACATACTGTTGGGTGGTAGCAGCATAACGCGGCCATCCCCTTTGATTTTTTCTCTCTGCCAATGATCAAAACACCATCAATCTTTGAATGAGACCATGGCTTTTTCTTCAAAGATTAGCCTGAAATGCTTGCACTTGACTATGTGCATGCTCTCCCACCTCCCCACCCACATTTCTTGTGGAGCACATACTGTTGGGTGGTAGCAGCACAACGCGGCCATCCCCTTTGATTTTTTCTCATTGCCAATGATCCAAACACCATCAATCTTTGAATGAGACCATGGCTTTTTCTTCAAAGATTAGCCTGAAATGCTTGCACTTGACTATGTGCATGCTCCCCCACCTCCCCACCCACATTTCTTGTGGAGCACATACTGTTGGGTGGTAGCAGCACAACGCGACCATCCCCTTTGATTTTTTCTAATTGCCCATGATCCAAACACCATCAATCTGTGAATGAGACCATGGCTTTTTCTTCAAAGAGTAGCCTGAAATGCTTTGTACTTGACTATGTGCATGCCCTCCCACCTCCCCACCCACATTTGTTGTGGAGCACATACTGTTGGGTGGTAATACCACAACGCGACCATCCCCTTTGATTTTTTCTCATTGCCAATGATCCAAACACCATCAATCTGTGAATGAGACCATGGCTTTTTCTTCAAAGATTAGCCTGAAATGCTTTGTACTTGCCTATGTGCATGCCCTCCCACCTCCCCTCCCACGTTTCTTGTGGAGCACATACTGTTGGGTGGTAGCAACACAATGCGGCCATCCCCTTTGATTTTTTCTAATGTCTTTCCCATATTGTCCCTTCATTGCTCGACATCATGGCTCCCGTAGATGCAATTCGTACCAAAATTTCCCGGGTTTGGACAATCACCCGTGGTTCACAACTTGAACTCCTATGCGATTGTGAGCGCGACCCTTCACCTTGCGAAACGTTGCATTGTCGCTTGCACAATTCGCACTTCCAATTAAAACCCTCAGAACCAACTCAACGACACGGCGCATTGGTTGGGCCGGAAGAAGACAAACACTCGCAAGCATTCGCATACCACTTTTCTCGAAAATTATAATCCTCAGGACCGTGCCGCCATATTGTGTGAAGATGTGGTATAACGTGTCGCACTCCACTGGATGGTTGCACATGGTGATCGTGACAAGCAATACGGGGGATGTGCGGCTTATGTCGGGCTGTTGGAAAAATGGAATGAGGCAGCCCAGGCCGTACATCAAGGTAGCGTCGCCGGTATGCGGCTAGCACACCATGGCAATTCGAGAGAGACACTGCAATCTCGTGGCATGCAACCATGCAACCATGCATTCCAAACATTGCACCATATCTCAACCCTTGCCTTTAGAAGGGCTAATCGGTAGCCCTACCCTTCCGGACACAAGAGGGCAGTGTACCCTCCGGGACACAAGAGGGTAGTGTACCCTGTAGGGGCCGTCGGAAGTACGAGTGCACGTGCAATGCTCCACATAATCCGATACAAACAATCCCAAACCATAAGCAGCGTGTGGTTGGTGCACATGAGCAACAATGTGACTTCTTTGACTCGGAGCGAATCGTGCAACGCATGGGACAACCAAAAAGGTAGCATTTGCCGCCAAACCGAACAAGGCACGGGTGGATTGGACTACGCCCTTGTCATCGGGGTTTTGCTATTGGACAAGCGGATGGGGCAACCCTAAGATCAACGAGAGTGCGCATTCACACCATGGGAGCGGCGTTCGCCGGCTTCGTAATGTGGCTACGAGTGGAAAACTTGATGTCCACCATTTGGCCCCTACAAGAGATTTCACGATCGGCCTAAGGTACGAATTACTAGGTGCATAAAGACGGTGTGACCATGTTTGAGGCACGATGGGTTCTACATGGGACACATTGGGAACCACGATGAGCGCTCATCATTGAGTGTAAGGCAATCAAGAGGGGTAAAGGCGGCATAGCATGATGACACACCGGATTGTCGGCGGTTGGCCTTGGTAATAATGGTAACAACTTGCAGCCGATTGCACAGAGTCAAACTCGATGAAGCCGAGGTCTCGGATCGGAACTTTGAGCACATTGACGACGCTGGCACACGTGGACGTGCGCGTGCGCGTGCGAATAGGTTGCCAATCGCCACGTCTATGGTCACCAAGTGGGCACAACCGTTATTGGGGCAATTGGCAAGACCCACAATCCACCAATCTCAACTTGTGGGGGCGGTGGAACCCAAGCAATGCATGTACTAAGCGAATTGGTTCGGCAAAACAAATTTCAATTCTTCAATTAGCTGCGTCATCAAATAGCGCGACACACAACACGCTATGACGGTGAGAAGCACAATCAAGGAGGTTGTTTGCATCGGAATAATGGATCATCGCGTATATTGCGGTCGTCCCCAAAAAGCCCGCTTGTAGGCATCCCAAAGGTGCATCGCTGTCAATCGTGTAAGGGAAGCTTGAAAGCAAGTTTACGAAGTTGCGGAGTATTTCAACTACTTTAAGATGACAAAAGATCACGGACCTACACAACCCGCACACGACAACTCGTGGCGGACTGAATTGATTTCGGTCCAAAGAAATGGACGCAAATGATGGCGTCTTGGCTAGTCTCCGCCCCCATGGGAGGAACTTCGGGCGCTACGACAAAGAAGGCTCGTCGCTTGAAAACTTTATGGGGTGCAAGAAGGGGGCATTTTGAGCCCGAAACCTCTCATATGTTGTCGATGTATCCCCATGTTAGTACAGGCACGAGTTCCCCACCGCGATCAAATCACTAGGACATGCAAAGAGTCATACTTCCCAAAGGGTTGCGCGAAAAGTTGCAAATCTAATTCGGTGCAAAATTGAGGCAATTGGCGCACGAAGAGCACGTTGGTGGCATCATCGATTGTAACAGGCTCCGCCCCATTGGTTGTCGTTGGTTGGGCTTGGGCTTGGGCCATCTAACATTTAAAGAACAAGGGAATGCGACACTCGCCAAAAAGTGCCTCTTCACCTCTTCAACGAGGCAACTATTTGAGCGAAATTTGCACCCCCCTTTCCCAATTCCAAATCCCAAACTTGAAGCACTCACTCGTTAGTTAAGCACGACTCAATTCATGCCAAGAGGCTACACAAAAAAATGAAGCGTGACCGGTGTTCTCAAACATTCCAATCCATGCGTTTAGTTGACGCCTTGGGATCATGTGATATGCACAGTACCTTCATGTTTGCTCCGTGATGCTAGACGCTGGAAGTTAGACGAGAGAGAGGCGAATGAAAAATGCAAAGATTTGGAGGGAGAAGTGCAAGAAAAACAAGACGCATATGTTCCTTCTATTAAAAATGTATTTTAGACAAGAAAAAGGGCGTGAAGAAAAATGGAAATGGATGGTTTTCATGTAGCAGGCATGTAACAAAGGCATGTCCTTTACTCTTTAAAACACTTTGCAATAGCATTCATACAAGGTGACATACATACTCTCCATTTGCGGAATCTCTGTCTTTCTCTCCAATCCGATCATATTCCAGAAAGGTTATAGAAACACGCTGTTGGAAGAGGAACAAAGGCATGTTCCTTAATCCTTGTGACGTACATACTCTCCATTTCATTGAGTTTCTGTCTTTTTCTGCAATCTAAGTGTTGGAGGTCATGGTTCAAGCATTACCTGAAATATTCCTTTATCTAGGGTTAGTACTCAGGGATCGGTGTGGTCTGGGTAACCCATTTCTGCCCCAAAAAACAGGTGAAGATATTTGACCTTTTTTATTTTTCGAACGGGGTAACATGCTTGTTACCTGGGTAACACATGTTACCGACGGTGTTACCAATGTGTTACCTGAGGGACTTCCTATGTTACCGGTAACATGTATGTGTTACCCGAGCGCTCTGGTTGTTAATTGTTTTTGTTACCACCGCTGTAACCCTTGGGGTGTTACCCGGGTAACCATGCCCCCTTCCAATCCCACTTTGTCTCTATTAGTTACCCCCTGTGTTACCTTTCATGTAACCCCTTCATCACACTTTGTTTTAGTTACCCCATGGTGGCTGGGCACAACGTCATGCACACATAGTCCCTTCCCTCCCTGCCCTGCAAGAAGTATCACTGCGCCGTAGGACTGCTTTTTCTTCTGAGTTCAAACTTTCAGTTCTGAATGCCACTTCTGGAAACAACCACTGTAGGAGTGCAAATGCACATCGCAATGAGCACACTTGAACCAAGTGCGCCCCTTGCATACTTTGCAAGTGCCTCGGGTATCTACAAGCACCGGCGTGTGCACAGCGTGCCCAGGGGAGACAAACTTTTCCAAAATATCCCATTGGAAGTCCCAAAGGGATTTCTTTTTGGGTATCAAACCTTGGAGTCGGCAGACTGTAAAGGTATTTACAATCGCGTACCTAAACAAGAAAGCCTTCAAGGCACGGGTCCAACTCTTGAATCTGCCTGTCTCACGGTGTTCTAGTGCCATTTGATTGGCACTGTCAACACCGTTGGCTAGCTGCCTGTATGCAGCCACAACAGGTGGGAGCTCATAACCACCTCTGTGGCGCACCCACTCATTGTCGAACACACAGTTTGACAGAAATGGAACCACACGTGGTGGTTTGCTACCCACTTTTGGGTTTTTGTAGACATGGAGGCTATACTTGCCTCCTTTGACATACGTTTCTGCTGCAATGGAGGGTCGCATACTATCCCCAGCCAGGGAAACCCCTTCCTGATCCCTTTTGCATAGGAACAAGAAGGGTTGCTGACGCTGTGCCATTTGGTTTGCCACTTGGTGGCTTCCAAAGTATGAGTCGCACACAATTGCAGTGCGAGTAGGGAGTAGGTCAGCCCATCGGTGTACCATCTCCCGGGCAGTCCGAGGTCCAGCCACCTGGGGGTGATCCCGGAAGACCCTGACCCTTTTGCCTGCATACAAAAAAATATCAGTTATAAAAGGGTGCACTGAGTCACCCAGGACATACAATTTAATGCCTGTGCTATGCGGTTTTCTGGGGATGAACTGCCGCATGGGTCCAGCCCTTTTCCCCTTGTGGGGGACAATGGATTCATCCCCTGCGGCAGCCCACCCCCATACCCACAGGCTGGACCAATGGGCATTAATAGCCTCAAGGAGCTCTGCAGTACCACAATTGGACAGGCGGTGTATTTTATAATACTCCTCCCTGGTTAATAGGGAGGCCAAGCCTTTGTGTGCACACAAAGCTGTGGGATGCCATACATCATCGACTCGTCTTGGTCGCCACATCCCCAGCATAACCCTGAATAGGATGTAGTTGGTGAGCTTGGGTATCAATTCGCTGGCCCCATTTTTTTCCAACGCCTCACTCAGGCACCGCAGGATTGGTTTAAACATGTCATCCATGGCCTCGGTAATGGTGGCATACTTCTTTTTGGGATGTCCCCCAAGGGTAGCTGCTGATAGGGCCCCTCTCACATGCTTGGGGGGTAGTCCCCTTCGTTCGAACACCATTGCTCTCCGCAATGGACGCCGGCTGGGTCGGATGGGCATGGTGGCTGTGGGAAAATGGGTGGACAGGAAAACACCCCCCCCCCTTGCACACGTGCACATCGTTCACAAATTACCCCTGAACCCTGAGGCAAAGCTGGAAGGAAAGAATGAGGACGTCGGGGTAACACCTTTGGTAACTGGGTAACTGGCAACTGGGATACAGGGGTGGTAACATTCACCACTGACATAATAAGAACATAGAGGCCACAACAGGCCTGATCAAAATAAAAAGACCCCATCCGACGTCGCCGATGCATCAGTCCGTGAAGTCCATGCCTTCCTCGCAATCACGTCCACGATCCAGAGTCTCCGCCACTCACTTTTGGGCCTGAGAACAACAGAGGATCATTGCTGAACGATGTTACCACGCATGTAACCGTTGGGGTGTTACCCGGGTAACGTGTTGCCATACCCCCAGAGGTGAATACCTGTGTGTTACCGCCCATGTAACCCCTGGGGTGTTACCCCGGTAACGTGTCACCACACTGCCCCATTCACAAAACCAAGGGTACAAATAAAGAAACACACCCTTGCACATCATCACATCGGCGTCTCATCGTCGGCCCCTGTCAATGGATGCTCCTCACCCGGTGTCTCCGAAGGCGTAGGCTGGGACGGTGGCTGGGGTGGTGGATCCTGGGGCCGGTACCTGTACGGGTCGGACCCATACGGGAGGCTCCCGGAGCTGGAAGGCATCTCCAGTCCAGGATCCCGACCGGTGTCGCCAGCATCCTCATCCTGCGTGAGCAGCGGTGCCCCCAGGGCCGGTGGTGGCGAGTACACCTGTGTCAAAAACGGATGCACGATTGCTACGTTTTCTACGCATTGTGCGCATGTCATGTCAATGGAAGGCACTGCGCACACCACCACTTTGTCGTCCACGGTTGCCGATGGGGTGGATCCTTCTTCCCCGGCCTCGGCGTCTTCCTTGGCCTTGAGTTCCTCCTCGGCCTTGGGGTCCTCCGCATGGGCAGCCTGCTCCCCGCTGCTCAACTCCCTCGCCGTCAGGGGTGAGTAGGCCTTTTCCCGCTTGCCTGCTTCACCTGAAAACATAGAGAGACACACAGAATTTCTGTTACCCGGGCTTTCGAAAGTGTTACCGCGTGTGTAACCGATGGGGTGTTTCCCAGATTTTTTGTTACCCAGGCTTTCGAAAGTGTTACCGTGTGTGTAACCGTTGGAGTGTTACCCAGAATTTTTGTTACCCAGGCTTTCGAAAGTGTTACCGCGTGTGTAACCGTTGGGGTGTTACCCAGAATTGTTGTTACCCAGGCTTTGGAAAGTGTTACCGCGTGTGTAACCGTTGGGAATTTTTGTTACCCAGCAGCAACAGAGCACAAAAAACATACCAAGGCTTGGTGGTCTGGCCTCCACTTCCATTGCCTGCACCCTCGCCAGAAGCGCGTTCCGCTCTGCCTCCAGCCGCTGCCGCGCCTCCTCCTCGCGGGCCCGCCTCCGCACCCTCTTGTGCTTGTTCCGCTGCTTCCTCCGCATCCTGGCCCCCTCACTCTCCTGGCTGTCACTGCTGCTGGTTGCACTGCCAAACTCATCACCTGGGTGCATATCCTTGACCTTGTGGTACTTCCGCTTGTACCTCTGCAGCCTCTCCTGCTGTTCCTGGAGGGTCCCAACCAGACATGGACGCCATTGGCCAGGCAGTTCCAGTGGGGGTGGGCTCTTGTGGGTGGACCTCAGATGCAGCATGACCCCGATGTGGCGCCAGGTTTGAACAATCCTGGCATCGAGGTCTTCCTGACTGAGGTCCGCCAGGTCCTGGGTCCGCAGCTGCAATGGCCCGGGGATACTGGGACCACTCTGCAGGCCTGCACGGAGTTTCTCCAGGTTGGACAAACCTGCAGACAGAGAATATCATTACAGACAATTGCATTTGTATGTAAGTAGGTCAGTTAGTGCAACACCCCAAGATTGCAACACCATACCTGAGTATGCACTTTCAGTTTTGTGGGCTTTCTCGGGGCCTCCCTTGAGCTGCGCTGCTGTGGGGCCCTCCCCCAGCCTCTCCGGCTGCCTCTTCGGGGCTTCGGCATCATCATCCTCCACGTCCTTGAGGGCAGAGCACCCGTCGCAGCTGAGCTCCACCAGCAGCAAATTCACTGTGACAAAGAGTGCAAAGCATGTTACCCGGGAGCAAAAACCTGACACACAGTGTTACCACCCATGTAACCGATGACCTGTTACCCGGGAAAAGTGTTACCCAGACACAAAAACCTGACACACAGTGTTACCACCCATGTAACCGATGACCTGTTACCCGGGAAAAGTGTTACCCGGACACAAAAACCTGACACACAGTGTTACCACCCATGTAACCCTTGCCCTGTTACCCGCGATTTACGTTACCCAGCAGGAAAAGGCAACATACATGCTTCAGTTCGCGCTTCATCATCATTGAGCAACCCCTCGGTCCCCATCTCGTCCCGCCACTTCTGCTTCAGCCGATCCAGGCACGTCGGGGAAGCTCCGGTGTGTGCCCCTCGAGCCCCAATTCGGTTCACCATGACAGGGATGGCGATTCCCAACCTACATGGGAACACAGTGGGGAACAGTGAGATGGCAGTTAGACATACCAATGTGCTGTTACCACGTGTGTAACCGTTGACCCGTTACCAGGGTAACACGAACCACACACCTTCCAGTCAGTGCCCATCCAAAGCTTTCTCTTCTTCTTGCACTTGTGGCTCTGGGGTCTTCGGCCGCGTTGAGGGGGGTCCCATCTTCAGCCACAATGGCCGCACCTGTCACCCCCAGACACTGCTGGTAGTGGGTTGCAACCTGTTTGAGGCTGGACCCCAACTCTTCCCTGACATGGGACTTCGCCCCTTCAAGGTGTTGTAGGTAGGTTGTTGAAGTAAGAGTTTTTTCTGCCCTTGTGGGGCGGGCAGAGATAGACTTTGCCCCACCAGAAGCCGGCCCGGTAAACATAAAACTGGGGTGTGCCGCCTTCCCTTTCGCCTTTTTTGTTTTCCCCTTGGTTTGTGGTACTGGTTCGTCCTCCTCAGGGGTTCCTTCCTCCTGGACCACCACCTCCTCGTCAGTCCCTGGTCCCTGGTCATCATCATCATCATCACTGTCCACCTCCCTGTCAACATCCACTTGGGACCTCTGCCGGACTGCCTTGGCTGCAACTGAAGCTGGGGTGAGTGTTCGGGTCTGTCTTGGGGGCTTCAAGGCTGATTTGGTGGGGGCTTTGCTGGCTGCTGCTGAATGACTGCCACTGCCTGTTGCCTGCACCTCCTTGCCCCTGCCCTTCTCTTGCCCCCCTTTGTAAAATCCCCAGGTGTTCCCACACTCCTTTGCCTGAAAGGTCACTGGCCCGTGGAGGGTCTGGATGTCCAGACATTCCCCCTCATCAACGTCGTAGGCCAACGCCGTCTTCATGTTTAACCCTAGTGCATGCACGAAACAATTCTAAACAATGCTTGCCTCGGCTCACTGGCCTGTTCAGTTGCCACCGTAGTGGCCAGTATAACATCGTTGTGACCGACAGTGTTCGCCTCCCCGCAGGGGACCCGACCAATACCCACACGTTCACGCACTCACCCACCCGCGTATTCTGTCATGTCCCCCCGACGAAATCTAAGATACATTCAACATACAGTGCCCCGTCCCTGCCCATCATAGCTGGTCATGCGCGGATGTAACTCAATCGCGGCAGGGGGTGGGTGGGTGGGGTCAGAGCAGGCCACCCTCTCACCTTCAACCCCCCCCCCTGCGCCCACTACTGTCGCTCTTAAGCTGGACATCCCCCCGCTCTCACTCCACAAAACAGCCATGAAGTGTGGCAGTAACCCGCCCCGATTAGTGGCAGGGGGTGGGGGGGGGGGGAACAAACTGACAAATGCCTAATGAAGAGGTAATTAAGTTAAACCAGTGTTTTGAGCAAGCTCAAAACACGAGTTTAACCCTAGTGCATGCACGAAACAATTCTAAACAATGCTTGCCTCGGCTCACTGGAAAGCTTTACCAGGCTGGCTTCTGACACCCGCGGCGCGACCCAGGTGGGCGTCATACATATGCTAGGCCTTGCACCCAGCAGAGTTCAGGATACTTCTGCAATACTCGCCATCTCTCCCACGCCTCCAACTCAGCTTGGTGCACCCGCCCCCCGAAATCCATGTCCACTCGACTCATTGGATCGGCAGGATGAAGCTCTGAGGGCACCCAAATTAGACGCACTATCACTCCTGTGTTATACAGCACCCACGTCAGTGCGCGCAACACACGCAACTGGGTACGCAGATGGGATGCTGCCTTCAAACCCCTCACCTGTGCAATGCCCACCATACTGTCGGCGAATACAGTGAAAACCTTCCAACCCAACCGCACCGCCAATCTCACCGCCCACGCTATGCCCATGAGCTCCGCCACCTGCTGGTTACAGGGTCCGTCCGGGCAAACCCATGTTCGCACAGACTGGTTAGCAGGCAACACACCACCCACCCTGTAGCAAACACCGTCTTTGGCGGCATCCACCAAAATCACAGCCCCAAACAAATCGCCTCTAGATGCCGGCCTTTCAGAGAGGCACCAACCTCCCAGCTGCCGTACCCTTCGCATGCGTGACTCCGACAGCGGTCTCCACTTCTGGCCTATGCGCGCAATTGCTGTCGCCAATCCCTCCAACACTTTAACAGGGGTGGCTGGCGCCCTGTCTGGTCCAAATCTTGACCATGCATACGCTCCTGCGAGCACCCCTGAGAATCCGCGCCGTGGCCGCAAATGCCACTGCAGGGTACCCAGCAGCTTGTCCAGCCGCCGCTTCGAGTACCCCCCCGTGGCCAGTCTCAACCACGCAACCAAAAGCTGGAGGAACACAAAAGGCTGCACTTGGATGGAACGTGCTTTCAAATCAACTACCTTCCCCAAGGCCTGTAGCTTCTGGACGGGGCTCAGTGTGCTCTTAGCACTAACCAAGAAACCCGCCCTCACGATACGATCCTTCAAGCGACTCGTGGTTGTTCCGAGCAGGGGTTTGTCGCTGGATAACAAAATAAAGTCATCCAAGTAATGCACCAAAAAGACCCCTTCCGGCACGGCATCCCCCACCACCCGCCCCAATATCTCCTGACACAGATAGGGCGAAAAGGCCCACCCAAACGGGAGGCGGTCCAGCGACACGAGCCCCCCCTTCTGGTGGGTAAAGAACCGGAAAATTCGCCTCGCTTTTCTGGGTAACAGGAACGACCAGAAGGCATTAGAGAGGTCGACATGTGTACCGTACAGTTCCACCCCAGCCGGCTGCTCCGCCATCCACCTACCTATTCCCTCCCAAGACGCCAGTGAAAACTTTGGTGGCTTGAGATGCATTCCCCTGTGAATACCCACGCAGCTTAAAATCAAGGAGCATTTAATATCATTTTTGGGTATTACAAAAGGAAAACAGGTTGGCGGTAGGGAGGGTGATTCATCATGTAAAACACCAGTCCTTCGAATGGCGTCCGTCATTCCACTCACCGTTGCTCGCACCCTCCCATTTCCCCTGTCAGCCTCCCGTAGATCAAAAGTTCTCATGAATTCCAAAAACTCCGGGGGCACCGCAGCATCCCATTCCGCTTCAGACATCGCATAGCATCCCACATTACCTATACCAGCCTCCAAAATCTCCGGGGTGACCCTCGCTTCCTTAGGCTTGGGAGAGGTGGAGAGGTGATTAACAGAATCCCAAACCCCTGGCGAGAGGCACTGTACTGCCATCAGGCAAACCCCCAGTGGCTCATCCAACCGAAAGTCCTCACAAACAGAAATAACCCGATTCAACAGAATCCACAAACGACGCACCAGAACCCCTGCTGCACACTGTAGCCTACACTTGAGCCACCAGAAGTGTTGGGTTAGCACAGCCATGATAGTCAGGAAAATTCCACCTTTAAGATGCAGGCTTGCCTCTGTGCCCACCCAACCCCCCAGAATCCCAGGTACTCTCAAGGGGGAGCCCAGGGGCTGGTCACCGTTGCTGGCGAGCCCCCCCCCTGGCGCTTCCGGCCCCACTGGGTAGAGTCCTGGATCGCTTCCGTCCCGGTCCGGACTCTCCATCGCTGTGCCGCGGTCGTCGTGTAGCTCCCGCCACCCTCGTGGTAACCGGGCGTCACGTTGAAGGCGTCGCCACCTCCACCGCCGCGCCACCCTTCCGGCCTGCTGGTACTGAAAGGGCTCTGCCAACCACCGTACGCTTGACTCCTCGGTGCCCTCGGGCAGGCTCAGCGGCTGACCGCCATGGCCCCGATTTCCTTGGCGCCTTTGGTCGTCCCGGCGGCGGCGCCGTGAATCTGAACTTTGTCCTCCCTTCTCCATTGCCGGGCACTTGCTGCCCAGCACTCGCTGCATCGTTGGCATCCGATCCCCCGCTGGGGAGTGGACCGGCAGGACCCGTAAGTCCCCGCTCGGCGACACCCGGCCTCCCCATCGTCGGTCCTGCTCTTGAACTCCTTCTTGTCTCTGGCGCTGGAACAACCTCTGTAGTCCTTCGGACACCCGAACGCACACTCGGCCCATCATCGGCCGATACTCCTGAGCCCGTGTCGTCCGATGAACTGCCCAAGTCTGCCGCATCAGATCTCGGTTCCCCCGCAAATCTCTTGCCCCTGAACATACTGGGCGCTGCTCGGCGTCGCTCGCTCCGGCCCCACACCGGTCGGTTTTTGTCCTGATGCCGCTCATCGAACATGATGTCTCCCCATACTTGCTGCGGATCCGCGAAAGCTGCCGCTGATACGGAACCCCAAACCTGTGGTAGGCAAAGCGGGGCCACAACCTCTTCATCGCGGTACCCAAGCGCATACGCCATTGCCGTCGCCGTTGCTGCCCATCTGCCCCACCATTTAAAATGAGGCAGGGCCGGTCCTCTCTTCCAGCACGCTGCAGCTCCTCCACGTCGGAAACAGTGCCACCGATGTCGGGACCATGCCGTCCCACGCACCAAGTCCGCCATTGTTTTCTCGAGCTGAGGAGCTCCTGCAGGAAAGAGCAAGTCGTCCCTGGCGCACCCTCGTCCCTCAGCTCAGTCGTGAAGCCACTCAACAAACGGTCTGACCCAAGGAGGCACCGGCCTCCTCTGCCACCCTTCATGTCCTGTCTTACTATTCCAAAAAACCAAATAACTGCTGTCACGTACATCCCCAACACGTACACTAGCAGCCTCCGCCACTCTAAGAAAACAAACATATGACACCAGTGCCATTGCCACGACCGCCCTTTCGCCATCCGAAGTCGTTCTATCCACCAAATGACGCAGCAATACAGGACTTGCATATTCTTGTACTCCCGCTTGGGCCCCCGCTTTAGCAAGCCGCCAATGCAGTGGTTGGACGACCCCTGCAACCATTTGGAGGTCTTCACAAGCCCGCACTGCCGAGATGATGCCTCTCGCCCCACTTGAGCTGCCACCATTTTGAACGTGCTGAGCGAGTTTCCGAGATAGGATGGAAGGCAAGTTGCCCTCTTCTCCCAAGGACTCCTCAAGGTCTCCCAACCTTCGCAAACTGGACGCGTATCCAGCCGTCGTAGACGGCTTCCAACCCCGAATTGCAACACCCACAGGTGTTGTGGGTTCTTCCTCACGTCTGTGCGACTCAAACTCAAGCGCCAACCACCGGTACGTCGGCCTCTGCTCTCCCGGTGGTTCGATCCCCGCGACGGCATCCCGATACCGCCACGGGTTTTCTCGTCACGACCACAATGGGCACCGGAAACACCAGTGCCGCAAATTCTCCAGCTTTCCCGCCGCCGTGCATCTACGGCAATCTTCGCTGGGTTGTGCGTCCACCGGTATCCAGTCTCCGGCCTTGGATAACCAGTAGGCCACTCCGTCCCGTTTCTTGAATTGAATACTCTTGTATCTCCAAGAATCCCCGCCACTCGCCATGGCCTCATCAAAATTTTCCGATTTTCCTTTGGGCCCCGATGCTTGTCCCGGCGAATACCTCTTCACGTAAGTCGCATGTGCAACAATGAGGACTTTCCACATTGTGTACGCCAACGCATCCCCGAGACTTAATTGTTCTCCTTGCTTACCTCCCACGTCAGCTGGCCTACTCGGCTTCGGTACCGCCGTCACATACTGCTTTAACACCGCACATGCATCCTTCATCCAAACCGTGACTCTTTCCTTCTTCAAAAATTCCTCTATCCCATCCAAGTTGAGGTCCGGGATTTCCGTGTCCTTGCGCTTTTCAATCTCCGTGGCTGCTAATTGTACCCTCAAGCGCTCCACCTCCGCATCCTGCCGACGGAGCATGGCCTTCAACTCGGCCAATTCCTTGGCCGCACCCGATTCCGCGTGTGAGTCGTCGGACACAAAAATTGCGTCCTCTTGCATCCCGTTGCTCTGATCCCGTGAAGCCCAGACATGGCAAAAAGGGAACAAACTGACAAATGCCTAATGAAGAGGTAATTAAGTTAAACCAGTGTTTTGAGCAAGCTCAAAACACGAGGTCAGGGCCGAATGGCTGCCCTTGGAAACCCAGCCGCAAACAAAGTTGGGCTGGCCTTGTTTCTTGGCCTTCAACTGCAAGGAAAGTAAGTGCAGTAAGAATGGGGGGTGTTACCACGTGTGTAACCGGTAACAGGTACGTGTTACCCAACCCGTTGAAAACAGGGCACACCAAGCAATGGTGCAAAGGGGATACCTGAAGGACCACAGGAGCCCCGGCACGGGCAACATCACCCCAGCGGACACTGTACAGCGTCGATCCGGCAGTCAGCTCCTTGTGAAACTTCTTCGGAACCGGTGGAAGGGGCATAATGAGGAAAAACAGGGCCCTAATGGGACATGATTGGCATGTGTAGTGTTACCACAGGTGTAACCGCTGACCTGTTACCCAGGGAAAATGTTACCCAGAGTGAGAGATACCTCTGCAGATCTATTGGGCACATGTGTAGTGTTACCGCAGGTGTAACCGCTGACCTGTTACCCAGGAAAATTGTTACCCAGAGGGAGAGATGCCTCTGCAGCTCTATTGAGCACAATTTTAGGTTTGCAAGAAATAGGCACGTCAAATCAAGACAAAAAAATTCATTGTGGAGTGCAAGGGTGTTACGATCAAAGTGACAGGGTCGTGAAGGTCGCGTTTTCTTGAGGGAATTTTATTTTCAATTATTATTGCACCTCTGCCCATTTGGTTGTTGTTACCGCTGATGTAACCGCTAGGGTGTTACCCCGTATACCTGTTACCGCGAAACTCAAGGCTTGCAGCAGAACACACCACGGGCAGGTAACACATTTGCGGTAACAACAAGCACAAAAAGGCAAACTTTGCAATTCTTCCTGTCACATGTGTTGAATGAGAGGGTGACACTATGTTACCAAGGTCCGGCACCTCAAAAAACCCCCATATAACCCAACTTGAAAAAAATGACCTGTTACCCCAAATTTGACCCTGTTACCGCCCTAGATAAAGGAATATGCAAGCAGCTACCACGAGAGGTAAAATAAATCAGTCAGCTGCTGCAGATCCCACAAAATCAAGCATTTCACTGATTTTAATTGCAGCAGCGAGCAGTTTCACAGTGTCAGTGGCTGCCGGTAGTTGCGGCGCCAGATGCTCACCGCGCGGCTCGTATCTGACCGATCTGCACAGCCGATCTGACCGATCTGCTTAAGAGGTCATATCTGCTTAACCATCCCCCATTTTTTCCATAGTGCGCGCAAATTTTCAAAAATAAGACCTTTATAGCGCGCCTATTGCGCGCGCTCTACCGCGCTATATTGTCCCGTTTTTCAAATTTTTCAAAGCCGGAAAATGTTTCAAAACCATGCTTTTTCCAGTGTCCTGCGTTTCTCAAAAACCCCTTGCTTTTCAAAAACATTCCCTGTTGCTCATTCAACCCAAGACACATGCAAAAACACTGTCTGAAAGGTCTGAAAAGTGTGCAACAGTACAGGTCCTCACGGACGAAAACAGTGTAGCGCGCGCAACATATTTACAGCGCGCGCTGGCAGCCTTATGGAGCGCGCTATACCAAGTATAGCGCGCGCTGTCATTCAGTGATATCCTCAATGGTTTGGACCACCACTTCGGCCTCCCACTCCTTCTCCCATTCGGGTCTGTGGTCTTCTGCCCCAGTGGCAGCTGGGGCTGCATCCCCTTCTTTGTGGTCTTCTGCCCCAGTGGCAGCTGGGGCTGCATCCCCTTCTTCTTGTGGGCTTGGGCCTTCTGGGGTTGCTCCTTGTGGTGCCTCTTCTTCTTTCGGGGCTGCTCCTTCTCCTTCTTGTGGCGTGGCCGCTGGTGCCTCTCCTTCTTGTGGTGGGGCTGGTGCGTCGTCTTCTTGTGCTGCTGCTGCTGCTGGGGCTGGGCCCTCTTCTTCTTGTGCAGCTGCTGCTGGTGCTTCTGCTGGTGCTGCAGCTTCGGCAGGTCCCTTGTCTCCTTGTGGGGGGGCTGGTGGCTGGGCTGGTGGGTCTCCTTGGGGCTTCTTCTTCTTTGGGGTTGGTGGCTTGGACGGGGACATCCTCATGGTCTTTGGGTCGGGGCAGAGGTCCTCAATGTCATCGGCCTCGTACGTCTCCCACCACGACTGCCACTTGCCCAACTCCTCATACGCTTTGCTTTTGGCGGAGAACACCTGGCAGCTGGGCATGAACTCCGACCAGTCGTCTTCTTCCTCCTCCTCCTCCCCTTGTTGGCTGGGGCTCCACTGATCGTTGGGGATGATAACGGCCACGTGGTCCTGAGGGGCCCTCCTGGCGCCTGCTGGCTTGATTTCGGCTCCCTCCACAATCATCGGCGCGATCGCAGTGGTGCAGTAGATGATCCACCGAGGCTTGTAGCCGTCTTTGTAGGACCAATCTCGGCGCTGCATGAGCTCCTCTCTTGCCTCCTTGTCCGCGTCGGCTCTGCCCTGCTGCTTGGCCTTGGGAGCCGTACTGGGTGGGGTGGAACCGCACGGACCTCCTTGTTCTTGTGGCTGGTCTCAGACTGGGACAGGCTGCTTCGGTGCTGGCTTTGATGCCTGTAAAGAGTAGCGCGGAGGCATAGCACAGGCATAGCACGCGCAATACGGAACATAGCACGCGCGACGAGATGCATAGCACGTGCAATGACGACAATAGCGCGCGCTGCATTACCTTTTCTGCTTTCTCCTCCTCTGCTTTCTTCCGTCTCTTCTCCCCCTCTTCCTTCTCCTTCCTCTCCCTCTCCTTCTTCTTCCTCTTTTCCTCCTCATCCTTCTCCTTCTTCTTCCTCTTATTGTCCTCTTCCTTCTTCTTCTTCTTTGCTTCGTCCTCTTTCTTCTTGGCCTGTTCCGCCTGACGTTGGACTCGGTGTGCCGCCTCTGCCATCAGCCGCTGGTCGGCAGTCTTCTGGGCAAGGACCTTTCCAGGCGGGTGGGGGGGCTTAGCGGTGTGGGAGGCGGAGATGGCTGGTGGTAGGTGGCTGGTGGCTGCTGGCTCCTCGGTACGCTTCTTCTTGGGCCTTGGGACTGTCACGGATTCCGTCTCCGGCACGGCAAAGGCGTCGGCCCAGTCCACCTCCAGCTCCTCCAACTGCCGCTTAGCCCGGGCCAGCACCGGGGAGGGGCCTTGCTCCTTCCGTCCGTCAAGCCAGTCGGCCGCATGCTTGGACTGCCCGGCAATGTCCGCGGGCACGCTGTGTACAGCTGATCATCAACGGCCCTCTGCGGGATCCCAGGCACAGAAGCTGCTCGAAGCTGCCCACCTACGTGACAATGGGACAGAAGGTAGGGCCGTAGCGCGTGCAAACAATCAAATCGCGCGTGCTACAGCAAATGAAGCGCGCACAACAATGTCGAAAGCGCGCGCAATGGCAAACATAGCGCGTACCTGTGGCTGTGCCAGTTGTTGTTGTTGTTGCTGCTTTTGCTGGGCCATCTGCACCCGCTGCTGCTGCTGGAGCAGCTGCAGTGTTGCCTGCTGCATGGCTGCCTGCTGTTGGAGCTGCTGCTGCTGCACTTGCTGCTGCTGCGGCTGCTCCTCGTCCTTGACCGCCGTGGTTTTGACTGGGGCGCCGGTTGCAATTGCCCTTGCGGCACTGGCTCCTCTTTTGGCTGACCCCCGCATCAAACTGGCACCCGCACTTCTCACTGAGGCGCACTCGTTCTTGAAGGCCATTGCCCCCGCGTCGGTCGCGTTGATGAAGCTCGGTGGGTCCTTGTTGAAGTAGAAGTGGTGGACGGTCTTTGCGGTGGCACCCGGAGGCGTGTGGGTCCGAACGTGACCCCACCCATAACTTGCCCAGCACGAGAACAGCAGCTCGTACTCCTCCACCTTGCAGTGTCTACATGCAGCTTGTCCTTCTTGGGTTGGCACGGAGGGGTTCAACAGGTTGTGGAGACTGCACCAGGTGCCAGTAATGCTTTCGTCATGCCAACAAGGTTTCACGGCTCCGTCTGGGATCTTGGCAATGGCCGTGGCCCTTTGGCGCCAGAACTTGTAGAAGGCCACCTCGAAGAGGTAGGCCGGTGTCACGTCCTTCAGCCATGCCCAGCTGGGCCCTTGGGCGCAGATGGTGCTGTTTTGGTTGGGCCAGATTCAGTTCTTGAAGTCGCTGCTGAAGGCGAAGCCCCGACGTGGCCCGGGTGGGGGAGACTGAAACTGTGCTTGCACTTGGGGTTGCTGCTGTCTTGGTTGGACCTGCTGCTGCTGCTGCTGCTGCTGCTGTTCTGGGCTGCCGACTTGCTGGGCCGCAGCCTGCACTTGCTGCTGCTGCATTTGCTGCTGCTGCTGCACTGGCAGTGGGAAGAGCACTTGTTGCACTTGGCCCACTGGAAGACTGCCGCGCACTGGGGAGCCCAAGGTGGGCGACCCACCGGGGAACAGCATGGGAGACAGCTGCTGTGAGGCACCTCGTAACGGGGACTGCGGCGCGGGCCACAGAGGCTGAGTTGCGGAGAACTGGGTCAGCTGCTGGGACAGCGTCTGCGGAAAACAGGACAAAGCACGCGCAACCAGGACGTGCGTAGTGCGCACAACGAGACAGCTAGCACGCACAATAAGAGCGTAGCACGCGCAACGGAAACAGTAGTGCGCGCAACGGAAACAGTAGTGCGCACGGCAAGTACCTGTGGCTGCATGCTCCACGGCGTCGTCGTCGTCGTCGATCGTGCCACATGCATCTGCAGCCATAAAGGGGGACAGAATCAGAATTGGCTGCCTCACCCCTACCTTCTCGGGGGCCCAAAAGAGGGCGGAAGTGCTACGTAACACCTGAAATCCCAGGGAGCCGCAAACACAGGGGGACAAAATCAGAATTGGCTGCCTCACCGTTGTGTTCTCCGGGGCGCAAAAGAGGGCGGACGTGCGATGTAACCCCTCCATTCTCGGGGGTCCCCAAACAAGGGGGGACGAAATCAGAAAGGGCTGCCTCATCCATGCATTCTTGAGGGCCCAAAAGAGGGCGCAAGTGCTACGTAACCCCTGCGTCATCGGGGATCCCCAAACAAAGGGCCACGGATCCGCAAACAAAGGGGAACAGCTAGCGGGACAGTTCTGTCACAGCCCCAAAGGGGCAGCAAGTCCATCCACTTAAGCTCTCAAACCCAAAGGGTCTGAACAATAGGAACTGGGCGGGTTAGGTATGGGTGGGCACTCATAAAGGTAAAAGACCCTATACACAACATTAGGTGGCATGTCCCAAAGGAACCCAGAGGAAAACAACTGTCCAGCATGTGAGCCAGACAGTCGTTTCCAATGCCGGCAGCACAAGCACCAAGAGTATTGCGGGAACAACCAGCGGTATATATTCCCACAACCTCACACCGTCTTGGCGGGCATAGGGTAGCCATACCTTAGGGCCTAGGGCTTATCCTCACGTGTGTGATCCCCCCCCCCTGGTTCCCCGCCCTGACACATACAAACACGGACCCTCCGCGTCACACTGCCCACCCCTCAGCTGCACACGTGCAGTGCAATACTAACCGCTACCCCAGCTATAGCAAAAGCGGACGCTCGCAAGGGGCATTTTCTGCAGACTGGCTGCATACTAGGCCAGACGCTTGCGGTAAACCACGCAAAGGCCGCACACCAAGGGCGGCGTTCGAGCTGCACAAGCCAAACAACCTGGGGCCTGGCCGTTGAGGCAGAAAAACCGCCGTCAGCCCAAAAACCGACAACAAAACAAAAAAGCGGGGGGGCACAGCCCGTAGAAACTCGCTGCGCTAAAACAACTCAGGGAGATAGGCATCAGCACTAGGCGCAACCTGACAGCCGGCGGAATGCCCACCGTTGTGATTCTTTGAGGTGCTGTAGGGTGCGCCGTATCACTAATGCCCACCCCCCCGCACAGTTGCAAAAAATCAACCCCCCCGGCCTGACAAGACGGAGCCTGGGAAGGAAGGAAATCATATTAAGGAGCAATAGTCCATGGGGCTTCCACCCATTCCAGCCCCCAAACTCACCCAAGGGGAAAGTCGCGCGGGTTTCTGGAGAGCTGCCGCCCTGTATGAAAAGAGGCTCCTCCCTCCGTCCTTTAGGTTGCCTCACGTGAGGCCCGTCCATGCTTCATGAGCCCTGCCGCACTGTTGGGAGACAGAGTACTCTCCTGCATGCTGTACAACATGGTGGAGTGTCGTGCATGGGGGTCACGAACCCATCCCTGGCCCTGTCGGGCCATGCCAGGCAATTCCGTGCAGAGATGCTGTGCTCCGCGAAGAGAGGGAAAGGTAAAGGGGTTAGGGGGGCACTCCCCCACGGAGGGTGGGGTAGAGTACTGGACTTCATACTGACCCATGTCCTCATCGCACTCACGATGAGTGCTGCCCGCTCGTGGGGTAGACATCACACTTTCAAAAAGTGGCTCCAGCAGGGTGGGGGGCAGGTCGGGGGGGGCAGAACACGGGAATGCGTATTGTTGCACGTCCTCATCAGACACACTCTGAGTGCTGTCCCTTCGCAGGGTAGACATGGCGCTCTCAAATAGGGGCGCCAGCAGGACGGGGGGCAGGTGAGGTGAGTCCTGCTGTCGGTGCACAAAGCAAACTACAACACTTATCATCTTTGTTGCACCATGCATTGTAAAACATGGTGATTGCTTGCTTGTCTTTTGTTTGTATGTCAAATATTGGGAACACCAAAGGCAACATGAACACTGAAGAGTGGGTGCCAACAGTGTCATCAACAATTAAGCTGAACCACACTTTGTTGCTTTGTTGTGGTTGCATGCTCATGAAGTAACATATTCTCATTTAGTGATTTTACAAGGAGCAACATACATTTATGTCAGTCTTGTGAGATTTCACGCCTTGTTGCGCGAAATTGTGTTGCGTTCCATTCTTATCTTTGATGCGTCGTCATCTAATGCGTTTCTGTGTGCGTTTCGTTGCGTGCATTGTGCTCGCTGTGGTTTAAACGCTTGGTTGAAGTCAAGACGTTGGCGTTGACGATGAACGCTGATCTGGCCCTGTTGGAGCATGAGAAACAGAAATTGAAGGCGTCTCAGTAGCCATGATAGCAGGTCTGAGGAGGGTCCATCGCAAAAAAGTAAAAAAAATTAGTTCTTAACGTAATATTCGCCCCCCGCTCGCGTTGGTGAAGAACATTGTCGAGCGCAAAGCTTCCCTGATTTTTTTTTTAATTCCCCCCTATTTTTCTTACTTTCACGGATGCCATAAGATTTTTTTTACTTAATTTGCGCTGCATTGCACTGCATTTTTATGGTCCACAAGCATGCTGGCGCAAGTGGGAATGTCTACCGTCGGTTGTCTCTGCGGTATATCCGCACTGTAAACAAACTTTATGGACCGGATGACCACGCCGCGTTACACAGCAGTGAGTGGAGGTGCATGCTGTTTGCGTGCCTTCGGTGGAATGCCACCAAGTCGCTTGGGTCAAAACCTTCCTTGGTTATGAACATTTGAACTCACGCAGGCCCAGACCAGTCAGCTGCACACGTATGTTTACCGGAACATTGCTCCGAAGAGGACTGTACAGCCCTACAGTCCACTGTTGCGGCCTGGTGTCGTGGCACCTTACCTGGTGCTGCTGAGGTGGCTGCTCGTTTGGCCCGTTGACCAAGGACGACTGAAGTTAGAAGCCGGCTTTGCCTTGCGCGCGAAGCCGATCTGCTCCGCAACTACGTGATTCACGCTTTCGCCGCCCGCTTTTTTTAGTTCAATCAAGGACGCGTGTGCATCATGGGTGAGTCCCTTCTCGTTTTAGAATAATTGATTTTCAATTCGCCTGAAGTGGAAAGTACTGCACGTTCACTCGTAGGTGGATGTAGAAGCTTAGCCTTGTGTGTGTGTGTGTTTTTTCGTCGGGAATTCCTTTGAGCCACACTGTTTCCGCCAGAGGACGGTCGAAACACAGACTCTTTCTTAAAATGAACGGGATGAGCCACATCAAGAATGACATTGACATGGCTAGCAACACCAGCTACCTAGTGGAGCATGGTTTGCCTGGTCTCCTGAATGAGCTCGTGGAAGCCGTAATTTCGGACAAGCCGTCTGATGCCCTCTCTTACTGCTGTCAGTTCCTCGAGAACAAGAAAAATGTCAAGCTTCTCGGACAAAGTGTTCTTGGAATGGCAAGTGGAAAGCCCAGTTCGAAGAAGGCGCTATCGCCGTTTGAAATCTTTGGGAAGCACGTTTTCCAGGGTGCCACGGCAGACCAATATCTGAAGCCCTACGGTATGACCAGTGCGGATCTCAAAGACCCCTCCTGGACAAGGACCAAGTCGGATGAAGTTGCGGCTGCTGTTCTGGAATGGGCCAAGGCCAACGGAGCCACCGTCTACACGCATTGGTTCCAGCCCCTTGGGTCAAGTGGTGTTCGCCCTGGACAAACTGGGCAGGTGCACAACAACATGTTTGTGTTTGGATCGGATGGGAACGTTCACTGGGACTTCGACGGCAAAACGCTTCTCAAGGGCGAAACGGACGGCAGTTCCTATCCCAACGGAGGCCTCCGAGCGACCCACACTGCTGGAGGTTACACAGTTCTGGACCCCACTTCACCAATTTTCCTCCGTGACGACACCGTCTACATTCCATCCTGCTTCGTCACCTGGCACGGTCACTCGATGGACGAGAAGACTCCGTTGCTGCGTGCCCAGCAGGCTATGTCGAAGCAGGGCATTCGCTTGATGAATCACTTGGGGTACTCCATCAAGAGCCTCAACGCCATGATCGGTTCTTCCCAACTCTGCAGGGAGGGAAACGCGCAGCACGGTGCGCAACGTTGTGCCTCTTTGAAGTGGTTTCGATCCAAGTAGCTGGTGCAGGGTGGCTGTGTCAAACAGGGCAAGTCAACCAAAGGTTCCAGCTACGCCTTCGCTCATCTTCATTTGGTCGTACCCCCGATCGAGACCCTCAAAGTAAAGTAACGACATTTCACGCGTTAAAAACACCGAACCTCACAAATAGAAGTCATTCCCTGTCGGGGTGAAGGCCGGAACAATACGGTGGCCGGGGGGGGTGGGGGGGGCTGATCCCCCGGATCAGTCCACAGCAGATCAGGGGTTGTTCAACTGCAATCTCTGCAGGTGAATCCTGGCCATCGACACTGGTTTTGTTGAAGTTCAACTGCAATCTCTGCAGGTGAATCCTGGCCATCGACACTGGTTTTGTTGAAGTTTTCTTATTCTAAGTACGATACAATACCCAATGGACACAGGCAACACCCTGAGCGCCGGGCAGAATTTTTGGGTGACCCCCCCCCCCCCCGACAGGTGAGGGGGCGATGGGCACCACCGCCTATGGGGGGAAAGGGTCTAAGGAAAGGGCAGCGAATGGCGATCGACCAATCGGCAGCCGGCTGCCAGCTGCAGACTTACACCAAGGCGACATCCCCCCGCCCCCCCGACAGCAATGTTTCCAGGTCCTTCCCATGTTACCCGAAGGGAAGTGACGCGTTTCGCCGATGGCTGGCACCACTCTGCAAATTTGTTTTTAGGGTTGGAGCAGGAGTTTTTCCTGATCCCCCGTGAGGCTTATTACAAGCGTATGGATTTGCAAATGACGGGGCGCACCGTGATGGGCAAGCTGCCTGCTCGAGGCCAGGAGATGTCCGATCACTACATGGCTTCCATCAACCGCATTGCACTGGCCATGATGCAGGACGTGCAGAACGCCGCGTACTGCATGGGCATCCCTCTGCGCACCCGGCACAGGGAGGTGGCCCCAAATCAGTACGAGTGCGCTCCAATGTTTGGCGTTGCCCAGAGCCAGGTACGGTCTCTTCGCGACTGCACGTGCATGCAGACCCAATAGTTAATGGACTGAATTCTGCCGTAGCGGACCTGGTCGCTTGGGCATTTGCCTGTGGTTTGCAGATCGACCAGAATTTGATGGTGATGACGATCATTGACGAAATTGCCGCTGAGCACGGGTTGGCTGCACTGTTCAACGAGAAGCCCTTCGCAGGCGTCAACGGAAGTGGTAAGCACAACAATTGGAGTCTGGGGACGGATTCCGGTGTCAATTTGTTCAACCCAACTCAGGTACACGTTCTGCACCGTGCAACACGTTCGTGTGTTCGATTGATAGCACATGATGGAGCCCAGGCAGACTTTGTTGCACTGATCTTTAGCTCACCAAAGCCACCGGCAAGGCTGAAATCTTCCCCATCGTCATGGCTGCGGTAGTCCGTGCTTTGGACGTTCATGGTGATATGATGCGCATGGCCATTGCTTCGCCTGGCAACGACTTCCGGCTGGGAGCCTGCGAGGCTCCTCCTGCCATCATCTCCACTTTCTTGGGTGACGACATGACCTCGTACTTGGAAGAGTTCATGAACACCGGTGTGGCCAAGGAATACAGCCCCAAGGTGAAGACCATGGGTATGACTCTTCCTCTGCCTCCGGGTAGTACCTGTCCATGCTACCCCAGTGACCGCGCCAACGGAGGGAAAGGATAAGTGCCGAGAGGCCAATAGGCGCCGCCAGCTGCAGACAGCAATACAACCAGGCGTCATGCCAATTCTCCCCCCCCCCCCCCACCACAATTTTCTGCATTTGTGTTCGTTTCTGTTTGTTTTTCTTTCAAAGCCGTTCTCTCAAATTAATTAGGTCCCCCCCCCAATGACACTCCGGGGGAACCTCCAAACGTCTGATTTCTATGCGTTGGCATTGTCACCAGGGCCACCAGGGCTAATAAACATGCACTCATGTCAGACTGTGGAGTGCACTGCCTCAATTTGCAATTTTTCTGCTTTTGTGTTGATTCTGTTTGTTTTGCTATCAATTTCATTCTTGCAATCAGGGACGAGCATTAAGAACGAGTCCAATTTTTCTGGAGAGGCCGCGGGGTTGGCTATCTGTCACTCAGTGACGCATGGAGAATGACAGACAGCTGGATTTGTGCTGGGTTGACACATGGACACAAAGACAATTGGCAACAATTCCAGCACCGAACGCGCTGGAAGGAATTTTTTTTTTGCATAAAGCAGGACACGCGTTTTTTACCCAATTTGTGTATGCCCAAAAAAATACTGAGATTTCAGATATGCATGAAAAACTTTGCACTGAGGGGCGGGGGGGGGATCGCTATGTCAACCACTGCTTCCAATCAATAAGTTCTTCCCTCTGAACCCCCATTGATGCTGTTGCACAGCAAAATTTGCCTGGCGTTGATGCCTGGTGCATTCACGTGCCCCCCCCCCAAGAACAACGCCCATGTCAGGTGCCGGCCCATGCTTTTGCGCCAAATTTGTTTTCCGGGGATGAGGTGTGCATGGGGTGTCCCTGCAAACCTTGCTGCGATAAGGCCAACCATCAAACGTGCCCCCACGCCTGCCCCCGAGCATGTGCAGATGGAAAAGGTCCAATGGTTTCTGCAAAGATGTCCGGCTGAACAGGCTCGTTTCAACGCTGGACCATTGTACACAAGACTCCCTTCTTCCACTTTCCAGGTTGTGGTGTGGACGCTATTGCTGATTTCACTGTGCCTGCGGAGGACCGTAATCGTACGTCTCCTTTCCCATACGGAGGTAACCGCTTTGAGTTCCGTGCCGTGGGTTCGACACAGAACGTTTCCATGGTCAACACGGTGCTCTGTGCTTTGGTTGCGGACAGTTTCAAGGCTTTCTCAGAGGAAATTGAAAAGGGCACTGCCCCAATCAAGGTGTCTGCCCAATGTGCCTGTCCAGCGATCACAGGAACTGCAATATTTCTCCTCATCAAGGGGCAGCGGTTCACATTAATTTGTCGCAATTGCTTAAAATTAAATCACCTCGATTTGCTAACAGGCGGAGAAGAAGGTTCGCGTGTGACGCATTGACGACATGGCTGACTGAAATTGTTCACCCTTCCTTAGATGTACAAGGGGGGGGATTTCGAATTTGGCGCTGGAAATCACCTCGATTTTGTGTTTCAATTTGGCCGCGAAATTTACCGAGATCCAGGGCCTCCGCGAAGTTTCCCACACACTAGCCGCACCTGGTTGACAAGGATAGGCAGGAAGGTGTGACAGTGGCAGTTCTACGGATAGTTCTAATAATACCTCCACAGAAGCACCCCCCCCAAAAAGCAGAAAACAAAATTCGCACCTGTGGTTTCCAAACGAGGTGCAGATGTGGTGGTTTCTGACATTCACTGGGGTGCCAGCAGTCGCGCAACCGTGCCTCATTGCCTGTGGCCATGCAAAAAGCCTCTGCAGTCATGTGGAGTTCTTCAGGGACATGCGTGTGCGTTGGCGTGTGCTGGCAGAGTGGAAAAAGCGAGGCGCTCTTGGGGTTGTCCCAAAAAACCAAAGGCCAATTCCACATTTGCATTATTATTTTATTTTTATTTACACTATGCATTATTATTGAGTGTTAAGTGAAAAGAGGCCGGGAAACAATGAATGCCCACAAAGAGGCCCAGGAGCTCATTTGCAGGGAGTTGCAGCTGCCCTTGCCTGGGGTGTGAGTGAATCCCTCTTTGTAAAGTTCAAACACATGTCAGGACCTGAGACCAACTTGACCCTCATCACTGGCAGAGTGTGGCAGATGGGTCTCCCCTGCGTTGTGAGTCGCACCTGTGGCTAAGATTTTGGGGGTGGGGGGCTGCTAGTAGTAGTGGTACAATGCAACCCCCTGACCCGACCTTCAAGTCGAGCCTTGGCTGCTGGCCCATCCATCTGTCACCTGTTCACTCGAGGGGGGAGGGGAGGCTGCCATGGTATCTGGGAGGGGGATGAGGGCAAATCAACGATGTTCCGACTGTTGTGGGGGGTACCATGCATTGAGATTGGTTGCAGGTCTTATACAGAATGACACTTTTTTCTGCTTCAGGTTGCCCAGGACGCGCTCAAGAAGCACTGGAGAGTGATCTTTAACGGCAATGGGTACTCCGATGAATGGCCAAAGGAGGCCGTGAAGCGCGGGTTGTTCAAATTCGACAGCGGTGTCGACGCCATTGCACGTCTGGAAGAACCCAAGAATATTGAGCTGTTCAAATCGTTGGATATCATGACACCTGGTTTGTTTGCTATGCGTTAGAAATGGTTTCGGTATTGGTTGTAGGGGATGGTTTGGGGATGGTGGATCGAGCTGAGGCATTTGATACCAGGCCCATCCGAGACAGGAATCACACACTGCACTGCACTGCACCGTCCGGGCAATGCACCCTCACGGTGCATTGGGGAACCCCCTCTTCCGATACGGAAATGTGTTGTGTCTCGGATCTGTCTTGGTATGATAATGTTTGTCCTTTTTCTGTTGAGGCTCAATCAGACCTGCATTGGAGTAACAAATTGCAGTCGAAGGCCTCATTTGCAATGTTTTGTCCGCACGGTTGCTCCTTTCTCCTGATCGACAGTCTGGTAGATGGACTCGAGGGACTCGACATCAATTGAATATTGAGTAACCTGCCCTGCCTATCTGTTTTTGGATGCACATTGTCCTGCTATCTTAACAGATGAGACAGCTGCGCGGGCCACAGTGATGTTCAACCAGTACATCATGACAGTAGATATGGAGGCCAAGTGCATGATTGATATGATTAAGCAGTCTATCATTCCTGTTGCAAAGACGAATGGTTTATCTCTGTCTGCCCTCAATGATGCCGTTAAAATTATCCAGGTATGTTTCACTCAGAATGCTGCTCCTATTTATGATCAATCCCATTGGCCCGTGAATAGCATGCAACCAAATTATCACTGTGTTGCAGAATGGTTTGGCATTATTGTAGCACAATCTGTAACTGCAGAAACACTGCAGCAACTGCAGTAAGACAAATTGTTGTTATGGATTTCTGGTCTGTATGTAGCTACTACACCTGCAACAACAATCTATGCAGCAACTGGACAGGAGACCCCAGCCACCTCACAAATGAAATTAGCGCTCGCTCTCTTGTCATGTGGCATCGTAATTGTAACTTTATAACATCACCAATTGATCAGTAGAAATTTTGTTGGATTCAGCCAGAACAGGCTACCAATCAATCAGTAGAATTTTTGTTGGATTCAGCCAAAAAAGGCCCGACCTTTTGCGGGAGCTTTTCCCCCCAAATTTGGCATGGGCGTGTTTTCCCTTTTTCTCCTTGCACGTTGATCTGTTGATCGACGCTGATCTTCTCTCCATGAAGGAGAGACTGACCCTGGCTCACCATGCAAAGCATGGTAGGGAATCACAATGACGATGAAAGTACCAATTGTAGTAGGTATTAGAAAGGATGAGGGGAGAGTAGTGACATGTCATGTCTCATCCCTACAGCGGTGCACATCATGAAATGCTGAGTGCAAAATTCTACACTCACCAATGGTAGTCGGAACCCACATAAGGCGTAAAATTCAGCGTCAAGCCTCAGGAGAATCTTCTTTCCTCTTTCTAGCAGTATTCTTTTTCAGTTTGCGTGGATTGTAATTATGGCACAGGGATCCTGTATGGTCATCGCACCAGCCTTCAGCACAAGTAAAGTCGGTTTATCGTCGTTGTGTGCATGTGCTCAGGAAAAGTTGGAAGCAATGGAGAAGGCTGGTTCTGAGAAAGCGTCCGCTGCCATTGCCCGTGAGCTCCGGTTTGAGACTATGGAGAAGGCTCGTGCCGCATGTGATGCAGCAGAGAGCGAGCTGCCGGCTGACCAGTGGCCCATCGCTACCTACAAGGATCTGTTGTTCCTGGACACTCACCATGCAGATTCGATGTAAAGCCAGCGCCTGCTGACATTTATTTGTGTTTTTGGTTTGTACAATAGGTAATGTCTCCCCCACACATTTTTTGTGTGCTTTGCTCTTGTTCGGGGTGACATTCCCCTGCAGGCCATTCATATTTACATCCAGCCTGACATGCAAGCATGTTGGTTGAGTAATCCCCATGCCGTCTGTTGGGGACAAAGACTAATTTGAGAGTTTGCATGTCTCAGTGCTGCTGGTATATTGGTGGAGGTGATCCACCATTTTATTTTATTGTTACATTTTTGGGTCTTTTTGCATGCGCCTGTGTCCAAGTACACCACAGCACAGTGCACCGTTTTGCGTGATTTCCCTGTGCACATGCAATTCTGTGTGCCGTATTGACACACAGGATTCTTTGCATTTGGCAGTCTGCATGATGTTTTGTCTTGTGGTGGAATTGTGCGCAGGCAACTCATTTGAGGGACCCTGTTACATATGGCAGACACTTTGGACCATCAGGTCAATATCTCTCTTGAAACATGATCAACCAACCTGTGGCCGCATTTGCACACATTGGGCAGACGGAAAGCACCCTTGTCCATTGGCTGCTCTTTATTTGCTGTTTGCCCAGATCCGCTCCAGCGCAGCTGCGTTTGCAGCACGAGACAGGGACAGCCAGCATGGTGTGGTGCAAAATCCTCCAAAATGATTCTTCTTCCATGAGCACCGGTGTTTTTGTTGTGGGTGGGAGAATCCGCCTGTCCAGACATACAGTTGTGCCTGTTCATTTTTGTGAGTACTGGCATACGTTTCAAGGATGCCAGTGCTAACTGTGTTTTGTATTTGTACATCATGTCCTGAATTTTTTTTGGTTGGTGCTTGGTGCCTCAGACAATTGCATGACGGTGACGGCACAGCGTTGCCAATTTCTGGAATTGTTATCATTTGTTTGCGAGGAGGTCAAAATTCCTGTGAATGCTTTGCACATTTTGGAACACCAAGAAGCCAGATCAAACTAACACGACGTTATCTAACGCTTACCCACAATATTGTTCCTCCGCATGATGGTGCGAAGCATGATTTTATGCTACAGGAGCATTCAAGACCTACCAGTCCAACCCTGTCTAACCGCATTTGTTGGACCCCTACATTGGGACATCAAGTGAATGTTGCATGATGCAGTGCATGTGCACACTCAGTTGCGATGTGCAGTCATCTGTGTATCACATGACCAAATATCTTTAGGAGAGGGATGGGGAGCATATGCTGTCCTGGTATCTAACCATGGCCCCAGTACTCATTGGACCCCCACATTGGAACATCCAGTGAATGTTGCATGATGCAGTGCATGTGAACACTCAGTTGCAATGTGCAGTCAGCAGTGAATCACATCGCCAAATATGGTTAGGATGATGGGGAGCATGTCCCAAATTGTGTTTCCCCATTAGAAGATCACACATTTTGGGAGCAAAATTCTGGTGTGTTTGGCAAGTTCACAAAAATACCGTGAGATCAAGACCTGTGTCAATTCTGCAGTCCCCCCCCCCCCGTGTCGTTTCCCACCCTTTGATGTCCCCCGTCGCCCCATACAAAATCGCAAAAGGTCTGTGGAAGACAGTGCAGGTGACCATTTTTGCGGTGGAGAGAGGGCAACATCGTGATCAAAAGCAGCACATACATATACCCGGGGGGGGGGGGGGGTTGGTGCGGGCATGTTTTGGTAAGGCAAAATTCGGTGAGGGGAAGTTTTGGTACAAAATCTTAGATACCGTGGGAAACAACACAATCAGAACCAAAAAAAAAAAAAGCTCTTCAGTGACATTGCCACAGGCGCCGAAGAAGAAATACACACCCAGAAAGCCCCCCCCCCCCCCCGCATGGTGAGGTGTGAGCTGTCACGTGTGTGTTGGTTGAGACAAGATCAGCACAACATGCAGCACACGCAGTTCACAAGAAGGAGAGAAAAGGCTTGTCAAGAGCCGAGAACGGCCCTAGGCACCTTTCGCAAAAGGTCTGTGAGAAGACCTTGCAGATGACCTTTTTGCAGTGGAAAGGGGGCAACATCATAGTCATTGGCAGCCAACCCCCCCCCTCCTCCTCAAGGTACCCACCGACACGCTCCAAAGCCCGCATAACCCTGGTCCTCCTTGAAGATACAAAAAAAAGACAGCAAATCAGCAGCATCGGGAGCAGGGCAACCGGAAGCTGTGGTCGTGCGGTATGGGGGGATCAATGGTCGGTTCCGATAGACTGAATGTCCCCGCCATAGACAATTCCAGCCATTAGTCCAGCAGTACTGCGTGCGGTATGAGTACAAGGGGGGCGGGGGATTTGCACTGGGAATTTTTCGCACGAGAAAATTTCGCACTGCGTTTTATTTCACACAGTGGCCTTTAAATTGAGCAGGAAATTTCGCACACTTCCAGGATTGCACTGTTTACTACTAGGCAGTTCCTGCATTGCACTGCCAACTTCCAGCGGGTTCCATGATTCTTCTGATAACACCCAGGAGGTTCTAGGAGTGCATTGTTTACTTCTGAGGGGTTCCTGCATGGCATGGATCTCAGTCCCAGACGTTCCCAAAGGCACGTGAACACAAGAAAGTGTATGAAACATGAATATTCAGGTGCATACCCATGTCCCCACAAGCAATGAGGCATGAGAAGCCTACAAATGTTTGGCTTGAAACCATTCTTGCGATCATACACCATGCGGAACAACTGCACATGCTCACCACTTGAAGATGCCTTTGAAGATGCCTTTGCCCAAGGTTAAGGGGCTGGTATGGGCTCGGGCAACTTCAAGTGATTGGGAATGAAATTGGCTTGCATAGGGTCTCTTGCAAAGTACAACATGGCATCAAAGACATGGGACATTCCCCAGACACCTCAGACAGCCTTAGCCCAAACAACTTCATCGGGATTATCATCGGAATCACTGGAATCATCACTTGAGGAACAGAGGTCAGAAATGCAACCATGCTCATCGGTGTCACAGCTATGCGGGTTCAAGTGGGCAAACACTCACAACAAATGTGTCCATGACCCTATGCAACGGGATAATTCGTCAACTAAGACAAGTCTTATGTGGCTGCACTACATCTGGTACCGCATTAAAATTGGGTACCAAATGTTAATGTGGTCCCTACACCCGCTGTAGCTTGGACAAGGGCGTGGCTATGACAAAGGTCGGGGAGGGGGGGGGAGGTTTTTGCGAAAAACCTCAGTGCAGATTTGTTACATAAGATACACAAAGAAGAGAGCAAATTCGTGGCATCAGGAGTAAGGCTCGATGCAACAAACACAGGCCCTACCAGCCTCAGCACCCGTGGGAAATCACGCCCCACAGAAGGTCGCTGCATATCCAGTACAAACGGTCAACCTCACAAATGGGGACATGAGACTTGTGCCCCCTGCAGGAAGCCTCTGCTATTGCAGGTGCGCACAAGAGGCGATCAGCACAAAGCGCAGGAAGAAAATGGCTTTGGTTGCTGTGCAGTTAGAGCCCTGTGGAAAACCAGAATCTCTGCTTCATTTGTGCATGAAAAAACAATTTTACCACCAATTCAGGTGACAAAAATCGGCAGTTTGGGGTTTGAACCAACACCCACTGGATCTGCCATACAGCGCCATAGAGTTCACGCATGTAGAGACATTGCAGGATATGCGGAGACCCCCTCCCCCCGGGCCAGAGGCCCCGCGTGAATGGGTTGTGAAGGGTCTCTGCGGCACAATTGTGCAGATAATATAGGAAAATCATGACACCAGCCGGCGCATGTCTGGTAATAGGGCCTTGCATGAGGCGCATGCCAGGAGGAGTATGCCGCGCGGGACGAAATGGTGTATCCCTGCAGCCGGCGGTACAGGCGGTAAAAACTGGCATCACACATAGCGGGAAGCGAAAACAACATGTGTGTGGCCAAGGCTTGGGTGGCCTCAACCACCCCCAAGAGTTGAGGCTAGATGAAATGGGCACCGCAAGGGATGATCATTTGAGTGGCGGGTCCCAGGAGAACACGCTGTCTGACAGTGCATCACCAGAAAGCACACATGAAGACGCCCCGGACAGTGAGGTAGACAGTGGCAACACCCGTGACAGTGATGCATTACCAGGCTGTAAACGACAGTGCCCGGGTGTGCAGGCAACAGGTTGCTGACTGGGTCCTCGGGCAGGGGCCAGAATCCCTAACCTGGGCGAACTCAAGGCGACATTCAGCACTGGTTTGGCATGACCATGAAGGAGGAGCTGTGACCGTATAGCCTGTGTCCAGGACCCCCACCCCTGATGCACACTGCAGGAGAACCGCCGGACTCGTCAGCACCCCCCCCCCCCGCTTTTCCCCGAGTCAGCAGGCAGGAGTACACCCGGAATAAGGCGGCACTCCGGGGCGGTTTCACGGTCACCGCGCAAACACACTTTGTGTGGCACGTGGCAAGTGCTGTTTCAAGGACCTGCCCCCCACACCCCCTGACCTTTGAAGCCCCACCCCACCCCACCCCTTCAGAAGAGCCAAAATGTTTCTTGGGTTGGGGGCTTTATCGCCTGTCGGCGCCATGTTGGTCTGAGTCTGGGTCGTGCCTTCATTGCCAACCCAGTTCCATCATTAGTCCCCCACGAGATATCCATTAGTCCCCTACTCATGTTGTTGTCACTTGGACAATGTGGTCCAGTGTGCTGCTCCCTCACCTCAGTGGACAGCGCCAAAGGCTGCCGGGGGGCTGGAAGGTCCTGACCACATTTGGTCCAACTTTGGCGCCAAAGGTGCCGCAATCCTTTTTTTTTTTGGCATATGATGGGGGGGCAGAAATTCTTTCCACACCCGCAACCGCTGAGCTTGTGGCTGAAGTGCCGCCATGCTTCACCAGCATGGGCTGTGATGACCTCAGCCAGTGTGGGTTGCGTTGCCGCATGACATATCACTTGGGAAGGGGATTTCACTTGGGGGCGGCGGGGGGGGGGGGGGTCAGTAGAGCTCCCTAAACTGGGGGGGGGGGGTTCGGGAAAAGGGCTCAATTGACAGGGTATAGACCATGAATCAGTTAGTACCCCCCCCCCCCTTGTATAAGCTACGCCCTTGTCCAAGCTACAGTGTGCGTAGGGACCGTAATAATTGTGTACGTAATTTTAATTACGTACGAAATGTAGTACGGCCACATAAGACATGGGTTTGTCGTCACATTTGCCAATTACATGGAGCCATGGACACATGCAACATGCCACATGCAAGGCAAGCTCATTCCCAAGAATTTGAAGTTGTCCGAGCCCAAACTAGCCCCTAAGCCTCAGCCAAAGGCATCTTCAAGTGGTGAGCATGTGCAATTGTTCCGCATGGTGTATGGTCGCAAGAAGGGTTTCCCTGAATATTTGTAGGCTTCACATTCTTCATTGCTTGTGCCAACATGGGTGTGAACCTGAAATTTTCATGTTCCCAAGGCTGTCCTGTGTTTGCATACACTTGGAAATGTGGGCAGAGGTCAAGGTGCACCCATACCATGCGCGTGCGCATGTTTGTGTTGGTAGCTGTATGTGTTTCGCGCAAGCTACGCCCTTGTCCAAGCTACAGTAGGCGTAGGGACCGTAATAATTCCGTACATTGGCGTAGCTTATACAAGGGGGGGGGGGGGGGGGGGGGTGGTATGAACTTTGGTGCCGAAGGCGCCGAAAATTTTGTTGAGCATTGAAAATGGTCAATTTATCTCTCCCACGATATACATGGCAAATGATGATTTTTCTGAAGCCCCTCGACCCGCTGATTCCAAAAATCCCATTTTCATTTTTTGCCGAATTTTGGGTCCGGGTCACCTCCGGGCCCCGAGGTTCAGTCTCGGTAGGATTTTGGGGGGCCTGTCGGTTGAGCACTTTTTTTTAGGGAGGGGGGTCCGGCCGGAGGGCTCTATCGACACCCCGCCCCCCCCAACTGAAAGCCCACCTTCCCCATGTGAACTCTGGGTCTTTGCCATGTGCCCCGCATTGCGGGGATCCACTGTATCATATGCTGGAGACGCCCACTTTCCCAAGCACAGTCTTGAGTACTCTTTGAACTTCTGGAGTAAGTCAAAAAAAAAAGAAAAAAAAGAAATCCCGCCTTCCCCTTGAGCGCTTCTGCTTTCTAGCGGCTGAATGTCCAAGCCCAACGCCATGATTGCAACGCGTGTGTTTCGGGCCTTTGGTAGAGGCCGACTTGCGCAAGGTGCAAGATCGGGGCTTCTGAGCCAAGGATCCAGAATTCCGCCCTCAATGCCGCCCGCTGTCCGTCCGAGTGCCGGATGCGCTGTGCGCCGGTTCTCGACAGCGGCCGATGACAGATTGACGGGGGAGGTCGTGGCCACGCACACCGTCCTGGAGGAGGACATCCGGTTCATTTTTGATACGCTGTACGAGCCCTACTACGCGGGGGTGACGTACGGGGGGTACTTCCGGGACAACTTCCTGGGCAGACCCGCCGTGATCTTGCTGAGGGACAGCAAAGGCGTCATCCGCGGGTTCTCGCTGCAGCAGTTCCTGGAGTACACCGTGCAGGGGAAGGAGTGCCTCGTGCTCTGGGCCGGTGACATCAACGTCCACCCTGATTTCTGGGGCAAGCACAACTACCGCGCCACGTTGGCCGGGCTGTGCCGCAAGCTTTACGACGAGAACCCGGACAAGCTGGTGTACCGCGTGTCCACGCCAAAAGGCTACAAGACGTACCGTGTCAACCAGAGCCTGTTCCACAAGTTCTACCCCTCGCCCGACTACAACTACTACCCGGAGTTCGAAGGGGAGCTGGTCGACCAGGTGGTCCTGTCCAAGTACCCCGTGGAGCTGTACGACCGGACGACCCGAGTGCTGCAGGACGACCATAGCCTCTCGGATGGGTATGCGGCCATCACGGAGAAGCAGCTGCAGGATCCGTTCATCAAGTGCTTTGTGGACCGGTGCCCTGGCTGGGCCAAGGGCCAGGAGATCCCTGTTGTGGCCCCCATTCACCCGGACAACATCAAAGAGCAAAAGTGATTTCAATGACTGGCGGGGGGGAACCGTCTGGGGGGGGAGGGGGATGGACATGGGATGGTGCATTATTTGGTACCGCACGTTGCACGCAAGCGCGGGCCTGTCTAAGCACGAGCACGGGCTCCGCCGCGTTTGGACGATTCGTTGCCGCGGCTCTGCCGCGTACGTTGCACAATGGAACTGATTTGTCCTGCCGGTGGGATACCGGGGGTGACGGCCATCGTCGGATTATGGCTAAGCACGGGCGCGCAATTCTTCAGCACCGGTGCTGACACATGAACGCCAGAGCGTCAGCCGAGCGGAGTTGCGTGGGGCACTGCATGCGCTGCTCGAGAGGCGGGGGGGGGGGGGGCGCTTAGTCATTGTATTGGACTCCGAAGATGTGTACAAGGGTATCGCACAGTGGTCAGTCAAGTGGGCACGGCATGGGTGGCGCGCGAGCGGACGAGAGATAGGACACCGCGACCTCTGGCAGGGGATATGGGACCTCCGTCAGACAGCGGGATCTCAGGTCCAGCTGCTGTGAGTGGTGAGCGCAGGGGAGTGCAGGTGAGGGCAGGTCGAAGGATGTGCAATGCGTGACGGTGGCTCCGCCGCCATGTCGGAACTGAGCCAGCGGCTCCGCCGCTTTGAACTTATTGATGACCGCGGCTCCGCCGCGAGTCATGGACCAGTGAACTGAATTTCCGCGGCTGGGATGCCCCCCCCAGTCGGCGGCTGAATTCAGCCGAATTCGCCGAATTGTTCTCATGAATTGTTGGGTCTCTGGACTCTGTCAAATTGTTCTGCCAATACGTTGGGTTTCCAGGATTTTGCCCCACAACTGATTCTCTACTTGCACCTGGCGCGGCTGTGCAAATGTGTCTGTTGCACCCAAGGCAATATATTTCTGTATGTATTATGCAGAACACTTCGTTTTTCGAAATTTCAGGTTGTTCCTGCACTACTGTGAACTGCATGTACAGCCAGTCGCTGCAACTGGCCACAGTGTGCTTGTCAACGTATGGGCCAGTTTACAGCGTCCGCACCCACCAACCAAAGCCCATTTGGGCGTGAAACGCTGTGAACTGTGAGCCAGCGGTGGCATGTTGTTCACATGCAGTGGAACAACATTCCCTGAAGGTCGACTGGGTGCAGCTAAACCTCCTGGAGGTGAGCCTATTCCAGTGGCCCGTGTGGAGTAGGCCAACAACTGGGCGCACCTCAGCTGCCGGATTTGGGCAGTACTACCTCAGCCCTGTACACTGTTCTCCTGAGACCTGACTTGCAGCGTTTTTGCCGGCCACAATTTTGAAGTCCAGCAATGTTTTGATGGGATTCCTTTTTGCATTTGTCTTCTTGTGGTGGGCTTTGCTTGTGCATGAAAAACAAATTTTTCTTCAGGTTGACCACTCCAAGGCAGGGATAAAACTGTGCACAGTGGGACCCAAACCAGCGTGATTCTGTAGGTCCAGTGCACCGACCAGTAAGGTACTGACCATGCCTACATAGTACTGCTCAAGGACCATGTACAGACCGAGGGTTGAAAAGTTCTTTCCCCGCCGAATTCGGCTGACCTCGCCGATTGGTTCTGCCAATTCGTTGGGTTTCTGGGATTTTGCCGGTTCGTTCTGCCGACTTGTTGGGGTTTCTGGGATTCTGGGACACCCGATTCGGAGGTGCAACCCCACGCCCCTGCCCCAATTCTGCGGCCGAATTCAGCCTATTTCACCGAATTGTTATGCCGAATTGTTGGGTTGCTGGATTCTGCCGAATTGTTCTGCCGATTCGTTGGGTTTTTGGGATTTTGCCGATTTGTTCTGCCAACTTGTTGGGGTTTCTGGGATTCTGGGACACCTGGTCTTCAAACTGCCCACAAAATAGGGAGCTCTGGTCTCCTATAATTTCTTGTCTTCCGCTGGCAACTCCAGTCAAGAGTTCTGATAGTTTTGCAAGCATCCAACAGGTACAATGCTCTCAAATCCCTTATTTATTTTGAGCCACTGGTGAATTCATGTTGTTGATGTTCATTGTTCAGACAGACACCAAGAAGTGTTTTTACTGTTCACTGGGATTCGTTGTCTCCCACAGATCAAGCTCTTCTGCGGGAGAACTACCCGGATGCTGGTCAGGGTGCAGTTTGTGACTTGTATCTTCGCTCTGCACGCCCCAGCCTGAGTCAGTGCTGATATCTCTTCCTCGTCCTCTGGCTCAAACCAAATAGGCCACTCTCTAGCCTGTCTTTCCTCCACCTCCCAAGTCTACACTCAACCTTAAGCTCATGGCTGACGCTCTCTCGACAACACCTGACATCAGTCACTGAGGGAGTGGCTGCACGGTGTGCACACGGTGCGCACAGCAATGAAGCCCCCTCACATGTCTTGGTTCTCGCCGACCAATTCCTCCCGATTTGCCACTTGATGATTCAACTTCGTGATTTCGAGTCAAAACTTCGCGATGTTGGATTCCAGCAGGAAACTTGAGGCGTTTGATGTACGCCCCTGTAGCCTTTTGCGCACCTTGCGCGCACCGTGCAGCGGCTCCCTCACTGTGACACTGATTCATGGAGTGCAGAAAACACTGACAGTGCAAGCCAGCTCAGCTCTTGCACGTGCTCCACAGAAGGCAGTCGTGACTAACTGCTCTGCCTCACGAGCGGGCAGCACTCATCGTGAGTGCGATGAGGACATGGGTCAGTACGAAGTCCAGTACTCTACCCCACCCTCCGTGGGGGAGTGGCCCCCTAACCCCTTTACCTTTCCCTCTCTTCGCGGAGCACAGCGTCTCTGCACGGAATTGCCTGGCATGGCCCGACAGGGCCAGGGATGGGTTCGTGACCCCCATGCACGACACTCCACCATGCTGTACAGCATGCAGGAGGGTGCTCTGTCTTCCAACAGCGCGGAGGGGCTCATGAAGCATGGGCGGGCCTCACGTGAGGCAACCTAAAGGACGGAGGGGGGAGCCTCTTGTCATACAGGGCGGCAGCTCTCCAGAAACCCGCGCGACTTGCCCCTTGGGTGAGTTTGGGGGCTGGAATGGGTAGAAGCCCCATGGACTATTGCTCCTAAATATGATTTCCTTCCTCCACCTCCCAAGTCATGCAAAATTCTGATTTTGTCCCCTTTTGTATCTTTTGGGCCCCCGAAAGGGAAGGGTGAGGTAGCTGCTTTTGATTTTGTCCCCTTTTGTTTGGGGACCCCCGAGAATGCAGAGGTGACATAGCGTTTCCGCCCTTTTTGGGCCTCGGAAAAGGCAGGTTGAGGCAGCCACTTTTGATGTTTTCCCCCTTTGTTTGTGGACCCTAGAGAATGCAGTGGCTGACGCAGCATATCCGCCCTCTTTTGGACCCCCGAGAATGCAGGGGTGACATAGCATTTCCGGCCGCTTGTGGGCCCCTGAAAAGTTAGGGGTGAGGGAGCCCCTTTTGATTTTGCCTTCCTTTGTTTGGGGACCCCCCGAGAATGCAACGGGTGACACAACCCTTGCGCCCTCTTTTGGGCCCGCGAGGAGGTAGGGGTGACGTAGCCAATTCTGATTTTGTCCCCCTTTGTTTGGGGACCTTGAGAATGCAGGGGTGACGTAGCCAATTCTGATTTTGTCCGCATTTTTTTTGGGGACTCGTGAGCAAGCAAGGGTGACATAGCATTTCCGCCCTCTTGTGGGCCCCCGAGAAGGCAAGGGTGAGGGAGCCACTTCTGATTTTGTACCCCTTTGTTTGTGGACCGCTGAGAATGGAGGGGTGACATAGGGGGAGCCTCAAGCGCAGTGCGCGCGCAGTGCAACTATTTGGGTGTCTGGCCGTACTAGAGACCCATACTTTGAGATACTAGGGGCCCCTAGGGGCATCATGGTGACCCCTAGCGGAGGTTTTGCAAGGTGTAGCACGTTTGGGCCAAGGCATGGCAAGGCGTAGCATGGTTGTGCCAAGGCATGGCAAGGCGCAATGCTCGTGTGCACACATTGATCTATCGTGCTTGCACATATGCTACAGGACTTCATACCCCCCTCCTCCTTTCTTAGACACACTTTCTTCATGGATTTGAGTCTTGGCGATCGGGTGTTCTACACCCGCTCCAACGGCGTGCGAGTTCCTGCCACGGTGGTTGGGATGGCGGGAGATGGGCTCATCCACTTGGAGTACTACCAAGATGCACTACGGGTGGTAAATTGCCAATGCAAGATGGGGTCCATGTGTACTTAGTAGACAATGGAACAGAAAGACAGTTCTGTGTTCTTGAGGGTGGCGACCAATGCGCTGTTCATGGCTTTTCCAGTTGTGCATGCTGTGTGTTATGTGAAGGGAAGGTAGTTTGCAACTTTGTTGAGCCGGGGCAGTTTGGGTCACCTAATTCTGAGGGCGTTTCCAAGGGGTTTGCTTGGGGGCTCTTCGGGGGGAACATAGTCTAAAAGTAGCGCGCAGTGCGCGCGCAGTGCAAAGATTCCCCCATAGCATTTCCGGCCGCTTGCGGGCCCTTCAAAAGGTAGGTGTGACGTAACCAATTCTGATTTTCTCCCCTTTTGTATGGGGATCCCCGAGAATGCAGGGGCGACGTAGCATTTTGGCCCTCGTGCGGGCCCCCAAGAAGGTTGGGGTGAGGCAACCACTTCTGATTTTGTCCCCCTTTGTTTGGGGATCCCGGAGAATGCAGGGGTGGCGTAGCAATTCTGATTTTCTCCCCTTTTGTATGGGGACCCCCGAGAATGCAGGGGTGACGTAGCATTTCCGCCCTCTTTTGGGCCATGAGAAGGTAGGGTCGGGGTAGCCACTTTTGATTTTGTCCCCCTTTGTCTGGGGACCCCCGAGAATGCAGGGGTGACGTAGCATTTCCGCCCTCTTGCAAGCCCCTGAGAAGGTTGGGGTGAGGCAACCAGTTCTGATTTTGTCCCCCTATGTTTGGGGACCCCCAAGAATGCGAGGGCGGAAATGCTACGTCACCCCTGCAGTCTGGGGGTCCCCAAACAAAGGGGGACAAAATCAGAAGTGGCTGCCGCATGCCTACCTTCTCACGGGCCCAACAGAGAGAGGAAATGCTACGCCAACCCTACATTGTCGGGGGTCGCCGAAAAAAAAAATGAAAGGGGACCAAAAAATCAGAACTGGCACCCGCACCCCTGCCTTCTCAGAGGCCCAAAAGAGGGCGAAATGCAACACCATCGCTGCAATCTCGGGGCCCCCGAGAAGGTAGGGGTGAGGCAGCCACTTCTGATTTTGTACCCCTTTGCTAGGGGACCACCGAGAACGTAGGGGTGACGTAGCATTTCCGCCCTCTTTTGGGCCCCTGAGAAGGCAGGTGTGAGGTAGCCACTTCTGATTTTGTCCCCTTTTGTACGGGGACCCCCGAGAATGCAAGGGTGACGTAGCATTTCCGCCCTCTTTTGGGCCCCGGAGAAGGCAGGGGTGGGGCAGCCACTTTCTGTTTTTGTCCCCCTTTGTTCGGGGACCCCGAGGATGCGGGGGTGATGTAGCATTTCCGCCCTCTTTTGCGCCCCTAAGAAGGCAGGGGTGAGGCAACCGACTCTGATTTTGTCCCCCTTTTGTTTGGGGACCCCCGAGAATGCAAGGGTGGCGTAGCATTTCCGCCCTTTGTTGGGCCCCCGAGAAGGTAGGGGTGCGGCAGCCACTTCTGATTTTGTCCCCCTTTATTTGGGGATCCCTGAAAATGTAGGGGTGACCTAGCTCTTCTGCCCTCTTTTGGGCCCCCGAGAAGGCAGGGGTGAGGCAGCCAATTCTGATTTTGTCCCCTCTTGTCGGGCCACCGATGCTGCTAGGTGCCTCATTTTCGGAGAATACCTTATGCTTGGTGCTTGTGGTCATCAGGGACATAGTTGTTATCGGCGAACCTGTTGTTTAGACCAGTTGGATTCCTGGCTGTTTATCAGATAATTGATTTCGGCTAAAGCATCATTGAACGCCTTTGTGACATTGTGCCCATCATGATTCACGTTACGGGGAACAAGATGATCACCAGTTGTTCCCTTTGTGCTGCGTGTTGGGCCACCTGTTCCCGTTTCGTTGCCTGTCAAGTGACTTGTGTGTGCCTGTTTGTGTGGTCATTTTTTTCGGTGAGTTGGTGAATTGTTGGCCCAGTGGTGTTGCTTTGTGCCCTTTGTATGTTTGCATGCAGTCTTTGTGCCTCGCTCTCCCTGGAGCGCAGCACGAGGGTCCCAAGTCCCCACAGGGTGCTGATTGTGGCTCAGACTGGTTGGCTGGTCAGCGGATTGGGGTTAGACAGTGGGGATGGAGGCGGGGTGTGATATTGGCATGTTCATTGGTGATGTATTGTCGATTTTCCGTGGGGGGGGGATTGTCAGGATTTGTTACAATCCCTTTGATGGAAGCTCAATTGCATTAGGGCATCAACATGTGCGATGGAAGATGCAACTCAGGCCATGTTTGTAGAACAGACTCTGTGGCGACGTGTTGAAAGGTTCCCATGCGTGTGTTGCAAATCCTCTCTTACTCATGGTACAGCATGGGGCAGGTGCATGCTTGTCTCCAACGTGCGCCCAAAGCCCATCTAGATGAAACCGATGCTTGCGAGGACAGCTACCTTGCATTGAGTTTGCAGTATTACAAGGAGCATCGCAGTGTGGCCGCGAGCTTCTTCCTCGATGCTGTGGAGTGGTATTCCTACCTATACGTCATACCCTTCATCGAAAAGGCCGTCTTCGGGGGCAATGCACAATGGGCATGGCTCACATGGGGCGTGGCTCCCATTGCCAGTCCCATCGGGAACCTCCTGTTCGGGGCCGTAGCTGATAGATGGGGTCGCAAGACCTCCCTACTGTGGGCCTCCAGCGTATTAACAGTTGGCACTCTGGCCCAAGGCCTGACCCCGACGGGCAGCCACGCTGGTTGTATCTGGATGGTGACTTTCCGAGGCCTGCAGGGCTTGGGCTATGGTGGCAAGTTCAGTGTTTCTCAAGTGTACTTAGCGGAGGCGGCCCCCCTCCGCATTCTGGCAGCATCCCGCGTTGTTGCTATGGTACCCGTTGCTGCGGGGCTGCTTGCTGTTGCTGGCGCCTGGCGAGTGTTCACTTTGTTCTTGACGCCAGAACAGATTTACGCTTGGGGCTGGAGATTACCGTTCCTCTTTTCCGGGCTCTTGGGCCCTCTCCCAATCCTCCTCTTTCTGTGTGAGGGACACAACACCCTGCACAAGCCGGAGGAGACGCCCGATACAGCAAGCCAGGGTGGTGCGCCGGATCGCACTGGGCAAAAACCCCATGCGACATCCGGCGCTCTCTCGCCATACTGGAGGCAGCTGGCTTTAGGCATTGCAGGCGTGACAGTGCACTATACATTTGAGGGGATGGGGTTCTTGTACCTCAAGTATTGGCTACCCAGGTGGGCCGGGTGGTCTGGTTCAGAAGCCACAGCCTTTGTGCTCACGAGCACCGCCCTGTACATTGGCATTACCCCTGTGATGTTGTATGTCGCCGACCACATCGGACTCGGCAAGACCAGTCTTGCTGCGGGAATGCTCTGCACGGTCTACAGCGGTCCTATGTTCATGCCCCAAGTGTGGGCCCACAGCCATGTTTGGCCCGCCTGGGGATCTTGTGCGATCATCTACTCGCTGGTTCTGAGTGGCCGCAGCGTCGTCGTTGTCTGGGCGGTGGACCTGTTCCCCAGTGACATCCGTGGCAGGGCCTATGGCCTCACATCAACGTTGGGCCTCTGCCTCGGTGCCATCACCCCTGGCCTGTGCGCAAACTCTGCCACCGCCGCTGCCTACTACTGTGTTGCAGCATCTGCACTGGGAACACTGGCAATCGCGGTTGCTCTGGTCAGCCACCGGAAGTACAAAGAGGAGGGACCAGAAGGGCGTTGGCCGCAAGTTGCATTTATCCGGGACGAACCTTACTAGGGTGGACTTGCCTTAACGCAGATGAGATTGCTTGACTTTTACTTTTGGACGATTCAGGCCGACCGGTTTGTCAACAAACCAGTTCCAAATTCGTCCATATATAATGCCGTGGCACATGATATGTTGCAACACCAATGCACTTTGCCACATGGCCTAACCCCTTTTCCACAAGAAGAGTTTGTAAATTCGTCTCTGCACGGTCTGCAGCGGTCCTATGTTCATGCCCCAAGTGTGGGTCGACGGCCATGTTTGGCCTGCCTGGGGATCTTGTGTGATCATCTATTCGCTGGCCGAGGTTGGCCGCAGCGTTGTCGTTGCCTGGGCAGTTCAGTCAACCGGTGGAATTGTTCCCCAGTGACATCCGTAGCAGGGCCTATGGCCTCAGTGCAACGTTGGAGGCGCTGTTGCTAATGGCAAGTCATCAATACTGATTCATGAGCGCCTGGGCGTGGAATGCTGTGAATTGTGAGCCAGTGGTGGCATGCGGTTAAGAATGGGGTACGCACTCTTATGCTGTTTGGCAATTTGCTGTGTGGCACAACTGATTGTCCACTTGCACCTGGCCTGGCTTTGCAACTGTGTCTGTTGCATCCAAGGCAATACATTTCTCTATGTATTTCACAGAATGCTTCGTGTTTGGGAATTTCAGGTTGTTCCTGCACCGCTGTGAACCGCATGTACGGCCATGGCTCCTTGACAGGCGACTGGCCACAGTGTGCATGTCAATGTAAGGGCCAGTTTACAGCATCTGCACCCAGAAACCAAAGCCCATTTGGGCGTGGAATGCTGTGATTTGTGAGCCAGTGGTGGCATGCGGTTAAGAATGGGGTACGCACTCTTATGCTGTTCAGCAATTTGCTGTGTGGCACAACTGATTGTCCACTTGCACCTGGCCTGGCTGTGCAACTGTGTGTGTTGCATCCAAGGCAATACATTTCTCTATGTATTTCACAGAATGCTTCGTGTTTGGGAATTTCAGGTTGTTCCTGCACCGCTGTGAACCGCATGTACGGCCATGGCTCCTTGACAGGCGACTGGCCACAGTGTGCATGTCAATGTAAGGGCCAGTTTACAGCATCTGCACCCAGAAACCAAAGCCCATTTGGGCGTGGAATGCTGTGATTTGTGAGCCAGTGGTGGCATGCGGTTCAGAATGGGGTACGCACTTTTATGCTGTTGGGCAATTTGTTGTGTGGCACAACTGATTGTCCACTTGCACCTGGCCTGGCTGTGCAACTGTGTCTGTTGCATCCAAGGCAATACATTTCTCTATGTATTTCACAGAATGCTTCGTGTTTGGGAATTTCAGGTTGTTCCTGCACCGCTGTGAACCGCATGTACGGCCATGGCTCCTTGACAGGCGACTGGCCACAGTGTGCATGTCAATGTAAGGGCCAGTTTACAGCATCTGCACCCAGAAACCAAAGCCCATTTGGGCGTGGAATGCTGTGAATTGTGAGCCAGTGGTGGCATGCGGTTCAGAATGGGGTACGCACTTTTATGCTGTTCGGCAATTTGTTGTGTGGCACAACTGATTGTCCACTTGCACCTGGCCTGGCTGTGCAACTGTGTCTGTTGCATCCAAGGCAATACATTTCTCTATGTATTTCACAGAATGCTTCGTGTTTGGGAATTTCAGGTTGTTCCTGCACCGCTGTGAACCGCATGTACGGCCATGGCTCCTTGACAGGCGACTGGCCACAGTGTGCATGTCAATGTATGGGCCAGTTTACAGCATCTGCACCCAGAAACCAAAGCCCATTTGGGCGTGGAATGCTGTGATTTGTGAGCCAGTGGTGGCATGCGGTTAAGAATGGGGTACGCACTCTTATGCTGTTCGGCAATTTGCTGTGTGGCACAACTGATTGTCCACTTGCACCTGGCCTGGCTGTGCAACTGTGTGTGTTGCATCCAAGGCAATACATTTCTCTATGTATTTCACAGAATGCTTCGTGTTTGGGAATTTCAGGTTGTTCCTGCACCGCTGTGAACCGCATGTACGGCCATGGCTCCTTGACAGGCGACTGGCCACAGTGTGCATGTCAATGTAAGGGCCAGTTTACAGCATCTGCACCCAGAAACCAAAGCCCATTTGGGCGTGGAATGCTGTGATTTGTGAGCCAGTGGTGGCATGCGGTTAAGAATGGGGTACGCACTCTTATGCTGTTCAGCAATTTGCTGTGTGGCACAACTGATTGTCCACTTGCACCTGGCCTGGCTTTGCAACTGTGTCTGTTGCATCCAAGGCAATACATTTCTCTATGTATTTCACAGAATGCTTCGTGTTTGGGAATTTCAGGTTGTTCCTGCACCGCTGTGAACCGCATGTACGGCCATGGCTCCTTGACAGGCGACTGGCCACAGTGTGCATGTCAATGTAAGGGCCAGTTTACAGCATCTGCACCCAGAAACCAAAGCCCATTTGGGCGTGGAATGCTGTGATTTGTGAGCCAGTGGTGGCATGCGGTTAAGAATGGGGTACGCACTCTTATGCTGTTCAGCAATTTGCTGTGTGGCACAACTGATTGTCCACTTGCACCTGGCCTGGCTGTGCAACTGTGTGTGTTGCATCCAAGGCAATACATTTCTCTATGTATTTCACAGAATGCTTCGTGTTTGGGAATTTCAGGTTGTTCCTGCACCGCTGTGAACTGCATGTACGGCCATGGCTCCTTGACAGGCGACTGGCCACAGTGTGCATGTCAATGTAAGGGCCAGTTTACAGCATCTGCACCCAGAAACCAAAGCCCATTTGGGCGTGGAATGCTGTGAATTGTGAGCCAGTGGTGGCATGCGGTTCAGAATGGGGTACGCACTTTTATGCTGTTGGGCAATTTGTTGTGTGGCACAACTGATTGTCCACTTGCACCTGGCCTGGCTGTGCAACTGTGTCTGTTGCATCCAAGGCAATACATTTCTCTATGTATTTCACAGAATGCTTCGTGTTTGGGAATTTCAGGTTGTTCCTGCACCGCTGTGAACCGCATGTACGGCCATGGCTCCTTGACAGGCGACTGGCCACAGTGTGCATGTCAATGTAAGGGCCAGTTTACAGCATCTGCACCCAGAAACCAAAGCCCATTTGGGCGTGGAATGCTGTGAATTGTGAGCCAGTGGTGGCATGCGGTTCAGAATGGGGTACGCACTTTTATGCTGTTCGGCAATTTGCTGTGTGGCACAACTGATTGTCCACTTGCACCTGGCCTGGCTGTGCAACTGTGTCTGTTGCATCCAAGGCAATACATTTCTCTATGTATTTCACAGAATGCTTCGTGTTTGGGAATTTCAGGTTGTTCCTGCACCGCTGTGAACCGCATGTACGGCCATGGCTCCTTGACAGGCGACTGGCCACAGTGTGCATGTCAATGTATGGGCCAGTTTACAGCATCTGCACCCAGAAACCAAAGCCCATTTGGGCGTGGAATGCTGTGATTTGTGAGCCAGTGGTGGCATGCGGTTAAGAATGGGGTACGCACTCTTATGCTGTTCGGCAATTTGCTGTGTGGCACAACTGATTGTCCACTTGCACCTGGCCTGGCTGTGCAACTGTGTGTGTTGCATCCAAGGCAATACATTTCTCTATGTATTTCACAGAATGCTTCGTGTTTGGGAATTTCAGGTTGTTCCTGCACCGCTGTGAACCGCATGTACGGCCATGGCTCCTTGACAGGCGACTGGCCACAGTGTGCATGTCAATGTAAGGGCCAGTTTACAGCATCTGCACCCAGAAACCAAAGCCCATTTGGGCGTGGAATGCTGTGAATTGTGAGCCAGTGGTGGCATGCGGTTCAGAATGGGGTACGCACTCTTATGCTGTTCGGCAATTTGCTGTGTGGCACAACTGATTGTCCACTTGCACCTGGCCTGGCTGTGCAACTGTGTGTGTTGCATCCAAGGCAATACATTTCTCTATGTATTTCACAGAATGCTTCGTGTTTGGGAATTTCAGGTTGTTCCTGCACCGCTGTGAACCGCATGTACGGCCATGGCTCCTTGACAGGCGACTGGCCACAGTGTGCATGTCAATGTATGGGCCAGTTTACAGCATCTGCACCCAGAAACCAAAGCCCATTTGGGCGTGGAATGCTGTGAATTGTGAGCCAGTGGTGGCATGCGGTTCAGAATGGGGTACGCACTCTTATGCTGTTCGGCAATTTGCTGTGTGGCACAACTGATTGTCCACTTGCACCTGGCCTGGCTGTGCAACTGTGTCTGTTGCATCCAAGGCAATACATTTCTCTATGTATTTCACAGAATGCTTCGTGTTTGGGAATTTCAGGTTGTTCCTGCACCGCTGTGAACCGCATGTACGGCCATGGCTCCTTGACAGGCGACTGGCCACAGTGTGCATGTCAATGTAAGGGCCAGTTTACAGCATCTGCACCCAGAAACCAAAGCCCATTTGGGCGTGGAATGCTGTGAATTGTGAGCCAGTGGTGGCATGCGGTTCAGAATGGGGTACGCACTCTTATGCTGTTCGGCAATTTGCTGTGTGGCACAACTGATTGTCCACTTGCACCTGGCCTGGCTGTGCAACTGTGTCTGTTGCATCCAAGGCAATACATTTCTCTATGTATTTCACAGAATGCTTCGTGTTTGGGAATTTCAGGTTGTTCCTGCACCGCTGTGAACCGCATGTACGGCCATGGCTCCTTGACAGGCGACTGGCCACAGTGTGCATGTCAATGTATGGGCCAGTTTACAGCATCTGCACCCAGAAACCAAAGCCCATTTGGGCGTGGAATGCTGTGATTTGTGAGCCAGTGGTGGCATGCGGTTAAGAATGGGGTACGCACTCTTATGCTGTTCGGCAATTTGTTGTGTGGCACAACTGATTGTCCACTTGCACCTGGCCTGGCTGTGCAGCTGTGTGTGTTGCATCCAAGGCAATACATTTCTCTATGTATTTCACAGAATGCTTCGTGTTTGGGAATTTCAGGTTGTTCCTGCACCGCTGTGAACCGCATGTACGGCCATGGCTCCTTGACAGGCGACTGGCCACAGTGTGCATGTCAATGTAAGGGCCAGTTTACAGCATCTGCACCCAGAAACCAAAGCCCATTTGGGCGTGGAATGCTGTGAATTGTGAGCCAGTGGTGGCATGCGGTTCAGAATGGGGTACGCACTCTTATGCTGTTCGGCAATTTGTTGTGTGGCACAACTGATTGTCCACTTGCACCTGGCCTGGCTGTGCAACTGTGTCTGTTGCATCCAAGGCAATACATTTCTCTATGTATTTCACAGAATGCTTCGTGTTTGGGAATTTCAGGTTGTTCCTGCACCGCTGTGAACCGCATGTACGGCCATGGCTCCTTGACAGGCGACTGGCCACAGTGTGCATGTCAATGTATGGGCCAGTTTACAGCATCTGCACCCAGAAACCAAAGCCCATTTGGGCGTGGAATGCTGTGATTTGTGAGCCAGTGGTGGCATGCGGTTAAGAATGGGGTACGCACTCTTATGCTGTTCGGCAATTTGCTGTGTGGCACAACTGATTGTCCACTTGCACCTGGCCTGGCTGTGCAACTGTGTGTGTTGCATCCAAGGCAATACATTTCTCTATGTATTTCACAGAATGCTTCGTGTTTGGGAATTTCAGGTTGTTCCTGCACCGCTGTGAACCGCATGTACGGCCATGGCTCCTTGACAGGCGACTGGCCACAGTGTGCATGTCAATGTATGGGCCAGTTTACAGCATCTGCACCCAGAAACCAAAGCCCATTTGGGCGTGGAATGCTGTGATTTGTGAGCCAGTGGTGGCATGCGGTTAAGAATGGGGTACGCACTCTTATGCTGTTCGGCAATTTGCTGTGTGGCACAACTGATTGTCCACTTGCACCTGGCCTGGCTGTGCAACTGTGTCTGTTGCATCCAAGGCAATACATTTCTCTATGTATTTCACAGAATGCTTCGTGTTTGGGAATTTCAGGTTGTTCCTGCACCGCTGTGAACCGCATGTACGGCCATGGCTCCTTGACAGGCGACTGGCCACAGTGTGCATGTCAATGTAAGGGCCAGTTTACAGCATCTGCACCCAGAAACCAAAGCCCATTTGGGCGTGGAATGCTGTGAATTGTGAGCCAGTGGTGGCATGCGGTTCAGAATGGGGTACGCACTCTTATGCTGTTCGGCAATTTGTTGTGTGGCACAACTGATTGTCCACTTGCACCTGGCCTGGCTGTGCAACTGTGTCTGTTGCATCCAAGGCAATACATTTCTCTATGTATTTCACAGAATGCTTCGTGTTTGGGAATTTCAGGTTGTTCCTGCACCGCTGTGAACCGCATGTACGGCCATGGCTCCTTGACAGGCGACTGGCCACAGTGTGCATGTCAATGTATGGGCCAGTTTACAGCATCTGCACCCAGAAACCAAAGCCCATTTGGGCGTGGAATGCTGTGATTTGTGAGCCAGTGGTGGCATGCGGTTAAGAATGGGGTACGCACTCTTATGCTGTTCGGCAATTTGCTGTGTGGCACAACTGATTGTCCACTTGCACCTGGCCTGGCTGTGCAACTGTGTGTGTTGCATCCAAGGCAATACATTTCTCTATGTATTTCACAGAATGCTTCGTGTTTGGGAATTTCAGGTTGTTCCTGCACCGCTGTGAACCGCATGTACGGCCATGGCTCCTTGACAGGCGACTGGCCACAGTGTGCATGTCAATGTAAGGGCCAGTTTACAGCATCTGCACCCAGAAACCAAAGCCCATTTGGGCGTGGAATGCTGTGAATTGTGAGCCAGTGGTGGCATGCGGTTCGGAATGGGGTACGCACTTTTATGCTGTTCGGCAATTTGTTGTGTGGCACAACTGATTGTCCACTTGCACCTGGCCTGGCTGTGCAACTGTGTCTGTTGCATCCAAGGCAATACATTTCTCTATGTATTTCACAGAATGCTTCGTGTTTGGGAATTTCAGGTTGTTCCTGCACCGCTGTGAACCGCATGTACGGCCATGGCTCCTTGACAGGCGACTGGCCACAGTGTGCATGTCAATGTATGGGCCAGTTTACAGCATCTGCACCCAGAAACCAAAGCCCATTTGGGCGTGGAATGCTGTGAATTGTGAGCCAGTGGTGGCATGCGGTTAAGAATGGGGTACGCACTCTTATGCTGTTCGGCAATTTGCTGTGTGGCACAACTGATTGTCCACTTGCACCTGGCCTGGCTGTGCAACTGTGTCTGTTGCATCCAAGGCAATACATTTCTCTATGTATTTCACAGAATGCTTCGTGTTTGGGAATTTCAGGTTGTTCCTGCACCGCTGTGAACCGCATGTACGGCCATGGCTCCTTGACAGGCGACTGGCCACAGTGTGCATGTCAATGTAAGGGCCAGTTTACAGCATCTGCACCCAGAAACCAAAGCCCATTTGGGCGTGGAATGCTGTGAATTGTGAGCCAGTGGTGGCATGCGGTTCAGAATGGGGTACGCACTCTTATGCTGTTCGGCAATTTGTTGTGTGGCACAACTGATTGTCCACTTGCACCTGGCCTGGCTGTGCAACTGTGTCTGTTGCATCCAAGGCAATACATTTCTCTATGTATTTCACAGAATGCTTCGTGTTTGGGAATTTCAGGTTGTTCCTGCACCGCTGTGAACCGCATGTACGGCCATGGCTCCTTGACAGGCGACTGGCCACAGTGTGCATGTCAATGTATGGGCCAGTTTACAGCATCTGCACCCAGAAACCAAAGCCCATTTGGGCGTGGAATGCTGTGATTTGTGAGCCAGTGGTGGCATGCGGTTAAGAATGGGGTACGCACTCTTATGCTGTTCGGCAATTTGCTGTGTGGCACAACTGATTGTCCACTTGCACCTGGCCTGGCTGTGCAACTGTGTGTGTTGCATCCAAGGCAATACATTTCTCTATGTATTTCACAGAATGCTTCGTGTTTGGGAATTTCAGGTTGTTCCTGCACCGCTGTGAACCGCATGTACGGCCATGGCTCCTTGACAGGCGACTGGCCACAGTGTGCATGTCAATGTAAGGGCCAGTTTACAGCATCTGCACCCAGAAACCAAAGCCCATTTGGGCGTGGAATGCTGTGAATTGTGAGCCAGTGGTGGCATGCGGTTCGGAATGGGGTACGCACTTTTATGCTGTTCGGCAATTTGTTGTGTGGCACAACTGATTGTCCACTTGCACCTGGCCTGGCTGTGCAACTGTGTCTGTTGCATCCAAGGCAATACATTTCTCTATGTATTTCACAGAATGCTTCGTGTTTGGGAATTTCAGGTTGTTCCTGCACCGCTGTGAACCGCATGTACGGCCATGGCTCCTTGACAGGCGACTGGCCACAGTGTGCATGTCAATGTATGGGCCAGTTTACAGCATCTGCACCCAGAAACCAAAGCCCATTTGGGCGTGGAATGCTGTGAATTGTGAGCCAGTGGTGGCATGCGGTTAAGAATGGGGTACGCACTCTTATGCTGTTCGGCAATTTGCTGTGTGGCACAACTGATTGTCCACTTGCACCTGGCCTGGCTGTGCAACTGTGTGTGTTGCATCCAAGGCAATACATTTCTCTATGTATTTCACAGAATGCTTCGTGTTTGGGAATTTCAGGTTGTTCCTGCACCGCTGTGAACCGCATGTACGGCCATGGCTCCTTGACAGGCGACTGGCCACAGTGTGCATGTCAATGTAAGGGCCAGTTTACAGCATCTGCACCCAGAAACCAAAGCCCATTTGGGCGTGGAATGCTGTGATTTGTGAGCCAGTGGTGGCATGCGGTTCAGAATGGGGTACGCACTTTTATGCTGTTCGGCAATTTGTTGTGTGGCACAACTGATTGTCCACTTGCACCTGGCCTGGCTGTGCAACTGTGTCTGTTGCATCCAAGGCAATACATTTCTCTATGTATTTCACAGAATGCTTCGTGTTTGGGAATTTCAGGTTGTTCCTGCACCGCTGTGAACCGCATGTACGGCCATGGCTCCTTGACAGGCGACTGGCCACAGTGTGCATGTCAATGTAAGGGCCAGTTTACAGCATCTGCACCCAGAAACCAAAGCCCATTTGGGCGTGGAATGCTGTGAATTGTGAGCCAGTGGTGGCATGCGGTTCAGAATGGGGTACGCACTTTTATGCTGTTCGGCAATTTGCTGTGTGGCACAACTGATTGTCCACTTGCACCTGGCCTGGCTGTGCAGCTGTGTGTGTTGCATCCAAGGCAATACATTTCTCTATGTATTTCACAGAATGCTTCGTGTTTGGGAATTTCAGGTTGTTCCTGCACCGCTGTGAACCGCATGTACGGCCATGGCTCCTTGACAGGCGACTGGCCACAGTGTGCATGTCAATGTAAGGGCCAGTTTACAGCATCTGCACCCAGAAACCAAAGCCCATTTGGGCGTGGAATGCTGTGAATTGTGAGCCAGTGGTGGCATGCGGTTCAGAATGGGGTACGCACTCTTATGCCGCTCGGCAATTTGTTGTGTGGCACAACTGATTGTCCACTTGCACCTGGCCTGGCTGTGCAACTGTGTCTGTTGCATCCAAGGCAATACATTTCTCTATGTATTTCACAGAATGCTTTGTGTTTGGGAATTTCAGGTTGTTCCTGCACCGCTGTGAACCGCATGTACGGCCATGGCTCCTTGACAGGCGACTGGCCACAGTGTGCATGTCAATGTAAGGGCCAGTTTACAGCATCTGCACCCAGAAACCAAAGCCCATTTGGGCGTGGAATGCTGTGATTTGTGAGCCAGTGGTGGCATGCGGTTAAGAATGGGGTACGCACTCTTATGCTGTTCGGCAATTTGCTGTGTGGCACAACTGATTGTCCACTTGCACCTGGCCTGGCTGTGCAACTGTGTGTGTTGCATCCAAGGCAATACATTTCTCTATGTATTTCACAGAATGCTTCGTGTTTGGGAATTTCAGGTTGTTCCTGCACCGCTGTGAACCGCATGTACGGCCATGGCTCCTTGACAGGCGACTGGCCACAGTGTGCATGTCAATGTATGGGCCAGTTTACAGCATCTGCACCCAGAAACCAAAGCCCATTTGGGCGTGGAATGCTGTGATTTGTGAGCCAGTGGTGGCATGCGGTTAAGAATGGGGTACGCACTCTTATGCTGTTCGGCAATTTGCTGTGTGGCACAACTGATTGTCCACTTGCACCTGGCCTGGCTGTGCAACTGTGTCTGTTGCATCCAAGGCAATACATTTCTCTATGTATTTCACAGAATGCTTCGTGTTTGGGAATTTCAGGTTGTTCCTGCACCGCTGTGAACCGCATGTACGGCCATGGCTCCTTGACAGGCGACTGGCCACAGTGTGCATGTCAATGTAAGGGCCAGTTTACAGCATCTGCACCCAGAAACCAAAGCCCATTTGGGCGTGGAATGCTGTGAATTGTGAGCCAGTGGTGGCATGCGGTTCAGAATGGGGTACGCACTCTTATGCCGCTCGGCAATTTGTTGTGTGGCACAACTGATTGTCCACTTGCACCTGGCCTGGCTGTGCAACTGTGTCTGTTGCATCCAAGGCAATACATTTCTCTATGTATTTCACAGAATGCTTCGTGTTTGGGAATTTCAGGTTGTTCCTGCACCGCTGTGAACCGCATGTACGGCCATGGCTCCTTGACAGGCGACTGGCCACAGTGTGCATGTCAATGTATGGGCCAGTTTACAGCATCTGCACCCAGAAACCAAAGCCCATTTGGGCGTGGAATGCTGTGATTTGTGAGCCAGTGGTGGCATGCGGTTAAGAATGGGGTACGCACTCTTATGCTGTTCGGCAATTTGCTGTGTGGCACAACTGATTGTCCACTTGCACCTGGCCTGGCTGTGCAACTGTGTGTGTTGCATCCAAGGCAATACATTTCTCTATGTATTTCACAGAATGCTTCGTGTTTGGGAATTTCAGGTTGTTCCTGCACCGCTGTGAACCGCATGTACGGCCATGGCTCCTTGACAGGCGACTGGCCACAGTGTGCATGTCAATGTAAGGGCCAGTTTACAGCATCTGCACCCAGAAACCAAAGCCCATTTGGGCGTGGAATGCTGTGAATTGTGAGCCAGTGGTGGCATGCGGTTCGGAATGGGGTACGCACTTTTATGCTGTTCGGCAATTTGTTGTGTGGCACAACTGATTGTCCACTTGCACCTGGCCTGGCTGTGCAACTGTGTCTGTTGCATCCAAGGCAATACATTTCTCTATGTATTTCACAGAATGCTTCGTGTTTGGGAATTTCAGGTTGTTCCTGCACCGCTGTGAACCGCATGTACGGCCATGGCTCCTTGACAGGCGACTGGCCACAGTGTGCATGTCAATGTATGGGCCAGTTTACAGCATCTGCACCCAGAAACCAAAGCCCATTTGGGCGTGGAATGCTGTGATTTGTGAGCCAGTGGTGGCATGCGGTTAAGAATGGGGTACGCACTCTTATGCTGTTCGGCAATTTGCTGTGTGGCACAACTGATTGTCCACTTGCACCTGGCCTGGCTGTGCAACTGTGTGTGTTGCATCCAAGGCAATACATTTCTCTATGTATTTCACAGAATGCTTCGTGTTTGGGAATTTCAGGTTGTTCCTGCACCGCTGTGAACCGCATGTACGGCCATGGCTCCTTGACAGGCGACTGGCCACAGTGTGCATGTCAATGTAAGGGCCAGTTTACAGCATCTGCACCCAGAAACCAAAGCCCATTTGGGCGTGGAATGCTGTGAATTGTGAGCCAGTGGTGGCATGCGGTTCAGAATGGGGTACGCACTTTTATGCTGTTCGGCAATTTGTTGTGTGGCACAACTGATTGTCCACTTGCACCTGGCCTGGCTGTGCAACTGTGTCTGTTGCATCCAAGGCAATACATTTCTCTATGTATTTCACAGAATGCTTCGTGTTTGGGAATTTCAGGTTGTTCCTGCACCGCTGTGAACCGCATGTACGGCCATGGCTCCTTGACAGGCGACTGGCCACAGTGTGCATGTCAATGTAAGGGCCAGTTTACAGCATCTGCACCCAGAAACCAAAGCCCATTTGGGCGTGGAATGCTGTGAATTGTGAGCCAGTGGTGGCATGCGGTTCAGAATGGGGTACGCACTTTTATGCTGTTCGGCAATTTGCTGTGTGGCACAACTGATTGTCCACTTGCACCTGGCCTGGCTGTGCAACTGTGTGTGTTGCATCCAAGGCAATACATTTCTCTATGTATTTCACAGAATGCTTCGTGTTTGGGAATTTCAGGTTGTTCCTGCACCGCTGTGAACCGCATGTACGGCCATGGCTCCTTGACAGGCGACTGGCCACAGTGTGCATGTCAATGTATGGGCCAGTTTACAGCATCTGCACCCAGAAACCAAAGCCCATTTGGGCGTGGAATGCTGTGAATTGTGAGCCAGTGGTGGCATGCGGTTAAGAATGGGGTACGCACTCTTATGCTGTTCGGCAATTTGCTGTGTGGCACAACTGATTGTCCACTTGCACCTGGCCTGGCTGTGCAACTGTGTGTGTTGCATCCAAGGCAATACATTTCTCTATGTATTTCACAGAATGCTTCGTGTTTGGGAATTTCAGGTTGTTCCTGCACCGCTGTGAACCGCATGTACGGCCATGGCTCCTTGACAGGCGACTGGCCACAGTGTGCATGTCAATGTAAGGGCCAGTTTACAGCATCTGCACCCAGAAACCAAAGCCCATTTGGGCGTGGAATGCTGTGAATTGTGAGCCAGTGGTGGCATGCGGTTCAGAATGGGGTACGCACTTTTATGCTGTTCGGCAATTTGTTGTGTGGCACAACTGATTGTCCACTTGCACCTGGCCTGGCTGTGCAACTGTGTCTGTTGCATCCAAGGCAATACATTTCTCTATGTATTTCACAGAATGCTTCGTGTTTGGGAATTTCAGGTTGTTCCTGCACCGCTGTGAACCGCATGTACGGCCATGGCTCCTTGACAGGCGACTGGCCACAGTGTGCATGTCAATGTAAGGGCCAGTTTACAGCATCTGCACCCAGAAACCAAAGCCCATTTGGGCGTGGAATGCTGTGATTTGTGAGCCAGTGGTGGCATGCGGTTAAGAATGGGGTACGCACTCTTATGCTGTTCGGCAATTTGCTGTGTGGCACAACTGATTGTCCACTTGCACCTGGCCTGGCTGTGCAACTGTGTGTGTTGCATCCAAGGCAATACATTTCTCTATGTATTTCACAGAATGCTTCGTGTTTGGGAATTTCAGGTTGTTCCTGCACCGCTGTGAACCGCATGTACGGCCATGGCTCCTTGACAGGCGACTGGCCACAGTGTGCATGTCAATGTAAGGGCCAGTTTACAGCATCTGCACCCAGAAACCAAAGCCCATTTGGGCGTGGAATGCTGTGAATTGTGAGCCAGTGGTGGCATGCGGTTCAGAATGGGGTACGCACTTTTATGCTGTTCGGCAATTTGTTGTGTGGCACAACCGAAGTTTTCCATAAAAACTGAGGTTTTGGGGGGGGGGGGGGGTACAGTGGCAGTGGCAGTGGCAGAGACTGAGGCTGACCGCCCCCCCCCCCCCTGTGCTTCCCAGTTGATGCTTTTCTTCTGACTGTGCTTTCGGGGGGACTACTACCATGCCGGGGGATACATCGAATGGGTCATCGGACGCGGCTGGTGGGGAGAGCCGGGGGGCAAAGCGGGCCAGGCTGGCCTTCAACCGGGACGACATGGACCTGGACCCCGTCAAGACGCCCGAGTACGCACGCTGGGAGCGGTGGCGAGATCACGCTGCGGCTACCGCGTACGGGTTCCTGGAAAGCGCGGAGGCCGGCATCATGGCTGCCCGGTACCAGGAGCGGCTGATGGAGGATGGCCTATCCGTGGCGGGCGTTGATCGAGCGGTGGAGTGGGCCGGCGGCGGGCTGGACGCCCCGACGGCCCTCATATACATGGCCCTCTTTGAGCGATCCACGGACCTGCGGCTCGACGTTGAGGCGGCTGCTTGGAAGGCGGTGCCGCAGCCCAGCCCGCCTGCCCGGGAGCAGGCAGAGGAGACGCCGAAGGACCAGCCGCAGGAGGCGCAGGAGTCCCCGGAGCAGGCGGAGATACGACGGCTGGAGGCTCGCATCCGGGAGCTCCAGCTACCAAAGGTACCACCCCTATCCGAGGGAGAACTGGCCAAGATAACCGCGGGGCAACTTCCCTGGCTCTAGCAGCAGGAGCTCGTCCAGGCCCTGAGCACCTGGCTCAAAGCGGAAGACCCCGTTGGGAGGGGCAATGCGGTTGTGGAAGCGGTGTGGAAGGTGGTCTACAGGGACTGCCAGCCTACGCCCACCCACCCGGCTGGGGCGGCGGCGCGGCCGGCGCCACAGGGGTGGTTCGCCCAGGCCCAGCAGCCTACGCCGAGTCAGACCCAGGCGCAGACCCAGGCGCAGACCCAGACTCAGGCGCAGGCCCCGGCCCCTGCCCCCCCTGGGGCATGCTTCCGCTGTGGCATGCACGGACACTGGGCCAGGGACTGTGCCAGTGGTACCCAGGGGCGGGCCCCCTCAGTCGCCGGTTCCGTCGCGGGCTCGTACCGGGGGGGGTTCAGTACCGTGGGTAGCCAGAGCCTGTACACAGCGCACAGCACGGGCCGCACCTATGACGCGACTGGACCCCCCCCGTACCCATGTTTTCGGTGTGGCCGCAACCACTGGGCCGTGGGCGGGCCGTGCCCGGCGCCGCCTGCCCAGGCCCCCCCGCCCTTTCCGGCCGGGCCGGCCCCAGCGCCGGCCAGCTGCTGAAGAACCTGGCCCCAGCGCCAGGGATGGGCCCGCCGACGAGGGGGGCGCCAATGACGAGGGGGGCGGGGCACTCGGCCTCCGATACGCGGGGTCGGCAGTGGACAGCCTATGGTGGGGCAACTACATGGAGGAGCCCCTCGCGCTGGCCATCCGGCGGTGGTCCCCTGGAACCGTGGAGCGGTGGACAGCAATCCTCAGGGATGTGGGCCGATTCGCGGCGCACTGGCCCGAGCTGGACGCGGCGGGGGCACTGTCCCAGTACCTCGTCCGACGCGCCGCCATGGGCCAGCAGCCTGGGACACTGCGAGGCGTCATATCAGCCCTTCGCCTGGCGGAGAAGCTGGGATGCATACGACCCACGGTGCGGCCCGTGCACTGGCTCATGGCACGAGGTGCCGCCACCACCACTGCCGCGCCACGACCCACCCAAGTATGGGCCGAGCTGGTCACCCTCCGGCTCATGGCCCGGAGCATCAGGATCACCCTCGACTGGTTCTGCCTGGGCCTTGCCGTCATCTCCTTCGCCACTCTCCTCAGGGTGGGTGAAGCAGCCAGCATACGGCCCGTGGACTTGCGAAAGCGGTGCGTGCTGGGGTTCTTCGACGACAAGAAGGACGACGACTGGGTCACGGTACGGCTGGGAGCGTGGCCCGAAGCATGGCGCGCGGCGATGGCAGCCCACCCGTGGGTGTCCAGCAGGCCCGCGTCAGTGCCGCTTATGGCTGCCGCGTTCGACCTCCAGGCGGCGATCCATGGCTTGCTGGCTGCCACGGGGTGGGAATCCATGGGGTGGCACGCGTGGAGACGCGGAGGAGCTGCGGCCATGCGGGCGTTCGGCGCGGCCGTCGCCAGCATCGCGGTGGCTGGCCGATGGGACAACGAAGCGGAGGCGCACAGGTATGCCAGCGCGCCCCCTGGATGGGAATTCTTCCTGCCCGACAACGTGCCCTGGCCAACGCCGGGATTTGGGGTCGAGATCCGGCCGGTCCACGCGTACCAGCTCTGGGCGCTCGGCACGCTTGGGCCCCGGGGCCCCGACGGGACGGACGCCGCCCCTGCCCCACCCGATGTCCGCGCTGGGAACCATGGCGGCCAAGGGACCGGCCTGCGTGGCGATTCCGACATGCAGGAGACCATCATACTGGGCTCCTCCAGTGACGAGTCGCCCGGCACGGTGGCACGCAGGGCCGCCAGACACCCCCGCGAAGGCCAGCGCAAGGCCTACGTGCACCGAACCGTGGCCCGCGGCCGGTCGGCACCCGCAGCGCGGGCACCGCGGGCTGAGCCCGCCCCAAAGCCCCGGGCCAAGCAGGCCGCAAATGGAGCGGCCGACCGCCGAACCGCAGCCCCCCGTTCCGCGGCTGTGCCCCGAGTCACGCCAGCAAGGGCGAGCACCAGAGGCACCCAGGCGCCCGGCGGGGCGCCGGCGAGACGGCGCAGCGGAGCGGCTGGAGATGCAGCTGGCAGTTGCCCGGTGCGCCAGGTGCGGCCTCGATTGGAACGACCACCTGGAGGCGGCGTCGCACCACATGGGGCGCAGCCTGAAGGCCCCTGCTGACGATGTCCTGCCCCTCTTGCAGGCGTGGTGGGCGGAGTCCATCAAGTGGGCTGTGGATCGCCCGGCGTGGAAGGAGAGGGCAGCGGCCGCGGACCTGGCGCTGGCGGAGGAGGCGCTGCACCTCCTGGCGGGGGGCGAGATCCCGCTCGATGGGGGCTCCTCGACCCGCCTGAACGACCAGTCGCGCGTCACTGTGGAGCTCGCGGCGCGTGGGCTGGGGGACGCGGGGCGCGTACAAGTCCCGCCGCACGTCTGGAAGGACTGGGCTGACCCGGAGTTTGGCAGGGCGGGGGGGCGTGTCCACCCCCTCCCCCCCTCCCGCTGCCCACGGGTGGCAGCCCTCCTCTCTACCCTCGCGTCCCAGGGCCTGGTCAGCGTGGTGGGGGGGGATGCGAATGCGGAGGTTTTCGTCAAGTGGAAATCAGAGCGCAAATGCGCCCTGATTGTGAACATGAAGATGTTCAACCGGGGGTGCAAGTACAAGGCCCGCCCCTTCAAGCTGCCGTCGCTGGAGGGCCTGGCCATCCTCCTCAGGGACCTGGGGGGTAGGGTGGGTGGGGCAGGGGGGGGGGGGCTGTGGGGCACCAAGCTGGACATAGCTAACTGCTATTGGAGTGTGGAGCTCCCCCCCCCCCCCTGGCAAACACCATCCGGGTGGCGGCCCAGGGGCACACGTATGCTTTTCTGCGGGTGCCTTTTGGCTGGCACCAGGCGCCTGGGCTGGTCCAGGCCCTTATTTCCGACCTGCTGCGGGACCTGGGGAAGGGGGGGGTGGTGGTGGTACAGTACCTGGACGACATCCTTTTCGTCGGTTATGATCCAGGGGAGGTGACCACTGTCACCGACAGTGCGGCACGCCTCCTGCGACAGGCGGGCTTCCTCATCAGTGACAAGTCCGTCTTCACGCCGCAGCGCTCCTTGCGATGGATGGGCAAGGATGTGGACCTTGCAAGATGCAGGGTGGCGGCGGTGGTGGCGGCATGGGTAAAGCTGGCCCTCAGGCCATACACCTATGTCGCCCTGAGGCGGCTACTAGGGAAGATAGGGTGGTTGGGTCGCCCAGGGAACCTGGGGGGGTGCTTTCTGGCGGGTGCCCGGTCATGGCTGCGCTGGGGCCCGCGCTGGGCCTGGCGCACACCGGCGGCAGTGGTGCGCGGTCTCTGCGAGGCCATAGCCCAGTGCTACCGGGGCTGGGAGCCGGACACCACCGCAGGGGGACCAGCAGTGCGCGTGTTTGTGGACGCGGCCAGGTGTGCCCTTACCACGGGGAATGACCCGTCCTACTGCGTCGGCTCCTGGGGACCGGGGGGGGCGGATCTGTCGCTGTGCCCGGCGTGGGTGACCACGCAGCAGGCGGCTGAGCTGTGGGGGACGCTGGTGGCGCTGGACGATGCGCAGGCGCGACGAGCGCGGCGCCTGGTGCTCGTGGGGGACAACATGGGGGCGCTGGCCCAGCTCCTCTGGGGGAGGGCGGGGGCAGGCAAGGTCCAGCAGCAGCGCATACTGCGGAGGATAGCCCACCGCCTCCGCTGGACGGGACTGCAGCTGACCCTCTGCTGGGTACAGTCCGCACTAAATCCAGCGGACTCCATCAGCCGAGCATGGGACGGGAGGGGGGGCAGGGCAGCAGTGATCGAGGCGGCGGCCAAAGAGCGCCTGTGGGTGAGCTCGCCGCAATGGGCAGCGTGGGGGGCTATTGCAGACCGCGACAAGGCGGTGCGACCGTGCACGGTCCCCGTTCCTATCTGGCTGGGGGGATGACAGTCAAAAATTTTATCCCAGGGGGCCTGCAAATACAGTAGCTGTCCATGTCCAGTGCGCAGTGCAGAGGGGTGCAGGGCAGGGCAGTGCAGGGCGGTGCAGGGCAGGGCGTACACATGCCAAAACCGAAGTTTTCCATAAAAACTGAGGTTTTGGGGGGGGGGGGGGGTACAGTGGCAGTGGCAGTGGCAGAGACTGAGGCTGACCGCCCCCCCCCCCCCTGTGCTTCCCAGTTGATGCTTTTCTTCTGACTGTGCTTTCGGGGGGACTACTCGCCCGGGAGGTGTTGGACTACGCACTATGTGGCGCTATAAGCGCGGCCAGAGGCCATCATCGTGCCCCCAGGGGGCCTGCAAATACAGTAGCTGTCCATGTCCAGTGCGCAGTGCAGAGGGGTGCAGGGCAGTGCAGGGCGGTGCAGGGCAGGGCGTACACATGCCAAAACTGTGTGTGTTGCATCCAAGGCAATACATTTCTCTATGTATTTCACAGAATGCTTCGTGTTTGGGAATTTCAGGTTGTTCCTGCACCGCTGTGAACCGCATGTACGGCCATGGCTCCTTGACAGGCGACTGGCCACAGTGTGCATGTCAATGTAAGGGCCAGTTTACAGCATCTGCACCCAGAAACCAAAGCCCATTTGGGCGTGGAATGCTGTGAATTGTGAGCCAGTGGTGGCATGCGGTTCAGAATGGGGTACGCACTTTTATGCTGTTCGGCAATTTGCTGTGTGGCACAACTGATTGTCCACTTGCACCTGGCCTGGCTGTGCAACTGTGTCTGTTGCATCCAAGGCAATACATTTCTCTATGTATTTCACAGAATGCTTCGTGTTTGGGAATTTCAGGTTGTTCCTGCACCGCTGTGAACCGCATGTACGGCCATGGCTCCTTGACAGGCGACTGGCCACAGTGTGCATGTCAATGTATGGGCCAGTTTACAGCATCTGCACCCAGAAACCAAAGCCCATTTGGGCGTGGAATGCTGTGATTTGTGAGCCAGTGGTGGCATGCGGTTCAGAATGGGGTACGCACTTTTATGCTGTTCGGCAATTTGTTGTGTGGCACAACTGATTGTCCACTTGCACCTGGCCTGGCTGTGCAACTGTGTGTGTTGCATCCAAGGCAATACATTTCTCTATGTATTTCACAGAATGCTTCGTGTTTGGGAATTTCAGGTTGTTCCTGCACCGCTGTGAACCGCATGTACGGCCATGGCTCCTTGACAGGCGACTGGCCACAGTGTGCATGTCAATGTATGGGCCAGTTTACAGCATCTGCACCCAGAAACCAAAGCCCATTTGGGCGTGGAATGCTGTGATTTGTGAGCCAGTGGTGGCATGCGGTTAAGAATGGGGTACGCACTCTTATGCTGTTCGGCAATTTGCTGTGTGGCACAACTGATTGTCCACTTGCACCTGGCCTGGCTGTGCAACTGTGTGTGTTGCATCCAAGGCAATACATTTCTCTATGTATTTCACAGAATGCGTCGTGTTTGGGAATTTCAGGTTGTTCCTGCACCGCTGTGAACCGCATGTACGGCCATGGCTCCTTGACAGGCGACTGGCCACAGTGTGCATGTCAATGTAAGGGCCAGTTTACAGCATCTGCACCCAGAAACCAAAGCCCATTTGGGCGTGGAATGCTGTGAATTGTGAGCCAGTGGTGGCATGCGGTTCAGAATGGGGTACGCACTTTTATGCTGTTCGGCAATTTGTTGTGTGGCACAACTGATTGTCCACTTGCACCTGGCCTGGCTGTGCAACTGTGTCTGTTGCATCCAAGGCAATACATTTCTCTATGTATTTCACAGAATGCTTCGTGTTTGGGAATTTCAGGTTGTTCCTGCACCGCTGTGAACCGCATGTACGGCCATGGCTCCTTGACAGGCGACTGGCCACAGTGTGCATGTCAATGTATGGGCCAGTTTACAGCATCTGCACCCAGAAACCAAAGCCCATTTGGGCGTGGAATGCTGTGATTTGTGAGCCAGTGGTGGCATGCGGTTAAGAATGGGGTACGCACTCTTATGCTGTTCGGCAATTTGCTGTGTGGCACAACTGATTGTCCACTTGCACCTGGCCTGGCTGTGCAACTGTGTGTGTTGCATCCAAGGCAATACATTTCTCTATGTATTTCACAGAATGCTTCGTGTTTGGGAATTTCAGGTTGTTCCTGCACCGCTGTGAACCGCATGTACGGCCATGGCTCCTTGACAGGCGACTGGCCACAGTGTGCATGTCAATGTAAGGGCCAGTTTACAGCATCTGCACCCAGAAACCAAAGCCCATTTGGGCGTGGAATGCTGTGAATTGTGAGCCAGTGGTGGCATGCGGTTCAGAATGGGGTACGCACTTTTATGCTGTTCGGCAATTTGTTGTGTGGCACAACTGATTGTCCACTTGCACCTGGCCTGGCTGTGCAACCGAAGTTTTCCATAAAAACTGAGGTTTTGGGGGGGGGGGGGGTACAGTGGCAGTGGCAGTGGCAGAGACTGAGGCTGACCGCCCCCCCCCCCCCCCTGTGCTTCCCAGTTGATGCTTTTCTTCTGACTGTGCTTTCGGGGGGGACTACTACCATGCCGGGGGATACATCGAATGGGTCATCGGACGCGGCTGGTGGGGAGAGCCGGGGGGCAAAGCGGGCCAGGCTGGCTTTCAACCGGGACGACATGGACCTGGACCCCGTCAAGACCCCCGAGTACGCACGCTGGGAGCGGTGGCGAGATCACGCTGCGGCTACCGCGTACGGGTTCCTGGAAAGCGCGGAGGCCGGCATCATGGCTGCCCGGTACCAGGAGCGGCTGATGGAGGATGGCCTGTCCGTGGCGGGCGTTGATCGGGCGGTGGAGTGGGCCGGCGGCGGGCTGGACGCCCCGACGGCCCTCATATACATGGCCCTCTTTGAGCGATCCACGGACCTGCGGCTCGACGTTGAGGCGGCTGCTTGGAAGGCGGTGCCGCAGCCCAGCCCGCCTGCCCGGGAGCAGGCAGAGGAGACGCCGAAAGACCAGCCGCAGGAGCCGCAGGAGTCCCCGGAGCAGGCGGAGATACGACGGCTGGAGGCTCGCATCCGGGAGCTCCAGCTACCGAAGGTACCACCCCTATCCGAGGGAGAACTAGCCAAGATAACCGCGGGGCAACTTCCCTGGCTCTGGCAACAGGAGCTCGTCCAGGCCCTGAGCACCTGGCTCAAAGCGGAAGACCCCGTTGGAAGGGGCAATGCGGTTGTGGAAGCGGTGTGGAAGGTGGTCTACAGGGACTGCCAGCCTACGCCCACCCACCCGGCTGGGGCGGCGGCGCGGCCGGCGCCACAGGGGTGGTTCGCCCAGGCCCAGCAGCCTACGCCGAGTCAGACCCAGGCGCAGACCCAGGCGCAGACCCAGGCTCAGGCGCCGGCTCAGGCGCAGGCCCCGGCCCCTGCCCCCCCTGGGGCATGCTTCCGCTGTGGCATGCACGGACACTGGGCCAGGGACTGTGCCAGTGGTACCCAGGGGCGGGCCCCCTCAGTCGCCGGTTCCGTCGCGGGCTCGTACCGGGGGGGGTTCAGTACCGTGGGTAGCCAGAGCCTGTACACAGCGCACAGCACGGGCCGCACCTATGACGCGACTGGACCCCCCCCGTACCCATGTTTTCGGTGTGGCCGCAACCACTGGGCCGTGGGCGGGCCGTGCCCGGCGCCGCCTGCCCAGGCCCCCCCGCCCTTTCCGGCCGGGCCGGCCCCAGCGCCGGCCAGCTGCTGAAGATCCTGGCCCCAGCGCCAGGGATGGGCACGCCGACGAGGGGGGCGCCAATGACGAGGGGGGCGGGGCACTCGGCCTCCGATACGCGGGGTCCGCAGTGGACAGCCTATGGTGGGGCAACTACATGGAGGAGCCCCTCGCGCTGGCCATCCGGCGGTGGTCCCCTGGAACCGTGGAGCGGTGGACAGCAATCCTCAGGGATGTGGGCCGATTCGCGGCGCACTGGCCCGAGCTGGACGCGGCGGGGGCACTGTCCCAGTACCTCGTCCGACGCGCCGCCATGGGCCAGCAGCCTGGGACACTGCGAGGCGTCATATCAGCCCTTCGCCTGGCGGAGAAGCTGGGATGCATACGACCCACGGTGCGGCCCGTGCACTGGCTCATGGCACGAGGTGCCGCCACCACCACTGCCGCGCCACGACCCACCCAAGTATGGGCCGAGCTGGTCACCCTCCGGCTCATGGCCCGGAGCATCAGGACCACCCTCGACTGGTTCTGCCTGGGCCTTGCCGTCATCTCCTTCGCCACTCTCCTCAGGGTGGGTGAAGCAGCCAGCATACGGCCCGTGGACTTGCGAAAGCGGTGCGTGCTGGGGTTCTTCGACGACAAGAAGGACGACGACTGGGTCACGGTACGGCTGGGAGCGTGGCCCGAAGCATGGCGCGCGGCGATGGCAGCCCACCCGTGGGTGTCCAGCAGGCCCGCATCAGTGCCGCTTATGGCTGCCGCGTTCGACCTCCAGGCGGCGATCCATGGCTTGCTGGCTGCCACGGGGTGGGAATCCATGGGGTGGCACGCGTGGAGACGCGGAGGAGCTGCGGCCATGCGGGCGTTCGGCGCAGCCGTCGCCAGCATCGCGGTGGCTGGCCGATGGGACAACGAAGCGGAGGCGCACAGGTATGCCAGCGCGCCCCCTGGATGGGAGTTCTTCCTGCCCGACAACGTGCCCTGGCCAACGCCGGGATTTGGGGTCGAGATCCGGCCGGTCCACGCGTACCAGCTCTGGGCGCTCGGCACGCTTGGGCCCCGCGGCCCCGACGGGACGGACGCCGCCCCTGCCCCACCCGATGTCCGCGCTGGGAACCATGGCGGCCAAGGGACCGGCCTGCGTGGCGATGCCGACATGCAGGAGACCATCATACTGGGCTCCTCCAGTGACGAGTCGCCCGGCACGGTGGCACGCAGGGCCGCCAGACACCCCCGCGAAGGCCAGCGCAAGGCCTACGTGCACCGAACCGTGGCCCGCGGCCGGTCGGCACCTGCAGCGCGGGCACCGCGGGCTGAGCCCGCCCCAAAGCCCCGGGCCAAGCAGGCCGCAAATGGAGCGGCCGACCGCCGAACCGCAGCCCCCCGTTCCGCGGCTGTGCCCCGAGTCACGCCGGCGAGGGCGAGCACCAGAGGCACCCAGGCACCCGGCGGGGCGCCGGCGAGACGGCGCAGCGGAGCGACTGGAGATGCAGCTGGCAGTTGCCCGGTGCGCCAGGTGCGGCCTCGATTGGAACGACCACCTGGAGGCGGCGGCGCACCACATGGGGCGCAGCCTGAAGGCCCCTGCTGACAATGTCCTGCCCCTCTTGCAGGCGTGGTGGGCGGAGTCCATCAAGTGGGCTGTGGATCGCCCGGCGTGGAAGGAGAGGGCAGCGGCCGCGGACCTGGCGCTGGCGGAGGAGGCGCTGCACCTCCTGGCGGGGGGCGAGATCCCGCTCGATGGGGGCTCCTCGACCCGCCTGAACGACCAGTCGCGCGTCACTGTGGAGCTCGCGGCGCGTGGGCTGGGGGACGCGGGGCGCGTACAAGTCCCGCCGCACGTCTGGAAGGACTGGGCTGACCCGGAGTTTGGCAGGGCGGGGGGGCGTGTCCACCCCCTCCCCCCCTCCCGCTGCCCACGGGTGGCAGCCCTCCTCTCTACCCTCGCGTCCCAGGGCCTGGTCAGCGTGGTGGGGGGGGATGCGAATGCGGAGGTTTTCGTCAAGTGGAAATCAGAGCGCAAATGCGCCCTGATTGTGAACATGAAGATGTTCAACCGGGGATGCAAGTTCAAGGCCCGTCCCTTCAAGCTGCCGTCGCTGGAAGGCCTGGCCATCCTCCTCAGGGACCTGGGGGGCAGGGTGGGTGGGGCAGGGGGGGGGGGGCTGTGGGGCACCAAGCTGGACATAGCTAACTGCTATTGGAGTGTGGAGCTCCCCCCCCCCCTGGCAAACACCATCCGGGTGGCGGCCCAGGGGCAAACTTATGCTTTTCTGCGGGTGCCTTTTGGCTGGCACCAGGCGCCTGGGCTGGTCCAGGCCCTTATTTCCGACCTGCTGCGGGACCTGGGGAAGGGGGGGGTGGTGGTGGTACAGTACCTGGACGACATCCTTTTCGTCGGTTATGATCCGGGGGAGGTGACCACTGTCACCGACAGTGCGGCACGCCTCCTGCGGCAGGCGGGCTTCCTCATCAGTGACAAGTCCGTCTTCACGCCGCAGCGCTCCTTGCGATGGATGGGTAAGGATGTGGACCTTGCAGGGTGCAGGGTGGCGCCGGCGGCATCGGCGGTGGCGGCGGTGGTGGCGGCATGGGTGAAGCTGGCCCTCAGGCCATACACCTATGTCGCCCTGAGGCGGCTACTAGGGAAGATAGGGTGGTTGGGTCGCCCAGGGAACCTGGGGGGGTGCTTTCTGGCGGGTGCCCGGTCATGGCTGCGCTGGGGCCCGCGCTGGGCCTGGCGCACACCGGCGGCAGTGGTGCGCGGTCTCTGCGAAGCCATAGCCCAGTGCTACCGGGGCTGGGAGCCGGACACCACCGCAGGGGGGCCAGCAGTGCGCGTGTTTGTGGACGCAGCCAGGTGTGCCCTTACCACGGGGAATGACCCGTCCTACTGCGTCGGCTCCTGGGGACCGGGGGGGGCGGATCTGTCGCTGTGCCCGGCGTGGGTGACCACGCAACAGGCGGCTGAGCTGTGGGGGACGCTGGTGGCGCTGGACGATGCGCAGGCGCGACGAGCGCGGCGCCTGGTGCTCGTGGGGGACAACATGGGGGCGCTGGCCCAGCTCCTTTGGGGGAGGGCGGGGGCAGGCAAGGTCCAGCAGCAGCGCATACTGCGGAGGATAGCCCACCGCCTCCGCTGGACGGGACTGCAGCTGACCCTCTGCTGGGTACAGTCCGCACTAAATCCAGCGGACTCCATCAGCCGAGCATGGGACGGGAGGGGGGGCAGGGCTGCAGTGATCGAGGCGGCGGCCAAAGAGCGCCTGTGGGTGAGCTCACCGCAATGGGCAGCGTGGGGGGCTATTGCAGACCGCGACAAGGCGGTGCGACCGTGCACGGTCCCCCTTCCTGTCTGGTTGGGGGGATGACAGTCAAAAAATTTTATCCCAGGGGGCCTGCAAATACAGTAGCTGTCCATGTCCAGTGCGCAGTGCAGAGGGGTGCAGGGCAGTGCAGGGCGGTGCAGGGCAGGGCGTGCACATGCCAAAACCGAAGTTTTCCATAAAAACTGAGGTTTTGGGGGGGGGGGGGTACAGTGGCAGTGGCAGTGGCAGAGACTGAGGCTGACCGCCCCCCCCCCCCCCCCTGTGCTTCCCAGTTGATGCTTTTCTTCTGACTGTGCTTTCGGGGGGGACTACTCGCCCGGGAGGTGTTGAACTACGCACTATGTGGCGCTATAAGCGCGGCCAGAGGCCATCATCGTGCCCCCAGGGGGCCTGCAAATACAGTAGCTGTCCATGTCCAGTGCGCAGTGCAGAGGGGTGCAGGGCAGTGCAGGGCGGTGCAGGGCAGGGCGTGCACATGCCAAAACTGTGTCTGTTGCATCCAAGGCAATACATTTCTCTATGTATTTCACAGAATGCTTCGTGTTTGGGAATTTCAGGTTGTTCCTGCACCGCTGTGAACCGCATGTACGGCCATGGCTCCTTGACAGGCGACTGGCCACAGTGTGCATGTCAATGTATGGGCCAGTTTACAGCATCTGCACCCAGAAACCAAAGCCCATTTGGGCGTGGAATGCTGTGAATTGTGAGCCAGTGGTGGCATGCGGTTAAGAATGGGGTACGCACTTTTATGCTGTTCGGCAATTTGCTGTGTGGCACAACTGATTGTCCACTTGCACCTGGCCTGGCTGTGCAACTGTGTGTGTTGCATCCAAGGCAATACATTTCTCTATGTATTTCACAGAATGCTTCGTGTTTGGGAATTTCAGGTTGTTCCTGCACCGCTGTGAACCGCATGTACGGCCATGGCTCCTTGACAGGCGACTGGCCACAGTGTGCATGTCAATGTAAGGGCCAGTTTACAGCATCTGCACCCAGAAACCAAAGCCCATTTGGGCGTGGAATGCTGTGAATTGTGAGCCAGTGGTGGCATGCGGTTCAGAATGGGGTACGCACTTTTATGCTGTTCGGCAATTTGTTGTGTGGCACAACTGATTGTCCACTTGCACCTGGCCTGGCTGTGCAACTGTGTCTGTTGCATCCAAGGCAATACATTTCTCTATGTATTTCACAGAATGCTTCGTGTTTGGGAATTTCAGGTTGTTCCTGCACCCCTTTTCACCGCATGTACGGCCATGGCTCCTTGACAGGCGACTGGCCACAGTGTGCATGTCAATGTATGGGCCAGTTTACAGCATCTGCACCCAGAAACCAAAGCCCATTTGGGCGTGGAATGCTGTGATTTGTGAGCCAGTGGTGGCATGCGGTTAAGAATGGGGTACGCACTCTTATGCTGTTCGGCAATTTGCTGTGTGGCACAACTGATTGTCCACTTGCACCTGGCCTGGCTGTGCAACTGTGTGTGTTGCATCCAAGGCAATACATTTCTCTATGTATTTCACAGAATGCTTCGTGTTTGGGAATTTCAGGTTGTTCCTGCACCGCTGTGAACCGCATGTACGGCCATGGCTCCTTGACAGGCGACTGGCCACAGTGTGCATGTCAATGTAAGGGCCAGTTTACAGCATCTGCACCCAGAAACCAAAGCCCATTTGGGCGTGGAATGCTGTGAATTGTGAGCCAGTGGTGGCATGCGGTTCAGAATGGGGTACGCACTTTTATGCTGTTCGGCAATTTGTTGTGTGGCACAACTGATTGTCCACTTGCACCTGGCCTGGCTGTGCAACTGTGTCTGTTGCATCCAAGGCAATACATTTCTCTATGTATTTCACAGAATGCTTCGTGTTTGGGAATTTCAGGTTGTTCCTGCACCGCTGTGAACCGCATGTACGGCCATGGCTCCTTGACAGGCGACTGGCCACAGTGTGCATGTCAATGTATGGGCCAGTTTACAGCATCTGCACCCAGAAACCAAAGCCCATTTGGGCGTGGAATGCTGTGATTTGTGAGCCAGTGGTGGCATGCGGTTAAGAATGGGGTACGCACTTTTATGCTGTTCGGCAATTTGCTGTGTGGCACAACTGATTGTCCACTTGCACCTGGCCTGGCTGTGCAACTGTGTGTGTTGCATCCAAGGCAATACATTTCTCTATGTATTTCACAGAATGCTTCGTGTTTGGGAATTTCAGGTTGTTCCTGCACCGCTGTGAACCGCATGTACGGCCATGGCTCCTTGACAGGCGACTGGCCACAGTGTGCATGTCAATGTAAGGGCCAGTTTACAGCATCTGCACCCAGAAACCAAAGCCCATTTGGGCGTGGAATGCTGTGAATTGTGAGCCAGTGGTGGCATGCGGTTCAGAATGGGGTACGCACTTTTATGCTGTTCGGCAATTTGTTGTGTGGCACAACTGATTGTCCACTTGCACCTGGCCTGGCTGTGCAACTGTGTCTGTTGCATCCAAGGCAATACATTTCTCTATGTATTTCACAGAATGCTTCGTGTTTGGGAATTTCAGGTTGTTCCTGCACCGCTGTGAACCGCATGTACGGCCATGGCTCCTTGACAGGCGACTGGCCACAGTGTGCATGTCAATGTATGGGCCAGTTTACAGCATCTGCACCCAGAAACCAAAGCCCATTTGGGCGTGGAATGCTGTGATTTGTGAGCCAGTGGTGGCATGCGGTTAAGAATGGGGTACGCACTCTTATGCTGTTCGGCAATTTGTTGTGTGGCACAACTGATTGTCCACTTGCACCTGGCCTGGCTGTGCAACTGTGTGTGTTGCATCCAAGGCAATACATTTCTCTATGTATTTCACAGAATGCTTCGTGTTTGGGAATTTCAGGTTGTTCCTGCACCGCTGTGAACCGCATGTACGGCCATGGCTCCTTGACAGGCGACTGGCCACAGTGTGCATGTCAATGTAAGGGCCAGTTTACAGCATCTGCACCCAGAAACCAAAGCCCATTTGGGCGTGGAATGCTGTGAATTGTGAGCCAGTGGTGGCATGCGGTTCAGAATGGGGTACGCACTTTTATGCTGTTCGGCAATTTGTTGTGTGGCACAACCGAAGTTTTCCATAAAAACTGAGGTTTTGGGGGGGGGGGGGGTACAGTGGCAGTGGCAGTGGCAGAGACTGAGGCTGACCGCCCCCCCCCCCCCTGTGCTTCCCAGTTGATGCTTTTCTTCTGACTGTGCTTTCGGGGGGACTACTACCATGCCGGGGGATACATCGAATGGGTCATCGGACGCGGCTGGTGGGGAGAGCCGGGGGGCAAAGCGGGCCAGGCTGGCTTTCAACCGGGACGACATGGACCTGGACCCCGTCAAGACGCCCGAGTACGCACGCTGGGAGCGGTGGCGAGATCACGCTGCGGCTACCGCGTACGGGTTCCTGGAAAGCGCGGAGGCCGGCATCATGGCTGCCCGGTACCAGGAGCGGCTGATGGAGGATGGCCTATCCGTGGCGGGCGTTGATCGAGCGGTGGAGTGGGCCGGCGGCGGGCTGGACGCCCCGACGGCCCTCATATACATGGCCCTCTTTGAGCGATCCACGGACCTGCGGCTCGACGTTGAGGCGGCTGCTTGGAAGGCGGTGCCGCAGCCCAGCCCGCCTGCCCGGGAGCAGGCAGAGGAGACGCCGAAAGACCAGCCGCAGGAGGCGCAGGAGTCCCCGGAGCAGGCGGAGATACGACGGCTGGAGGCTCGCATCCGGGAGCTCCAGCTACCAAAGGTACCACCCCTATCCGAGGGAGAACTAGCCAAGATAACCGCGGGGCAACTTCCCTGGCTCTGGCAGCAGGAGCTCGTCCAGGCCCTGAGCACCTGGCTCAAAGCGGAAGACCCCGTTGGGAGGGGCAATGCGGTTGTGGAAGCGGTGTGGAAGGTGGTCTACAGGGACTGCCAGCCTACGCCCACCCACCCGGCTGGGGCGGCGGCGCGGCCGGCGCCACAGGGGTGGTTCGCCCAGGCCCAGCAGCCTACGCCGAGTCAGACCCAGGCGCAGACCCAGGCGCAGACCCAGACTCAGGCGCCGGCTCAGGCGCAGGCCCCGGCCCCTGCCCCCCCTGGGGCATGCTTCCGCTGTGGCATGCACGGACACTGGGCCAGGGACTGTGCCAGTGGTACCCAGGGGCGGGCCCCCTCAGTCGCCGGTTCCGTCGCGGGCTCGTACCGGGGGGGGTTCAGTACCGTGGGTAGCCAGAGCCTGTACACAGCGCACAGCACGGGCCGCACCTATGACGCGACTGGACCCCCCCCGTACCCATGTTTTCGGTGTGGCCGCAACCACTGGGCCGTGGGCGGGCCGTGCCCGGCGCCGCCTGCCCAGGCCCCCCCGCCCTTTCCGGCCGGGCCGGCCCCAGCGCCGGCCAGCTGCTGAAGAACCTGGCCCCAGCGCCAGGGATGGGCCCGCCGACGAGGGGGGCGCCAATGACGAGGGGGGCGGGGCACTCGGCCTCCGATACGCGGGGTCGGCAGTGGACAGCCTATGGTGGGGCAACTACATGGAGGAGCCCCTCGCGCTGGCCATCCGGCGGTGGTCCCCTGGAACCGTGGAGCGGTGGACAGCAATCCTCAGGGATGTGGGCCGATTCGCGGCGCACTGGCCCGAGCTGGACGCGGCGGGGGCACTGTCCCAGTACCTCGTCCGACGCGCCGCCATGGGCCAGCAGCCTGGGACACTGCGAGGCGTCATATCAGCCCTTCGCCTGGCGGAGAAGCTGGGATGCATACGACCCACGGTGCGGCCCGTGCACTGGCTCATGGCACGAGGTGCCGCCACCACCACTGCCGCGCCACGACCCACCCAAGTATGGGCCGAGCTGGTCACCCTCCGGCTCATGGCCCGGAGCATCAGGACCACCCTCGACTGGTTCTGCCTGGGCCTTGCCGTCATCTCCTTCGCCACTCTCCTCAGGGTGGGTGAAGCAGCCAGCATACGGCCCGTGGACTTGCGAAAGCGGTGCGTGCTGGGGTTCTTCGACGACAAGAAGGACGACGACTGGGTCACGGTACGGCTGGGAGCGTGGCCCGAAGACACCCCCGCGAAGGCCAGCGCAAGGCCTACGTGCACCGAACCGTGGCCCGCGGCCGGTCGGCACCCGCAGCGCGGGCACCGCGGGCTGAGCCCGCCCCAAAGCCCCGGGCCAAGCAGGCCGCAAATGGAGCGGCCGACCGCCGAACCGCAGCCCCCCGTTCCGCGGCTGTGCCCCGAGTCACGCCAGCAAGGGCGAGCACCAGAGGCACCCAGGCACCCGGCGGGGCGCCGGCGAGACGGCGCAGCGGAGCGGCTGGAGATGCAGCTGGCAGTTGCCCGGTGCGCCAGGTGCGGCCTCGACTGGAACGACCACCTGGAGGCGGCGGCGCACCACATGGGGCGCAGCCTGAAGGCCCCTGCTGACAATGTCCTGCCCCTCTTGCAGGCGTGGTGGGCGGAGTCCATCAAGTGGGCTGTGGATCGCCCGGCGTGGAAGGAGAGGGCAGCGGCCGCGGACCTGGCGCTGGCGGAGGAGGCGCTGCACCTCCTGGCGGGGGGCGAGATCCCGCTCGATGGGGGCTCCTCGACCCGCCTGAACGACCAGTCGCGCGTCACTGTGGAGCTCGCGGCGCGTGGGCTGGGGGACGCGGGGCGCGTACAAGTCCCGCCGCACGTCTGGAAGGACTGGGCTGACCCGGAGTTTGGCAGGGCGGGGGGGCGTGTCCACCCCCTCCCCCCCTCCCGCTGCCCACGGGTGGCAGCCCTCCTCTCTACCCTCGCGTCCCAGGGCCTGGTCAGCGTGGTGGGGGGGGATGCGAATGCGGAGGTTTTCGTCAAGTGGAAATCAGAGCGCAAATGCGCCCTGATTGTGAACATGAAGATGTTCAACCGGGGGTGCAAGTACAAGGCCCGTCCCTTCAAGCTGCCGTCGCTGGAAGGCCTGGCCATCCTCCTCAGGGACCTGGGGGGTAGGGTGGGTGGGGCAGGGGGGGGGGGGCTGTGGGGCACCAAGCTGGACATAGCTAACTGCTATTGGAGTGTGGAGCTCCCCCCCCCCCTGGCAAACACCATCCGGGTGGCGGCCCAGGGGCACACGTATGCTTTTCTGCGGGTGCCTTTTGGCTGGCACCAGGCGCCTGGGCTGGTCCAGGCCCTTATTTCCGACCTGCTGCGGGACCTGGGGAAGGGGGGGGTGGTGGTGGTACAGTACCTGGACGACATCCTTTTCGTCGGTTATGATCCGGGGGAGGTGACCACTGTCACCGACAGTGCGGCACGCCTCCTGCGACAGGCGGGCTTCCTCATCAGTGACAAGTCCGTCTTCACGCCGCAGCGCTCCTTGCGATGGATGGGCAAGGATGTGGACCTTGCAGGGTGCAGGGTGGCGCCGGCGGCATCGGCGGTGGCGGCGGTGGTGGCGGCATGGGTGAAGCTGGCCCTCAGGCCATACACCTATGTCGCCCTGAGGCGGCTACTAGGGAAGATAGGGTGGTTGGGTCGCCCAGGGAACCTGGGGGGGTGCTTTCTGGCGGGTGCCCGGTCATGGTTGCGCTGGGGCCCGCGCTGGGCCTGGCGCACACCGGCGGCAGTGGTGCGCGGTCTCTGCGAGGCCATAGCCCAGTGCTACCGGGGCTGGGAGCCGGACACCACCGCAGGGGGGCCAGCAGTGCGCGTGTTTGTGGACGCGGCCAGGTGTGCCCTTACCACGGGGAATGACCCGTCCTACTGCGTCGGCTCCTGGGGACCGGGGGGGGCGGATCTGTCGCTGTGCCCGGCGTGGGTGACCACGCAGCAGGCGGCTGAGCTGTGGGGGACGCTGGTGGCGCTGGACGATGCGCAGGCGCGACGAGCGCGGCGCCTGGTGCTCGTGGGAGACAACATGGGGGCGCTGGCCCAGCTCCTTTGGGGGAGGGCGGGGGCAGGCAAGGTCCAGCAGCAGCGCATACTGCGAAGGATAGCCCACCGCCTCCGCTGGACGGGACTGCAGCTGACCCTCTGCTGGGTACAGTCCGCACTAAATCCGGCGGACTCCATCTGGTTGGGGGGATGACAGTCAAAAATTTTATCCCAGGGGCCCTGCAAATACAGTAGCTGTCCATGTCCAGTGCGCAGTGCAGAGGGGTGCAGGGCAGTGCAGGGCGGTGCAGGGCAGGGCGTGCACATGCCAAAACCGAAGTTTTCCATAAAAACTGAGGTTTTGGGGGGGGGGGGTACAGTGGCAGTGGCAGTGGCAGAGACTGAGGCTGACCGCCCCCCCCCCCCCCCTGTGCTTCCCAGTTGATGCTTTTCTTCTGACTGTGCTTTCGGGGGGACTACTCGCCCGGGAGGTGTTGGACTACGCACTATGTGGCGCTATAAGCGCGGCCAGAGGCCATCATCGTGCCCCCAGGGGGCCTGCAAATACAGTAGCTGTCCATGTCCAGTGCGCAGTGCAGAGGGGTGCAGGGCAGTGCAGGGCGGTGCAGGGCAGGGCGTGCACATGCCAAAACTGATTGTCCACTTGCACCTGGCCTGGCTGTGCAACTGTGTCTGTTGCATCCAAGGCAATACATTTCTCTATGTATTTCACAGAATGCTTCGTGTTTGGGAATTTCAGGTTGTTCCTGCACCGCTGTGAACCGCATGTACGGCCATGGCTCCTTGACAGGCGACTGGCCACAGTGTGCATGTCAATGTAAGGGCCAGTTTACAGCATCTGCACCCAGAAACCAAAGCCCATTTGGGCGTGGAATGCTGTGAATTGTGAGCCAGTGGTGGCATGCGGTTCAGAATGGGGTACGCACTCTTATGATGTTCGGCAATTTGCTGTGTGGCACAACTGATTGTCCACTTGCACCTGGCCTGGCTGTGCAACTGTGTGTGTTGCATCCAAGGCAATACATTTCTCTATGTATTTCACAGAATGCTTCGTGTTTGGGAATTTCAGGTTGTTCCTGCACCGCTGTGAACCGCATGTACGGCCATGGCTCCTTGACAGGCGACTGGCCACAGTGTGCATGTCAATGTATGGGCCAGTTTACAGCATCTGCACCCAGGAACCAAAGCCCATTTGGGCGTGGAATGCTGTGAATTGTGAGCCAGTGGTGGCATGCGGTTAAGAATGGGGTACGCACTCTTATGCTGTTCGGCAATTTGCTGTGTGGCACAACTGATTGTCCACTTGCACCTGGCCTGGCTGTGCAACTGTGTGTGTTGCATCCAAGGCAATACATTTCTCTATGTATTTCACAGAATGCTTCGTGTTTGGGAATTTCAGGTTGTTCCTGCACCGCTGTGAACCGCATGTACGGCCATGGCTCCTTGACAGGCGACTGGCCACAGTGTGCATGTCAATGTAAGGGCCAGTTTACAGCATCTGCACCCAGAAACCAAAGCCCATTTGGGCGTGGAATGCTGTGAATTGTGAGCCAGTGGTGGCATGCGGTTCAGAATGGGGTACGCACTTTTATGCTGTTGGGCAATTTGTTGTGTGGCACAACTGATTGTCCACTTGCACCTGGCCTGGCTGTGCAACTGTGTCTGTTGCATCCAAGGCAATACATTTCTCTATGTATTTCACAGAATGCTTCGTGTTTGGGAATTTCAGGTTGTTCCTGCACCGCTGTGAACCGCATGTACGGCCATGGCTCCTTGACAGGCGACTGGCCACAGTGTGCATGTCAATGTAAGGGCCAGTTTACAGCATCTGCACCCAGAAACCAAAGCCCATTTGGGCGTGGAATGCTGTGATTTGTGAGCCAGTGGTGGCATGCGGTTAAGAATGGGGTACGCACTCTTATGATGTTCGGCAATTTGCTGTGTGGCACAACTGATTGTCCACTTGCACCTGGCCTGGCTGTGCAACTGTGTGTGTTGCATCCAAGGCAATACATTTCTCTATGTATTTCACAGAATGCTTCGTGTTTGGGAATTTCAGGTTGTTCCTGCACCGCTGTGAACCGCATGTACGGCCATGGCTCCTTGACAGGCGACTGGCCACAGTGTGCATGTCAATGTAAGGGCCAGTTTACAGCATCTGCACCCAGAAACCAAAGCCCATTTGGGCGTGGAATGCTGTGAATTGTGAGCCAGTGGTGGCATGCGGTTCAGAATGGGGTACGCACTTTTATGCTGTTGGGCAATTTGTTGTGTGGCACAACTGATTGTCCACTTGCACCTGGCCTGGCTGTGCAACTGTGTCTGTTGCATCCAAGGCAATACATTTCTCTATGTATTTCACAGAATGCTTCGTGTTTGGGAATTTCAGGTTGTTCCTGCACCGCTGTGAACCGCATGTACAGCCATGGCTCCTTGACAGGCGACTGGCCACAGTGTGCATGTCAATGTAAGGGCCAGTTTACAGCATCTGCACCCAGAAACCAAAGCCCACACACACATCACTGCACTTCACGGCACTTCACCACTCACCTTCACACTCTGCACAATGCACTGGAGGATCTGTATTTTACGAGTGACCTTCGATCTTTTGCTCCTGTCTCTTAGCCTTCTTCTGCTTCTTTCCTTTTCGTTCAGGCATCGGCAGCGGAAGCAATCGAGCAAAGCAGAGCAGAATTTTCCACATGGGCATTGTATTTTAGTTAATTCTTCAGGCCAGATACAGGTTAAGACTGCACCAGTCTTACTGCAGCCCATTCTGCTCAAGCTACACTGCTCTGATTTTTTTTCTGCACGCCCTGTTTGTGTTTGCTGTTTGTTCCCTACTCCTTTTCCCCTAGGAATCATATATCTCTTTTTCTGCATGTTTTCTCCCGTCCCCTAGGGGTCATCTATCTCTTTGCACCTGCCTACATCACTGCCATAGCATCTTCAGGCCCCACGACTCACTTCAGGCCTCTGGTGCATAATTTTGCAGCGTTTTCACCCTAAGTAAGTCTGTAAATACCTGCAGCTGTCCGTCGGTGAACTTCGGCTCGCCATGAACGCTTGCTATGCCCGTGGTCAGGCCGCTTCAGTGCATTGTCTTCGGCGGGGGACCGCCATGCCCAAAAAAAAAAAAAAAAAAGCCCATTTGGGCGTGGAATGCTGTGATTTGTGAGCCAGTGGTGGCATGCGGTTAAGAATGGGGTACGCACTCTTATGCTGTTCGGCAATTTGTTGTGTGGCACAACTGATTGTCCACTTGCACCTGGCCTGGCTGTGCAACTGTGTCTGTTGCATCCAAGGCAATACATTTCTCTATGTATTTCACAGAATGCTTCGTGTTTGGGAATTTCAGGTTGTTCCTGCACCGCTGTGAACCGCATGTACGGCCATGGCTCCTTGACAGGCGACTGGCCACAGTGTGCATGTCAATGTAAGGGCCAGTTTACAGCATCTGCACCCAGAAACCAAAGCCCATTTGGGCGTGGAATGCTGTGAATTGTGAGCCAGTGGTGGCATGCGGTTAAGAATGGGGTACGCACTCTTATGCTGTTCGGCAATTTGTTGTGTGGCACAACTGATTGTCCACTTGCACCTGGCCTGGCTGTGCACAATTTTGCTCAAAATTCCATGCTCCAATTTTGCTCGTTCCAAATATTTTCAGATGGCGGTCAACATAGACGGACCAAGGTGCACACAGGGAGGGATGCTGGTTCTGTATTTGTTTGGCATTTCTGAAAATCCACGGCATTTTAGCCCTTCTCCACAAAGAAGGTGTCTTGTGCATCATTTGCACAGTGGCCCGACGCCATCAAATGGGTTACATCATCTTCACGTAATGTAGTGTTACTGCAACAGCGAGTTCTGCAAGTGCTCAGCCATCTGCTCCGGTCTTGTTGGCATTCTTTACTGTTTGTTGCTTTGTACCTTGTTTTGCAGGATTCGCTCGGGAATGTGGATGATTCGTCCGGTGGGGTGCCCCTAGGAGTTGCATTTCTGCCTCCCCTCCCCACCCCTGGCTTTGTGTTCTTTTAGTTTTACCAAAATCTCACTTTTTACCTGGCCATCTAAAAAAAAAGATTCTGCTGTTTTGACGTTTATAAACATGCGAATGACTTTTTTTTTAGTTTTTGGGTTTCGTTGGAATCTTATTTTTCAGTAGAGAATCTTTTTTTTAGATGCGAAATCTTTTTGTTTTAGATGGTTTTGCTCATTTTTTTAGCTGTTTATGCTCATTTTTTAGCTGTTTTGACTTAAATTTTAGCACTTTTCTTAAATTTTAGCGCATCTAAAAAAAAGATTACCCCGGGGGGGGGGTGGACACCAGTCCCGGCCAGGCCTGGGCTTACATACGGGAGGGGGGGGGGGTTAATTGGGAGACCCACCTACCCAGAATTTCCGGCCGACCCACCGACCCAGAAATGGCCTACCCCCACAGGGGGGGGGGGGGGGGTGGCTCCAGCCCGCCAACCCACCCACCCATGAAAACTTTTTTCACCGCCACTCTATAGACAAAGGCAAAAAAAAATTTCGGCGCCAGGTCCCAAAACCCACCCACCCAGAAATGGCCTACCCCCACGGGGGGGGGGGGGTCGTGGGACACCCACCCAGCCAGAAATGGCCTCGGACCCACCCACCCACCCCCCCCCGTAGGGTAGGACGCGCACTAAGGACGGGCCTGGTCCCGGCCAACCACTTACCGGCGCATACTCTGCAGTATTTATGGCTGTGCCCGTGCTTGCGCGTGACGAGCGGTACCAAAAAAACATATGTCACTGAAAACCTGTCCGTATCTCACTGTACACACATGTATTGCAACAGGACACTAGAACAAAATGTGCAGGCAAACTTCAGCAAGTTCTGGAGGTCCTCACTGCCCATCAGGGGCATCACGAGCAGTGGAATAGCAGTGGGAAGCAAACATATGGACGTGGGGGCGGTGAGGTGGTCTGCACGGCTGTCAAGCGCTTCAGGGAAGCGCGGTCATGCACAACCTCAGCGACACCACGTTTGTACGTGATGGTTCTATACTGTTCACCATGCGGAGAAGGGCCTTGCACAACAGCAAGCACAGGTTCACCGGTGGAACGGACATAGGGCACAATAGTGCCTTGAGGGAACATTTTCAGAGGTCTGAGGAGTGCAATGGGACAGAACGAAGGAGGTGGGCATAATCTGAGCCAACCAGGTGGCACAGGTGGCACAGTGGCACAATCCTGTGACATATGGTAGCGCCACGTTTTTTTTGGAACTAGGCAGTGACGGTTCCCCCCCCCCCCGGGGGGGGGGATGGACAAGGGGGGGGGCTGGACATGGGGGGGTGAGGGTAAAGATGTAGGTGTTTTGTTTTCGCCATGATGCAACAGATACAGAGCTTGCATGTACCCCCGTGTCACAGGCATATGGTCATCGCTACCAGACTCTCTGTGCTTTGCTTTGCCTTCCGGCACAGCGCAAACCAGACCTGCCACATCTCCTTACATTGCAATCTCATTGTGGCGGTGTGCTTTTGAGAGCATAATGCAAATGCATCAACTCATTCCTGCCACTAACTTGTGTGGCAGCCTTATTCGTTGCATCAGCAGTTGTCCAGACATGAGCAGCGAGGACTGAAATGGCGATTTAATCCTTGCTGTTTAGGGGTCCTCAAATGAACGAGGACTCACATGGCAACGCAAACCTTGCATATCGGGATCCCTGCATTCCTGGAGGGTACCTAGGCCTAAAAGATGCAAAGTATGTGCCCTGGTAATGCTCCCCCGACATCCCAGGAGAAATGTCACCCCACCTACAGGGGGGGGGGAAATTTCGCCGGGGGAGAATTTCGCGGGGAAAATTTCGCCGTTAAGAAAGGTGGCGAAATTTTCCCCTGGTGAAATTTCGGCGTAGCAGTTCCATCCTTAAAAAAGCCAAGGCTGATCTTGTGAATTTTTTGCAACAGCTTGGGTATTCACAGTATGCAGTGCCACTTGCAGCTGCTGGATTTGCATGCATGAAAGAGCTCACTCTTATTAATATGGCAGCACTTAAAAAATGTGGTGTCCTGGATGGCCACGCATTAAGGATTGTTGATGCCTTGAAAAAGAAGCCTGCACCTTCTGCACCAATTACTGGATCGTCTGCATCAGATTTCACGAAGCTGCGCAAATTGCATCACCAGGATTTAAACCAACGTCTGTGCAATCAGAACCAAGTGCATGTACCACTGGAGTAATGACCAGATCTGACATCTATGTCCTCAAGGGGCATATAGAGACCGAGAGACAAAAAATTTTTTTCGAAAATTGAGAGGCATTTTGCGAGACACATGCTTGCTTGGGGCTTTGGGGATTTCAAGGGTGGCGAAATTTTCCCCTGGCGAAATTATCCCCTGCGAAATTGTCCCCGGGCGAAATTTCCCCCCCCCCTGTATCCTCTTTTATACACCCCTGCAGCGGGATGCTGAGGCTGAAGCAGGACAGGAGCTGAGAAGGGTTCAGAGTTGAAACAGTCTGTATCTGTGCACTTTTAGGATTCCAATAATACATGAAGAGTGCTCAGCATCTGCTCAGCGCTGTGGGGCTGTCCAGGGTTAGGGAGCGCTTTTGCACAGCGCGCGCACAGCGGTCCAACTGTAAATAAGCTTTCCCGTGACCCCCCTGAAAACCACCCACCACCAGGGGAGCTACGTCCACAAGGCAGAACCAGCAGATTTGCACACCAATCTGGCATTTTCGTGGGAAGTACCATTTGCTTTAACTCATTATCTGCGTTTTTATACTGAGTAAGAACCTGAGTAGTCCTGTGTATGGGAACACAATAGTGAATGCAGTCACCTTGGCCATCGGGGAATATGGGTCCAAAAGAGCCTACTGTTGACACAGCGCGCGCACAGTGCATGGTGCACCCCATAGCAAGCCTGACCCTCGTGCTGGACCAAATTGGCATGGAAGCAGCATGGCCGGTCCACAAAGGGACAACAGCCGCTGGAATTGCACAAAATGGAGGAGGAAGACACAATGGTGAAGGCATACTCTTCAACCGGTGACATTGGACATCGAATGGGGCGCTGTCTGGCTTTCTTCCCACTGAACCCAAACCGAGCAATCGCCTCGCTGGTGCCAATCCCTGGGCTAGTTTTTCTTGGCCATATTCTGGCGTTGGCCGTCATCCCCGGTATCCCACCGGTACGGAAATCCACTCTCCCCATCTGTTCAGCAAACGAAAGTTTTCCATAAAAACTGAGGTTTTGGGAGGGGGGGGGGTACAGTGGCAGTGGCAGTGGCAGAGACTGAGGCTGACCGCCCCCCCCCCCCCTGTGCTTCCCAGTTGATGCTTTTCTTCTGACTGTGCTTTCGGGGGGACTACTACCATGCCGGGGGATACATCGAATGGGTCATCGGACGCGGCTGGTGGGGAGAGCCGGGGGGCAAAGCGGGCCAGGCTGGCTTTCAACCGGGACGACATGGACCTGGACCCCGTCAAGACGCCCGAGTACGCACGCTGGGAGCGGTGGCGAGATCACGCTGCGGCTACCGCGTACGGGTTCCTGGAAAGCGCGGAGGCCGGCATCATGGCTGCCCGGTACCAGGAGCGGCTGATGGAGGATGGCCTATCCGTGGCGGGCGTTGATCGAGCGGTGGAGTGGGCCGGCGGCGGGCTGGACGCCCCGACGGCCCTCATATACATGGCCCTCTTTGAGCGATCCACGGACCTGCGGCTCGACGTTGAGGCGGCTGCTTGGAAGGCGGTGCCGCAGCCCAGCCCGCCTGCCCGGGAGCAGGCAGAGGAGACGCCGAAAGACCAGCCGCAGGTGCCGCAGGAGTCCCCGGAGCAGGCGGAGATACGACGGCTGGAGGCTCGCATCCGGGAGCTCCAGCTACCAAAGGTACCACCCCTATCCGAGGGAGAACTAGCCAAGATAACTGCGGGGCAACTTCCCTGGCTCTGGCAGCAGGAGCTCGTCCAGGCCCTGAGCACCTGGCTCAAAGCGGAAGACCCCGTTGGGAGGGGCAATGCGGTTGTGGAAGCGGTGTGGAAGGTGGTCTACAGGGACTGCCAGCCTACGCCCACCCACCCGGCTGGGGCGGCGGCGCGGCCGGCGCCACAGGGGTGGTTCGCCCAGGCCCAGCAGCCTACGCCGAGTCAGACCCAGGCGCAGACCCAGGCGCAGACCCAGACTCAGGCGCCGGCTCAGGCGCAGGCCCCGGCCCCTGCCCCCCCTGGGGCATGCTTCCGCTGTGGCATGCACGGACACTGGGCCAGGGACTGTGCCAGTGGTACCCAGGGGCGGGCCCCCTCAGTCGCCGGTTCCGTCGCGGGCTCGTACCGGGGGGGGTTCAGCACCGTGGGTAGCCAGAGCCTTTACACAGCGCACAGCACGGGCCGCACCTATGACGCGACTGGACCCCCCCCGTACCCATGTTTTCGGTGTGGCCGCAACCACTGGGCCGTGGGCGGGCCGTGCCCGGCGCCGCCTGCCCAGGCCCCCCCGCCCTTTCCGGCCGGGCCGGCCCCAGCGCCGGCCAGCTGCTGAAGAACCTGGCCCCAGCGCCAGGGATGGGCCCGCCGACGAGGGGGGCGCCAATGACGAGGGGGGCGGGGCACTCGGCCTCCGATACGCGGGGTCGGCAGTGGACAGCCTATGGTGGGGCCACTACATGGAGGAGCCCCTCGCGCTGGCCATCCGGCGGTGGTCCCCTGGAACCGTGGAGCGGTGGACAGCAATCCTCAGGGATGTGGGCCGATTCGCGGCGCACTGGCCCGAGCTGGACGCGGCGGGGGCACTGTCCCAGTACCTCGTCCGACGCGCCGCCATGGGCCAGCAGCCTGGGACACTGCGAGGCGTCATATCAGCCCTTCGCCTGGCGGAGAAGCTGGGATGCATACGACCCACGGTGCGGCCCGTGCACTGGCTCATGGCACGAGGTGCCGCCACCACCACTGCCGCGCCACGACCCACCCAAGTATGGGCCGAGCTGGTCACCCTCCGGCTCATGGCCCGGAGCATCAGGACCACCCTCGACTGGTTCTGCCTGGGCCTTGCCGTCATCTCCTTCGCCACTCTCCTCAGGGTGGGTGAAGCAGCCAGCATACGGCCCGTGGACTTGCGAAAGCGGTGCGTGCTGGGGTTCTTCGACGACAAGAAGGACGACGACTGGGTCACGGTACGGCTGGGAGCGTGGCCCGAAGACACCCCCGCGAAGGCCAGCGCAAGGCCTACGTGCACCGAACCGTGGCCCGCGGCCGGTCGGCACCCGCAGCGCGGGCACCGCGGGCTGAGCCCGCCCCAAAGCCCCGGGCCAAGCAGGCCGCAAATGGAGCGGCCGACCGCCGAACCGCACCCCCCCGTTCCGCGGCTGTGCCCCGAGTCACGCCAGCAAGGGCGAGCACCAGAGGCACCCAGGCACCCGGCGGGGCGCCGGCGAGACGGCGCAGCGGAGCGGCTGGAGATGCAGCTGGCAGTTGCCCGGTGCGCCAGGTGCGGCCTCGACTGGAACGACCACCTGGAGGCGGCGGCGCGCCACATGGGGCGCAGCCTGAAGGCCCCTGCTGACAATGTCCTGCCCCTCTTGCAGGCGTGGTGGGCGGAGTCCATCAAGTGGGCTGTGGATCGCCCGGCGTGGAAGGAGAGGGCAGCGGCCGCGGACCTGGCGCTGGCGGAGGAGGCGCTGCACCTCCTGGCGGGGGGGGAGATCCCGCTCGATGGGGGCTCCTCGACCCGCCTGAACGACCAGTCGCGCGTCACTGTGGAGCTCGCGGCGCGTGGGCTGGGGGACGCGGGGCGCGTACAAGTCCCGCCGCACGTCTGGAAGGACTGGGCTGACCCGGAGTTTGGCAGGGCGGGGGGGCGTGTCCACCCCCTCCCCCCCTCCCGCTGCCCACGGGTGGCAGCCCTCCTCTCTACCCTCGCGTCCCAGGGCCTGGTCAGCGTGGTGGGGGGGGATGCGAATGCGGAGGTTTTCGTCAAGTGGAAATCAGAGCGCAAATGCGCCCTGATTGTGAACATGAAGATGTTCAACCGGGGATGCAAGTACAAGGCCCGTCCCTTCAAGCTGCCGTCGCTGGAAGGCCTGGCCATCCTCCTCAGGGACCTTGGGGGTAGGGTGGGTGGGGCAGGGGGGGGGGGGCTGTGGGGCACCAAGCTGGACATAGCTAACTGCTATTGGAGTGTGGAGCTCCCCCCCCCCCCTGGCAAACACCATCCGGGTGGCGGCCCAGGGGCACACGTATGCTTTTCTGCGGGTGCCTTTTGGCTGGCACCAGGCGCCTGGGCTAGTCCAGGCCCTTATTTCCGACCTGCTGCGGGACCTGGGGAAGGGGGGGGTGGTGGTGGTACAGTACCTGGACGACATCCTTTTCGTCGGGTATGATCCGGGGGAGGTGACCACTGTCACCGACAGTGCGGCACGCCTCCTGCGACAGGCGGGCTTCCTCATCAGTGACAAGTCCGTCTTCACGCCGCAGCGCTCCTTGCGATGGATGGGCAAGGATGTGGACCTTGCAGGGTGCAGGGTGGCGCCGGCGGCATCGGCGGTGGCGGCGGTGGTGGCGGCATGGGTGAAGCTGGCCCTCAGGCCATACACCTATGTCGCCCTGAGGCGGCTACTAGGGAAGATAGGGTGGTTGGGTCGCCCAGGGAACCTGGGGGGGTGCTTTCTGGCGGGTGCCCGGTCATGGCTGCGCTGGGGCCCGCGCTGGGCCTGGCGCACACCGGCGGCAGTGGTGCGCGGTCTCTGCGAAGCCATAGCCCAGTGCTACCGGGGCTGGGAGCCGGACACCACCGCAGGGGGGCCAGCAGTGCGCGTGTTTGTGGACGCGGCCAGGTGTGCCCTTACCACGGGGAATGACCCGTCCTACTGCGTCGGCTCCTGGGGACCGGGGGGGGCGGATCTGTCGCTGTGCCCGGCGTGGGTGACCACGCAGCAGGCGGCTGAGCTGTGGGGGACGCTGGTGGCGCTGGACGATGCGCAGGCGCGACGAGCGCGGCGCCTGTTGCTCGTGGGGGACAACATGGGGGCGCTGGCCCAGCTCCTTTGGGGGAGGGCGGGGGCAGGCAAGGTCCAGCAGCAGCGCATACTGCGGAGGATAGCCCACCGCCTCCGCTGGACGGGACTGCAGCTGACCCTCTGCTGGGTACAGTCCGCACTAAATCCAGCGGACTCCATCAGCCGAGCATGGGACGGGAGGGGGGGCAGGGCAGCAGTGATCGAGGCGGCGGCCAAAGAGCGCCTGTGGGTGAGCTCGCCGCAATGGGCAGCGTGGGGGGCTATTGCAGACCGCGACAAGGCGGTGCGACCGTGCACGGTCCCCCTTCCTGTCTGGTTGGGGGGATGACAGTCAAAAATTTTATCCCAGGGGGCCTGCAAATACAGTAGCTGTCCATGTCCAGTGCGCAGTGCAGAGGGGTGCAGGGCAGTGCAGGGCGGTGCAGGGCAGGGCGTGCACATGCCAAAACCGAAGTTTTCCATAAAAACTGAGGTTTTGGGAGGGGGGGGGGTACAGTGGCAGTGGCAGTGGCAGAGACTGAGGCTGACCGCCCCCCCCCCCCCCCTGTGCTTCCCAGTTGATGCTTTTCTTCTGACTGTGCTTTCGGGGGGGACTACTTGCCCGGGAGGTGTTGGACTACGCACTATGTGGCGCTATAAGCGCGGCCAAAGGCCATCATCGTGCCCCCAGGGGGCCTGCAAATACAGTAGCTGTCCATGTCCAGTGCGCAGTGCAGAGGGGTGCAGGGCAGTGCAGGGCGGTGCAGGGCAGGGCGTGCACATGCCAAAACACGGCAAAGCCGCGGCCATGAAGTGTCCAAACGCGGCGGCGCCGCGCCCATGCTTTGTCTAAAGCGGCGGAGCCGCGACCATGTACGGTGCGCGCACTTCCTGTGCATCTTCCCTCCCGACCCTGGGTGCGGTCACTGCGCCAAATGGGCTTTGGTTTCTGGGTGCAGATGCTGTAAACTGGCCCATACATTGACATGCACACTGTGGCCAGGCATTATCTGAAGCAGGCATTATCTGGCGCTGGCACTGACTATGTGAAGTGTTTTGATTTGATACCACAACAAATCTCCTTCCGGATGGCACGAGAGTTCGGCCTGGACCCCAAACCGCAGGCGGCATTGGAGGCCATGTATCAACAACTACACAGGGCGTTCAAAATAAACGGGGCGCTGGGCTCCTTTTTTCACGCCACGAACGGCGTACTGCAAGGGTGCGCCATGAGCGTACTCATGATCAACATGCTCACCACAGTCTGGATGCGTGCCGTGGACGAGCTGGAAGGAGCTATCTCAGTGACGGTACACAGCCTGCCGCCCATACCGCCCAAGCTGGAAGAGCCCAAGGAGCTGAGATACAGACGCAAACCCTCCCCGTCCACCGCGGTGTCCCGCCTTCGGCCACCACCGGCCCCGAGCAGGTGCGTTATGAAGACCTTCGGCTCGGGGATTGACCAGTTTGAATATTGGGAACACTCCAACCCCTGCACATGTGGCCATGGACCTCCACCTCCGCCTCAGCAATCGCAGCCGCCACACCCCTCCTCCGAACCTGAGCCCGAACGCGATGGGCTGGTGGAAGACGAAATGGCAGCATCGGGGGAGTCCCCGCCCCACAGCCCAGTGAAGCTCAGGGGTGCTCAACCCCAGCCACAAGAGGCGGGCACGATCCAGGTCGGGTCCATGGGCGATCTGAGGGCCAATACATGGCGCCGGTGATGCAGCTCACTGATGAGTGGCTGGCTCTCACCCTACAAAAAGTGAACCCCAAGAAGTCATTGTCCATACAAGTACGACAATCCAAGGAAATTGCCCGCAAACACACGGTACTCCAAGGGATCTCACTCCCCCTCCAAGCTGAATTCCGCTCGCTGGGGGTGGGTATTCGTACCAGCCTGACCAGGGGGACTGGCCCGCTCCTGAAAAAGAGGACATCCAAGGGGATACACCTGCTGTCCAGAGTGAGGGGTGCACAAGGGGGCTTCAGCCGGCGAACGCACATCATTGCCACTCTGGTACAAGCCGCAGCCCTATGGGGGACCCCGGGGGCGGAGGTATCCCGGAGGGATTTACAGAGTCTGGAGACGGCAGTGCTCCACAGTTTGTGGGGCACCTCGAGGCCAGGTAGGGCGAAGGAGATCATCTTCGTGCTGCTAGTACAGGGACACCGGGTGTCTCCTCACATGAAAACCACGTATGACAGGGTATTTTGGCTCCTCGCGGTGGCGCGCACGCCAGGCACCCTTCAGGTTGTGGTGCAGTCGTGCATTGAAGCTCGGCAAGCACAGGTACGACCCACTACATTAGGACCGGTTCAACGAGCCCTCCTGGAGTTGGAGAGCCTTGGCTGGAGGCAGGCGGATCATTGGTGGGTCTGGAATGTGCCCGGGGTGCCCGAAGAAATAGACATGACGCTCATAAATGAGGACAAATTCAAGCATATCCTGCGGGACTCCATCAGGCGGCGGGCCCTGCTCTCGCTGGAAGATCGTCGACCGCGACAATTTCAAGGCATCTTAGGGGCCCTCGACAGGGAGGCATGTCAAGTCCTTCTATCAGAGGGCACAGAATTTGATAAGGCGCTGCTGCGGGGCTGGCTCACGGGGGCGTTATGGACGGCTGCCAGGGCGCATGCGAGGGGCCTCAGGGCGACACCACTATGCCCATACTGCTCGCGGCAACAAGAAGAAGACGACGAACACATCTTGTGGGCCTGCCCAGCCTGGGGCATACATCGATCCGCTGCCTGGCGCTCGCTTATGAGAACGGCGAGGGCACTGGGGCTATCAGACCAGATCAGTAGTTGGCCCACGTGCTTACGGATCTGTGGCTTGATGCCGGAACACCTGTCGCACGGCATCCCCAAAGGTCAGGTGCACGACTTCATGTACGGTTTTCATAGTATGGTGCTGCAAATTCTGCGGGCGCGGGCACACCGGGAAGATGTGCAGCTCTTTGACCAGCCTAAGACGAAACAAGGCAGAGGGTACCCATTCTGGCAGTTCATCGGGCCGCTACCGCGGCCGGAGCACAGGGAGAAGCTGCGGATTCGCCAACCCACAGCTCAAGAGTGGCGGTGGGACTCCGACTTTCGTGACGACCTGCTACGATGGGTCAACGAGCTGGTCTGGATACCAGGGAAAGGGCAAGTCTCCTTCATGGAGCTGGCAATGGACTTTGAGTGCTTCGCGGCGCGCACCCTGCCGGCTTCACCCCAGGCTGTGTATCGGGCGACTGCCCTCCCGCTACCAGAAAGGGCAAGGGTCCTAAAGCTTGCCCTAGCGACCTTGCAAAAGCTGAGCGTGGCTGGGGCCGTGCTACCAGGTGGTGTGCTTACCAAATGCTCCTCCCTAGTCCCACTGGGGGCCCCCACAGTAGTGGGTGTGTCTGCGAGACCATACTTCACACGGCGCCTGGACATGCTGAAACTTCTACAAAACCTGCAAGAGTACTGTGAGCTGCGCTGGACGGCTGTGCTACAGGCACCGCCCCCCTCACCGGACACGAGACGGAGAAATGCCCAGCGGGCCAAGGAACGGCGGGAAGCGATGGAGTCCAGCCCCAGCATCAGGGAGCACATTCCCAAGCTCAAGTACACATCGTCTCTGCTGCCTGCTATGCACACCCCCAGGCATCTCACCGGCAGAGGAGGAGGTAAGAAGAGCACCACTTTGTTTGCGGCTGACTACTTTCCAGCACACCGCAACCCTGGAGCTCCCCCTACGCGGCCCTACCGGTTGCTCCGACCTGCCAAGCAGGCGGTCCCGCCTCCACCTGATGTAGCTGCAGTGGGCTCGAGTCCACAAGCGGCACTGCCGGCGGGGCGAGCGGCAGCGCCCAGCGATTTGTCTCAGCGCGTAGATGCGCTAACTCTCCCGGATGCACCTCTAGGATGGGCTCCGCCGTCGCCGTCGCCCCCGGTGCAGATGGAATACACCTCGGAGGAAGGGCCCTCTACCCCGGAGGTCTTCTCCTCGTCGTCCTCGTGGGAATCTGAGCCCATCAACACCGGGGGAAGCTACCGACGAGCGACAGCGGGGCCCAGAAGCGGCCCAGCGCGGTCCTCACCGCCACACGCAGTGCCCCGCACACGCGCTCCCAGGGCCCGATCCGTTCACCGGTCAGGGAACCCGGCGCTGAGGAAGTCACGGCGTAGGGCACCACCTGCGCGGGTGCCCCGAGGGGTCAAAAGGCGGCAGTCGGTCACAGCACAGCCGGGGAGCCCACGGCGCAAGCGACCCCAGCTACAGCAAGGGGATGCGCGGTCACACACGGCCCTGGAGGCCCCAGACCGCCACGGGAGCCCAGCCGGAGCCCCCCTCCCCATGTCGAGGCATGCGCTCTCATACCTACAGCTCACAGGAGCTATCACTCCTGGGCGTGCGTCACGCATAGTGGTGGTAAGCACCCCAGAGGGGCAGCGCACCCCACTACCGACACGCAGCTCGGAGCAGCCTCCACACGAAAAGGGACGCGACATCCCCCCGGGGATAGCAAGGATGTTGCAGCAGATCCGGATGCCCCCAGCAAGGCCACAACCGCTACAGCCCCGAAGGGCACCACGGCCCAACGAGCGGACTTCACGCACCGCCGTCCTGCCCCCCGGCCCTCCGATGGGGTTCAACGTAACCAGCACCCCGTCTCCGCGGGTGCTGAGCAGGCCAGGGCAATTCTCGCCATCTCCGGCATGGTCGCCGGCGGTGACTTCCAGTTGGCACTCCGTGCGGCACGTGACCCCGGAGCATTGGTCGCCCGCATGCACACCAGGGGGGGGGGTCTAACCGACAGCAGGATTCACCTCACCTGCCCCCTCTCTTGCTGGCGCCCCTATTTGAGAGCGCAATGTCTACCCCGCGAAGGGACAGCACTCAGAGTGCGTCTGATGAGGACGTGCAACAATATGCCGTCCGGTGTTCTACCCCCCCCGATCTGCCCCCCACCCTGCTGGCTCCACTTTTTGAGAGCGTGATGTCTGCCTCGCGAGCGGGCAGCACTCATCGTGAGTGCGATGAGGACATGGGTCAGTATGAAGTCCAGTACTCTACCCCACCCTCTGTGGGGGAGTGGCCCCCTAACCCCTTTACCTTTCCCTCTCTTCGCGGAGCACAGCGTCTCTGCACGGAATTGCCTGGCATGGCCCGACAGGGCCAGGGATGGGTTCGTGACCCCCATGCACGACACTCCACCATGCTGTACAGCATGCAGGAGGGTGCTCTGTCTTCCAACAGCGCGGAGGGGCTCATGAAGCATGGACGGGCCTCACGTGAGGCAACCTAAAGGACGGAGGGGGGAGCCTCTTGTCATACAGGGCGGCAGCTCTCCAGAAACCCGCGCGACTTGCCCCTTGGGTGAGTCTGGGGGCTGGAATGGGTAGAAGCCCCATGGACTATTGCTCCTTAATATGATTTCCTTCCTTCCATACATTGACATGCACACTGTGGCCAGTCGCATGTCAAGGAGCCAGGGTTGGGCAGTGTGTGGTCGTGCACTTCCCCCTAACATCGGCACCTAATTCAGCGAAAGTGAGCAAAATGTCCTGCCATGAGTACAAAGGATACAAGCGGCAGTACCCCACAACACAGTCACCCACACAACAACACAATGAGCCGTAACGAAAAATTTTGGGTTGACCAAGTGACCCCCCCCCCCTGAGGAACGACAAGGGGGGGGGGTACATGAAGATGATGTAACCCACTTGATAGCGTCGGGACATGCCGCTGTGCAAATGATGCACAAGAGGCCTTCCTTATGGAGAAGGGCTAAAATGCCGTGGATTTTTGGAAATGCCAAATAAATACAGAACCAGCATCCCTCCCTGTGTGCACCTTGGTCCGTCCATGTTGACCCCCATCTGAAGATATTTGGAACGAGCAAAATTTGAGCATGGAATTATGGGCAAAATTGTGCACCCACTGAGTAAATGCCACTCGGCCTTGTGCACCGACAAATGCCTCCAAACAAAGTTTGAGCAAGGAACCTGAACGTTAGGACTGACTGGGCAGACAGCAAAAGCTGCAAAAAATGAGCATACAATGCAGGAACGGATGTGTTGAATGCAGGGTTCTTAGGAGTTTATCACTATGGCCGGCAGACACTGCAGCACAGTTGCATGTGCCCCACAAACACACTTGTTAGGCATGGGTTGTAAACACTGGAGTGAAAGGGGGGCAATCAGTGCAGCAAATTGTGAAGCATGGGTGTGAAAGGCAAGAAGCAAAGGGGGACAGGGGGGTAGGAGTGAGACATTTGTTCCAGCTACCAGCATGTAGTCCCTTCCTCGATCTTGAGACGTCGGTTCCGCTGAGACTTGAAATTGTGCCCCTGAGCTCTGGCCAACATGATTGAGTGCCCTACTTTACAAAATCCAGGCATTCCCCATGATCTGTTCAAATGACCTCTCTGCATAGGTCCCCCAGCGAAGGACTTCTAGCTAGCGGTCCCCGGACTTTGAGTGCTTCGCGGCACGCACCTTGCCGGCCTCGCCACAGGCAGTCAACCGGTGGAATTGTTCCCCAGTGACATCCGTAGCAGGGCCTATGGCCTCAGTGCAACGTTGGTCCTCTGCCTGAAAGCCACCCGTTTGACAACAAAGCAGTTCCAAATTCGTCCATATACAATGCCATGGCATATAATATGTTGCCACACCAGTGCACTTTGCAACATGGCCTAACCACTTTTCCACCAAAAAGGTTTGTAAATTCGTCTGTGGGTGCAGCGGGCCTATGTTCATACCCCAAGTGTGGGCCCACAGCCATGTTTGGCCCGCCTGGGGATCTTGTGTGATCATCTACTCGCTGGTTCTGAGTGGCCGCAGCGTTGTCGTTGCATCGGCGGTGGAGCTGTTCCCCAGTGACATCCGTAGCAGGGCCTATGGCCTCGGTGCAACGTTGGGCCTCTGCCTCGGTGCCATCACCCCTGGCCTGTGCGCAAATTCTGCCATCACCCACTACTGTGTTGCAGCATCCGCACTGGGAACGCTGGCATTCGCGGTTGCTCTGGTCAGCCACCAGAAGTACAAAGAGGAGGGACCAGAAGGGCGTTGGCCGCAAGTTGCATTTATCCGGGACGAACCTTACTAGTGTGGACTTTCCTTAAAGCAGGTGAGATTGCTCAACTTTATTTTGGACGATTCAGGCCTACCCGTTTGTCAACAAACCAGTTCCAAATTCGTCCATATATAATGCCATGGCACATCATATGTTGCCACACCAGTGCACTTTGCCACATGGCCTAACCCCTTTTCCACCAAAAAGGTTCATGAATTCGTCTCTGCACGGTCTTCAGCGGGCCTATAGTCACACATGCCTGCAACACACTTCCAGTCACAGCATGTGCCTTTGGAGGCCAAAGCCCGCGCCTTTGGCGCGGTCAGCTGCTGGACATGTCCCCCCAGGGCTGGGGCTGCCGGCTAGTGCACTGTCTGGGACATACTTCCCCCAGGGACGCCAGGCAAGTTTTTCTTTGTCTTCTCATAACAGAATTTTTCACATCAACAGATTTCACTTCTCGCTGCCCCAGTGGCGTGGCAGTTTCTTATACTGCATGAGCAGATGGCAGGTTACAGGTGAGTTCCAAGTATATGTCCCGCCACCACGCGTGGTATGCGGCCCAGGTACCGCACGGGACAACATATGTTGTACTTACACTGTCATTACTGATCCGGCCCGTCTGGCCGAGCACTTACGAAGAACTTGTGAGTCTGAGCCAAAAAAAAAGCATTATCTGGGGCGCCCCCTCAACATGACAGCTGATGTGGCAGGGGAGCTGCGGGGGGGGGGGGGGTATCCACTGCCCATCGGTTTGCCTAGTGCATACCTTGGAGTGCCAATTTTCGCAGCACGCCTTTGCAACGCGACCAGCGGGGCTACATTGCACTGGGCCAGCCATATTGCATCCCCAGCAAGCTGTGAACGCAGTCCATTGACCTTGGCAGCATCATGCATGTGCCATTGGGGACCGTTCTTGGGGTGGAGCTAGTTTCAGCATGCCCCCTTTTGGGGGCAAACAGCTGCATACCTTAGAGTGCCGATTTTCGGAGCACGCCTTTGCAACGCGACCACGCGGGTGCACGCGGAATGCTGAGGAACCCTCTACGGACTGTAATCCCAGAGTCCAACTGATCCATGCTTGTATGCCTGTGTAGGAATGGACTGCAATTCCAGAGTCCAAGGTACCCTGGGCCCTTTTACTGGCACCACAATGACGCATGATGCCCCCCAAAAGGAGGCCAAACAATTGAAAAATATGCAAAAATAAAACAAACTGTAGACCCAAGTCAACCAAAAACAGCTCTGCAAAACTGAATTCTGCACAAACATATCGCACAAGTATTTTTTCTCTATTTTGGGTGCCATTGCAAAAATTTTGCATGAAATAAAATTCAAAACACCGAATGCAAAAGTTCTGATTCTGCAAAATGTTAGAGTGCATACAGTATTCATAGTATATCATTTGTACCCCAGTGTAGTATATGAGGGCTTCATGCAAATGCGACTGGGTTGAATGCGTTTACGACCTGCAGTATTATGGACCGGGGAATTGTACCTTTGGGGCATGTAACCAACAGGTGGTGGGTTGCTGTTCGCAAAAGGTACTAGTGGTATGTTTTCCGGTGATGGGCCCGTGGCAACACTTGATAGGGTCTAGCTTGCACAACCAGAGGCTTGTTGAGCACACAGTTTACACAGAGCCACAAATTTGCAAGTGATTGCAGAACAGTGGTTTAGTCTTTTATCTGGTTTATTTTTTGAGACACATTCTAACAGAAATTGGCCACAGTTTTCAGGTCTTATGAGTGGATACGGAAAAATGTCTGCAGCTAGAACGAGGTTGCACCCAAAACAACAAAACATTGTGCTCAGTGAAACTGCCTTTTCCATAGAAAAGGTCGCTGTTGGTTGCCGGCTGTGCTTCCCTTCGTTTTTTGAAGCATCGCAACGCCATGCACCAAAAAATGGTGTATCCATTATTTGGTCGCCTGGATTACGCAAAGTTGTTTACAGCTATGGGTGTGCTGAGTACTGAAGGAATATCCATTCCCTCTGGAATTAGGGCCCTGCATGGACCGGCAGTTTGACTGTGTTTTGTGTGCTGTACAAATGCACACAGGGGCAGGGAATAAAAACTGTTGTTTTGGTGTAAACCCAAGTCTTTGTCCTGAACTGACCCTGCCTTTTGCAGCATGCATGCGTTACATGTGTCGTCAACTTTGCATTGTCTAAAATGTAGTGATTGTACTTACAATTTAGTCATTTGCTTTTAAGTTGATGGTGGAAAGTCCGGCTGCCCACCCATGTTTGTGTCTATCCTCGACGAAAGGGGCAAATATCCACACATTTGCCTCTGCGCCTTGAGTGGACTGGCAGTTTGACTGTGTATTGTGTGCTGTACGGAGAGGCAGGGAATAACAGCTACACGGCCACGTGCAACAAGCCATTGCCCACACGGCAGTGGTTGCCGGAGTCGCATAGCACATCCCAAGATCGATGGTGTACGACATATATGTGCGATACCTTGGTGCTCCACAGGGCTAGCACATCAAAGGTCATTCAGTGGCGACACCAACGGCAATCTTTGTCGGAGTTACAATGCACAGTACATGATACACCCAAAGGAAGATTTTGTCCATGCCTGCACATGCTTAAGCAGAAATGTCGGTGAATCCAATCGCCGCCAAACTCCAATGCACGGTTCAAGTTTACCAGGCCGGCTAATGAGGAACAACCGTGCATCATCCAGTTGAATAGTGATATGGAGGTGCAAGATGGACAAGAATCCAATTGATAGGATCTCCAAGGGAGCATGCCCTGCCTGCAATGAGGCCGTTGGTGGGACATGACTGCCGCACCACACAAACACAGGACGGAAGACCACGAGACCACTTCTCTTGGAGGGGTATCTTGTTCATTTAACACAAGGCCCATGGCATGTACTGACCTGCAGGCATGGCAGCAGACCGTCTGTCCTCCGGTCCCTGCAGCTGTCCATTTCCATGAGTGGGCCTCACACGCACAAAGCTTGCAGTTATGGAAGCAGTAGCTGCACATATGCTACGCACAAACGCGTAAGTGCGCCACCCACCGTTCATAGTATTTGATATCATGTGGCCCTGGAATCCCCCACAAAAACATTCGACACCGGTGCAACGCAAGTGAAGTGAGACCTTGAATGGAACATTTGAGATGAACCCGAGCGATTCAGTGAATGTTTCATGGCCACGGACCCCATGGCACTGTGGTTCTCGGGCCGCATTTTTCATGGCCCAAAACACAAAATAACACATAGTCTGGCGCATAGCATTCGGAAAGAGGGGCTGGAACGTGTCTGTGGGAGTTGTTTCCACTCATACCGAAATCCTGCGCAACATCCACTTCTAGATACGGGGCAGTGCATGCCATGTGGCCCGATGCACTCCAGCATGGCCGTGTTTTAGCATCGGGTCCCCGTGGTGCCATCATTTAGCAGCGCCTTGGCAGTTGGGAATGTGAGGCTGTTTTAGGTACATAAACCTTTGTTGGCCTGAGCTCCCCCCCCCCCCCCCCTTTACTCTCAGCATTATGGCAACCCCCTCTCCCATATAGACGCCATTTAAGCAATGCCCTTGGCTCTGCTGCCAAGACTCTGCCCCTGAGCAACAGGGCTGTCCCTAGTCTCTTCCCACCCCTCTTTGGGCACGTACACCTGAACCAAACTTTCAGTCTCCTCATGACAAAATTTTTTCTGCTGTGGGTGGGTGGGTGGATTGGCATGCCCCGTCCCCCTGTTGTTAAGCCATGGCCTGCAGAGCCCCTTGAACCCCCCTCCCCCCCCCTGCCATTGCAGTTGCAAAGCAACCCCCTGCCCACCACTTTCAGGGGCTTTTCAAGGGAGCAGCACCCGCCTGCGTAGTCCAGAAGCCCGGACCGAAGGGCCAATGCAGCGACTGTGTGCGCGCATAACTGTGGGTCGGGGCTGTGGTGTGAGGCGGGGCAGTGCTGCATACCGCCACGATGACCCTCTCCAACTGGAGACCCTGCTGAGCGCTGACGAGGCTGAGATCATGCATCAAACCCGAAGGTACTGTCAGGACCAGTTAATGCCTCGGATCACACAGAACTGGCGGGACGAAAGGCGCGACGAGCACTTCCTCAGGGAAGTGGGGGCCATGGGGCTCTTGGGCCCAACTCTCTCAGGGTACGGCTGTGCGGGCGTCAGCAGTGTGGCTGCGGGGCTGATCTCCCGTGAACTCGAGCGGGTGGACTCGGGATACCGGAGCATGTGGTCCGTGACGGGCTCCCTCGTCATGCACCCCATTTATACGTTCGGGTCCGAGGCCATGAAGGATCGCCTGCTTCCCCGACTGGCAAGTGGGGAGCTTGTGGGCTGCTTTGGGCTGTCGGAGCCCAATGCCGGGTCGGACCCCTCGGCGATGACCAGCAACGCCGTCCGCAAAGGGGACCATTGGGTGCTGAATGGGGAGAAGATGTGGATCTCCAACGCCCCCTTCGCGGACGTGTTCGTGGTGTGGGTGAAGGATAAAGCCGACGGCAAAGTGAAGGGGTTTGTGTTGGAACGGGGAATGCCGGGCTTGTCCACACCGAAAATCGAGGGCAAGGTCTCCTGTTGCTTGCCACTCTTCCGACTGCTTCCCACACCCGCCTGAGCCAGCGCACTCCAGTCACCTCTTGCCACTCATCCCCCTTCCTTCCCCTGCAAACAGTGTCCCACTGCATCTAAACCCCGCCCACTCTTGCCCATGACCGCCGACGTTTTGTGTGACTCCCCCAGCCACACCAGAATAGATGCAGTCAGCTTTTTGTCGACACTGGAAGGAGCTCCACAGGGTGGCAGCGTTGCTCAATCATTTCTGTACAGTAGCATGACTTGACTGTGCACTGACTGACGACACATGGCTGCGAGCACAACTGGGGCTGACACAGATGGACGCATCAAAGCCTACCGTCAGCAGCTTCCCCACATCCATCTTCACTGGGAGAGCCACCAAGGCCTCTTCTGCTTTTTTGCGCCCAGGTTGAACCCGCAACGAGGGGTCAAAAGAGCCAGACAGAGCGACATGACACTGTGCCAACCATTGACAAAGGCGCGGCGTTGGTACGCAGAGAGCGCCGGCCCATAATCTTCCCGGCACACACTTGCCCTTCGTGCCTTGCTCATACAGGACAACCCATATCTTGCAGGGACCTTCATTCCACCTGTTTGTCGATTTTCAGCGCAGAATCACCTTTCCCGGTGCAATCTGTGTCTATGGCACAACAGAAGAGTGATGGACACCAGGGCACATCCTCCAAGAAAATTTGAAGAGAGGTCAGAGCGACCGGCATCACCAGTGTCTTCATATGGATCTGACCCTGACCTGACAGATTCTGACAGGGGAGACGGAGGAGAAGGAACCGACAGGGGGTGGGGAGAGTGCACTGTCGTCAGTCAGCGCACAGTCAACTTTTTTTCTTTGCTCCAACTTACGTGTGCCTTGTATGGTAAGTGCTTAGTCAGACGGACCGGTTATGTGTGGCGCGCAAAGTACAACATGTCCTGAGACTCCACGAGCCATCAACAACGGTGGGGCGGTTATTTGAACCTTGGAATCTGTCCCCAGCAGATGCAGGGGGATGTGACTGCCACGCCATCATCACTGCCACACTGCATGTGGGGGCTATTGCGCTCAAGGCCGACATCTGGCACCTGAGCGGCGGGATGGCTCTGCATCACCCCGTGACCAGGGATGTATTGGACCGTCTGACGGACAATCATAGGAGCCCGCCCTCCCCCGTGGAGTTTGCTGACCCAGACAGCCCAAGGAACATTCGATGGCCGTAGTGTACGGCGAACTCAAGGCAACCTTCGGCACTGACCTGGTTTGCGCTGCAGTGCGGCAAGTCAAAACAATGAACTGTGATTCGTGGCTATGACCATATGCCCGTGTCACGGGGGTATATGCGAGCTCAGTATCCGTTGCTCATGGCCCCTGGAGTGTGTATCTCGCATGAGGTCAGGATCATGTTGTGTAATCCAAAACCTGACGTCATCCCCCCCCCCCCCCCCCGGGACCCCCCGCTCCTCCCCTTCCACTGTTTTGGGGCTGACAGGACATTTGCGCTGCAATAAACAACAACAACCACAAAATTTTTTGCTCCAGCGCCTTTGGCACCATCTACTATTGACAACCATAGGAGGAGAGGGGATCCGGCCAGACCTCCCCCCCCCCCCCCCCTCCTCCTCCTCTCTTCCAATGCATCCCCGGCAGCGGGATGGCTCAGCATCAGGCACCAGAGGATCCCACGAGGATCCGTCCAGTCTTGCCAGGCAGCAAGTGCTAGAGACTAGGTCTGGTGACACCATGCCACCGGAGAGTGCACACCTGGAGAAGGGAGTTTGAGGTGCCCAGTGCGAGGGCTGTGGCTAACGTCTTGCAGGTATGGGATGGGTCCTCCTGGTTTTGTGGTAAAACTGAATAAAAAAAGTGTTTTTTTTAAAAAAAGAAATTCACTAAGTTTCAAAACGTAGCAACAAATTTTTTTGCTCAGTTTTTCCTCTGTGGGAGGGGTTTTACTTAGTAGAAAATTTTCTATAAAAAAAACTGTGTAAAAATTATTTTTTTCACTCAGTAAAAAACTTAGTAAAATTTTCTACTAGGCTTTACCTCATTTCTACTAAGTTCTACTACATTTTACTCGTCTGATGCTAAGTTTTACCAAATATCCAGGAGTTGTCCTTGGCGGCCCATGAGCCAGCCTGGCCACTGGGGCCCAAGGACCACAACAGCATGACCCAGGGCAGACAGTAGAACAGGCAGGGATGCCTGGGGGGAATGTGCATGCAGCCCATTCGGCATGTAGAGGCATCACGGCTCACATTGCGCTTCCTCTGCGTGGCCGGGGGGCCTGAACGTTGGTCGCCAAATCCAAATCCAGAGTACTCCCACTCCTCCCAGTGCGCTCTACCCCAAGCGAATAGTGACCCATTGTGCCTGATTGACCAATCGTGTGAATGTCATCCCCCTCCCACTCTGATAGTGTATGACATGCAACCTGCTGATTCACCTCGGCATTGAATCTTCACTCCGCTGTCTTCTTCAGCCTACAGTCATTGTGCCTCACGCACACTGGGAAGCCTACGGGCGTGGCAGTCTCCCACTGCATAACCTGGTTTCAGACTCAGCTAATCCTCATTACGTGTCAGATCCGCTACCACAGTCATTTGTGGGATCATCGTAGCACTGGACAGCTCTGAACCTTGATGCCGAGGGGTCACCTCGAGTACTGTGAAGTGAGCAGGCTACGCCAGCTCATCTTGGTCTGAGCCAAAAAAAAAGAGTATTCCCACTCCTCCCTCTTTGTTCCCACCCTGTCCTACTCCTGCCTGCATGCACACCCCCTCCCGCCACTCCCCACCCCATTCGCCTCCCTCATACCCCTTCCCACCGCTAGCCATGCCTTGCCACCCCAGGTATCGTTCCGGGCCTCGCACACCGGCTGCATTGTAATGGAGGACGTGCACGTGCCCAGCAGCAACCAGCTGGACGTCACAGGCCTCAAGGGCCCCTTCTCCTGTCTCAGCCAGGCTCGCTACTCGATTGCCTGGGGAGTGGTGGGTGCTGGGGAGGCCTGCTTCGAAATTGCCCGGTCATACTTGCTGCAGCGCGTGCAGTTCGGGGTGCCATTGGCCAGCAAGCAGCTCGTTCAGGCAAAGCTGGTGGATATGAGCACGCAGCTGTCGCTGGCATTGCTCATGGCCGTGCGCCTGGGCCAGCTTAAGGAGGCAGGGAGGGTGACCCCGGAGGCCATCAGCATGGCCAAGCGGAACAACTGCCAGCAGGCGCTGGTTGTGGCGCGGATGGCGCGGGAGCTGCTGGGGGGCAACGGCATCATCGACGAGAACCATGTGATGCGGCACATGTGCAATCTGGAGAGCACCTTCACGTACGAGGGCACACACGACATGCACAGCCTCATCCTAGGGCGCGCCATCACAGGCATCCCCGCCTTTTGAGCGGACCTGAGTTAGTGTGTCTCTCGACAACAATCGTTGGCCCTTTTGAGTTGCAGCTTTCCGGTTTGGGATGGGGCGAGGCGCAGGACTCGTTCCTCCCGCCACCCGCTGTAGCAGGAATAGGGAGGGTAGGTCTCACCTTACCCCAGGGGGTAGCAGGCTTTCAAGTGAAGGGGGGGGGGGGGGGGTCAATAGAGCCCCCAAAATCTGGGTGGGGGGGGTTGGGAAAAGGGCTCAATTGACAGGCACCATCAATTAGTTACTATGAACTCTGGCGCCGAAATTGTTTTTGAGCGTTAAAAATGGTCAATTTTTTCACCAAATATATGGCAAATGTTGACTTTTCCGAGCCCCCTCGACGCACTGATTCCCAAAATCCCATTTTCATTTTTTGCCAATTTTTTGGGTCTGGGTCACCTCCGAGGCCCAGGGGTTAGTCTCGGTAGGATTTTGGGGGTCCTGTCAATTGAACCCCTTTTGGGGTGGGGTGGGGGGTCTAGCCAGGGGGCTCTATCGACCCCAACCCCCCTCAATTGAAAGCCCGTCCACCCCAGCCCGAAACCGGCCCTGTCACTGACGTTTCACCTGCTGCGTGTACTCTCGAGGGACACTTGGCGGAACTTCGGGGTTAAAAATAAAAGCTTTTTTTTGTGTTCCCCGGTTGTGTCCCAACCGTATTGGCCCCCCATAGCGGGTGCGCGGGAGACCCACAGCGCTGAGTATCACACCGCCCCTTCCCTCAAGTTGCGCAGATTGGTGCAGTGCACCATCACAGGGGCTGGGGTACCTGCTGATATTGCTGCGGATGCACGCTGGCAAATGAAGCGCAAAATGGTGACCTCAGCGACCCCTTACGTTCGCCCAATGACCACCTTGTGCAACGTCCCCCGGTTACATGACATGGTTTCTGATGCCACTATTATTGCTTCAGCTCACGGCGATATTGCTTTGGTTTAATCCGAACGAATGCGGACTGTGCTGTGCTTACACTTTCCGCTGCACTCCCACCACACATGTAGGCAATGAGTAGTGACCATATTGCTGGCTGCTACAGTGAGTATTGCGTACAGCGCTGCATGGCTGCCTGAATGTAGGAGGAGAGGGGCCGGTCATTTCCTTTCGGATTTGGCTCCAGCATATGGTGAGGTTGTAGACCAGATCCTCAGGGATCTGGCCACTGTTGTGAGTGGCTATCATCCGCTGTCAAAAGCTGTTATAAATGGTCATAACCGGTTATAAGCGGTTATATTGCCGCACCCACTTCTGCACTGGCCAACTGCCTCAACTGCCCATTTTATGTCTCTGGGTATGAATGCCCTCCCCCCACGGGATGTGCATTCCCTCCCCAAAACAAAATAGAGGTATCGTTGTTGGTACTGTTGACAATCCGTGCACCCCGCTCCACCGGAGCATCGCGCGTTGTGAGTTTTTGCCTTGAACGAATGCCTGCATCCCGAAACAATTATCTGCGTGTGGCACCTCTGGTTGTCCACATGTATGGTAGACCTCACAGCTGTGTTGTTGTTTTGCCCCTTCACGCGGCCCCGGAAACGCTATGTCACCCGTCATAAGCTATCATAAGCTGTCATCAGCTGTTATAAGTTTTCATACTGTCATCAGCTGTGATCCACTGTTATGATCCATTATAAGTTGTTATACGCTGTTATAAGTTGTTATGATCTGTTATAAGTTGTTATAAGCTGTTATAAGTTGTCAGAAGCTGTCTATTCGGTGGAACTGTTGAGGTGCACAACATTTACATGCATGGTTGGCGGTATGTGATGCACCAAGAGGCACGTTGTCCAGGGCGCACAGAGATGCGTGAGGGCTGCCCCCCGGAAGGGCATGTGTGTGTGCGTCTCAAGTTGTGAGGGCGGTCCGCCTGCTGTCGCGCGGTGTCCCTCAGAGGGTCCAAGCTTCTTTTTTATGCGCGAAATCTTATTTGTCATATTTTTTCCAAAAGATTAGAACCTTCTGTAAAAAAAAAAAAGAATTTGCGCCAAAAAAAAAGAGTTGGCGGCAAGAAAAAAAGGAGTCCACACTAACAAAAAGATTCTGCCCTAGAAAACAGATTTTTATGATTGGCCTGTATTTCCGAAAAAGATGCACAGGGGGGTTTAGACGGAGTGCTACTGCACCCCCCTACCCCTCTCCCAAGGTGTGCTTCACAGATGTCCAACCGCCCCAAAATGAGTTCATTTGGGAGGATCAGAGGCAAAGCCTGAATTTTATGAAGTAGTACTCAGTAGGTAGTCAATAGTAGTAGTAGTCTTTCATTTTGGCCAGAGCCCATGTGCACCATTTCATTTACTACGGGAGCCGGAGTCTCAGGATTTACATGGTATGTACCCAGTAACCCCCTTTCCTTGTTGCCTGGTGCATGCGGTGAGGAGGTACAGGCCCCAAATGAAGGTCGTGATCTTTGTTGTGAACGTGGTGTTATTTGGTATCCACAGGTTTAGTCCTGAATGAGCTCAACCTATCCTATTTGCAGGTGGCCCCCGTCCTGCCGCGGAAGCTCTCGTTTCTACAAGGGGTCACGAGGGCATACTCACACGTCAGAAGATGGCGGGGGGGGGGGTACCCCCACCACCCAAGCACCTGATTCAGAGGATGGGATATGGCATAATGTACTCCTGGGGGGACCAAAACAGTTGTCGTATTTCAGCCCCAAATTGGTGAGGACGGGCGTTGTGATGTGGGACAACGCTTTCAAAAAGGTTGTATTTTTTTTTGCTAAAAAAACAATTTGCACTGAAAAAAGTATTCTGTGCTGAAAAAAGAGATACTCCGCGCTGAAAAAAAAAAGGTGAGACAATTCTATTGCCTTCGGCAAGTCCACCTCGCAGAGAATCTACCCCAACTCTACCCCAAGCAACACACACCCTAAATAGGGGGAAAACTATATAAATACAAGCTAAAATATGCTTTAGATAGCTTGGATGGTCATTTTAGGTGATGACAATATCAAAAACATAAGTTTCGGAAACTTCGATTTTTGAGCTGCCCACGGTGAAAAACACCACAAGCAGGTTGTGCACCCGTCCCTTGGGAGACCCCCCCCCCCCCCCGACCTAACACCCAAAAAGGGTGAAAAACACGTAAATACGGCCTAAAACATGCTTTCCATAGCTTGGATGGTCATTTTAGGTGGTCACAATATCAAAAAAACAAGTTTCGAAAACTTCGATTTTTGAGCTGTCCGGGGTGAAAAACTGCATAAGCAGGTTGTGCACCCGTCCCTTGGGAGACCCCCCCCCCCCCCGGGACCCAACACCCAAATAGGGTGAAAAACACGTAAATACGGCCTAAAATATGCTTTGCATAGCTTGAAATGTCATTTTGGGTGGTAACAATATCAAAAAAACAGGTCTCAAAAACTTCGATTTTTGAGCTGTCCGGGGTGAAAACTGCATAAGCAGGTTGTGCACCCGTCCCTTGGGAGACCCCCCCCCCCCGGACCTAACACCCAAATAGGGTGAAAAACACGCAAATACGGCCTAAAACATGCTTTGCATAGCTTGGATGGTCATTTTAAGTGGTCACAACATCAAAAAAACAAGTTTCGAAAACTTCGATTTTTGAGCTGCCCATAGTGAAAAAGTGCATCAGCAGGTTGTGTACCAATCCCTTGGAAGACCCCCCCCCCCCCCCCGGACCCAATACCCAAATCGGGTGAAAAACACGTAAATACGGCCTGCTAAAACATGCTAAAACATGCTTTACATACCTTGGATGGTCATTTTAGGTGATCACGATGTCAAAAAAGTAAGTTTCGGAAACTTCGATTTTTGAGATGTCCGGGGTGAAAAACTGCATAAGCAGGTTGTGTCCCGGCCCATTCACTAAGCCATTATTGTTGGAAACAGTCATTTCGCGTCTTTGGCACGGGTTGTGAACGGCCCTAAGCATGGCTAGAGACTGCAAAAAACGTCCTTTCGTATCCTAGGAGGCATATACTGTCACAACATCCCCACTCACATCCCTCGGAGTGGGTACCACGGGGTCACCAAGGTCGCCAAAACCGCCAACATAGCAAAAATGGCTGAAAAGTGCATAAACTGCATAAGCGCTCGTCCCACTCCGCCCCATACAAACCCTATGGAGTCGGGACCCGGAAACACTTTTTCGGCTCAAAATCGAAAAAAACCAAAAGATTCATGATTTTCGACCCAAAAAATGGGGGGGTCATTTTTTGACCCCCCCCCCCCCCCATCCCCCCCCCTCCTTGAAAACCTCAAAAAAGTGGGTTTCAAGTGGGGGGGGTCTGGGGGGGTCCGGACCAAAAACTCATTGGGGGATGCGTTTATTGGACAAAATAATGATTTTACAAGGGGGTAAACTAACAATTCAACCCCTTGGGGTAGGGTACGCGAATAGGCCCAAAAAGGCCAAAATGGGGGGGTATGTGGCATTTTCCCCTATATACGCCTGCCTGGCTTTGATCTAACAACCTCTGCGAGGTGATTTTTTTCTGCGCAAAGTATCTTTTTTAGCACGAATGCCGCAAATTTTCGAAGTGGTCAAAAAAGTGCTCTGGGCGATTCCCTGGGCACCTGTGGGGGAACGTGGTGTGTGCGGGGACCCCGTGACAGCACGGGTGATGAAGCAAGTTTGATTTTGACCCCCCCCCCCCCCCCCCCCCCGCATGCTTGGATTTACACCCTGTTTCACCCATTTCTACCTTTTTGCGAATTCCCACAACATCCACTCTTTTTCTGGGTCGCTTGCTCCCCGCCCACGAGGGGCGCTTACCTGTGAGGCTTGACACCCCCCCCCCCATAACCCCACAACCCCCCCTACCCCCCTCTGGAAAGTTTAGGAACCACATTTTTCAGCAGTGTCCCCGGGGGGATAAGCCCGGCCCGGTATTTGTATGTGCTCCGTTTTTTTAGTGTATGCTTCTTTTTCATCAAACCATCAGTGCTTTTGACAGACAGGGACAAATGGAGTTTGACAAGGAAGGACAAGCACTCATCAAGAAGTATTATCTTCTATGCTGATGAAAAATAAGGAAAAAATAGACGTGGTCAGATGCAAGGAAAGGCAAGGGTGAGATAGCCACTTCTGATTTTCTCCCCGCGCTTGGCGTTTGGGATCCCCGAGAATGCAGGGGTTACGTAGCAATTCCGCCCTCTTTTGGGCCCCACAGAAGGCAAGGGTGAGGTAGGCACTTCTGATTTTGTCGCCGCGCTTGGCGTTGGGGATACCCGAGAATGCAGGGGTTACGTAGCAATTCTGCCCTCTTTTGGGTTCCCGGAAAGGCAGGGGTGAGGTAGTCACTTCTGATTTTCTCCCCGCGTTTCGCGTTGCGGATCCCCGAGAATGCAGGGGTTACGTAGCAATCCCGCCCTCTTTGGGGCCGCCGCAGGCAAGGGTGGGGTAGTCACTTCTGATTTTCTCCCCGCGCTTGGCGTTGTGCATCCCCGAGAATGCAGGGGTTACGTAGCAATTCCGCCCTCTTTTGGGCCCCCAAGAAGGCAGGGGTGTGGTAGCCACTTCTGATTTTCTCCCCGCGCTTGGCGTTTGGGATCCCCGAGAATGCAGGGGTTACGTAGCAATTCCGCCCTCTTTTGGGCCCCACAGAAGGCAAGGGTGAGGTGGCCACTTCTGATTTTGTCGCCGCGCTTGGCGTTGGGGATACCCGAGAATGCAGGGGTTACGTAGCAATTCTGCCCTCTTTTGGGTTCCCGCAAAGGCAAGGGTGAGGTAGTCACTTCTGATTTTCTCCCCGCGCTTGGCGTTGGGGATCCCCCAGAATGCAGGGGTTACGTAGCAATTCCGCCTTCTTTTGGGCCCCTGCAAAGGCAAGGGTGGGGTAGTCACTTCTGATTTTCTCCCTGCGATTGGCGTTGGGGACCCCCCAAAATGCAGGGGTTACGCAGCAATTCCGCCCACTTCTGCTTTTGTTCCCGAGCTTGGCGTTGGGGGTCCCCGAGAGTGCAGGGGTTACGTAGCAATTCTGCCATCTTTAGGGCCCCCGAGAAGGCAGGGGTGAGATAGCCACTTCTCATTTTCTCCCTGCGCTTGGCGTTGGGGATCCCCGAGCATGCATGGGTTACGTAGCACTTCTGCCCTCTTTTGGGCTCCTGAGAAGGCACGGGTGGGGTATTGACTTCTGATTTTGTCCCCACGCTTGGCGTTGGGGACCCCCGAGAATGCAGGGGTTACGTAGCAGTTGCGTCTCTCTTGGGCCCCAGAGAAGGCAAGCGTGAGGTAGCCACTTCTGATTTTCTCCCCGAGCTTGGCGTTGGGGATCCCCGAGAATGCAGGGGCTACGTAGCAATTCCGACCTCATTTGGGCCCCTGACAAGGCAGGGGTGAGGTAGCCGCTTCTGATATTGTCCCCGCGCTTGGCGTTGGGGATACCCGGGAATGTAGGGGTTACGTAGCAATTCCGCCTTCTTTTGGGCCCCCGCAAAGGCAAGGGTGGGGTAGTCACTTCTGATTTTCTCCCCGCGCTTGGCGTTGGGGACCCCCAAAAATGCAGGGGTTACGCAGCAATTCCGCCCACTTCTGCTTTTGTCCCCGAGCTTGGCGTTGGGGGTCCCCGAGAATGCAGGGGTTACGTAGCATTTCTGCCATCTTTAGGGCCCCCGAGAAGGCAGGGGTGAGATAGCCACTTCTCATTTTCTCCCTGCGCTTGGCGTTGGGGATCCCCGAGCATGCAGGGGTTACGTAGCTCTTGTGCCCTCTTTTGGGCTCCTGAGAAGGCACGGGTGGGGTATTGACTTCTGATTTTGTCCCCACGCTTGGCGTTGGGGACCCCCAAGAATGCAGGGGTTACGTAGCAGTTGCGTCTCTCTTGGGCCCCAGAGAAGGCAAGCGTGAGGTAGCCACTTCTGTTTTTCTCCCCGCGGTTGGCGTTGGGGATCCCCGAGAATGCAGGGGTTACGTAGCAATTCCGCCCTCTTTTCGGCCCCTGAGAATGCAGGGGTGAGGTAGCCACTTCTGATTTTCTCCCCGCGGTTGGCGTTGGGGATCCCCGAGAATGCAGGGGTTACGTAGCAATTTGGCCCTCTTTTGGGCCCATGAGAAGGCAGGGGTGAGGTAGCCACTTCTGATTTTGTCCCCGCGCTTGGCGTTGGGGATCCCCGAGAATGCAGGGGTTATGTAGCAATTCCGCCTTCTTTTGGGCCCCCGCAAAGGCAAGGTTGGGGTAGTCACTTCTGATTTTCTCCCCGCGCTTGGCGTTGGGGACCCCCAAAAATGCAGGGGTTACGCAGCAATTCCGCCCAATTTTGCTTTTCCACAGGCGTCGGGATCCGGCTTCCGTAAGGAAGTTCATCAAAGCCCCCCAATTCTGCCAAGTTTGTAGTAGCAACATAATAATCGGGGAGGTTAGAGCAGCAAGAGCTGCTGTCCCCCCTTGGGCTGCTAGCCACGTTTGGGGCATAGGCACTGAGTAGCCCCCCTGATCCTTGTGTTGAAACAGCTAATGGGTGGTGATTCCCCAGCTATCAAAACAGAAGAGTATGTTGTAAACAGTGCTGAGTGCCGGGACCACCGACCGGTCGGCAACGCAGGCTCGGGCCGTCGGCAATAACGTGGGGAGGATCCACGTTTTCAGGAGTGTAAATTTTTCAGGTATGGAAAGTGCAATCGTGGCTGCAATTCACGCTCTACGATACGCCTCCCACAATGGACCTACAAAGGCTTCTTTTACACACACGTGTCCCATCTGCACTCCAAGGTACTGGACCTTGGTTTCGTGCTGCACACCTGAATCCTTCATGAACTGCAAAGGCTCTGGCTGCAATGTGCCTTTGGTGACATAAGCCAACTTGCCTACATGTTGCTGTAGGCCACTGACAGCTGAAAAACGCTGGAGCTCACGAAAAACTTGAGTTCACTGCTGTTTGCATCCTTTGGGGTGTTGTCCCCTTTGATGGCAGTGATGTCGTGAAAGAAACTGGTTGCCTCTTTAGGGGGAGTATCTGCGCCGCCCGCGCGCCGCCCGCTACTTTTATAGGGGGTTTCTCCGGAATCGTTTGGCCTTTACCCCCTCATAAAATACCCCCTAAGGAGAGCAAACCCTTGGGTACAACACCTGTGTAAACATCACTTCATTGTGCCCTATCCGGCACCTCCCAAGGTTGAAATGCATAAGATGGGCCCCTTGGGAGCAACCACCACCCTATCTATGGTCTCCTTGCTGGATTGTCAATTTTTGCTTGCCCTTGTCCACACTCCATAGGAAAATTATAGTTCTTCCAACCAAGCCACAAGGTTATCTGCAGCTACTTGGTCGGGCGATGGGCGCCTATTTTGACACAAGATCTGGGCACATCCTGCCGGTGTTTGAACAACTAAAAGGCACGGTGTTGTGTGGGTTCTCAGTTCCAAGTACGGGGCGGCTGAACAACCATCGTACGCCCAAGGTACGATGGGACTCTTAGCTCAGCCGTGCCTGAGCTTTGGTTTTGCTCGTCGGGTGGTGTGTGTGTGCGCATGCGTGTGTGCAGTGAGCCACTGTACTTGTAGAGCATTTTTGCTTGTTGCCAGCAGACCATAGGTGGTCACACGTAGAGCCTGCTCCGTGACACTTTGGAACGACCCGGTCTGTGAATATGTCAGTTGACGATTTTGCCGTCTTCGCGAAGGGAACAATTTGTTCCCAGTTCATTGATAGCGTTCCCATGCTGGAGATAGCCAGGGCTGCCTCGCAGGTGGAGATGAAGCTGTCGGTGCTGCTGGAACGCAGGTCAGAGTGGGAGGCTAGTTTCGTCGCCAGGTACGGAATAGAGTTGGGGGAGGTGGGGCTGGTGAAGATGATCGCCTCGTATTGCGTCATGGCCCAGTGCGACCTGGATGTGGCGTCGCTGGGCTTTGTCAAGGTGGAGGTACCGCCCCAGCAGCCGCAGACGGTGTCGCCAGAGCTTCAGGAGCTCAAGCAGTTGGTTCAGGGACAGGCCCTTGTGATGGAGGGCCTGCGCAAGCAGTTGGAGGCGGTCAGTGCCAAGGCCGAGGCGGAGTCCAAGAGGAAAATGGCGAAGGTCCCGCCGCTGTGCAAAGCGGAAATCGTGAAGGTGAGGGAGTTGGATTCTAAGCCCCAGTGGATCTTCGCCAGCCTTCTCGCGCTGTCCACCTTGTTGTGGCGCAGGGAGGTGCCCCAACACGAATACGTCTCCAAGTACAAGGACAAGGAAAAGTTCACGGACGCCATCCTGGACGAGCTGGCGCCGGTGGTGGACGCGGACTCCGCGGACACGGAAGTGTGGCAGCTGGAGTCCATGGATGATGACGAACTTACGCGCCTTCGGAGTTTTGTCCAGGCGGTCTGGACGTTCACGGTGACTAGCCTGTCGGCATACAGGGGCAAGAAGGGCTTGGACCCCGGACCGGTCGGCGAGGGGTCGGACGCGGCCGAGGATGCGTCCGATGTGCCTGTGCTGTCCGCTGGTTGTACGGGAGCGGCGGAGGAGGAGGTGGTGGGGCGGCGGCTGCAAGCCATGAAGGGTAAGTTCCGCGTTGAGGGGGGCCGCCGCCTGTACACCGCCAAGCCGGGTGCCGAGCCGATGGACGTCACCAATGCCCCGGTGACAGCGTGTCGGGCATGCAAGAACGCTGGGAGGGGAGTGAAACGGCATTGGTTTCACGAGTGCCCCGGCTTTGACTGATGGGGAAGCTGCCCCATCCGGCCCATCCCTCCCGAGCCCCGGGGGGCCTTGGTGGTTCTCGGACCGTCGGACTTCCGGGATGGCGAGGACGTGGTCTGGCGCCTGGTGTGGGCAGCGTGGAGACGGATATGGAAGGAGGATGAGATCGCCTCCGTGGACGCCCTGCAGGCATCCTCCTGGGCAAAAAGCACCATGGGTACGTATTGTACCCACTTCCGCAAGATGGCCCTCTGGGTGGGCTACACGCCCACATCCGAGCTTGAACGAGCGGCGTGCCGCTACATTTTCCAGTTATGGGGACTGGGGTACTCGGGAAGCTCCCTCAAGGTCGCAGTGTCGGCGTTCCGGGCGCTGGAGGACATGGGATGGCTGCCCGCGTTCGTCAGTCGCCGGGTCTGGCGCTGTGCCAAGTGGGCGCCCACGGAGCCGGCCCTACGGCCCTACGCAGGTTTGGACGACCTCCGCAACTTCGCGCTGGCTTGCACGGAGCGACCGCAGTGGACCGTCTATGGGATGGCAGTCCTGGCGTTCACCTGCCTTCTGCGGGTGGGTGAGGCCGCGCCCCTCCGTCGGGGGGGATCCCGGTGTCGGGGATTGGCGTTCCGCACGGTCAAGGTGGCGCCGCGCATCGTGCGCAGGCGACTCGGGAAGTATGCCCAAGAGTGGCTGGGCTGGCTCGATGCCACGGGGGCCACGTCTGCTGTCGTCGGAGCGCAATTCTGTCCGCAGGGACCAGCTTTCATGCAGTCGGTCATGGCTGCCGCGTTGGGGGGCAGCGACAACCCCCACGCCAGGTGGCACGCATGGAGGCGAGGGGGCTCCGCGGCCCTGCGATGGTTGGGGCTGCCCATCAAGTGGCTGGCTTGGTGGGGGCGGTGGCTTTCGGAGACGGTGGCAGTCCACTACGCCGACGCGCCCGACGACTTCGTCGTCACGACCGAGGCTGTCCTCCCCTGGCCCCCTGACAACCATGCAGGAGAGTTCGTTTGGCGCGCCGTGTCCCTCCGGGACGTTTTCCCGAAGGAGCTCCTGGAGCTCTGTGCCCCTGATGCCGATGAGCCCCCACAATGGGGAGGTGACGGGGATGGGTCGGCAGGAGGTCGGGGTGGATCGTGCCCTGGGGAGTCCGCAAGTCCTGCCGCTGCGGGAGCTGCTGGGAGGGAGGACCGGGCTGGCGCACGTGACCCGGGGGCCCCTCCGGCCCTTACGGCTGTTGAGGGGTCCTCAGGACGCGGGCGCCGGCCGCGGGGGGACGGGGGGGGGGAAGTCATTGATGTGGATGCAGACCCCCCACCTGCCTCCGCAGCAGGCTCCTCCATCAGGCGGCTGCGCATCGCGGCCCGCAGGACGGGTGAGGTCGCGTCCGTCTTGGGCAAGCGGAAGGCCGCGGGCCCGGCCAGGATTGTGGGTGCGGCTGCCCGAACGGCAATTTCCCGTCGCGTCGGAGCTGGGTCAGTGGGTGCGGGAGCGCCTTCGGACCGGTGAGTGGGACGCCTGGTTGTGCTCCCTGCGGGCTTGTCTGCCCCGCGCACCGCCTGGTTTACTGGAGCGTCGCCTGTTGCAGTTTCTGGAGTGGGGCAGTGAGGCTGCCCGTGATCTCAGACAGCCGGAGTTTCTGCGAGTCTTGGCTGTGGCTTTGTCCTCATTTAGCCCTGAGGTTTGGGAGTCGCTCTTGCATGATTCGACGTCGCCCAAATTGCTTATGCAGCGTATCAGGGAGGAGGTATTGGCGCGGGGTTTGGGGCCGGTGGGGCGTGTGGATATCCCCCGCGAGGTCTGGGATAGTTGTGTGCCGGACGGCTTCGCAGAATTGGTAGGCAGGCAGTTTTCTGGGATAATTCCCCCGTCGGATGAGGCGGTGGTCATGATGAGGGCATTGCGGGACCAGGGTTTGCTTTTCCCCCTGCCGCCGGGGTCACCTGGGCCCAATGGGGGTGTTTTTGCGATACCCAAGACGGAGGAGAAGTGCAGTTTGATTGTCAATCTGGTGCCCCTTAATGAGGAGATGCGGTCTCGGCCGGAGAAGTTCTCCCTCCCCTCTGTGGAGGTGTTGGCCCTTTTGGCGCAGGTGGCACAGCAAGGGTCCTCCTTTTTCCTCCCCTCTTTTTATGCCCGAGCGCGTTGCATGAGGCCGGTGTGGGATATTCTGTCCCTGCCGGGGGGGGGGGGGGGAGAGCTGTGCATGTGCCACATCGACCTGAGTAATTGCTTTTGGTCACTACAGCTGCCGCGCGAGTTCTGGGGTGCCTTTCGCGTCTCGGATGGAGAGGGGGGGGTGTTGGCTTTCCGGTGCTTGCCCTTTGGGTGGAAGTACAGCCCCCTCCTGTGCCAGCGAGTGTTAGAGGGTCTGGTGGCCGGCGCGGGGCTGTTAGGGGTGCTGGTTTTAATTTACTTGGATGATGTCCTGGTTGTGGGGCGCGGCCGCGCGCGTGTGCGAGAGCAGACGGCAAGGGCGGCGGAGGCGTTGCGCCGTGCAGGTGCTGTAGTCAGCCCAAAGAGTACGTTGGAGCCTGTGCAGCGGCTGGTGTGGCTGGGGAAGGATATTGATTTGCAGGGGGGGGAGGTGCGGACTGCTGGCAACGCGTGGGAAGCTCTGTTTGCGCATTGGTTGAGGTTGTCTGTGGGACCCTGTAGGGTAAAACGGCTGCAGCAGCTCTTGGGGCGGGCACAGTGGATATGTCGCCCGGGTTCTGGGCACAGTCCGCACCTGTCTGGTGTGTGGGCTCATGTGCTCTGGGCGCCCCCCCGGCTGCCGTTTACCCCAGTGCGTTTGCTTAAGTCTATGTGCGTGGCGTGCGTGCTTGCCAGGAGGCAATGGTCAGTGGTGTCCCTCCCCAGGGTGGTGAAGCGATCGCCGTTGGTTGTTTACGTCGACGCGGCGCTGGACGCGGGTGAATACCGGCTGGGCCTGTTTTCGATGGATGTGGGTTCTCGATCGGTTGTGCCCGCGGAGCAACCGCCCAACCAGCAGTGTGCGGAGGCTGCCGCGCTGCTCTGGGGCTTGAAGCTCATCCTCAATGTAGGCGTTCGGGAGGCCCATTTGTTTGGGGATAATGCGGCGGCGCTAGTGCAGTTCCTTCGGTGTAAAGCCAAGGTGGGGTGTAAATTCCAGCAGTCCATTCTGAAGCGTTTCCGCTACCTGTGGGCGTCGTGCCCAGGCTTCACGGTATATATGCACTGGGTGCGTGGTTCACATAATCCCGCTGATCCTATCAGTAGGTTGAGTGACAACTTCAATGGAGATCTGGGTTTGGCGCGCGAGGTGGCGGCGCGCAGGGTTGGGGATCTCTGGGCCTTTCCCGATAGGCGCACGGTGTTTTTGTGGACCCTGGGGGTGCCTATGGGGCCCTTTGTTCTGCCGCATTCGTGGAGAGCGGGCCTGTGGTCCCCGGGGGGTGGTGAAGGGGGGGCGGAGTTCCACGAGGTTTTTTTGCAGTACCGCTTGGAGGAGTCAGTGGGTGCAATGACTTGATGTCGTGTAGTGCCGTCGCCTGCTTGTAGCACTCGTTTATCTTGGTGCATGTGATCATGACCCGGCGCCGCCGTAACCGCCATGCGCGCAGCGGCAAGCGGAGGCGGGGCAAGAGCCGCTCGCGCAAGCGCTCGGAGGAGGCCGCTCAGCGGCGCGCGGCGCGGCGCCGCGCCGCGCTGCGGGAGAAGTTGGGAGCCTTGCTGGGCCGCAGGGCCTGTCACCGGGTGCTCCTCCGGAATGGGGTGCGGCTGTACGTCGCGTATGGCGTGCCAGAAGATCCCGGGGAGAGGGACGACTTCCTGGGTGCCGCGGCCATGGACATCGCCAAGCGGGTTCGGGGGCAGGCGACGCGGCGCACCACCGCGGTTGGGGACCCCGGGGTGAAGCCAGGGGGCAGGCACACTTGCGGGGGGATGTGGGATGTGGTGACGGGGACGAGGGGAGGTCAGAGGGTGGTGGTGTCGCTGACGGACTGGAACGGGGGTCGTCGTACCCCCGTCCCGTATCTATGGGTGCAGGGGTCTTATCCCTTGGTGGTGAGAATAGCTGGCCACTTCAGGCCGTTGGTGTAGTCTGTTTTTTGGGTGGTCAGCCGGTCTCCGAGGGGCTGGGATGGGAGTGTGCGCTCACCCTTTGCTTTGCGTTCTGTGTCAGGTCTCTGAGTGCCACCCTGGGATGGCCGGGCTGCTTTGCGCCCGGGCATTGCTCGCGCATTTGTGGGCGTTTTTGGCTTCCATGGCTGAGCCAATGTTCTGGTTGTTGTGTGTGGCTCGTATTCTATCTGCGTTTTGGCAGGTCCAGTATGCGCAGGCGGGAGCCCTCCGGGCGATTGTCTGTAGAGGCGGCCCTGCCCTGCGTGGGTGTCGCGGGCTGATTTTGTGGTTATATACCGGGCGTTGGTCCTTTGGCCTGCACCGCTGCCACTTTGTTGTGGGTCCGGGGTCCATGCTTTCTTAGGGTTGGAGCTGGGTTGGGCGCTGGCCCGCCATTTTGAGATCTGCTGCGGATCTCAGGGGTGCTGCCCTGGGCTGACCGGGCAGCTCTGCGACAGGGCGGCAGTGCCTGACGGTCGCTGTACATTTACCGCTTCCTCATTGGCGGCTGCAGGGGTCGTCCACGCTCTCTTGGGCTTGGTCTGCGGACGCCTGAAGCCTGGCGGGTGGCGCCGGTGTGGGCGGGGCGCCTTTGGCGATTTATGTTTGGGACGGCCGTATACTTCGAGGGTGTGGCGTGCGTTGCGCATGGGAGCCGCTGGGTCTCAGACCTGCGCCGGGGGGGGGGGGGGGGGGTTATGCGGCAGTTTGGCATGAACGAGACCCACGAGGAGGCGGCACACTGACGAGATGTGCCACAGGAGACGTGCGTGTTTTGCCTCGTGTTTGCGTGTTTGCTTGTGGTTTTAGCAAAATCTTAGCTCAGCCGTGCCTGAGCTTTGGTTTTGCTCGTCGGGTGGTGTGTGTGTGCGCATGCGTGTGTGCAGTGAGCCACTGTACTTGTAGAGCATTTTTGCTTGTTGCCAGCAGCCCACCCGTCCCGCCCAATGACGCTATTTGCGACTTCTATTGCCCATACCGGGCTTTTGTGACTGCCCACGAGGAGGCGGCACACTGACGAGATGTGCCACAGGAGACGTGCGTGTTTTGCCTCGTGTTTGCGTGTTTGCTTGTGGTTTTAGCAAAACCATTGGTTGAGCAGGTTTGAGCACATCCTCAGCTGCTTGCGGCCACAAAACAGCTGTGAAACGTCACGATTCCCCCAAATGCAATTTGGAAATCACCTTGATCTGACAAGATCTTCCATGTGATTTTGTTTCACTACAAACCCAATAGTTGGAGGTACACACACATTTTGTTGCCCTCTCCCCCAGTCTCCCCCTCACCCCCCCGAGGGCAGGCCAAGCACTAAGCACATCCCTGACTGTGATCCACACATTTCCCTATGGACTGTCCGGGTAAAATCAATAGCCGTCATGTACTCCAAGCTGCTGATCAGGGGGACGTCACCACAGCAACACGGGCTGCGGACGGAGCTTCAGCTCCGTCAACAACTACATCCCACTGAGACGATGAGATAGATGTCGAGATCTATGTCCCAAGCTACACGAGCTCTTAATCGGGCTACGTGCGTCCCCAGTGCTCGAGTACTTGTACTGTCCCGAGATGATGACCCAAACCCATCCCAGGACTCACAGAAGGCTTGCGGGAAACGCGAGACTTTGAAGCATTTGCAGGTCCCGCGAATCAGCCTGGAAACTGCGATTTTCCGCATCTTGGGCGGCCCACAGCCCTGACTGCACTGACCTTACTGGTTCCTGATCACTTTTCGTAAAACTGGACCCACTGACCAAATGCCCCAAAACCCTAACCACAGCACATGCACCACCTTCCACAGGGTTGTACCCGACCTTCTCGTGCAAAACCCACAGCCACAGGAGCCGGCATGCGGTTGTCATACAGCGAAACCGTCCCTCACATCATCCTGCATCTCCTTGAAGTGATTGCAGGGACCACACTTGCTCGCATCCATGCCAGAGCTCCGAAAAATGAGCTGAGTGTTTTCATGTTGGGCTGGCGGGACAAGGCCAACACTGGCCCTCAGGTGACGTGCATCCCCTAGCGGTTTGAAGCAGATACCCCAGCACTGCAAATCAAGCCATACCAGGGAGGGCGGTGTGGAAATCATGTCCGCTGAAACTTCCATTACCAAAAATCATGATGCTAAAAATCAGCGGCTGCCCTCCCTGTGCCAGCCATACCCTCTGCCCACCCCTTGGACGTTTGGCGTCGTGGGTGATGGGAAGACGCTGATATGCGTTGAAGGCCTTGCATGGCATGGGGGCCCTTCAAGCATTTGCTGTGTCAATACCCTGCAGAGGGGGGCCGTCATCACAACTGCATATTTCCCCCGAACTAGTACGGCATGTGTGAAAACAATGGCAATTTCGGGCCTGTTTTTGGCCATCTGTGAAATCCGCCCATGCACATGGCTACAAGTGTACTGGGGCCCCGCTGCCAGCTCTTTGCTCAAAGTGGGTGAGATTCAATGTCCCATGCATCATTTGGGGTCTCACTGGCCACGGGACCGAAATTTCCATCTGAATGGAAGATCTTACAAGCGATTGCACAGCTGATAACAAAACAGTCAATACAAATCACCAATCACGAGGCCAATGATGTGATGGTGACCCTTGCAAATTGTAAACGTGCATGTCACAACAAAAACAGCAATCAACACGTACCTGTCTCGCAGTTGGATCCACTATATCCTGCCGCGCAACAGCAGGTGTGTGAATCGACACCATCAATGCATGTTCCACCGTTTTGGCAGGGATTGGGTGAGCAATCGTCCACATCTGCAGGGAAGCGGAAATGATGTGGTCGCTGCCTTCTTGAGACAGCGGTGTAGCAGACACGGGGTCACAATCATCAAAGTGTCAAAACCTCCATGTTGCTGCACTACAACTGGTTCCTGGTCATTCCGCCTATCCAAGCCCACCACATGTGACAGGCGGCCGCAAGCAGGTCACAAAGCGCTCCACACATGCACGTCCTGGTTTGCATATGCAGCAATGTTCCGCAGTTCGAATCGAAGATAGCATTATGATAAATCCACTTGTTCGACCGTATCAATGTTTTCCGCGCCTTGGGCCTGTTTTGTTAACCTGTCTGAGCCCACCAGATGTGACAGGCGTGCTGGATGGTGGGTGCCCGATCACAACTGCATGTGCACGAGCTGGTGTGCTTGTTGGCGGATCAGGAAAACACTGCACACTGGGCCTTTTGGGGTTTTTTTTTAATGCATTGCGATGGGCGCCTATTTTGACACAAGATCTGGGCACATCCTGCCGGTGTTTGAACAACTAAAAGGCACGGTGTTGTGTGGGTTCTCAGTTCCAAGTACGGGGCGGCTGAACAACCATCGTACGCCCAAGGTACGATGGGACCCATTGGTTGAGCAGGTTTGAGCACATCCTCAGCTGCTTGCGGCCACAAAACAGCTGTGAAACGTCACGATTCCCCCAAATGCAATTTGGAAATCACCTTGATCTGACAAGATCTTCCATGTGATTTTGTTTCACTACAAACCCAATAATTGGAGGTACACACACATTTTGTTGCCCTCTCCCCCAGTCTCCCCCTCACCCCCCCGAGGGCAGGCCAAGCACTAAGCACATCCCTGACTGTGATCCACACATTTCCCTATGGACTGTCCGGGTAAAATCAATAGCCGTCATGTACTCCAAGCTGCTGATCAGGGGGACGTCACCACAGCAACACGGGCTGCGGACGGAGCTTCAGCTCCGTCAACAACTACATCCCACTGAGACGATGAGATAGATGTCGAGATCTATGTCCCAAGCTACACGAGCTCTTAATCGGGCTACGTGCGTCCCCAGTGCTCGAGTACTTGTACTGTCCCGAGATGATGACCCAAACCCATCCCAGGGCCCACAGAAGGCTTGCGGGAAACGCGAGACTTTGAAGCATTTGCAGGTCCCACGAATCAGCCTGGAAACTGCGATTTTCCGCATCTTGGGCGGCCCACAGCCCTGACTGCACTGACCTTACTGGTTCCTGATCACTTTTCGTAAAACTGGACCCACTGACCAAATGCCCCAAAACCCTAACCACAGCACATGCACCACCTTCCACAGGGTTGTACCCGACCTTCTCGTGCAAAACCCACAGCCACAGGAGCCGGCATGCGGTTGTCATACAGCGAAACCGTCCCTCACATCATCCTGCATCTCCTTGAAGTGATTGCAGGGACCACACGGCCTGCATTCATGCCAGAGCTCCGAAAAATGAGCTGAGTGTTTTCATGTTGGGCTGGCGGGACAAGGCCAACACTGGCCCTCAGGTGACGTGCATCCCCTAGCGGTTTGAAGCAGATACCCCAGCACTGCAAATCAAGCCATACCAGGGAGGGCGGTGTGGAAATCATGTCCGCTGAAACTTCCATTGCCAAAAATCATGGTGCTAAAAATCAGCGGCTGCCCTCCCTGTGCCAGCCATACCCTCTGCCCACCCCTTGGACGTTTGGCGTCGTGGGTGATGGGAAGACGCTGATATGCGTTGAAGGCCTTGCATGGCATGGGGGCCCTTCAAGCATTTGCTGTGTCAATACCCTGCAGAGGGGGGCCGTCATCACAACTGCATATTTCCCCCGAACTAGTACGGCATGTGTGAAAACAATGGCAATTTCGGGCCTGTTTTTGGCCATCTGTGAAATCCGCCCATGCACATGGCTACAAGTGTACTGGGGCCCCGCTGCCAGCTCTTTGCTCAAAGTGGGTGAGATTCAATGTCCCATGCATCATTTGGGGTCTCACTGGCCACGGGACCGAAATTTCCATCTGAATGGAAGATCTTACAAGCGATTGCACAGCTGATAACAAAACAGTCAATACAAATCACCAATCACGAGGCCAATGATGTGATGGTGACCCTTGCAAATTGTAAACGTGCATGTCACAACAAAAACAGCAATCAACACGTACCTGTCTCGCAGTTGGATCCACTATATCCTGCAGCGCAACAGCAGGTGTGTGAATCGACACCATCAATGCATGTTCCACCATTTTGGCAGGGATTGGGTGAGCAATCGTCCACATCTGCAGGGAAGCGGAAATGATGTGGTCGCTGCCTTCTTGAGACAGCGGTGTAGCAGACACGGGGTCACAATCATCAAAGTGTCAAAACCTCCATGTTGCTGCACTACAACTGGTTCCTGGTCATTCCGCCTATCCAAGCCCACCACATGTGACAGGCGGCCGCAAGCAGGTCACAAAGCGCTCCACACATGCACGTCCTGGTTTGCATATGCAGCAATGTTCCGCAGTTCGAATCGAAGATAGCATTATGATAAATCCACTTGTTCGACCGCATCAATGTTTTCCGCGCCTTGGGCCTGTTTTGTTAACCTGTCTGAGCCCACCAGATGTGACAGGCGTGCTGGATGGTGGGTGCCCGATCACAACTGCATGTGCACGAGCTGGTGTGCTTGTTGGCGGATCAGGAAAACACTGCACACTGGGCCTTTTGGGGTTTTTTTTTAATGCATTGCGATGGGCGCCTATTTTGACACAAGATCTGGGCACATCCTGCCGGTGTTTGAACAACTAAAAGGCACGGTGTTGTGTGGGTTCTCAGTTCCAAGTACGGGGCGGCTGAACAACCATCGTACGCCCAAGGTACGATGGGACCCATTGGTTGAGCAGGTTTGAGCACATCCTCAGCTGCTTGCGGCCACAAAACAGCTGTGAAACGTCACGATTCCCCCAAATGCAATTTGGAAATCACCTTGATCTGACAAGATCTTCCATGTGATTTTGTTTCACTACAAACCCAATAATTGGAGGTACACACACATTTTGTTGCACTCTCCCCCAGTCTCCCCCTCACCCCCCCGAGGGCAGGCCAAGCACTAAGCACATCCCTGACTGTGATCCACACATTTCCCTATGGACTGTCCGGGTAAAATCAATAGCCGTCATGTACTCCAAGCTGCTGATCAGGGGGACGTCACCACAGCAACACGGGCTGCGGACGGAGCTTCAGCTCCGTCAACAACTACATCCCACTGAGACGATGAGATAGATGTCGAGATCTATGTCCCAAGCTACACGAGCTCTTAATCGGGCTACGTGCGTCCCCAGTGCTCGAGTACTTGTACTGTCCCGAGATGATGACCCAAACCCATCCCAGGGCCCACAGAAGGCTTGCGGGAAACGCGAGACTTTGAAGCATTTGCAGGTCCCACGAATCAGCCTGGAAACTGCGATTTTCCGCATCTTGGGCGGCCCACAGCCCTGACTGCACTGACCTTACTGGTTCCTGATCACTTTTCGTAAAACTGGACCCACTGACCAAATGCCCCAAAACCCTAACCACAGCACATGCACCACCTTCCACAGGGTTGTACCCGACCTTCTCGTGCAAAACCCACAGCCACAGGAGCCGGCATGCGGTTGTCATACAGCGAAACCGTCCCTCACATCATCCTGCATCTCCTTGAAGTGATTGCAGGGACCACACGGCCTGCATTCATGCCAGAGCTCCGAAAAATGAGCTGAGTGTTTTCATGTTGGGCTGGCGGGACAAGGCCAACACTGGCCCTCAGGTGACGTGCATCCCCTAGCGGTTTGAAGCAGATACCCCAGCACTGCAAATCAAGCCATACCAGGGAGGGCGGTGTGGAAATCATGTCCGCTGAAACTTCCATTGCCAAAAATCATGGTGCTAAAAATCAGCGGCTGCCCTCCCTGTGCCAGCCATACCCTCTGCCCACCCCTTGGACGTTTGGCGTCGTGGGTGATGGGAAGACGCTGATATGCGTTGAAGGCCTTGCATGGCATGGGGGCCCTTCAAGCATTTGCTGTGTCAATACCCTGCAGAGGGGGGCCGTCATCACAACTGCATATTTCCCCCGAACTAGTACGGCATGTGTGAAAACAATGGCAATTTCGGGCCTGTTTTTGGCCATCTGTGAAATCCGCCCATGCACATGGCTACAAGTGTACTGGGGCCCCGCTGCCAGCTCTTTGCTCAAAGTGGGTGACATTCAATGTCCCATGCATCATTTGGGGTCTCACTGGCCACGGGACCGAAATTTCCATCTGAATGGAAGATCTTACAAGCGATTGCACAGCTGATAACAAAACAGTCAATACAAATCACCAATCACGAGGCCAATGATGTGATGGTGACCCTTGCAAATTGTAAACGTGCATGTCACAACAAAAACAGCAATCAACACGTACCTGTCTCGCAGTTGGATCCACTATATCCTGCAGCGCAACAGCAGGTGTGTGAATCGACACCATCAATGCATGTTCCACCATTTTGGCAGGGATTGGGTGAGCAATCGTCCACATCTGCAGGGAAGCGGAAATGATGTGGTCGCTGCCTTCTTGAGACAGCGGTGTAGCAGACACGGGGTCACAATCATCAAAGTGTCAAAACCTCCATGTTGCTGCACTACAACTGGTTCCTGGTCATTCCGCCTATCCAAGCCCACCACATGTGACAGGCGGCCGCAAGCAGGTCACAAAGCGCTCCACACATGCACGTCCTGGTTTGCATATGCAGCAATGTTCCGCAGTTCGAATCGAAGATAGCATTATGATAAATCCACTTGTTCGACCGTATCAATGTTTTCCGCGCCTTGGGCCTGTTTTGTTAACCTGTCTGAGCCCACCAGATGTGACAGGCGTGCTGGATGGTGGGTGCCCGATCACAACTGCATGTGCACGAGCTGGTGTGCTTGTTGGCGGATCAGGAAAACACTGCACACTGGGCCTTTTGGGGTTTTTTTTTAATGCATTGCGATGGGCGCCTATTTTGACACAAGATCTGGGCACATCCTGCCGGTGTTTGAACAACTAAAAGGCACGGTGTTGTGTGGGTTCTCAGTTCCAAGTACGGGGCGGCTGAACAACCATCGTACGCCCAAGGTACGATGGGACCCATTGGTTGAGCAGGTTTGAGCACATCCTCAGCTGCTTGCGGCCACAAAACAGCTGTGAAACGTCACGATTCCCCCAAATGCAATTTGGAAATCACCTTGATCTGACAAGATCTTCCATGTGATTTTGTTTCACTACAAACCCAATAATTGGAGGTACACACACATTTTGTTGCACTCTCCCCCAGTCTCCCCCTCACCCCCCCGAGGGCAGGCCAAGCACTAAGCACATCCCTGACTGTGATCCACACATTTCCCTATGGACTGTCCGGGTAAAATCAATAGCCGTCATGTACTCCAAGCTGCTGATCAGGGGGACGTCACCACAGCAACACGGGCTGCGGACGGAGCTTCAGCTCCGTCAACAACTACATCCCACTGAGACGATGAGATAGATGTCGAGATCTATGTCCCAAGCTACACGAGCTCTTAATCGGGCTACGTGCGTCCCCAGTGCTCGAGTACTTGTACTGTCCCGAGATGATGACCCAAACCCATCCCAGGGCCCACAGAAGGCTTGCGGGAAACGCGAGACTTTGAAGCATTTGCAGGTCCCGCGAATCAGCCTGGAAACTGCGATTTTCCGCATCTTGGGCGGCCCACAGCCCTGACTGCACTGACCTTACTGGTTCCTGATCACTTTTCGTAAAACTGGACCCACTGACCAAATGCCCCAAAACCCTAACCACAGCACATGCACCACCTTCCACAGGGTTGTACCCGACCTTCTCGTGCAAAACCCACAGCCACAGGAGCCGGCATGCGGTTGTCATACAGCGAAACCGTCCCTCACATCATCCTGCATCTCCTTGAAGTGATTGCAGGGACCACACGGCCTGCATTCATGCCAGAGCTCCGAAAAATGAGCTGAGTGTTTTCATGTTGGGCTGGCGGGACAAGGCCAACACTGGCCCTCAGGTGACGTGCATCCCCTAGCGGTTTGAAGCAGATACCCCAGCACTGCAAATCAAGCCATACCAGGGAGGGCGGTGTGGAAATCATGTCCGCTGAAACTTCCATTGCCAAAAATCATGGTGCTAAAAATCAGCGGCTGCCCTCCCTGTGCCAGCCATACCCTCTGCCCACCCCTTGGACGTTTGGCGTCGTGGGTGATGGGAAGACGCTGATATGCGTTGAAGGCCTTGCATGGCATGGGGGCCCTTCAAGCATTTGCTGTGTCAATACCCTGCAGAGGGGGGCCGTCATCACAACTGCATATTTCCCCCGAACTAGTACGGCATGTGTGAAAACAATGGCAATTTCGGGCCTGTTTTTGGCCATCTGTGAAATCCGCCCATGCACATGGCTACAAGTGTACTGGGGCCCCGCTGCCAGCTCTTTGCTCAAAGTGGGTGACATTCAATGTCCCATGCATCATTTGGGGTCTCACTGGCCACGGGACCGAAATTTCCATCTGAATGGAAGATCTTACAAGCGATTGCACAGCTGATAACAAAACAGTCAATACAAATCACCAATCACGAGGCCAATGATGTGATGGTGACCCTTGCAAATTGTAAACGTGCATGTCACAACAAAAACAGCAATCAACACGTACCTGTCTCGCAGTTGGATCCACTATATCCTGCAGCGCAACAGCAGGTGTGTGAATCGACACCATCAATGCATGTTCCACCATTTTGGCAGGGATTGGGTGAGCAATCGTCCACATCTGCAGGGAAGCGGAAATGATGTGGTCGCTGCCTTCTTGAGACAGCGGTGTAGCAGACACGGGGTCACAATCATCAAAGTGTCAAAACCTCCATGTTGCTGCACTACAACTGGTTCCTGGTCATTCCGCCTATCCAAGCCCACCACATGTGACAGGCGGCCGCAAGCAGGTCACAAAGCGCTCCACACATGCACGTCCTGGTTTGCATATGCAGCAATGTTCCGCAGTTCGAATCGAAGATAGCATTATGATAAATCCACTTGTTCGACCGTATCAATGTTTTCCGCGCCTTGGGCCTGTTTTGTTAACCTGTCTGAGCCCACCAGATGTGACAGGCGTGCTGGATGGTGGGTGCCCGATCACAACTGCATGTGCACGAGCTGGTGTGCTTGTTGGCGGATCAGGAAAACACTGCACACTGGGCCTTTTGGGGTTTTTTTTTAATGCATTGCGATGGGCGCCTATTTTGACACAAGATCTGGGCACATCCTGCCGGTGTTTGAACAACTAAAAGGCACGGTGTTGTGTGGGTTCTCAGTTCCAAGTACGGGGCGGCTGAACAACCATCGTACGCCCAAGGTACGATGGGACCCATTGGTTGAGCAGGTTTGAGCACATCCTCAGCTGCTTGCGGCCACAAAACAGCTGTGAAACGTCACGATTCCCCCAAATGCAATTTGGAAATCACCTTGATCTGACAAGATCTTCCATGTGATTTTGTTTCACTACAAACCCAATAATTGGAGGTACACACACATTTTGTTGCACTCTCCCCCAGTCTCCCCCTCACCCCCCCGAGGGCAGGCCAAGCACTAAGCACATCCCTGACTGTGATCCACACATTTCCCTATGGACTGTCCGGGTAAAATCAATAGCCGTCATGTACTCCAAGCTGCTGATCAGGGGGACGTCACCACAGCAACACGGGCTGCGGACGGAGCTTCAGCTCCGTCAACAACTACATCCCACTGAGACGATGAGATAGATGTCGAGATCTATGTCCCAAGCTACACGAGCTCTTAATCGGGCTACGTGCGTCCCCAGTGCTCGAGTACTTGTACTGTCCCGAGATGATGACCCAAACCCATCCCAGGGCCCACAGAAGGCTTGCGGGAAACGCGAGACTTTGAAGCATTTGCAGGTCCCGCGAATCAGCCTGGAAACTGCGATTTTCCGCATCTTGGGCGGCCCACAGCCCTGACTGCACTGACCTTACTGGTTCCTGATCACTTTTCGTAAAACTGGACCCACTGACCAAATGCCCCAAAACCCTAACCACAGCACATGCACCACCTTCCACAGGGTTGTACCCGACCTTCTCGTGCAAAACCCACAGCCACAGGAGCCGGCATGCGGTTGTCATACAGCGAAACCGTCCCTCACATCATCCTGCATCTCCTTGAAGTGATTGCAGGGACCACACGGCCTGCATTCATGCCAGAGCTCCGAAAAATGAGCTGAGTGTTTTCATGTTGGGCTGGCGGGACAAGGCCAACACTGGCCCTCAGGTGACGTGCATCCCCTAGCGGTTTGAAGCAGATACCCCAGCACTGCAAATCAAGCCATACCAGGGAGGGCGGTGTGGAAATCATGTCCGCTGAAACTTCCATTACCAAAAATCATGATGCTAAAAATCAGCGGCTGCCCTCCCTGTGCCAGCCATACCCTCTGCCCACCCCTTGGACGTTTGGCGTCGTGGGTGATGGGAAGACGCTGATATGCGTTGAAGGCCTTGCATGGCATGGGGGCCCTTCAAGCATTTGCTGTGTCAATACCCTGCAGAGGGGGGCCGTCATCACAACTGCATATTTCCCCCGAACTAGTACGGCATGTGTGAAAACAATGGCAATTTCGGGCCTGTTTTTGGCCATCTTTGAAATCCGCCCATGCACATGGCTACAAGCGTACTGGGGCCCCGCTGCCAGCTCTTTGCTCATAGTGGGTGAGATTCAATGTCCCCATGCATCATTTGGGGTCTCACTGGCCACGGGACCGAAATTTCCATCTGAATGGAAGATCTTACAAGCGATTGCACAGCTGATAACAAAACAGTCAATACAAGAGCTGGCAGCGGGGCCCCAGTACACTTGTAGCCATGTGCATGGGCGGATTTCACAGATGGCCAAAAACAGGCCCGAAATTGCCATTGTTTTCACACATGCCGTACTAGTTCGGGGGAAATATGCAGTTGTGATGACGGCCCCCCTCTGCAGGGTATTGACACAGCAAATGCTTGAAGGGCCCCCATGCCATGCAAGGCCTTCAACGCATATCAGCGTCTTCCCATCACCCACGACGCCAAACGTCCAAGGGGTGGGCAGAGGGTATGGCTGGCACAGGGAGGGCAGCCGCTGATTTTTAGCATCATGATTTTTGGTAATGGAAGTTTCAGCGGACATGATTTCCACACCGCCCTCCCTGGTATGGCTTGATTTGCAGTGCTGGGGTATCTGCTTCAAACCGCTAGGGGATGCACGTCACCTGAGGGCCAGTGTTGGCCTTGTCCCGCCAGCCCAACATGAAAACACTCAGCTCATTTTTCGGAGCTCTGGCATGAATGCAGGCCGTGTGGTCCCTGCAATCACTTCAAGGAGATGCAGGATGATGTGAGGGACGGTTTCGCTGTATGACAACCGCATGCCGGCTCCTGTGGTTGTGGGTTTTGCACGAGAAGGTCGGGTACAACCCTGTGGAAGGTGGTGCATGTGCTGTGGTTAGGGTTTTGGGGCATTTGGTCAGTGGGTCCAGTTTTACGAAAAGTGATCAGGAACCAGTAAGGTCAGTGCAGTCAGGGCTGTGGGCCGCCCAAGATGCGGAAAATCGCAGTTTCCAGGCTGATTCGTGGGACCTGCAAATGCTTCAAAGTCTCGCGTTTCCCGCAAGCCTTCTGTGGGCCCTGGGATGGGTTTGGGTCATCATCTCGGGACAGTACAAGTACTCGAGCACTGGGGACGCACGTAGCCCGATTAAGAGCTCGTGTAGCTTGGGACATAGATCTCGACATCTATCTCATCGTCTCAGTGGGATGTAGTTGTTGACGGAGCTGAAGCTCCGTCCGCAGCCCGTGTTGCTGTGGTGACGTCCCCCTGATCAGCAGCTTGGAGTACATGACGGCTATTGATTTTACCCGGACAGTCCATAGGGAAATGTGTGGATCACAGTCAGGGATGTGCTTAGTGCTTGGCCTGCCCTCGGGGGGGTGAGGGGGAGACTGGGGGAGAGTGCAACAAAATGTGTGTGTACCTCCAATTATTGGGTTTGTAGTGAAACAAAATCACATGGAAGATCTTGTCAGATCAAGGTGATTTCCAAATTGCATTTGGGGGAATCGTGACGTTTCACAGCTGTTTTGTGGCCGCAAGCAGCTGAGGATGTGCTCAAACCTGCTCAACCAATGGGTCCCATCGTACCTTGGGCGTACGATGGTTGTTCAGCCGCCCCGTACTTGGAACTGAGAACCCACACAACACCGTGCCTTTTAGTTGTTCAAACACCGGCAGGATGTGCCCAGATCTTGTGTCAAAATAGGCGCCCATCGCAATGCATTAAAAAAAAACCCCAAAAGGCCCAGTGTGCAGTGTTTTCCTGATCCGCCAACAAGCACACCAGCTCGTGCACATGCAGTTGTGATCGGGCACCCACCATCCAGCACGCCTGTCACATCTGGTGGGCTCAGACAGGTTAACAAAACAGGCCCAAGGCGCGGAAAACATTGATACGGTCGAACAAGTGGATTTATCATAATGCTATCTTCGATTCGAACTGCGGAACATTGCTGCATATGCAAACCAGGACGTGCATGTGTGGAGCGCTTTGTGACCTGCTTGCGGCCGCCTGTCACATGTGGTGGGCTTGGATAGGCGGAATGACCAGGAACCAGTTGTAGTGCAGCAACATGGAGGTTTTGACACTTTGATGATTGTGACCCCGTGTCTGCTACACCGCTGTCTCAAGAAGGCAGCGACCACATCATTTCCGCTTCCCTGCAGATGTGGACGATTGCTCACCCAATCCCTGCCAAAATGGTGGAACATGCATTGATGGTGTCGATTCACACACCTGCTGTTGCGCTGCAGGATATAGTGGATCCAACTGCGAGACAGGTACGTGTTGATTGCTGTTTTTGTTGTGACATGCACGTTTACAATTTGCAAGGGTCACCATCACATCATTGGCCTCGTGATTGGTGATTTGTATTGACTGTTTTGTTATCAGCTGTGCAATCGCTTGTAAGATCTTCCATTCAGATGGAAATTTCGGTCCCGTGGCCAGTGAGACCCCAAATGATGCATGGGACATTGAATGTCACCCACTTTGAGCAAAGAGCTGGCAGCGGGGCCCCAGTACACTTGTAGCCATGTGCATGGGCGGATTTCACAGATGGCCAAAAACAGGCCCGAAATTGCCATTGTTTTCACACATGCCGTACTAGTTCGGGGGAAATATGCAGTTGTGATGACGGCCCCCCTCTGCAGGGTATTGACACAGCAAATGCTTGAAGGGCCCCCATGCCATGCAAGGCCTTCAACGCATATCAGCGTCTTCCCATCACCCACGACGCCAAACGTCCAAGGGGTGGGCAGAGGGTATGGCTGGCACAGGGAGGGCAGCCGCTGATTTTTAGCACCATGATTTTTGGCAATGGAAGTTTCAGCGGACATGATTTCCACACCGCCCTCCCTGGTATGGCTTGATTTGCAGTGCTGGGGTATCTGCTTCAAACCGCTAGGGGATGCACGTCACCTGAGGGCCAGTGTTGGCCTTGTCCCGCCAGCCCAACATGAAAACACTCAGCTCATTTTTCGGAGCTCTGGCATGAATGCAGGCCGTGTGGTCCCTGCAATCACTTCAAGGAGATGCAGGATGATGTGAGGGACGGTTTCGCTGTATGACAACCGCATGCCGGCTCCTGTGGCTGTGGGTTTTGCACGAGAAGGTCGGGTACAACCCTGTGGAAGGTGGTGCATGTGCTGTGGTTAGGGTTTTGGGGCATTTGGTCAGTGGGTCCAGTTTTACGAAAAGTGATCAGGAACCAGTAAGGTCAGTGCAGTCAGGGCTGTGGGCCGCCCAAGATGCGGAAAATCGCAGTTTCCAGGCTGATTCGCGGGACCTGCAAATGCTTCAAAGTCTCGCGTTTCCCGCAAGCCTTCTGTGGGCCCTGGGATGGGTTTGGGTCATCATCTCGGGACAGTACAAGTACTCGAGCACTGGGGACGCACGTAGCCCGATTAAGAGCTCGTGTAGCTTGGGACATAGATCTCGACATCTATCTCATCGTCTCAGTGGGATGTAGTTGTTGACGGAGCTGAAGCTCCGTCCGCAGCCCGTGTTGCTGTGGTGACGTCCCCCTGATCAGCAGCTTGGAGTACATGACGGCTATTGATTTTACCCGGACAGTCCATAGGGAAATGTGTGGATCACAGTCAGGGATGTGCTTAGTGCTTGGCCTGCCCTCGGGGGGGTGAGGGGGAGACTGGGGGAGAGTGCAACAAAATGTGTGTGTACCTCCAATTATTGGGTTTGTAGTGAAACAAAATCACATGGAAGATCTTGTCAGATCAAGGTGATTTCCAAATTGCATTTGGGGGAATCGTGACGTTTCACAGCTGTTTTGTGGCCGCAAGCAGCTGAGGATGTGCTCAAACCTGCTCAACCAATGGGTCCCATCGTACCTTGGGCGTACGATGGTTGTTCAGCCGCCCCGTACTTGGAACTGAGAACCCACACAACACCGTGCCTTTTAGTTGTTCAAACACCGGCAGGATGTGCCCAGATCTTGTGTCAAAATAGGCGCCCATCGCAATGCATTAAAAAAAAACCCCAAAAGGCCCAGTGTGCAGTGTTTTCCTGATCCGCCAACAAGCACACCAGCTCGTGCACATGCAGTTGTGATCGGGCACCCACCATCCAGCACGCCTGTCACATCTGGTGGGCTCAGACAGGTTAACAAAACAGGCCCAAGGCGCGGAAAACATTGATACGGTCGAACAAGTGGATTTATCATAATGCTATCTTCGATTCGAACTGCGGAACATTGCTGCATATGCAAACCAGGACGTGCATGTGTGGAGCGCTTTGTGACCTGCTTGCGGCCGCCTGTCACATGTGGTGGGCTTGGATAGGCGGAATGACCAGGAACCAGTTGTAGTGCAGCAACATGGAGGTTTTGACACTTTGATGATTGTGACCCCGTGTCTGCTACACCGCTGTCTCAAGAAGGCAGCGACCACATCATTTCCGCTTCCCTGCAGATGTGGACGATTGCTCACCCAATCCCTGCCAAAATGGTGGAACATGCATTGATGGTGTCGATTCACACACCTGCTGTTGCGCTGCAGGATATAGTGGATCCAACTGCGAGACAGGTACGTGTTGATTGCTGTTTTTGTTGTGACATGCACGTTTACAATTTGCAAGGGTCACCATCACATCATTGGCCTCGTGATTGGTGATTTGTATTGACTGTTTTGTTATCAGCTGTGCAATCGCTTGTAAGATCTTCCATTCAGATGGAAATTTCGGTCCCGTGGCCAGTGAGACCCCAAATGATGCATGGGACATTGAATGTCACCCACTTTGAGCAAAGAGCTGGCAGCGGGGCCCCAGTACACTTGTAGCCATGTGCATGGGCGGATTTCACAGATGGCCAAAAACAGGCCCGAAATTGCCATTGTTTTCACACATGCCGTACTAGTTCGGGGGAAATATGCAGTTGTGATGACGGCCCCCCTCTGCAGGGTATTGACACAGCAAATGCTTGAAGGGCCCCCATGCCATGCAAGGCCTTCAACGCATATCAGCGTCTTCCCATCACCCACGACGCCAAACGTCCAAGGGGTGGGCAGAGGGTATGGCTGGCACAGGGAGGGCAGCCGCTGATTTTTAGCACCATGATTTTTGGCAATGGAAGTTTCAGCGGACATGATTTCCACACCGCCCTCCCTGGTATGGCTTGATTTGCAGTGCTGGGGTATCTGCTTCAAACCGCTAGGGGATGCACGTCACCTGAGGGCCAGTGTTGGCCTTGTCCCGCCAGCCCAACATGAAAACACTCAGCTCATTTTTCGGAGCTCTGGCATGAATGCAGGCCGTGTGGTCCCTGCAATCACTTCAAGGAGATGCAGGATGATGTGAGGGACGGTTTCGCTGTATGACAACCGCATGCCGGCTCCTGTGGCTGTGGGTTTTGCACGAGAAGGTCGGGTACAACCCTGTGGAAGGTGGTGCATGTGCTGTGGTTAGGGTTTTGGGGCATTTGGTCAGTGGGTCCAATTTTACGAAAAGTGATCAGGAACCAGTAAGGTCAGTGCAGTCAGGGCTGTGGGCCGCCCAAGATGCGGAAAATCGCAGTTTCCAGGCTGATTCGTGGGACCTGCAAATGCTTCAAAGTCTCGCGTTTCCCGCAAGCCTTCTGTGGGCCCTGGGATGGGTTTGGGTCATCATCTCGGGACAGTACAAGTACTCGAGCACTGGGGACGCACGTAGCCCGATTAAGAGCTCGTGTAGCTTGGGACATAGATCTCGACATCTATCTCATCGTCTCAGTGGGATGTAGTTGTTGACGGAGCTGAAGCTCCGTCCGCAGCCCGTGTTGCTGTGGTGACGTCCCCCTGATCAGCAGCTTGGAGTACATGACGGCTATTGATTTTACCCGGACAGTCCATAGGGAAATGTGTGGATCACAGTCAGGGATGTGCTTAGTGCTTGGCCTGCCCTCGGGGGGGGTGAGGGGGAGACTGGGGGAGAGGGCAACAAAATGTGTGTGTACCTCCAATTATTGGGTTTGTAGTGAAACAAAATCACATGGAAGATCTTGTCAGATCAAGGTGATTTCCAAATTGCATTTGGGGGAATCGTGACGTTTCACAGCTGTTTTGTGGCCGCAAGCAGCTGAGGATGTGCTCAAACCTGCTCAACCAATGGGTCCCATCGTACCTTGGGCGTACGATGGTTGTTCAGCCGCCCCGTACTTGGAACTGAGAACCCACACAACACCGTGCCTTTTAGTTGTTCAAACACCGGCAGGATGTGCCCAGATCTTGTGTCAAAATAGGCGCCCATCGCAATGCATTAAAAAAAAACCCCAAAAGGCCCAGTGTGCAGTGTTTTCCTGATCCGCCAACAAGCACACCAGCTCGTGCACATGCAGTTGTGATCGGGCACCCACCATCCAGCACGCCTGTCACATCTGGTGGGCTCAGACAGGTTAACAAAACAGGCCCAAGGCGCGGAAAACATTGATGCGGTCGAACAAGTGGATTTATCATAATGCTATCTTCGATTCGAACTGCGGAACATTGCTGCATATGCAAACCAGGACGTGCATGTGTGGAGCGCTTTGTGACCTGCTTGCGGCCGCCTGTCACATGTGGTGGGCTTGGATAGGCGGAATGACCAGGAACCAGTTGTAGTGCAGCAACATGGAGGTTTTGACACTTTGATGATTGTGACCCCGTGTCTGCTACACCGCTGTCTCAAGAAGGCAGCGACCACATCATTTCCGCTTCCCTGCAGATGTGGACAATTGCTCACCCAATCCCTGCCAAAATGGTGGAACATGCATTGATGGTGTCGATTCACACACCTGCTGTTGCGCGGCAGGATATAGTGGATCCAACTGCGAGACAGGTACGTGTTGATTGCTGTTTTTGTTGTGACATGCACGTTTACAATTTGCAAGGGTCACCATCACATCATTGGCCTCGTGATTGGTGATTTGTATTGACTGTTTTGTTATCAGCTGTGCAATCGCTTGTAAGATCTTCCATTCAGACGGAAATTTCGGTCCCGTGGCCAGTGAGACCCCAAATGATGCATGGGACATTGAATCTCACCCACTTTGAGCAAAGAGCTGGCAGCGGGGCCCCAGTACACTTGTAGCCATGTGCATGGGCGGATTTCACAGATGGCCAAAAACAGGCCCGAAATTGCCATTGTTTTCACACATGCCGTACTAGTTCGGGGGAAATATGCAGTTGTGATGACGGCCCCCCTCTGCAGGGTATTGACACAGCAAATGCTTGAAGGGCCCCCATGCCATGCAAGGCCTTCAACGCATATCAGCGTCTTCCCATCACCCACGACGCCAAACGTCCAAGGGGTGGGCAGAGGGTATGGCTGGCACAGGGAGGGCAGCCGCTGATTTTTAGCACCATGATTTTTGGCAATGGAAGTTTCAGCGGACATGATTTCCACACCGCCCTCCCTGGTATGGCTTGATTTGCAGTGCTGGGGTATCTGCTTCAAACCGCTAGGGGATGCACGTCACCTGAGGGCCAGTGTTGGCCTTGTCCCGCCAGCCCAACATGAAAACACTCAGCTCATTTTTCGGAGCTCTGGCATGAATGCAGGCCGTGTGGTCCCTGCAATCACTTCAAGGAGATGCAGGATGATGTGAGGGACGGTTTCGCTGTATGACAACCGCATGCCGGCTCCTGTGGCTGTGGGTTTTGCACGAGAAGGTCGGGTACAACCCTGTGGAAGGTGGTGCATGTGCTGTGGTTAGGGTTTTGGGGCATTTGGTCAGTGGGTCCAGTTTTACGAAAAGTGATCAGGAACCAGTAAGGTCAGTGCAGTCAGGGCTGTGGGCCGCCCAAGATGCGGAAAATCGCAGTTTCCAGGCTGATTCGTGGGACCTGCAAATGCTTCAAAGTCTCGCGTTTCCCGCAAGCCTTCTGTGGGCCCTGGGATGGGTTTGGGTCATCATCTCGGGACAGTACAAGTACTCGAGCACTGGGGACGCACGTAGCCCGATTAAGAGCTCGTGTAGCTTGGGACATAGATCTCGACATCTATCTCATCGTCTCAGTGGGATGTAGTTGTTGACGGAGCTGAAGCTCCGTCCGCAGCCCGTGTTGCTGTGGTGACGTCCCCCTGATCAGCAGCTTGGAGTACATGACGGCTATTGATTTTACCCGGACAGTCCATAGGGAAATGTGTGGATCACAGTCAGGGATGTGCTTAGTGCTTGGCCTGCCCTCGGGGGGGTGAGGGGGAGACTGGGGGAGAGGGCAACAAAATGTGTGTGTACCTCCAATTATTGGGTTTGTAGTGAAACAAAATCACATGGAAGATCTTGTCAGATCAAGGTGATTTCCAAATTGCATTTGGGGGAATCGTGACGTTTCACAGCTGTTTTGTGGCCGCAAGCAGCTGAGGATGTGCTCAAACCTGCTCAACCAATGGGTCCCATCGTACCTTGGGCGTACGATGGTTGTTCAGCCGCCCCGTACTTGGAACTGAGAACCCACACAACACCGTGCCTTTTAGTTGTTCAAACACCGGCAGGATGTGCCCAGATCTTGTGTCAAAATAGGCGCCCATCGCAATGCATTAAAAAAAAACCCCAAAAGGCCCAGTGTGCAGTGTTTTCCTGATCCGCCAACAAGCACACCAGCTCGTGCACATGCAGTTGTGATCGGGCACCCACCATCCAGCACGCCTGTCACATCTGGTGGGCTCAGACAGGTTAACAAAACAGGCCCAAGGCGCGGAAAACATTGATACGGTCGAACAAGTGGATTTATCATAATGCTATCTTCGATTCGAACTGCGGAACATTGCTGCATATGCAAACCAGGACGTGCATGTGTGGAGCGCTTTGTGACCTGCTTGCGGCCGCCTGTCACATGTGGTGGGCTTGGATAGGCGGAATGACCAGGAACCAGTTGTAGTGCAGCAACATGGAGGTTTTGACACTTTGATGATTGTGACCCCGTGTCTGCTACACCGCTGTCTCAAGAAGGCAGCGACCACATCATTTCCGCTTCCCTGCAGATGTGGACGATTGCTCACCCAATCCCTGCCAAAATGGTGGAACATGCATTGATGGTGTCGATTCACACACCTGCTGTTGCGCGGCAGGATATAGTGGATCCAACTGCGAGACAGGTACGTGTTGATTGCTGTTTTTGTTGTGACATGCACGTTTACAATTTGCAAGGGTCACCATCACATCATTGGCCTCGTGATTGGTGATTTGTATTGACTGTTTTGTTATCAGCTGTGCAATCGCTTGTAAGATCTTCCATTCAGATGGAAATTTCGGTCCCGTGGCCAGTGAGACCCCAAATGATGCATGGGACATTGAATCTCACCCACTTTGAGCAAAGAGCTGGCAGCGGGGCCCCAGTACACTTGTAGCCATGTGCATGGGCGGATTTCACAGATGGCCAAAAACAGGCCCGAAATTGCCATTGTTTTCACACATGCCGTACTAGTTCGGGGGAAATATGCAGTTGTGATGACGGCCCCCCTCTGCAGGGTATTGACACAGCAAATGCTTGAAGGGCCCCCATGCCATGCAAGGCCTTCAACGCATATCAGCGTCTTCCCATCACCCACGACGCCAAACGTCCAAGGGGTGGGCAGAGGGTATGGCTGGCACAGGGAGGGCAGCCGCTGATTTTTAGCATCATGATTTTTGGTAATGGAAGTTTCAGCGGACATGATTTCCACACCGCCCTCCCTGGTATGGCTTGATTTGCAGTGCTGGGGTATCTGCTTCAAACCGCTAGGGGATGCACGTCACCTGAGGGCCAGTGTTGGCCTTGTCCCGCCAGCCCAACATGAAAACACTCAGCTCATTTTTCGGAGCTCTGGCATGGATGCGAGCAAGTGTGGTCCCTGCAATCACTTCAAGGAGATGCAGGATGATGTGAGGGACGGTTTCGCTGTATGACAACCGCATGCCGGCTCCTGTGGCTGTGGGTTTTGCACGAGAAGGTCGGGTACAACCCTGTGGAAGGTGGTGCATGTGCTGTGGTTAGGGTTTTGGGGCATTTGGTCAGTGGGTCCAGTTTTACGAAAAGTGATCAGGAACCAGTAAGGTCAGTGCAGTCAGGGCTGTGGGCCGCCCAAGATGCGGAAAATCGCAGTTTCCAGGCTGATTCGCGGGACCTGCAAATGCTTCAAAGTCTCGCGTTTCCCGCAAGCCTTCTGTGAGTCCTGGGATGGGTTTGGGTCATCATCTCGGGACAGTACAAGTACTCGAGCACTGGGGACGCACGTAGCCCGATTAAGAGCTCGTGTAGCTTGGGACATAGATCTCGACATCTATCTCATCGTCTCAGTGGGATGTAGTTGTTGACGGAGCTGAAGCTCCGTCCGCAGCCCGTGTTGCTGTGGTGACGTCCCCCTGATCAGCAGCTTGGAGTACATGACGGCTATTGATTTTACCCGGACAGTCCATAGGGAAATGTGTGGATCACAGTCAGGGATGTGCTTAGTGCTTGGCCTGCCCTCGGGGGGGTGAGGGGGAGACTGGGGGAGAGGGCAACAAAATGTGTGTGTACCTCCAACTATTGGGTTTGTAGTGAAACAAAATCACATGGAAGATCTTGTCAGATCAAGGTGATTTCCAAATTGCATTTGGGGGAATCGTGACGTTTCACAGCTGTTTTGTGGCCGCAAGCAGCTGAGGATGTGCTCAAACCTGCTCAACCAATGGGTCCCATCGTACCTTGGGCGTACGATGGTTGTTCAGCCGCCCCGTACTTGGAACTGAGAACCCACACAACACCGTGCCTTTTAGTTGTTCAAACACCGGCAGGATGTGCCCAGATCTTGTGTCAAAATAGGCGCCCATCGCCCGACCAAGTAGCTGCAGATAACCTTGTGGCTTGGTTGGAAGAACTATAATTTTCCTATGGAGTGTGGACAAGGGCAAGCAAAAATTGACAATCCAGCAAGGAGACCATAGATAGGGTGGTGGTTGCTCCCAAGGGGCCCATCTTATGCATTTCAACCTTGGGAGGTGCCGGATAGGGCACAATGAAGTGATGTTTACACAGGTGTTGTACCCAAGGGTTTGCTCTCCTTAGGGGGTATTTTATGAGGGGGTAAAGGCCAAACGATTCCGGAGAAACCCCCTATAAAAGTAGCGGGCGGCGCGCGGGCGGCGCAGATACTCCCCCTAAAGAGGCAACCAGTTTCTTTCACGACATCACTGCCATCAAAGGGGACAACACCCCAAAGGATGCAAACAGCAGTGAACTCAAGTTTTTCGTGAGCTCCAGCGTTTTTCAGCTGTCAGTGGCCTACAGCAACATGTAGGCAAGTTGGCTTATGTCACCAAAGGCACATTGCAGCCAGAGCCTTTGCAGTTCATGAAGGATTCAGGTGTGCAGCACGAAACCAAGGTCCAGTACCTTGGAGTGCAGATGGGACACGTGTGTGTAAAAGAAGCCTTTGTAGGTCCATTGTGGGAGGCGTATCGTAGAGCGTGAATTGCAGCCACGATTGCACTTTCCATACCTGAAAAATTTACACTCCTGAAAACGTGGATCCTCCCCACGTTATTGCCGACGGCCCGAGCCTGCGTTGCCGACCGGTCGGTGGTCCCGGCACTCAGCACTGTTTACAACATACTCTTCTGTTTTGATAGCTGGGGAATCACCACCCATTAGCTGTTTCAACACAAGGATCAGGGGGGCTACTCAGTGCCTATGCCCCAAACGTGGCTAGCAGCCCAAGGGGGGACAGCAGCTCTTGCTGCTCTAACCTCCCCGATTATTATGTTGCTACTACAAACTTGGCAGAATTGGGGGGCTTTGATGAACTTCCTTACGGAAGCCGGATCCCGACGCCTGTGGAAAACAAACCCGCCCAACACCCAACCTATAACGTAATGCTACTACAAACTTGGGGAGGGCAGAATTGGGGGGCTTTGATGAACTTGAGGTGAAATCATACTAGAGGGCATAATGAGGTACGCGCAGGGCCGCCGAAGGGGAATCGAATCCATCGATCAGGGTTGGAAAATTATTGCTGGTCAGTTGCCTGCATGAGGGGAAATGCTAAATAGAAACAGTCGACAGAAAAACGCGGAGAAATAAAGGAGTTGCCCACATTTGCGCCCCCAGAAAATCTGGGGGGTCTGCCAGTGTGACTAAGCCACATGTCGTTTTCATAGCTTTGAGAATGTGGGAAGTGACAGTGGGACTTAGCCACATGTCGTTTTCATAGCTTTGAGAATGTGGGGGGTGACAGTGGGACTAAGCCACATGTCGTTTTTATAGCTTTCAGAATGTGGGGGGTGACGGTGGGACTAAGCCACATGGCGTTTTTCTACCTTTGAGAATGTGGGGGGTGATAGAGGGACTCAGCCACATGTCGTTTTTATAGCTTTGAGAATGTGGGGGGTGACAGTGGGACTAAGCCACATGTCGTTTTTATAGCTTTCAGAATCTGGGGGGTGACAGTGGGACTAAGCCACATGTCGTTTTTATAGCTTTCAGAATGTGGGGGGTGACAGTGGGACTAAGCCACTTGTCGTTTTTTTAGCTTTCAGAATGTGGGGGCATTTATCCGAAATCCTTATCAGTTCCCCCGATACTCGTGAGTGCCCCTTCACGTATGGTTGTCCCCCGCTCTAATACATCCCTGGCCCCCCACTGACCACCATGCAGCTAGTAGCGGAACAGCCACAATATGAACTATAAAGACCGATCAACTATTTGTGGGACGGATTAAGATGTATTCCACCCCCGTGTGTCCAGCGAACATTAAAGTCCCAAAAAGTGCAGTCCAAACAGCAGCGTTTGTTGGACAACCCGTTCGGTACCAGAGGCGATCTTATGAAACTCTGGTAACACCACCCTACGCACAAGATACCCAGCCCATACAAAGCACAAGGATGATGGAGACTTCAAATTAGCACTTTTCACAGTAGATGCCCTTCCAGCAGTCCCGTTTCATTTTGAAAGGAAGGTGTGGAACGCCCAAGGGCTTGTTGCTTCTACAAGTTCCCCAGTCTGATACCGCTTCTATAGCACCTCCCAGCCAGGTGCAAATAGAAAATCCGTCATGGTGGGCAATAGAGGTCATCTTGCTGAGGGATACTATTCCCTCACATCCTCTTTTACAAATCTTAATCAGTTACATATTGCATTCCAATCCCCGATACAGGGGCTGCGGCGCTCAGATGCATGTTTTGTAGGCATTCATTAAATTCTGCAATCAGTATGGAATTCCCACCAACCACAAGGTACTCGCGGTGGCACAAATGGGGCTGGTCCCCATGAAAGGAGCGGGCTACCTCGCGCACAGCTATAAGGCGTATTCCTTGGCTCGTAAGGGTACAAAAATCAAGCTGTCCCTCCCGTTAAAGGACGTGCCACTGTGGCACTCCACAATTTTTTGCAACAAGCATAACAACACGTATTTTGCCCCCCAAGAGGTGCTATACACATCCCGCATGCACCAAAGTGTATCCCATGGGCCCCGAGATATGTGTCACAGGTGCCATACACATCCCTAGTAATGCATTCATAAAATAGCACCAGAAACTGTGCACACTGCATGGTACTGCGTGCTCGTTTCTGTGGTGGACAATTTGTGGGGGCGCATGACGGCGCCTTGCTGCCAATGTGTGCAACATTTTCACATGTGACATATATCACGCGGTGTGCTTGTTTGTCCCCATCAACAGGGCGTCCACACGAAGGTCTGCAAGGCGCCTCTGGGCACCGTCCTAGCTTACGCCACCCCTCCTCGTGGATCATCGAAGCTGCGGGATGGCAATTCTGGGGAGTCGGAGGCCTCAGTGGACTCCCCACTATCCTTGCAGTGGTCCACACATTATGCCTGGAAAGGGAAAAGAAAAAGCAAAAGCAAAAGGAAACGAAAGGAAGCGCGAAAGAGAAGGAAGGGAAGAAGAAGAGGGCAAGCAGCCCAAGGTGAAGAAGGAAGAGGGCAAGGAGTCCAAGGTGAAGAAGGAGCCAGAAGAGGTGCCGCCGTCTTCGTCAGCTGCCGATGCCGCTCGAGCCCAAGCTCCAGCCCCACTGCCAGCAGCCCCGCCGCCCCCGCCGCACCAGCAGCCATGGAGGCCGAGGAACACCCACCAGTGGGGGACGGGTCCAATGAGGGATTCGTCAACCTCATTGTGGGTGTCCCAAAGCATATGTGGGGAATGATCCCGGAGGCCGACCGCAAGAATTTGGTGCGTAGGATGGCACAGAAGGCCTTGAAATCGTTCTGGAAGGGATGCGCTCTGCTTCCACCCCCCGTCCGCCCCGTGGTCGGCCACCACCACCACCCCCCCCTCCGGCAGGCCCCACCGTGGTGTAGTGCGTCCCCTCACTGCGCCGCAAGCCCAACAGTATTTTTCAACACCATTGTCTCTAGTGGCTCCGTGAACACATGCACACACATGCACACGCGTCGACAGTATTGCAGTGATTTGGAGTGGTTGCTGCAGTATTCCATTTTGCATGCCTCAGTATTGCTACTCTCCTCTTAGGACTGTGAGCTACCGTGAATTTGCAGTTCCATGCGCAGGTGCCGTCCAGGCATGTGCGGGGCCCTCCAGGGTTAACACACCTCATGGCGTTCCAATACGCAATTCCACCATCGCCATCTGCCAACTGGCTGGAAGCGTGCGCGAAGTTCTTCCCGGAGCTACCGGCAATGTCTTTGGAAGCTCTGGCCAGCCTGCGCCAACCAAAGCCCGAAGAAGTTTACATCATTCGGCGCCGCCTGAAGCCCCCTCCAACCAGCCCACCCTCAATCCCCCCCCCAGGTCCAGCCACAGCAACTCCTCGACGGACGGCACGGTGCGTTGGCATGTGTGCGTGTCATCCGCGCACTAAAGCGGCTGAACCCTGATCAAGGGTGGTCCATGGAACGGCTGCATGATGCTGAGGACCAACTACTTCCCTCTTTGGACCGAAGTGTTTTGAGCTCTAACCTGCTAGTACGACTTGTGCAGGCACTGCTGGAAAGTAGTGGTGCCAATGCGGCCACAGGGCGAACCCCCCCCCCCCCCGGCAGACTGTCAAATGTTTTTGGGGGTGTATGCAGACGGGTACCACCCACGGGGGAGAGGGACCATCAACACCAAAATCTGCATACCGGATGAACACGGGGGTTTGTTTCCACGACAACAGAATCTTCCGCGGTGTAGCATGATGCTCGCGTGGCGCGAAATGTTAAAAGAAGCCTACGAGAATTGGGTGAAGGAGGGGCGCCCAGTGGAGTTCAACACTTTGAATGGTGCCTCTTTTTCGCTGCCAATTCGCTGGGAAGGCAAACAATACAAAACCGTAGTGCGGATCCACTTCCGCTTTGTTACGGCCGACCACCACCACCTGTGGTGGGAGTGTGGGAGCCGCTTTTGTGTGGCCTGCCCTTGGCAACGGCACGAGAGGATCTTTTTCTCCACCAACCCCATTCCCTGCAGGCTGTTGGCCGTAGATTTATTGGTGTGCAAGGGGTGCGGGACGCCTGCGTTATGCAGCCAGCCCTTCACAATTTAAAGGGGGTTATCAGTAGGTTCTCGCGGCGTTGTTGGCCAGCTGCTGCCGGTGGACAACGCATGTGTTCTTCACCAGTACGTGTGTGCAGTGGCCCCTCGTTACCGACTATTTGACCTCCCACATCAGAGCAAGCAGTATCACAGTCAGGTGCGGCGCACGTTCCGCAGCGGAGTTTCATTTACACGGAGGGAGGCACGTGTGCACTGGTTGCACAGGACGGCATCCTGCCTTTGCCGTTCCATATGCTGTTTCTGTCGTGGTGCCACATTTTGTTTCTCTTGTATTCCTCCACCATTGACTTCGCTGAAGTGTCATGGCGGATGTGGGGCCAGGTACATGTGTATCTGGTCCCTCTGATACTGGAGTATGCCGAAAGCGGCTCCACCGCCACACTATACCTGCACGGTATGAGTCGTGCATTTGCTCTGCTGCGAGTACCCATTCAGTATAGTGATGAGGCAGGGAAGCGTGACTTACGGCTAGGCAAAACTTTTGCTGCCCTGACCACCAACCGCCTTGAGGAAAGCATCCGTGCCACTCTGACCCATGAGTTGTATGTTAAGTTCAAAGCCCGCATGAAGCGGCGTTCACAGGTCGCGTTGTGGAAGCCTGTGCGCCGCGTACTGGTTCTGGACCAGTGTGTGCTCAGTGCATCGGGGGAATGGCGCGCCATTGCAGAGCGTGTTGTGCAAGAAGTGCTCAAGGTGCCAAGTGTGGCAATACACTGTCACCCGGGCACACAATCTGTTCCGCTGCAGCCCGAGGGAGCCTCAGATGGGCAAGATATATATTGCATTTGTGGCCGATGTGGCGCAGAGCGGAGGGGAGTACGGGACTGGGGGGTTTTCAGCATGGGTATCCTACACCGTTGGCCCATTTTCAACTATGCAGCTGTAGGGGCCTTCTGTTCAAGTCGTGAACGCAAGGCGCACGCCAATGCCCAGCAAAAGGAAAAAAAAAGCGACCGCTGTTGTGCAGCGGGACCCCCCTCCTGTGATTGTGGCAATTGTCCTTGACTCTGATGCACAGCTGCAAGACTCAGCTGCGGAGTATGTCCCAATAGGGCATGCCTGTGATGTAGGCGGCGCACCTGGGCGCATTCAACCGCAACGTGCTGCCAAGCTGCACAGACGTATTGTTGTTGATGCACAGGACTCGACAGATCCTGACCCACATCCTGACCCTAATAGTGATACCGCAAGTGGCAGTGGCAGTGGCAGTGATAGTGGGAGTGGCAGTGGGAGCCAACATGATAGTGACAGTAGTGGAACAAGTAGTGCTGTTACGGTGAGTAGTTCTGACCCTGAGGCATGCCCTCCCCAGCCCCCACCCAAAAAAAGATCCGCAAAACAGTTGTGTGCCCTTCACAAAAGTCTTCACCGTCGTGCACGGTGCCTGCCGTCATTGATGTCAATGCAGCCTCGAGCTTTGCCCCCCTCCCCCACATGTTGAGTTAGGGTGATTATTTCCCCACTGACATGGAAACTGTTATGAAGCGGAAGAGAGAGGACTGATCTGAATGAGGGGCCAAGACTGAATATTGGGACCGAGCTAATGGGGAAAGGAACATCATCTTCCAGGCATTTGTGACTTCAGACGGGCCAAAATCGCTTACAACGGGCTCAAAATGGGCTCATTTCACTTGATTGTGCACCCCAAACGGTCTAGTTATCATTTTGGAAAAACGGCTTTTTGACCCATTTTTGACCCATTTTTGGTCCCCAAAAAGCCCATCTTCAAGGCTTTTTGGGGACCAAGGAATTTTTTGGAGGGTCAAAACGGGCCACCACGGGCTCAGAACGGGCCAAAAACACTTGTTTGAGCACCCTCAGTGGTCCAGGAACAAATGTGGAAAAAATGATTTTGGACCATTTTGGGACCCACAGATGACCCTTGTAACCCTACCCTAGCACGTGCACTGCGCGCGCTTCACACCACTCTATCGTGCCAAAATGGGGCATTGAAGGGTGATGACAATGTGGAAAACGCTTGAAAGTGATCCCATTCATCGTTATTAATAACCACAAGGGTGCCCAATGCAATCCATGGCTGTAAAACACGGCACAAGAAGGTGCAATTTGAAAAGGTATGCAAAAAGGGTGCTTTTCAGGCCGATTTTGCAGTATTTTGGCCCAAAAAGAGGTTGTGAGGCCCCTAATCGGGTATATAACACACTAAACGGTGTTTGTTTATCACTTAGATTAGTTCCAATGTAGATGGACCCATTCACACACATCCTAGGCACCCAAACTGCCAAAAAAATGGCATTTTCCGGCCATTTTTGACAGATTTTGAAACGGAGGTCCGCCACTTGCGAATCCCGCTCTGGGCCGCCACCGTTGAGTTTCTTGCTCACACGACACATTGTCCCAAATCCGCAAATTACGTTGCCTTTTGCGATGTGCCTTCTTCTCGGAGTCGTTCTCGTTGTCACTCTCGGAGGCACTCTCCAACCCAGGTGGCGCCTCATCGATGTCATCTTGCGGCGCAACGTTGAGGGTCTCCGTCTCAGGGGGCTCCCGAACGTCGGCTGCAACGGCTTCAGCCTCGACGGCGGCGGTAGGCGGCGGGGACGGAGAACCTTCCGAAGCGGGAGACTCCGCGCGCTCAATGGGGAAGGTGAGCCGCTCCACGGGGCAATCCTTGTAGAGCTGCGTATGGCCTGAGCGCTCGTAGTTGATGGCCACACACTCCGGGAACGATGAAAGGCCCACAACAGTGGCAGGCACACGTTCCCCTGTGGTGCCTCTCAGGTAAAAAACCTTACTGCCTGGCGCCAGAAGGTCAGCATTCATTGCCATCTGTCCCGTGGAAAGCAAAGGAGGCAAAACATAATCACACCGATATTTTCTAATGCACAAGGTGCCCTGCTGCCCACTTCTACACTTGGACATTGATATTTCCACCCAAACACAACAATTGGCCACCTAGTTGTGATACTAAGGCCCCTATGACCGCTTTTTGGCAACATTCTATGGTACCGCCGTTCTAAGTCAACCGGGCTACAGTCGCACCGCGCGCGAGGCACCCTCTTAGGCTAGGGCCACTCTTCAGGGCAAGCTATGCTGCGAGTGTACAACCCTTCAACGGGTTTAGTACCGATGTCGGTGACAAGCAGCTGCAGTCATGGTTGTCTATTATGACATCTCTTAGGGAAGTTATGCTGAAACAATACGAAATGCAGGAATTACGATGGGCATATGAAATGGCCCTGGTTCTTTCGGTACAGATTTGCATTTTGCGGTCCCCGGTATTATCCTTTCACTTGGGCCCGGCATGGGCGCGGCACTCTGCTGGTCGCGTGGGGGACAATACGACGCAGTAACCGAATCCCGAAACCGCAGCAGAACGAAAATGTTCCCGGTTATTTTCGGTTGTCAGGATATTTCCCAAACCACTTAAACATTCGCAGCACACCAGAGCCTTTCAGCTGATTGCACACATTGTTGTTTGTTAGACTTGAGGTACGGCTTCACCACTGTCGCGCGACCTAGCATGTTCCTGAAACGGGATGCACTGCAATTGCCATTTTGGTGCTTGCGTTGGTTTGTTTTCACACTTGTCCTCTTGATCTTCCATGCACTTTTGACCATTCTCGCTGATCACGGATTGATACATTTGCATACCCATGCAAAGTGGCATTGTGGAATTTTGCAATAGCTTAATCAATGTTTGACATTTCATTTTTGCCATAGCTTAATTGATATTGTCCCATCATGTTGAGTTCATGTGGATGGTATTCTAGGTGCCACTAGCCTTGATAACAATACATTCATGCACTTTAGCTTGGTTTGTGATGCTATTTTGATAAGGCTCCGTGTTGCCTCGCTTTGCTGTGCCAACCATAGTGGAAATGTACCATGGACCTTTTACATGGATGCATTGAGCCCTCACACATTGCTCACCACTAAGCGCCGAATTCACCAAGGTCATCCCTTGGTTCCTCCCATGTTTGTTGATAGGCTCAATGGGTTATTTTTGTGTGGTAACGTGCATTTGATCAACAGAAGTATATATCCTTGGAACGGTGGTGTGGAGACAATTCCATGATTTGGCTTCCCACATCACAGAAGGTGCCTCGTCTCCTATTTTGAATGTCGTGTGGAACCATGCCGGTTGCATAACGAGAGGGAACCGCAAGTGCAGTGGTTTTTAGAGAATTGCTTTTATCATTGACGCACACAATTAGGAACAATCGAAGGAATGACTTGATTACACCATGAAATAAAAATGAACCCTCACCATCGATTGATACATTTGCATACCCATGCAAAGTGGCATTGTGGAATTTTGCAATAGCTTAGTCAATGTTTGACATTGCATTTTTGCCATAGCTTAATTGATATTGTCCCATCATGTCGAGTTCATGTGGATGGTATTCTAGGTGCCACTAGCCTTGATAGCATTGTGGACATATACCATGGACCCTTTTACATGGATGCATTGAGCCCTCACACATTGCTCACCACTAAGCGCCGAATTCCCCTAGGTCATCCCTTGGTTCCTCCCATGTTTGTTGATAGGCTCAATGGTTATTTTTGTGTGGTAACGTGCATTTGATCAACAGAAGTATATATCCTTGGAACGGTGGTGTGGATGTCTTTCCACTTCCGCTAGCGGGGTTCGAACTCGGGTTCTTACCGTGCGTGTATAGGTGTTTGTCCGTTGAGCTAGAGGCCGGGAATAAATGTTCCCCAGTGTATTTGCCCCTTATTCCACCGGATCATTGCGTCCATTACTCCCTCACTGTCGCTCCTGTTGCTGTGTGTGTCCCTGTCTCGTGTCTTGCGTCCAAGGTATCTGTAGGGCCTTGTCCCCATTGTATCGCATGTCACGGTCCAGGTCCTCGAGTGACGCCAGAGGTCCTTAGCGCGATGTCAAGCGCTTATTCCGACGTAGTGGTATCTTTCCACTTCCGCTAGCGGGGTTCGAACTCGGGTTCTTACCGTGCGTGTATAGGTGTTTGTCCGTTGAGCTAGAGGCCGGGAATAAATGCTCCCCAGTGTATTTGCCCCTTATTCCACCGGATCATTGCGTCCATTACTCCCTCACTGTCGCTCCTGTTGCTGTGTGTGTCCCTGTCTCGTGTCTTGCGTCCAAGGTATCTGTAGGGCCTTGTCCCCATTGTATCGCATGTCACGGTCACGGTCAAAGAAGGTGCCCTGTCTCCTATTTTGAATGTGGTGTGGATCCATGCCGGTTGCATAACGAGAGGGAACCACAAGTGCACCGGTTTTTAGAGAATGGCTTTTATCATTGACGCACACAACTAGGACGATCGAAGGAATGACAAGATTACACCATGAAATAAAAATGAACGGTCACCGCGGAAGCATGCATTCACCATGGTCATCCCCTGGTTGCTCCCAATTTTTCTTGATAGGCTCAATGGGTTACTTTTGTGTGATAACGTGTATTGATGGACGCAAGTATATATCCTTGTAACGATGGTGTGGATACAATTCCATGATTTGGCTTCCCACATCAAAGAAGGTGCCCTCTCTCCTGTTCTGAGTTTGGTGGTTGCATGATGAGACGGAACCGCAAGTGCAACGGTTTTTAGAGAATGGCTTTTATCATTGACGCACACAACTAGGAACAATTGAAGGAATGACTTGATTACACCATGAAACAATTATGAATCTTCACCATGGAAGCATGCATTCATGGCTTTATAATTTGCACACATTTAGGAACCATCGACGGAATGACTTGATTACACCATGACATACATATGAACCTTCCCCATGGAAGCATGCACCTCATTCTACCATTTGATTATGATGATGAATGTGAGGTTTCACGCATTGCCTACCGCCATGGGTTGCACCTCAATTTGGTGATTGTTGATTTCTTTTCGGTTTCAACAAGCAATGGCATTTAAGAATGTATCCTTGGATTGGTGGGCGTGTAATTTAATATTTTGGTCTCTCATGGAGCGGCAATGGCAAGCATGTAAACATATATCCTTGGATTGGTGCTCTTTTACTTTAATATTTGGTCTCCGCTGCACAGAAATTGCCATTTTATTAGATGCCTATGTTGGTGAGATGGTGTATAGGTGGCAAGGGTTTATGAATGGTTGTTATCATTCAGAGAAATTGCCCAATGTTGAATTTGGATCTGTGCACGTTTGCATGCTTGTTCATGACTTTATTAGATTGCTATGTTGGTGCGATGGTGTATAGGTGGCAAGGGTTTATGAATGGCTGTTATCCTTCACACATTGACACACAAGCGTCACAAGCGTTCGTCACAAGGCTGTGTCTCAAGGGCCGTGACAAGGTTTCGTCACAAGGATCCTCACAAGTGTTCGTCACAAGGATCCATCACAAGGGTCTGTCACAAGCCTCGCGTTGCATTTCGTCGTTGCATTTAACGGCGGGGGTCCGTAGTGCAAGATTACCAATCTCTACGTCCGATTTTTCTGTCTTTGGATATCTGCTGGAGTGGAATATCTGATTTTTATGTCTTCGGATATTTATGGGAGTGCACCATATGTTTGGCATGGTTTATGTCATACTTCATACTTTGGCAAAGTAGGTGCCTTTCTTTCCTCCGCATGTTGCGGTTTGGACATCGCAAACAAGGTTGAAATTGGTAATGATGGTGTCACACAGTTGGATGATGGCGTTGCTTTGCATGAAACCATTAGAATTGGTCCTTGTTCCTTTTCCGTTGTCAAATTCGTATTCTTCCTAGGGATCACTTTGAGTAGGCAGTGATGTGGGTTTGCACTCTTGATGAAGCGGGAACAAAATTCAGCACACCCCCACAGCAAACAGTAGCCGACATGCATTTGCAGCACGGTGGATGGAAAAAAAAGCCAGCACAGCACTGCACTGCACACCCATGTATCAGCATTGCGCTCCACTAAAGTAGTATCCACTGCACTCCACTCGCCTGTCTCAGCACTGCACTACACTACACCAGCATGTCTTAGCTGCACTGCACTGCACTTGTGTGCCTTGCGTCTGGTGCCTTTGCAGAAAGCTGCTGCAGCCGTATCAACAGGAGCGAGGGACGTGGTGCTCTATGTGAGACAAGGACCCACCGGAGGTCTTCAGCGTGCTTCCCTAGTTGGAGGGCTGGCCACCATCATCGTGATCATCTTGATCGTCCTAATCAGTTACCTGGTAAATCTATGCATTGATGTATGGATTTATGACGATGTTTTTTCTGGTTTGGCATGTTTGCGGTGAGCTGCTTTGTTCTCTGCGGTAGTTCCGTGCATGACTTTACACTCCGAGATTAGTACTTCTGCTCAGTAGGAGAAAGCGGTGACCATGGCCAAGGTAGTGATTGTTGTCAGTTGAAACTTTCGACAAAGAAATTCCACGTTACAGCAGCAACTGTTGGGCTAAGTCTGGCACTAGTATCCACTGCACTCCACTAGCATGTCTCAGCACTATACACAGCACCATATTTTTTTGCAATCAATGTTCACTTTTAGGTCTGTACTGGACCGCAGAAAGGCAGTTCGGGAGAAGAAAATACACAGAGTACTCTACACATGGCGCTTAGGCCTTACAGAATCCTATATGTGCTGCCTGCGCTGCTTGGGGTGTGTGTGGTGTGAACGGAGAACAGGGGGTGTCGTGGTGGGTAGGAGGCAGGTGGTGGTTGCTACGATGGGTGGTGGTTGGTGGGGCGAGCCCCGTGGTCAGGTGATGCGGGCGGGCCCGTGAGTGGTAACACCGGGTGAGTTAGGGAGGACACTCGCATGTGTGGGAGGGGCCTGAGTTGTACCTGGGGATTCGAGGGGCTGTACCCTGGGAGGCACACACTGTGTGTCACTATTTTGGAAAGAATCCTAGCCCTTCAGAGATTACGCAGCACCATATTGGCAAAAGAAGGGAAAAGATATGTCCAAAGGGCCAATGTGAGTACCACAATGAATAACTCCATCAAAAATATGAATAAGTGAGTCCAAGGGGCCGTATTGGCAAAATAGAGAAAGAGTGGGTCCAAAGGGGAAGTGTGAGAAGCCATAAGAAATAACATCCAAAGGGCCACAATGGGCAGCGTCGTATTGGCAAACCAAACCAAAGATATGTCCAAAGGCCCGATGTAAATACCACAAGGAATAACATCTATGACGCCACAAAGCGTAAAGCCATAATGATAGTGAATCAATAGCATCCATGACTCCAGGTTCAATCTCTTGATCAGCTAGCACTGTTGTCAAAGAGGGTGCAAAGAGCACAAAGTTCATTCAATATGCACCATGTGACCAGAAAAAGAGCAGCACACCCATTGCAAGAAGCGTTGCATGTCAGCTGTTTGCTGTACTTGTATGCAGCACGACGAGTCCTCATGCGTTAGTGAGGCATGTGGGGTGCATGGACAACAACAGATATTGGTTTTGGTGTACTGCTCCTAGGCACTTATTCGTTCTGTAGGCAACGGCCATGTGGTGCCAATCCATTTTGGCTGTTTGGGGACGCAGATGATGTGGCGAGGTATGTTAATTATTTGCTCATTCACTTGGTGAAAGCTGACCAACCTTCCGTGTACGATGTGAGGATTTGAGCTTGTGTGAGTACCAATCGCACTATCCCGTTCATGGAGTGTTACCACACTGCAGCCCCCTGACCTCCATCCACACAAGCAAACCTCTGAAAATGAAAAATAGCCCTCGGCCTGGCTGTACCGTGGAAAATTTGAGGTACTCCAGGACGAGCGCTCTTCCCCCAGCTACAGACACCAATACATCAGCTAAGAATGATTGAACCCTTCATCCTTTGCCTGCAACAGGAACACACTTGAGCAAATTGACGAGAACTGTCTTGGACCCAAGAATCAAGTGCACAGTTGACCGACAACTCAGCCGAACAGTTCTTGCTGTAACGTGGCATTTCTTTGTGGAGTGGTTCAACTGACTACAACCAAGACATTAGCCATGGTCACCGCTTTCTCCTACTTTGCGAAGATACTAATCTCGCAGTGCAAGATCGTCACAGGACTATCGCGGAGAACAAAGCAGCTCACGCAAGCATGCCATACCTTGAGAAATACCGTCATAAATCCATACATCAATGCATAAGTTTACCAGGTAGGACTGGGGCGATCAAGCCAAGCACGTTGATCAATCCCAACGAACTCCTGATGATGGGGGCCAACCCTCCAACTACGCAAAGCACGCTAACTAACTCCAGTGAGTCCTTGTCTCACATGAGCACCGCCTCCCTCGCTCCCGCTGATACGGCAGTAGCAGCTTTCTGCAAAGGCACAAGACGCAAGGCACACAAGTGCATTGCAGTGGAACTGGGACATGCTAGTGTTGTGGCCCCTTGGATGTTCTTCCTTATGGCTTCTCACACTTGCCCTTTGGACCCACTCTTTCCGTATTTTGCTAATACGGCCCCTTGGACTCAGTCTTTCACCTCCTTGCCGTGGCGTCATGGATCCATTATGGTATTCACATTGGCCCTTTGGACACAGGTTTTCCTTTACTTTGCCAATACGGTGCTGCCCCTTGGACTCACTCTTCCATATTTTTGATGGGCGTGATGAAGTTATTTATTATGGTATGCACATTGGCCACTTGGACATATCTTTTCCTTTTTTTTTTGCCAATACGGCCCCTTTGGACCCACTCGTTCTCTATCTTGCCAATACGGCCCCTTGGACTCACTCTTTCATATTGTTGATGGGCGTGATGGAGTTATTTATTATGGTATTCACATTGGCCCCTTGGACATATCTTTTCCTTTTTTTTTTGCCAATACGGCCCCTTTGGACCCACTCTTTCTCTATCTTGCTAATACGGCCCCTTAGACTCACTCTTTCATATTGTTGATGGGCGTGATGGAGTTATTCATTGTGGTATTCACATTGGCCCTTTGGACATATCTTTTCCTTTTTTTTTTGCTAATACAGTGCTGCGTATTGTGGCCCCTTAGATGTTCTTCCTTATGGCTTCTCACACATGCCCTTTGGACCCACTCTTTGTATCTTAATATACGGCCTCTTGGACTCACTCTTTCACCGTTTATCACGGCGTCATGGATGTTATTCCTTATGGTATTCACGTTGGCCTTCGGACACATCTTTTCCATACTGTGGGATGCAGCGTTCGAGGGCGTGGTGCGGAACCCCCCCAATTTTGGGTGTTGTTAATATGGTTGGAACCTGGAATTTCACATGTTACATGGGTGCACTATGATGCAACAATGTGCCTTGCATGTTTCGTTTGCTCGACATTGCCCGTTTTGCACTTTTTGCGATTTGATCTTTGTGTGCTCTAACTAGTTAGAACGGGGTTAGAACGGGGTTAGAGCACTAGTTATCGTGGGGGTTATCGCGCGATAACCTAGTTATCGCGGGGGTTATCGCGCGATAACTAGTTATCGCACGGGTTATCGCGTGGGTTATTGCGCTTCATTTTATGTTTCCCCTTTTCGCTTTAGCTCTCAAAGCCTTCGTATTCTTTGATAATGGCCCTTGCTGCTGCCCACGCTTGGTGCGAGCACCATCAAAAGCTCCTTGGGGTCCGTCGCCTTGGCGGTCCTGAGGGTTTACGATGGGTGACGCAAACGTGAGGCGCCCCGCGGCGACTCGCTTTGAGCATGGTGTGGACTTTGGACTCCTTGTCCATAAGTCCCCCTTCATGGCCGACAAGAGAGACCCCTTGGTTCTCAGCAACTACATCTTCGAGTTGCTAGAGGTAAATCCAGGGGTTGCTGGATTCCTCATCCAGCTTCATCCGGAGGACGTGGACGCGGTGTTGGAGTCCGTCACACCGGTGACACCACCCATGCCGAGAAGGGTGCGGGGATGAAGACGACCCTTTATGTGGGTCAGGAGGAAGAGGAGGAAGAGGAGGAGGAAGTGGAGGAGGCGGAGGAGGAGGGGGCTGGGAGGGGGAAGGAGAAGCCCCACAACCCCCTCATGATTAGTGCCCAGAAGGTAAGGATCCGACAGGGTAAGGGGAAGGGGAAGTCGGATGGTTGGTTCCCCTAACCCCTCACCCACAACACCCGCCGGGTCTGCACTGACGACCCCGAAAACAAGCTCCCCATGCACTCCCTTTGCCCCACGAGGGAGTGGGAGCGTGAGTGGTATGGGGTCACCACTCCCAACATTGTTTCGGGGCAGGGGGTGATTCTTTTTCCATTTGGGGCAACACCCCCCCTTATTGGGGAGGCTGAGGAGATGGTTGCCGCCGAGCCCTTGGGGGCCTTTAATAGGGACCCCAATGACCTTGTGCTCACTGTGGGGGGAAAGCTGGTGGTCAACCACCTCCTGGAACACGAGTTTTTGAGTGACATTCAGCTGCAAGGTCTTTTGGATGATTTGGATAGGGTGCCTCTCTCAGAGAAGGCACCCATTTTCAATGAGAACCCCCCCATTGTCGGCAAGCCCCAAGATTCTGGGACCCGCCGCACATTGTATGGCAACTATGGGGGTGCCAACCACCACAAGCACAACCCCCACAAGCTCCATGATCTGCCAGTCCTCAAAAGGGTGGCAGATCGTGTGCTTGAGACTGCGAAGAAGAGTGTGGTGGGGGGTGTCGGATGGAGCTGCACCATCCTTGCCATGGCCGAAATTTCGAGCTATGACCACACCCCCCAGCACCTCCATCGCGACCCCCCCCCCCTACACCATTCCTGAAGGCACATTGATTGTCAATTGCCTTGTTATGCTAACCCATAATCATGAGGAGGAGGATGGGTCACATTTTCTTTTTGTGCCCTCTAGTAGTTCGGGGTTCCCTGACCCTTGGGTGGAGAGGGCTGTGCCATTCAAGAGGGGCACTGCGTTTTTTTTCAATGCCCTTGATGTCCACCGGGGGTCGGGGATTCCCAAGGCCTCCCCCACGGGGGTGAGGGACCCCCGCCTCATGGCATTTTTTGCCATAGAGCTAACCCAGGGGGGGAATCTTCGATTCCCCAACCTGCACGTGACCCAGTCAATTAAGAGGCCCCAGCTGGGGGCACCTAGTGGCAGGGTGGCCAAGACAGTCCAGTGTGATGGGGCGGTTAGGTGTAGGGGGAAGGTGGTAGCCAATTGCTACGGTTGCAATCGTATGATTTTGTGCACCGCCCACAAAGATGGCCTTTGTGTGCCATGCCAGGAGGGGGAGGAGGTGGAGGGGGGGGAGGAGGAGGTGGTGGTGGAGGACCCCAATGGGGTCAGCATTGAGCAGTCTGCTCAGTGCTTGCTCCCGGTGGGAACAACCACCGGGCATTTTTTGTTGTCGGGGTGGGGGAATGGGAGGGCGGTGATTGCCCCCCTCACTAATGAGGAGGTGGGGGGGGTCGCAGGCCACCCCGATCAGTGCCCCTTGGCCAAGGTGTGCCATGGGGAGGCACTGCCCTGGCCCTCCCTGCAAGGGCATGTTGGGATTAGGGTGCCGCCAGGGTGCATTTTGGTGGTGAGGAGGGGATTGTATGGAGGAGTGGCGAGGGTGGCCCCTGAGGTGGAGGGGGTGGCCCAGGTGGTGGAGTGGAGGCAAGTGGGGGAGTATGCGACCGTCACGGACTTCGTGTGGCTGCGGAGGATGAACCTGGTGCTGGACGACGCCAAGAAGGAGGGCCAAGGCATGTGCCCATGTCACCAGGTGTGAAAACTTCCCACAAAACCCTGCACTAACCCCTGCTCTAACTAGTTATCGCGCTAGGTTATCGCGTTCTAACTAGGTGCTCTAACTAGTTATCGCGCTAGGTTATCGCGTTCTAACTAGTTATCGCGGGGTTATCGCGGGGGGTTATCGCGGGGGTTATCGCGCGATAACCTAGTTATCGCGGGGGTTATCGCGTGGGTTAGCGCGTGTTTTTTTTTTGTTTCTTTTGTTTTTTTCAGGCCACCATCATGCAGCTGCCCCGTCTGTTCATCAAGGACGATGCCCAGGCAGCCGGAGCAGCAGCCGGAGCAGCAGGAGGAGCAGCAGAAGCAGCAGGGGCACGGCCCGCCAAGCCGGTTCAGCGGCTGGTGCGAGTTCTATTGGGTGACCCGGACGTTGTGTGTGGCACCAACACCAAAGGAGAAGTTTGTTTAAGTGGTGGGGCGTGCACGGCCCTGTCTGGCCCACTTGGTGGCCATCTTGCATTCACAGCTCAGGAGCATGAGGCCCTAAGCATGCTACGCATGGCATGCAGCATGCATCTCTCCCAACGGGCCCTTTTGCGAATGCCCCGCCGTTGCACACAACGGGACCTAAGGACCGTTCGGCAACGGATCATGCCCTACTTTCCCCAAACAACCATTGTAAAGTCTACCACAGGCCGCAATAGGGCAGCTGCCCATGTGCCTTTGCAATGAATTGTGCAAAATGCAATATCTATGGCCCGAGTTATTGGGAAACCCCCCCCTAGTGGCGTTGCCATTGTTGTTATTTCACTTGATGCGACTTCCTTGTGGAAGGCATCCTCCACCCGTGCGGATGTATGGGTTAATGTATGGGGGGGGGGGGCAAAGTATGCTTCGAAGGTGGAGGTATGGGCCTCATGGTTTTGCATGGATGGCGGGGATGAACAGGCTTTTTTGAGAAGCCTGGACATCTCCGCCAACCTCGACCAAGAGGTGAGGGATGTGGAGGAGGACGTTGTCCTCTTTCAAAATCAATTTTTGACTTGCACTGTCATTTTGACAGGGGATGGGAAGGGGATGCAAGCAATGGGGGGGGCTGGGTCTAAGTGTTGGTTGTGCAAAGACCCCAATGGTATTGTTGAGCAAAGGGGGGTGGAGTCCACCTCAAGATGGGGGGCATTCTTGAGAAGTGTGACCCCTGATAGGCGGCCGGGGGACTACCAACATGCAGCATGCCGCATTCTAAACGGCATTGCAAAGCGCATTGAGACCACCCTTCAGGGCCTCCCCCCTGGTACCCTTGGTAAGGCCCAAGCTCTTGCAGCTTTGCAGGCCTTCAAACAAGCCCTGAAGGATGAGACCTCAGGCATCCCTCTGAGGGAACGTCTCCCCTCGGCCTCAAGGGCCACAGAAAAAGATTTCGATCTTACAAGCACCAAATTTTTCCCAACCTCCCCCCCCCCTTCCAAAGGCAATTTGTGGATTGCCTCAAAGAGCATGTCCCCACAGTGAGGACCCCTGGGGGACCTCCGTTATGGGTTGTGGTGCATGTCATGGTGAGATGCATTGAGGGTTTGTATGAGCTGTGGAGGGTGAGGGAGATGTACACTCTAACCCAAGTGGAACGCCACCGTGCGTTGACCACAAAATTTTCAAAAGCTTGGGGAGACTCAGGTTGGTCCCCCACCAGGTGGATCCATTGGTGCTTGGCACATTCCACCTTTTTTGCCGAGAAATGGAGGAACATTTTTCAGTTTTCCTCCATCCCAACGGAGTATCGGCATGGGCCTTACAAGAGGAGGCTCAAAAATTGTTTTAAGGGTTGGTCCTTGGTGAGGCCAAGTATGTCCCTCCGCCACATGCACCATTGCATGTCCATGAACGCCCTGGAGCAAGGGCTTTTGGGACTGGAGGCAGCCAATGCCTCAGACATTGATGACTTTGTATGAAAAAAGACCATATATGCTTTGTGCCAAGTGTTTTGTGTCGTTTGTCCTAGGGAGGGATGGAGGAGGGGTGCGCGATAACTACACGCGATAACTACACGCGATAACTGCGCGATAACTGAGTTATCGCGCGATAACTAGCGCGATAACTAGTTAGAGCAAGGTGCTCTAACTGTGTTCTAACTCTGTTCTAACTGTGCTCTAACTCTTTGACCCCCCCCCCCCCAAAAACCACCCCTACAATGAGGGTTATGTGGGGAAAGAAAGGGGATGGGGGGTTTTTGAGGGTGCCGAATCCATTTTTTTAGGTGGTTTGCCCCAAAATTGAGGGTAGGTGGGTGTTCCAGAAATTGCGTTCTAAGTAGGGGTTCCGCACCACGCCCTAGAACGCTGCATCCCATGGCGCTAATACGGCGTTGCCCATTGTGGCCCCATGGCTGTTATTCCCTATGGCTTCTCACACTTGCCTGTTGGACACACTCTTTCTCTATTTTGGCAATACGGCCATTGGACTCACTCCTTCACTGTCACGCGGTATGGTATGGTTTTCACATTGGCTTTTAGACATATATTTTCCTTTATTTTGCCAATACGGTGGTGCCCATTCTGGCCCTATGGATGTTATTCCCTATGGCTTCTCACACATTCCCTTTGGACTCACTCTCTACCATGGCGTCATGGATGTTATTACCTATGGTATTCACATTGGCCTTTTGGACACATCTTTTCCATCTAATACGGAGCTGCTGATTGTGGCCCCATAGATGTTAGCCCATGCCAGCGCGATAACTAGTTAGAGCAAGGTGCTCTAACTGTGTTCTAACTCTGTTCTAACTGTGCTCTAACTCTTTGACCCCCCCCCCCAAAAAAAACCACCCCTACAATGAGGGTTATGTGGGGAAAGAAAGGGGATGGGGGGTTTTTGAGGGTGCTGAATCCATTTTTTTAGGTGGTTTGCCCCAAAATTGAGGGTAGGTGGGTGTTCCAGAAATTGCGTTCTAAGTAGGGGCTCCGCACCACGCCCTAGAACGCTGCATCCCAAACGCCATGACTCATTGAGTTTCTTCGGCTTCCATTTGAGTGTTTTTCTTTGTTGAAGGTGGGGAGGGTTTTTTATAGTATGATGGCCTTTGGATATGGGGGTTTTAGTCGATTTACCATTTGCAAGACACAACTGTACAAAGTGTAATGCATGCCATTTTAATTGTGTCTCTGTCCACAAATACTGCATTCGTTGTGTCACTAGGTATTTGATTTTGTACACATAGAATGTTACTTTTTTGTGGCAAATGTGGTCGTTGTGATGTCCCTGTTGTTGACAGCGCTGCACACATTGCCCATGAATCATTCCTTGCCGAAGTTGCGTTCCAATGGAAAGATGCCGTTCAAGTTGGTACTCCACACTATGTACAACGCCGGGTTAAGGTGAACATTCGCAACCTCCAAGGCCAAAGGAGTGTTGAGGGCGACCGTCGATGCCACCTGTACATGGTCCTTCTAGCATTGTCTGACACTAAGGCATGGATAGCCCTTGATATGTCAATATGCTGTGTATATTCTACATAAGGTTTACCACACTGTACACATGTACACAGTGGGTTGCAGCTTTGTTGTGATGCGCACACCTTACTGGACTAAAGGCTGGAGGTGCCTAAGGTAGGGGCATTGAGTCAATCAGAACCGACCATCGCTCTCTCTCTCTCTCTCTCTCTCTCTCTCTCCACCCCCCTCTTCTGGAGGGCTGGGTCATGATGGTGCCACTTGGCCGAGACCGTCGGGTCACATTGTGTACGCTGGGGTCACATTGGGGGGTGGGGTCTTACTGAGGGCTGGGGTCATGTTGGGGATGGGGTGCACGGACAACATCAAAAAAGTGAAAGAGCCATAGAACTTGAGATGAGGCTAACCGTGTCACTATACAATGGCAACATTTCAATAATCAAACATCATTCTCAGCAAAAAAAAGATGCAGCTCTCCAATCATGTCAACATTCCATCGGTACAAAGGGGGCGCACCCTGCAGTGTGCCCGCGCCGTGCGAAAAGTTGGTTGTTTTCCACCACTGGTAGCCACAGATCCTAGGGTCCTGAATTCTGCACCCTACAGACCCTGCTGGTACACCAAGGATATTTTTTTTCAGTCTAATGCTTGCCACGGGTCCCAGCGTCTTGATCTGCACCCCATGCTGTTTTGAATTGATCATGCATCCTTTTGTCGGTGGGTGGTTTTCAGGGGTGTCCCCGGGATAAACCACGTAATAATTGGCGCTGTGTGAAAATGCCCCCAAAAACACCAAACCTGAAGACTCATAAGGGGGGACTTGAGTGCAGTGCGACTATTTGGGTATCCCGCCGTACTAGAAACCCACACTTTGTGGTACTAGGGGCATCATTGTTGTTTGATAATATGTATCTTGGTGCTTCTTTTGCATCGGACATGGCATTTTTGGGTTTTCACCCATTTTCCCCCATTTTCACCTATTTTCACTCACAAGATGTTCTACTTTCTAGGTTGATTTCTCCCCACCATGGCAGCCCTCAATATGGGCACTCTGCATCAACCTCTATTGATTTTGCATCCTGCATCGGATGCAATTGTCAAGGTAAAGATCAACATGCAGATGACAAGCGTGCAAATGAAGATCAGCCATTAGACAAAGGGCAGCTCGATGCTCTGAGGATGCATGGTGGGCAAATGTGCATCGTGTGTGGTCTTACAGGGGGGGGGGGGAATTTCGCGACGGGAATATTTCGCTGTGGGAAATTTCGTCTTTCAAATGTGTGCGAAATTTCCCGCTCAATTTTCAGGCCACTGTGCGAAATAAACCCGGCGCGAAATTTAGCATCGTGGAATCATTTTGCAAGAAGCGGCACAAAAAGGAGGCACGGAAGTAGTGTTCATTGTGTCCTCTCTGTTTTGTGCAGTGCAACTTTTTTTTTCAAATGATATCTTATCAAACGGTCGTGTATAATGGACCAAGTGGTATCCAATCAAACAGTTTTTCAACTGTTTTCAGCCTAACAGTTTTTCAACTGTTTTCAGACCAACAGTTCTTCAACTGTGTTCTGTCCAGGCCAAATTCTTGATTGAAGCCTCAAGTATTGTGTGCTTGCCTCTTTCCTGCCCTCCCATGTGCTGTTGACAGGAGGATGTGGTGCAATGTATGGCTCAAACAGTCAAAAAAAGCGCCAGAAAAAGCGCCAGAAAAAGCACCAGAAAACCAAAAAGCGCCAGAAAAAGCGCCAGAAAACCAAACAATAGCCTCCGGGCATTAAACCTACGCTCTTTCGATCATCAGTGTAGGCACATACCACTAAGGTACGTCAGGCCTCTGCTTGCATTGTGTTTTTGGGCAGCATAGACTCCGGATAGCCTTCCAAAAAAAACGAACATACTTTGGATTTGGGGTCACTATGCAAAGTCCTGGTGATGGGTTTTTTACCAAAGATGGTCCGCCCGGTACAGTGGCCTGTACAGTGAACAATCCTGGAAGGTGCGAAATTTCCCGCTCAATTTTCAGGCCACTGTGCGAAATAAACCCGGCGCGAAATTTTCTCGTGCGAAAAATTCCCGGTGCGAAAATTTCCCCCCCCCCTGTACTTGAATCCTGTTATTACTGAGATTCGATGTGTAGAATGACTTTCTTTGTCCCTGGTGACATCGGTGGGTGTTCTTCTTTGGGATCCTAAAGGGCTTCAAAGATTCAAGGGACATTCATTCATGGCATCTAATGGGAAGGGAAGGTAGTACGCAACCGTCTTAAGCTAGGGTAGCTGGGGTGGCCTACTTTTGAGGGTGTTTGGAAGGGGTTGGTATGGGGGTTCTTCACAAGGGAATCTTGTCTAAAAGTAGCGTGCAGTTCAAGGATTCCCCCATAGCTCATGAATTCAGGCTCTTATCATGACGTTTGATTGAAACTGAGTGCATTAGCCCAAGCTTCCGCTTTTTGCTCTCACAGCACCATACTGTGTCTTTCTTCTGTCACATGAAGACTCAACAAGACACCGATAGCGATGTGCCGGAGGTGGCATCACTCTGCCACACCTCCCAGTCCCGACGCTCTCCAAACAAGGTGGAGGATGTCACTGGGGTGATCGACGTGGAGACATACATCGCATTTTGTCTGCTGTTCCTCGCGCAGTACGTGTACGATTTCTCCTCGACGGCCGCGCGCTGGGGAGCCGGGCCCCACAATTTGCTGCTGCTGGTGGCTCCTGTCGTCATCGTCGTGTGGGGCGCAGTTGTTCTCTGTTGGAGGTGGGCCTTTCAACGCATCCCGCAGTTCATGAGCATCAGCGTTCTCGTTGGATTCGCAACGCAGATGGCGAGTTTGCACTGGCAGGTGCCCCTTCAGGCGCGAGACCTCCTTGAGACCGTCCACGGCCCCGAAGGGTGGAACGAGGCAATGCTGCACGGCGCTGCCAGGCTTGCCAGCTCACAGCTTCTCGTGCCACGTCTGCTCTTCGCTGGATTGCTGTGCCAGCTCTCTGCCGCCTTTCCCCACAACAACATCAGTCTCTTTGTTCACGTGAGCCTTCCAGTGGCGATGGGCCTGACCACGCTGTTGTCCCCCAACGTGTATTTCGACTTGTGTGAGCTGATCGGCTTCGCATCGCTGATATGTTTCATGTTGTTGCTGCGCGTACGGAAGACGTTGTCTGGCCGAAAGCGGGTCATGGCGGATGGAGCCGCGGTGGAGGTTTGCGAGGGATGCCGAGTCGCCGACAGTCTCCTCTGTCACAAGGTGAAGAACGCCGTCGTGGACGCGTCCCACCTGATCGAGTCGTTCCTGCAACAACCTGTGAACCGTTCCCTGCCGATGTTATCCCAGGCGCAGGGCCGGTTGCGAAGTGCGATGCGGTGGTTCGGGAAGCGGCGGATGATCCTGAAACTCAGGGGGGCCGAGTATTGCCCGCAAGTCGAGGCTGCAAGCCTGGCCGCTTCCGCCTCAACCGTCCTGAGCGGCTGGGCGGTGGTCCGCACGACGATCCGGGACGCCTGGCTCATGCTGGACTGGGCGCTGTTCGAGTTCCTGTTGGACTGCGTAGTGTCCAACGCCACCAAGCACGGGTGCCCCGGTGCCTCCGACATCGCCGTGGAGATTGACTTGCAGAGTGCCCATCCTGACGGCACCCGCCAGCGCCTTGTCGTCAACGTGACCAACCGTGCGAATCCCGCGAAGCCGGGGATTTCGGAGGGGCTGGTGTAGCCCTCGAAGCCCGGCGCCCTGACATGTCGGGCCTCCAGTGCGTGTTCGCGGCAGCAAACGCCCTCGGGATGACCGCATCCCTGACCCAGGAAGGTGAGACCGTTTCTTTCACGGGGGTCATGGACGCGCAGGTCGCAAGGGCTCGCCCGTCCCACGCGAGCGACATGAGCGTCCCTGTGGGGCTCAACGTCTGCTGCATCGATGACAACGCGGTGGCCCGTCGCTTCATGTCCGCGCAGCTCCTCACGCGGTTGCCTGACTGCACCAGCCACGTGTTCGGGGAAACCCGCGGAGACGTGGCGGCTTTCCGGCAGGCGGCTTTGGAAGAAGCCGACATCGCCATCCTGGATCAGAATCTCGAGTATGAGGGCGAGACGGTTCTCGGGACCACAATCATGGGCGAGCTTCTCGCGGCAGGCTTTCAAGGCCTGCTGTGCATACGATCCGCGAACACGTCGGCTGCGGACGTGGACCTCTACGAGAGGAGTGGGGCGCATTGCGTGATCGATAAGACGGTCCCTGCCGGGAAAATGATCCAGCAAATTGTCACGAAATACAAAGACTTCCGGAGCTCGCAGTTGTCGTCTCGGGGTTGGTCAAGAATGTCGCTTCGACCCGGAACGTCGCGCAGCAGCATTAGCATTTCCTCGTCTGCCTCCGCGGACAAGTGTGGCGATCTGCGCCTGCTCGGCTCCAGATCGTTCCCCTACCTTTCAGTCAGCCAGTCTCTGCCATCCATGCTCCCCTCCGTCTCAGAGCCAATGCTCTACACACAACTCAGGAGCCCCTCGGTCATTGCCCCCTCAAGCAGCCTGCCCTCCTTCCCTCGACCGACAGATTCGCGGGCATGCGGCACAGCCCGTTCGCAGACACGCCCACACGCCCCGACCCCCCCCCTCCCCCACACGTCTCCCGCAGTCCCCCACCCGCAGCCGCCGGGCCCGAAGGAGTGCGCCCCCTGCGTCCCTGCCCCCTGCGTCCTCGCCCCCTCGCCCGTCGCCTCGCGCAGACCGCGCATCATGATGAGCCCGGCCTCCGCTTCATTGCTCCATCCCGCCGCCACCCCGTCCCGCAGTTGCGACCGACTGGCCCTCGCCAACGCGCTGTCGCCGTGTCTGCAGCCGCTGCTCTTTGGTGTTGTGCCGAGACCTTCCACGGACTGGCAAGACGCCACCTCCACCGCGTCTGCTGCTGCTGCGCCACGCAAGTGATGAGCAGCAGTCCAGCTGCCGGCCACTGGAGCAGAGGGCACATACCCCTGCACCGTCGGACGTCAGCATGCTACTCCTGTGGTCTTTATCTACTGTATCTTTATATTTTGTCTGTAACTGCATCCTCTTGTGCTCACCGGGGCTGTCGAGTGGTCATATACTGTTTCTTTATGAGTTCCTTGTCCATTTTTGAAACATGACGATTGATCATATGCTGTTTCTTTATGAGTTGCTGCTGGCAGCGTGTCACGGCACTGATTGAATGGTGGACCGTAGTTGCCCCCACATTTGCAAATTTCTTTGTCCATTTTTGAACCATGATGATTGATCATATGCCGTTTCTTGATGAGTTACCGTTGACAGCGTGTCACGGCACTGATTGAATGGTGCACCGTAGTTGCCCCCACATTTGCAAACTTCTTTGTCCATTTTTGAACCATGATGATTGATCATATGCCGTTTTTCCTTATAAGTTGCCGGTGACAGCGTGTCACGGCACTGATTGAATGGTGGACCGTAGTTGCCCCCACATTTGCAAATTTCTTTGTCCATTTTTGAACCATGATGATTGATCATATGCCGTTTCTTGATGAGTTACCGTTGACAGCGTGTCACGGCACTGATCGAACGGTGGACCGTAGTTGCCCCCACATTTGCAAACTTCTTTGTCCATTTTTGAACCATGATGATTGATCATATGCCGTTTTTCCTTATAAGTTGCCGGTGACAGCGTGTCACGGCACTGATTGAATGGTGGACCGTAGTTGCCCCCACATTTGCAAATTTCTTTGTCCATTTTTGAACCATGATGATTGATCATATGCCGTTTCTTGATGAGTTGCCGGTGACAGCGTGTCACGGCACTGATTGAATGGTGGACCGTAGTTGCCCCCACATTTGCAAACTTCTTTGTCCATTTTTGAACCATGATGATTGATCATATACCGTTTTTCCTTATAAGTTGCCGGTGACAGCGTGTCACGGCACTGATCAAATGGTGGACCATTCCCCCCAATCCCCCTCTTGCATAGGACCCCCCCCCCCTTTGCAAACTCCCCCCCCTTGCAATCTCCCCCCCCCCCCCCCACCCGGGAGACCGTCACTTCCATGTTTTTCTAGTTAACATGTATTGTGCTGGTTTGTGTTGCCCATCTGCTTTACACCTGCTTAGCAACCCACCACGTGCCTGTCATGCAAACTGAGCAAGTGCAACAGTTCAAAGTGTGTTATTCCTGTGCCCCCTGTTGAGCATGTGCACCTCCTCAGAGTCAAATACTTCTGCTAGAAAAAGTGGCACACAGAGCCTGTCTCTCGGTAAACATTAATCCCACTAGGCAGTTTCTGGCTCATTTTGTGCTTCATATGCCCTTGTGTCTGCATGTCCTGTTTTGTGTCGAGGGTTCTTTGCACAGTAATCGGCGGGCGAGGGAAGCATCGATTGGGGTATGTTCCCTCGGGGGTGCGAGGATACCATCGTGCGCAGGCGATTACTATGCAATGGGGAGGGGGGTTAATGGCACCCATATAAATGCCTGCCTCTGTAATATGTTTCTTTAGAACGTGCTGCTAACAGCATGGGGGAGTGGGATGACCGCTGACGCTGATGCACCTGCTGAGACATTGGTGCAGGTGTGTTGCCAGGGATGGCACCCATATATGCCTGCTTCTGTGATATGTTTTCGCTGGCAGCGTGTCACGGCACTGATTGAATGGTGGACCGTAGTTGCCCCCACATTTGCAAACTTCTTTGTCCGATTTTGAACCATGAAGATTGATCATATGCTGTTTCTTGATGAGTTACCGCTGACAGCGTGTCACGGCACTGATGGAATGGTGCACCGTAGTTGCCCCCACATTTGCAAACTTCTTTGTCCATTTTTGAACCATGATGATTGATCATATGCCGTTTTTCCTTATAAGTTGCCGGTGACAGCGTGTCACGGCACTGATCGAACGGTGGACCGTAGTTGCCCCCACATGTGCAAATTTCTTTGTCCATTTTTGAACCATGATGATTGATCATATGCCGTTTTTCCTTATAAGTTGCCGGTGACAGCGTGTCACGGCACTGATCGAACGGTGGACCGTAGTTGCCCCCACATTTGCAAATTTCTTTGTCCATTTTTGAACCATGATGATTGATCATATGCCGTTTTTCCTTATAAGTTGCCGGTGACAGCGTGTCACGGCACTGATCAAATGGTGGACCATTCCCCCCAATCCCCCTCTTGCATAGTAATAGCCTTTGCACAATAACCGGGGAGGCGAGGGAACCGTCACCTTCCATTTGGCAAATTGACGATGAAGGTTGTATATTGAGCTTCTCCTGTGCGCTTGCCGGCTGGCCAAGGTGGTATCATTGGTGCATTGCTGTGCACTTCAGGTTTCTTGCATCCAAGGCACTCCATGTACCCTGTATCATGCAGAACCCTTCAGTTTTTCATAATTTTAGTCATGGATTAGGCAGAAAGATAAGGTACCACGAGATGGAACCAAAACTTTGTGCATGGATGGTAGCACGAAGGAACAAGCAGGTCATCGTGACCAAGAACATGTGCTTGCCTTTGGCCAGGAAATGGGACAGTGCATCAGACACTGAGGTTGTGTGGGCAAAGAGTGCGCGTGGTCTATGGGGACGGGCAAATGTTTTTGCTAACGGAAAATTGTACTTCACGTGCAATGTTCCTGAGGCAAACTGCTTACTACAGCCACCTGCCAAGCCCCCTGCCAAGCCTGCTCCCAAAGCTGCCAAACCCAGGTTCAAACACATTTAAACCACAGTTTAAACCACCTGCAACTCTTTCCCTTTTGTCAGTCCGTTTCTTTAGTTTAGACGCATGCGCCCCAGCCACCAAGCCCGCCCTGACAGTATCGGATGATGATGTGCAATACAGTCAGTGCAGTATTTTAGTGCCAGTGCTCGTGCAGGGCAGGACAAGGAGTGCTGCAGGGTGAGGCATGGGTGGTCGTGGGTATAAAACCACTCCCAAATGGGGGATAAAACCACCCCCAACCCCCTTTTTGGCCATTTTTGAGTCCCGGGGTGGTTTTGTGCCACCTAGGGGTGGTTTTATCCCCCCTTTTGCAGGGGTGGTTTTATCCCCCCATTTGGTCATTGGGGGGTTTTATCACCCCTTTGGGGTGGTTTTATCCTCCATTTTTGGTGATTTTATTGCCGTATTGGCCGGGGGGATCAATGGTCGGTGCTGATCGACTGAATGTCCCCGCCATAGACACTTTCAGCCATTAGTCCAGAGGTTCTCTCACAGATGCATGTGTCCCCTTCTTGGTTGGGGTGCTCCACTATTCAATGTACAGCATATACGGCCCTGTGATTCACTGCGACACACCAACACAGACGCAGCTTGAGGGCGTGGCTGTTTTTCATGCACCATCTAGCTCAGCAACACACAGGTATTGATCTTTAGTGGTTCGCCGTCCACAGGTTATATAACAAATGCAGCTGCCACTGGCACCGCTGATTGAAACCTTGTACCTACTTGCTGTACATTGAATAGTATTGGCCGGGGCGGGGGGGGGGGGTGGCCCATCTCAATCCGAACCAATCTCTCTCATCAGTTCATAGAAGCTTATCACACTGTAGGTACCTTTGAGAAACAGTGTAATGTACCGTGATGTCCCTTCGAAGGGGCATTCCTCAAAAGTCGCTGGCGTGCGGCGAAAACTTTTGGTAAAAATTTGGGGGTGGAGGGGATTGAACCTAGGACCTCCTCCCTAGAGTGTACATGGTTACCCACTAGGGTATGGTTGAACGCTCTAATGCGGACGGCCACTGCTGTATAAATAGCGTTTTAGTTAACGTCCCAACCAAGGGTCAGGGCGGAGCAATACTCCTGATGGAGTGCACAAAACTCCAGAAGCTAAAAAAAATAGAAAATGTAACCAACAGGGTGTGAATCTTGTGGTTTAGCGAAAAGGGTAGCGATTTAAAAAGTCAAATCGCTAAAAGTTGACGAAAACACGTTAGAAATCGTCACTTTTTGTTCAAAACTTACCGTCGCACACAAGCGCAGCTGAGCCGCACTCATGAAAAGAGGCTCAGAAGCTCAAACGGCCCCAGGAAACGAAGGTGTGAGCCGTGTTTTTAAAAGCTTTTAAAAGAAATTTTTGCACAGTTGCTGATGGTTTCACACCGCGACATGCTAGAAGATCTGGTGCGGCAATCACGGCACTGGCACACCCTCCTGCGACGTGCTAGAGTGTGGACCACCTCCGCAGACCAGCACTACCAGCGGGACCGGTACCCCCAGTGCCTGCGGTGGCAGCACGAGATCGGGCACGGGCTGTGGGCCCGGTACCCGACTGGCGTCCAGCAGCAGATCACCGCGGCCCTCCGGCGCGGCGCCCGGGGCTTGATGGTGGAGCAGAAGGACAAGCGGGTGGAGCTGGACCTGGATGCGCTGGAGCAGCGCGTCGACGGGGCCGTTCAGAAGATCCGGTGCCATTTGCAGAGCATGTTCCACTACCGCACTGGGCCAACCGACGGCGATTGTGGGCCAACCGACGGCGGTTGTGGGCCAACCGACGGCGGGTGGGCGCTCACGTCCAGCGTCCGGGATGTGCCGGACTGGGGGGCGGCCTTCGTCGTCCCGGTGTCGGGGCCCGCGGCGCTGGCCGCCCGCGACGGGGCCGCCCTGGCGCTCCTGTGCGACCTGCAGGTCGTCGACCCCTCCCTCTGGGGGCCCGCGTGCAAAGACCCCCCCCGCAAGACCTGGGGCCTGCCGGACGGGGACCGGCGGCAGCAGTTCGTCGACGTCCTCGCGCGGTGGCTGTCCGGCACCTTCGACCCGTCGGGGCGCGCGGGGCAGGACCTCTTCAACGCGCGCCGCCGGTCCGTCCGCGGGTCAACGGCGAGGCGCCGGCCCGCCGCCGGGGGCCGGCAGCCGTCCCGGTTCTCCGACGGGCTGGAGCACATCAGCCGGGCCCCGCGGGACGCGTTCTACCCCGCGGACTACCGCTCGGACGCGGGGGCCCTCGCGTTCTGCGTCGCGCTGCCGGACAACGCGCTGGGGCTGGTCTACCGGCTGCACCCGCTGCTTGCGATGTGCGAGGACACGGTCATGAAGGTCCACGAGCTGCGCCGCCAGCGCGTCCCCCTCAGCCCTTTGCACGTCGTCCCGGTCTACGTCTACACGTACGAACTGGAGGGGGAGCCCGAGCAGATCTACGGGGCGATGAACCGGGCCATGCGGTGCCACGACGCGGCCGGCATCGCCTTCTGGCGGCCGCTCATCTGGCAGATCGACCGGGCGCTGCAGCAGCTGCCGCCGCACAAGGGCAAGCTCTACCGCGGCATCAACGTCCGGTTCAACGCGGAGCAGTACTGCACGGGGCAGAAGGTCTGCTGGCCCGCCCTCTCGAGCGCCTCCGCGGAGAAGAGCGTCGCGGAGTCGTTCGTGGGGGGCCCGGCCGCGGAGGGCTCGCTGTTCATCATCCAGTGCGCGTGGGGCCGGCCCATCAGCCGGTTCTCCAAGTACCCGGACGAGGCGGAGGTGCTGTTCCGGCCCAACACCGTCTTCACCATCACGTCGACGCTGTACGCGGCGGACGACATCGGGCAGTTCTACTCCAACGTCGACAACATCGCGATGGCGGAGGTCGCCGCGGTGCCGGCCCCGCTCAAGGGCCACGTGTCGGTTCCCGACGGCGTGGCGGAGCTGTCGACTGCGCCGTTGCTGGACGCCGGTGCGCAGCCGCGGCCGGACGGCGACCTGGTTATGGTGGACCTCCCGCCGGACCATTTCCTGCCGTTCCTGAGCTATTTGGAGGCGGTCCCGGAGCTGGTGATTGGGGAGCTGCAGGTCGCCGAGGCCCCCGGCGGCAGGAGCGAGCCGGGGAAGGTCGCGCGCGCCCTGATGGTCCCCAGTGAGGGGGGTCCCGGTGGCGGCCGGGCGGTGGCCTCCAAGACATTCCCGGGCTTCAGCCCCGCCGCCATTCCCACCATCCGGCTGGACCCGGTGCTGCCCCCGCACGCGCCCAGGCGAGCTGCAGGGTCGCCCGGCCTTCTGCAGGCCCCCCTGATGCCCACACGTGAGAGCAGCTGCAACTCCACGTGCGACCAATACAGCGATCGTTCCCCGGACCTGCATGATGTGTGCCTGCCGTTCCCGTCCGAAACCCGCAAGAATTCCGTCAGCACCTGCGATCTGAAGGTTGGGGACCAGCACCTGCTGATGCAGGGCAACAAGACCCCGGGGATGACCCCATTTCCTTCCCAAATGGCCCGAAGGGCCGACGGCGGGCTGCCGACCCATCAGCCGATGGAAAGCACCGGCGGGAAGGAGGAGTTCGACGTCGTCCTGAACCCCACGACGCAGTTGACGGAGTACGACGACCCGTTCTTCCCCGTCGAGAAGGTCCGCATCGATTTTGGCGAACACGCCGCGGGCGCCCCGCCCTTTGCAATGCCAATCCCAGTGTGAGCCTAGCGACTACCCTCCGCAGTTGGGTGGCTACCTCCGCTGTCTTGACCTCGTTGAAGCTGCGAGGCGGTGAAATATCTCGACCAGTGCCTCTATTCCACTGCCGCAGACCCAAGGGCACAACAGGTAGCTCGGCGATGCAGTATCTGGCCTAGCCTTGGTTTTTGCATCAGGGTGCCGTTCCCGGGGCCTCACTAATGAATTCATACCGCGACGTGCTAGATGATCTGGTGCGGCAATCACGGCACCGGCACTCCCTTCTGCGACGTGCTAGAGTGTGGACCACCTCCGCAGACCAGCACTACCAGCGGCATAACCGAAGGGTTCAGCTTTTTTCGGTGATGAGCTAGTTGTGGGCATCGGAGCGCGCCGCCCACCGGGTGGAGTCGCCTCTGCCTAAATGCTAGTGCTGCACAAGGCCCGGCCTCCCGGGCCAAAGCCCCCACCGGACATGGCCCCTGCAAAGCGACGAAAGCTTGTCACCCTTGAGGACCTGTGGGGAATGGCACACACGTGATCCAGCATGTCTTAACCCCCTTAACTCTTACGCATTCTTGGCTTGCCATATGGCGTGGCGGTTTTGCCTACCGCATCACAGGGCTGATGGTATACGCATGTGAACTCTGGGTCTTTGCCATGTGTTGCGGGGATCCACTGTATCATATGCTGGAGACGTCCACTTTCCCAAGCACCGTCTTGAGTACTCTTTGAACGTCTGGAGTCAGTCCAACAAAAAATTTTTTTTATCCCAAAACTGGATGAACGTGTAAGTGCAACAGGGAGTGACAGGTGTAATGGAAGGAAGAGCAGAAAGGGCGAATGGGAGATTGGCGACCTAAAGACGTCGAATGGAGTATGAATAAGAGGCAGGGGTATAAATGCCAGAAACTCTGGCGGTTTGCTGGTAGTAGCGAAATAAGGGGCAAGGAAACCCAGGTTCACGCATGTTTCTGAAACGTAATGCGCAATCGTTATGTTTTGTTTGAAAGGCCGGTAAGCTCTGAAGATGGATTTCTTGACGCGCAATTGTGCGTTAATATTTGAGAGGTTCGAACCAAAACGGAGGTGTAATGGAACCTCGTAGCTCGGAATTGCACGTTACAAAACATGAAAGGCTAAACGTTGTTGATGCCATATCCACGTCGCAGGAAGTCATAACATAGGGGTCAAACGGAGGAGCACTCTCCCTAACACGAACAGGAATATAAATCATGACAAGAAACGGAGTACAACCAGTGCAAGAGGGACCAACATGAATGACCATCAAAAATATTGAAGGAGTTGGCACAGTCGTTGTGCACGCGCAACACGCGCAGAACTGGGCCGTAACAGAAACAACAGCGCAATGCAGAAATAGGGAAGAGCGAAATGTGAAATATCAGCACGTTAAAAACGAAAGTGATGAAAATTCCGTTGTTTCCTACATTTCAAAAGACGTGTTTTTAGACATGTAATGCCGCGGAAGGCGAATGGAACCTAGATTGCTAGTGTAGCTGCAGCACGCAGATTGGGACAAGGAGCAGCGCAGAATCCACCTTATAAGAACCCCGACGAATTGTGGGACGCTGCTGCAGATGGAGAACGGGATGCAGTATTGATGCTGACATTTGCCGCAGAACTGCGGAAGAACAGACGGTCACAACGTTCTGCCGAACAGGCCTTGAAAGAACAAAATAAAAGGTGGGCTACAGGTGTACAGTCCACGAAGGCCCTCCTGGTGGTGCTTGTTGGCCCCCGGAAAGCACCATTTTGGGCTTGTTCGCACTGTGATGGGCAAAACTTGGTTGGCTTGTAGCCGCCACAGATGACTCCATCTAATGCCCGCACCCTTTGTATCGGTTTTCCCCTGATGGGGCTCTTCACGGCACCCTTGATGAGTTCCTGATGGGGCACAGTTCCCACTCGACGCCACCTCACACCTTCCTCCTGCAGTGGATAAGCTTGGTTCAGCACTTAGTCGCTTTGTATGCTCAACTAAGCGCCTCACTGTACCGTGCCATGCAACCACCAAGTGTTGACAAAACAGAGGCAAATAGCAAGTAACCAGAGCCAACAGGAGAGGTGTCTTTGCTTAAGCATTGCATGTGTGGAGTGCGGTGTGACTACTAGCGGTCCCAACCAGGCCCGACAGGATGTGGAATGATGTTGCAGACGTGCATTGATACCTTGTGGATTAATGGCTGAAATCTCTGTTAGCGGGGACTTTCACTCCGTCCTTGCTGGCCATTGGTTGTGTCATCCTCCACTGCATGTGTTCTCTTTGAAGATTGCACAATGACATGTTTGACAAGGACATGTTTGGTGTCTCTCGCAATAATGCTCCTCCCTCCCACAAGTTTTGCCTCACTTTGTGACAAGTACTGCGAGCCATTCGAGCAGTGCTTCAGCCGCTACTCCTGCGTGTATTACTTGAAAGAGACTCGACAATTTTTTGGGCCCTTTAAGGAGTGCAGTTCGTACGCAGTTTTGCGCTGCTTGGATTGTTATCCTCATTGGCCGTGCGCTGATAACCGCCCCCTTGCCATCTCCAATATGTCCGAGGCAGAATGCGAGGGTTCCTGCGCAGAGTACAAGTCATGCTTTACTAATGATGCATGCGCTTATGTGGCCAACATCCCTGACCAGAAGTGGTCTGGCCCGTACAAATTTTGCAACGCTGTCAATTCAGCCTGTGGGAGTTGCTTTCCTGATTCGCCATGTCAATTGACAAGTTTGATTGAAACCTCTGTCAATATACACCCCTATGACGAATTGGCAGCAGAAGCTGGTGACTTTTGTAAACGGTGCGAGAGATTCCGTGCCTGTTGGGGAGGCATGGCGTGCACGGAAACCGCTAGGCAGCGGACCATGATGGGCTTCTATGGGCTTCTTTGTGGGTGGGAAGCAGTCTGCCAGTTTTGCCGCCCTCCAATCGAGTGCAGACTGTATGGCGCTCCAACGGCAGTGGTTGCACAAGCGCTGCATGACACGGATCGCACTGTCCTGGAGCTGCTGGTTGCTTCCCGATTGCTCCCAACCGCTACCTGTGGAACAAACTTCGTGTCCTGTGGCCCGGTTGGCGGAGCCCTAAGGGTCACAAGCTTGGATCTTGAAACTGCAGCCAGAGACAACACCACGCTTTCACTCGATGTGGGACTTACTGTGCTCCAGAACCTGACAGGATTGACGTTCCTTCGCTCGCCTGCGGAGGTTTATGGGGACCTCGAACTACTTAACAGTCTGACCCAACTCATGCATCTCAGCCTCACAGGCCCCGGTATTACGGGTTCCATGAACACTCTCGTGCTCTTCCCGCAGCTGCGGTTCCTTTCCCTGCGCAACACGATGGTGGGAGGGTCTATAGCAGCGCTGGGGCAGCTCACCGCTCTTGAGGTGTTGAGTATCCAGGGGCCTTCAGGGGCCTCAGGAGTAGCGAATCCATCCACAGAGCATCCCTCTGTCCGCAGCGCTATCACGGGGCCAGTGGCCTCCCTGCACGGCCTTCGCGCGCTCCGAGCCCTGAATCTGCAGTCCATTGACGTGTCTGGGGAATTGGAGGACATGGGAAGGCCATCACTTCAAGAGCTCAGGCTGCTGTACCTTCCGTATGTGGTTGGCTCCCCTGGCCCTTCGTTCAAGAGTTTGTCAACACTTATGATCAAAGATCTTCCCAACGTGCGGGTCCCGTTGATCGCGCTGAACGACATGCCGCACCTCAAAATTTTGAGCTTGATCAGGGTTCAGGTGACGGGCTCCGTCCAAGGGCTGCAGGGTTTCGGCTTGGAACACCTGGTCCTCAACGATCCAGTGCCCACAACCGAGGACCAGCTGGATGTTCCGTTGACGGCTGTGCAACAGATGCGCCACTTGTTCACACTCGAGCTCGTGAACGCCAATGTGCACGGCGATGTTAAGAGCCTCGCCAATCTGAGCTTGGAATACCTATCCCTGCAGGCTACCTCGAGCGGGCACATAACCGGCACCCTGCATGATCTTCTACGCATGCCGCTCGCGACCTTGCTGCTCCAAGACTGCCATGTGGGAGGGCCCATGGGGATCCTCGGGAATTTCCGAGCCCTTTACCACCTACATCTCGTGAACGTCCCAGTTTATGGAAGTCTGCACTTTACCAGAGGGTTGCCTGAGTTTAATTGGCTGTTCTTATCAGGCTTGGATTTGAGAGGCGACCTACAACCTCTTACCAAATTTTCAGACTTTTCGACGAAGTCAAATCGAGTTTCCATCACCCTGAGGAACATGAACATCAACGGCAGCATACCACCCCTACCTCGTCACATCAAATACTTGGACCTGCAGGCCAACCGCTTGTTCTCTTCTACCCCCATTGTGATCGATGCCCCAAATCTCCAATTTCTGAACCTCAAGGACAACGGAATCACAAATGGGCTAGTGCAGCATCTCAACTTGTCGTCTGGAGCCCTGGTCAACCTGCATGACAACTACCTCGGGTGCCCCCTGCGCATTTTTCATGGAGTCACGGTCCTGGCAGGGCCTTGCACTGAAAATGCTGTGGTGTTTGTCGTGCTTTTGCTCATGGCGATATTCCTCCTCATGGTGTCAGCATGGTTCTTTCACAAACGTAGCGATGTACGAATCCCCGAGGCCAATTCGCCCTGGACAACGTGGTTGCAATTTCTGGGCTTCATCATCCTTTGCCGGTGCATATCAGTGGCTGATCTAGTCACCGATTTTGCTGGCAACGCCGTCATGTTCCAGGACATTGCTAGTGAGCCCTCCTGTGGCCACGCTGAAATATACTGGTGGAACTCCGAGACTGCTTTGACACAGACAGTGGCGGTGATTCGCAGTGATTCGCAGGTGCACTTCTTTCTTTTCACCGTCTGCATGGGAAGCCACACCTCCCCTTGAGGGCCGCCTGTCAATATGTCCAGTGCCAAGTGAGGACCCCACTCCCAGCTTCTGCTCCAGTGGCAGCCAGCTTACATTTGGCAGTGTGTCGAAGGCACAGTTGGGTGTTCTGTGGAGGGCTAGACCCTGCAGACTACCAACCTACGCCTATGGGGAGGGTGGTGCTGGATGTTGTTGTTGTCTTGTCGACGACTCAAGCATGCTGCACGGTTCTTGAAGGAATTGAGGAAGGGTAACAGACCAAGCAACGAGGGAGGTGGGATGTGGTCGTTTTACAGATGGCTCCTCCGGAACTGCACATCATCATGGGGGGTTACTGAGTGTGGAGCGTACCTGATCCTTGCCCGAGGATGAGGAGCAATCAAAGAAATATGGGGAGCTCAGAGCGGCGCACGACAAGCTTCAGTGGCAGCCTTTGCATGTGGTGGTAGATTTGGAATGGGTGGAATGGGTATAGAAGGGCATCACGGAGTGGCGGGGCAGCATGGTGTTGGCATAACTGGCACACCTCGTCAGAGGAGGTAGCTCATACCCCCCCCCCCCCCTGCTTTCCAGCCTCGCGGCTCCTCGTCGGCCTCAAGGCCACCACTGCTATGCTGCGTGTGAGCAGGGGAGAAACCACGGTGCGCTCCACGCAGTTTCGGGCCATATTTTCCCCAAGGTGTGCAGCCCTGATCCAATTGGAGATGCCTCATGTGCCCCCTGCCTCCCCTCCAAAGTTGGATGAGCCCCATGAACGCGGGCTTCGCCTGCTAGTGCTTCTGCATTGTGTGTACCAATGCTATGTATCACCCTCCTGCCCGCATATGATACATATCACCGTCCTGTGCACACATGATGTACCGCACCCTCGCATGCACGAATGGTTTCTCCGCCCCCGCCACCGTGCAACAGCCACACGCCTATTTTTCACCCGTGTTGTGCTCATTAGCAACCGCCTTCTTGGCTGTTTGCCCAGGCCCATTTAGGACCCCTTCCCATCCGGCAACCCCCTGTCCCAGCTCATGAGCTGTGGCCTTTTACCATGCGTCGGCAGCCTCTCAGCCCGCATCTCCTTCGCATGTTCCTCCCATCGTCTTGCAGTACCTTGCACATTTCAAGAGCGTGTGCGAAGCTGAACCCAATTGCAAGTATGACCAGGGGCTGTGCAGCGTTGTGGACCCGGACCCGTACGCCTGGTTCCGCAGTCTGCTCCTCATCGGCACGGTGTTGATTGCGGTGAAGGAACTCATCAAAGTCGCTGTGCTCCTGCCCTACGTCTGCCGCGGCCGTGTGCCGCCCGCCGCCCTCCACTTCTTCTGCGCAAGCAGCCCCCTCAACATGCTGCTGGCGCTGGGGCACAGACCCCTGCGGGTCCTGTTCTCGCGCCGGCCATCGTTTTGGGACTTTCAGTTGCTGCTGCTGGCCGATGGGCTGTGCGAGGACATCCCGCAGCTTGTCACTCAACTGCTGTTCGTGAAGCTCGTGTCGCGCACCGGGCTCTCGTTTCTGCAGTCCCTGTCGCTGTTCCTGACTGCCCTCGGGTTGTCGGTGATGATCCTCCGCTCGGGTTTCGGCAATTTGCCGCAATGGCGAAATGCCGTGCATTATCAGGTGCCCCATGCCACGGCGCCAAAGGGTGCCAGTACGGCCCCGGACAGTCCCCCCCAGATCGACACCTCCACTGCCGGCTGCAAGGCCCTTCCTCGTCCCTCGCAAGCCTTGTCGCGTTCGCCTCCTTCGCCTTCGCTTGTGAGCGGTGCAGTGCTCGACAGGATCCCGGGCTGCGTGGACGCCGCAGATAACGAACCCGGGCAGGTGTTTCTGGAGTCGGTAAGATCGCAATGGCAGCTGCCGCATGAATCACCGCAAACCCCGGTTTGCAGGGCAGCGAGCATTTCCGCACAATTTGACATCAAACAGAGCTCCGCCGGTGGCTGCGATATGCCGTCAGTGGACTCAGCAGGGCTGGCCGACCCCCCTCCGATCCTCATCTGCGACCCCGTCGGAGCCTGGAATGCAGACCTGGAATCGGTCACCACAGATGGAGTGCCCTCTCCCCTCTCCCAAGCCCACCTCTCGCAGAGTTTTTGCAATGTTACAGCGACTTTCACACCTCCATTGCCACCCCGCGTCGCCGCATCGTCGCCTGGCGGCGCCAAGGGGCTGTTCTCCTTGAGTTGATGACATTGACAGGTGCACAGACCCACTCACAGCAGAGACAATCTGCTGGTGCATAAGAATGTAGTGGAGAGCAACAAATAATTCCCTTATGGGTTGGGGGCATACTGTAGGAAGCGGGTGCCTAACTCCATGTCCCACCGTCGGTGTCACATGAGGGCTTGGACAAATTGCTTGTAATCCGCGATTGCAGTGGACGGAAACTTTAATGCATGGTGGGGGAAGGACCAGGTCGGGGTGAAACATACCTGGGAATGCACATAGTGTGCGGATGCAAAAGTTGTAAGATCTGCCCTCCAGGGTGTACCAGGATGCTGGTTGAGGTAGCGGATGGCTTTGGACCGATTCCGGCAGGTAGGGGTTTGGGTCAGCAGCTTTTTTATCGGGCATGTAACCAGAAGGGTGGGCGCCGGTTTTGGGGTGGGTGTGTCTGGGTCGGAGCCACGTTTCGCAGGAGACAAGTGTACCTGTTCCCACAGGTTTTTTGCTGTCGGGTTTGGTTGGGGTTTCCTATGGTGTAGCGAACCAAACCAGGCAGAAATGGACGCAGCAGGGACGGAAGAATCAGTGCATCGGGGCGGCATGGGTAATCCACCACTTAGGGTCGTTACCGACAGAAGCAAGTGGTACTGATGATACACAACACGCTCACTTAGAGCAGGCCGCAGCGCTATAGGCAGGCCGTCTACAAAAGATCGGGGGATCCGCAAGCGAGAGATATGCACAAGGTCGCCGTGCGTCGCCTGATCATACCAATCATACCAGGAGGTGGCATATTCAGTCCAGTCCCCCCAGTTACTGAGCCATGCTTTCCGGAAGGCTGGTTCCCAGTTGGGACATTTGATGAGCCGCAGTTGGGCTGTGCTGCCATGGCACGTGTTACACAGCGGGCACAGGCTGGTTGTCAAAACGGATTCCGCACCCCCCCCCACAACCCCCAGATGGCATCTGGGACCCGCAGCGATGGCCTGGTCACGAACCCCCTGACCCCTCCGGACCCCGAGAACGGCACCCCGAGAACGGCCTTTGACGATATGGACCTCAACTTTGAACAGGAACCGCAGAAGCCGGTCTCCATGGGCACCCGATTCCGCCAAAGGGTGGGGCGGTTCATTGATAAGCTGACCGGGTAGCGGGCCCGCTCGTCGCTCACAGGGATTCCTCACAGCACAGTGGTCATAGTAGCCGCTTGCCAACGTGTGAGTTCGAGCCGAGCAAAGTGCACTGCCGAGTCTCAGGGAAGAGAGGGCAGGGACACAATGATTCTCCTCAATGGTACAGGGAGCCTGGGAGATCCCCTCAGGCACCCAACCTTAACCTCGGCCTTTGGTCGCTCAGCCCCGGGAGTGCAGCCTGCGGTTACCGCCCGCTCTGTGGGCTGCCGCATTGCCGGTCCGACGCGGGTGTGCCAGGGGCCCCAGGCCCAACACCACGAGGACGTTATCCAACCCCTTTATGACTGGTTGGGCCTCTTCTGGTGCAGTGCCCATGGCACTCTGTGCGCAAGTCGCTGCAACGCTTCCGCACCGGCTCCCACACTTGTGTTTCTGTTATTGCGCTCTGGGTGTAACCCCCCCCTCCTCTACCTCTTGCTGCCCTCACTCACGTGAGCTCCATAGTATACCGTCCATTGACTTCACGATGGGGTGCCAACACACCGGGCATCGTCACTCCCATGGCCACCGCACCTCCAGTTCCCCTACCGACCAAGAGGGGTGGGGCTTGATGGCTGGAGTGTACAAGACCTCCGGCTCCTTCCCATGCTTCTGCTGCAATGGTTTGCGGCTTTCTAGATGCTGGTCGAGCGCTGTCGCCGCTGGCCAGCGTTCCTGGCAGAAGGGTCAGCAACACCTAGGTGACGCCATCCAAGGACCCGTGAGCGGGGCGGAACCCAAAGGCCAGGGCGTGCACCCAGGACTTCTCCCAGGGGATGAGCTCCTCCGAATGCACGCCAGCCCACAGCCTATAGACTACCACAGCACCGTAAGAGGCTGCATGTTCAGGGGGCCTGGGGAGTCCTCCTTCATGGTGAGGGCCGTGTAGGAGCTAGCAAGCCTGCAGGGATGGGCCGTCGCCGGGATGAGTGTTGAGTACACGAAGTGTTTCGACCTCGTCCCGCAGGCAGTCATGCTGCGGCGCTGCCTGGAGCAGGGATGGAGCCGAGCTGCGCGCTCCAAGCGATGTACTGGCAGCTGCGGCGTGCCTTTAAGCTTGTGGGATGCTTGGCGCGCGGCGGGACACACAGCCGGTCACATCAATGCCTCCCAAAGAGAGGCATTGGAAAGTGAACCAGATGATCCTTGCCAACCCTGATCCCTCCACTTCTCAGCCTTGCCAAAGGGGTTCAGTGGCAGAAGCCATCGCTAATGGGATTACGTGACAACTGAGGTTGGGTTCTTTTGGGTGCACCGATTTGGAAAGGCTGTCACGTGTGCCATGGTCCATCATCTAAAGAGCGTGGGCGTGAGGGCATGGCAGTATCATGTGCGGCCGTTTCGCCTGAGAAGGAGGCTGGGGGAATGTGCTTCGGTTCATTCCGGAGCGTGCGGTGTGTGTGTTTGTTTCCAACTGCTTAAACCCGCACAGCCAGCACGAATTGCTGCTTCTGACCCGAAGACGCCTTCAGCACCCTGCTTTGTTAGCACACCCGCCTCCATGGCAGGGCCTGCCCAGTTGCACCATCTGCTTTTCAAGGCAGACTTTGAGCTGGACCAGTGTATTTGCCGTCTCTTTGTCCCCAGCTTTTGGGCAGTGGCCCTGCGGCAGCCTCTAAGGATCGAGGGGAGGCCCTCCGGACTACTGCTCATGTGTAGATCCCGTCCAGCTGCACTCAATGCTCAGCAGTCCAACTCTTTCTGAACGTCACCGGACAGTCCAAAAACGAAATCTCAGGAAGCGTTTCAATGCCATTTTTTCAGTCCATTCTCTCAACTGCGGTTTTCCATTCATCCGCTGGTTGCTAGGGCTGTCTCTGTGGGTGAACCTGGACGGCATGCTCTGACATACGAACGCATATAAGTTGAAACGAGTGGTAAGCCTGCTTCGGTTTGTGCTGCAGGATCTACGTTCCAGAACCAATATCCAAGAGGGACTCGGGATGTGTTTTTTCACCCCCGGACACCTCCTGCTGGACACCAAAGGGAAAAAAAAAGGCTGCTGCAGTCGTGGTGATTGAATACACTTGGTGCTTGTTGGACAGTATTTTGAGGCACTAATGAATGAGAAATCAGGGCATTTTCAGGGATAAGCAGGGTTTGGGGTGAAGATAGTGTGCCAAGCACGCCTCAAGTTTCGTCCTGCACCCACCAGCGACAGAGTGTGATCAGGAGCTGTATTTATTCACAGAGTGTGATGAAGAGCCTGTGCTCGTTGACAGAGCTTGTTAAGGAGCAAGTCCACAACAGCTCCAAACCCAATGCTTTTCACAAAGGAGCGACAGAAACACTACGATGCAATGGGCAATGGCTACAGCAGTGCTAAAGCCACACTTTCTCAACACAGTCTGCTACACTGCAGGCGGTGCTATTGTGTGCCGTTTCCTGCACACTGCAAATCGATGCAACATCGCCACGAGCTGCTTGCCTGTGGTCACACAGGCAGTACAAAGGTATTTCCATACCATGACGAAACGCACTCTCACCTCCCATCAATCAGCCTTACCGCGTTTGGCTGGTGCTGCATCACATGCCAGCGTTGCTTTTTTCCTCCTCCTTATGGGCACTGGCACCAGTAAATGAGTGACTGGCAAAACCTCAGTTTGCAGAGGCAGGCTGAGATTTGATCCTGTAGCCCCCTCTTCACCCCATCTTGCCCCGCTTTGAGGGTGCCGCCCGCGCAGTGCGCGCCGTGCACACCGTCCATCAGGGTGTGTGTGGTTGTGTGCCTCCTGAACCCCTGTTGCACGTGGGCGCTGCAAGCCATCGTGTCCCCTGCGTTTCAAGTCCTGCTGCTATGTCCTGCAGCATGGCCTGGAACCCAGGATGCTTGAATTCTGCAGGGCGCGCGGTGCGCGGGAGGCACCCTCTTTGGGTGTGTGTATGTGTGTATGTGTGTGTCTGTATATCTGCAGTGTGTTTGTTGCTTGGTCCCCCCACGCCGTTTGTGTGTGTGTGTGTGTGTGTGTATGTGCGTGTCCGTGTCCCTTTCCTTTTCCTTGACGAGAGGTTCACGACAGTTGGAGCCTGCTTTTTATGCTGCTTTTGGGTTGTGGTTCAAATTGTGTGTGTGTCTGTGTGTGTGTTTGTTTGTTTGTTTGTTTGTGTGTTGTCTCTTCTTAGTGGTGCATTCCGGAGCGTGGGGTGTGTGCGTTTGTTTCCAGCTGCTTAAACCCGCACAGCCAGCGCCGATTGCTGCTTCTGACCCGAAGACGCCTTCAGCACCCTGCTTTGTTAGCACACCCGCCTCCATGGCAGGGCCTGCCCAGTTGCACCATCTGCTTTTCAAGGCAGACTTTGAGCTGGACCAGTGTATTTGCCGTCTCTTTGTCCCCAGCTTTTGGGCAGTGGCCCTGCGGCAGCCTCTAAGGATCGAGGGGAGGCCCTCCGGACTACTGCTCATGTGTAGATCCCGTCCAGCTGCACTCAATGCTCAGCAGTCCAACTCTTTCTGAACGTCACCGGACAGTCCAAAAACGAAATCTCAGGAAGCGTTTCAATGCCATTTTTTCAGTCCATTCTCTCAACTGCGGTTTTCCATTCATCCGCTGGTTGCTAGGGCTGTCTCTGTGGGTGAACCTGGACGGCATGCTCTGACATACGAACGCATATAAGTTGAAACGAGTGGTAAGCCTGCTTCGATTTGTGCTGCAGGATCTACGTTCCAGAACCAATATCCAAGAGGGACTCGGGATGTGTTTTTTCACCCCCGGACACCTCCTGCTGGACACCAAAGGGAAAAAAAAAGGCTGCTGCAGTCGTGGTGATTGAATACACTTGGTGCTTGTTGGACAGTATTTTGAGGCACTAATGAATGAGAAATCAGGGCATTTTCAGGGATAAGCAGGGTTTGGGGTGAAGATAGTGTGCCAAGCACGCCTCAAGTTTCGTCCTGCACCCACCAGCGACAGAGTGTGATCAGGAGCTGTATTTATTCACAGAGTGTGATGAAGAGCCTGTGCTCGTTGACAGAGCTTGTTAAGGAGCAAGTCCACAACAGCTCCAAACCCAATGCTTTTCACAAAGGAGCGACAGAAACACTACGATGCAATGGGCAATGGCTACAGCAGTGCTAAAGCCACACTTTCTCAACACAGTCTGCTACACTGCAGGCGGTGCTATTGTGTGCCGTTTCCTGCACACTGCAAATCGATGCAACATCGCCACGAGCTGCTTGCCTGTGGTCACACAGGCAGTACAAAGGTATTTCCATACCATGACGAAACGCACTCTCACCTCCCATCAATCAGCCTTACCGCGTTTGGCTGGTGCTGCATCACATGCCAGCGTTGCTTTTTTCCTCCTCCTTATGGGCACTGGCACCAGTAAATGAGTGACTGGCAAAACCTCAGTTTGCAGAGGCAGGCTGAGATTTGATCCTGTAGCCCCCTCTTCACCCCATCTTGCCCCGCTTTGAGGGTGCCGCCCGCGCAGTGCGCGCCGTGCACACCGTCCATCAGGGTGTGTGTGGTTGTGTGCCTCCTGAACCCCTGTTGCACGTGGGCGCTGCAAGCCATCGTGTCCCCTGCGTTTCAAGTCCTGCTGCTATGTCCTGCAGCATGGCCTGGAACCCAGGATGCTTGAATTCTGCAGGGCGCGCGGTGCGCGGGAGGCACCCTCTTTGGGTGTGTGTATGTGTGTATGTGTGTGTCTGTATATCTGCAGTGTGTTTGTTGCTTGGTCCCCCCACGCCGTTTGTGTGTGTGTGTGTGTGTGTGTGTATGTGCGTGTCCGTGTCCCTTTCCTTTTCCTTGACGAGAGGTTCACGACAGTTGGAGCCTGCTTTTTGTGCTGCTTCTGGGTTGTGGTTCAAATTGTGTGTGTGTCTGTGTGTGTGTGTGTTTGTTTGTTTGTTTGTGTGTTGTCTCTTCTTAGTGGTGCATTCCGGAGCGTGGGGTGTGTGCGTTTGTTTCCAGCTGCTTAAACCCGCACAGCCAGCGCCGATTGCTGCTTCTGACCCGAAGACGCCTTCAGCACCCTGCTTTGTTAGCACACCCGCCTTCATGGCAGGGCCTGCCCAGTTGCACCATCTGCTTTTCAAGGCAGACTTTGAGCTGGACCAGTGTATTTGCCGTCTCTTTGTCCCCAGCTTTTGGGCAGTGGCCCTGCGGCAGCCTCTAAGGATCGAGGGGAGGCCCTCCGGACTACTGCTCATGTGTAGATCCCGTCCAGCTGCACTCAATGCTCAGCAGTCCAACTCTTTCTGAACGTCACCGGACAGTCCAAAAACGAAATCTCAGGAAGCGTTTCAATGCCATTTTTTCAGTCCATTCTCTCAACTGCGGTTTTCCATTCATCCGCTGTGGTGTCTCAGAGACATACAGGGGGGGGGAAGATTTCGCGACGGGAATATTTCGCTGTGGGAAATTTCCTATTTCAAATGTGTGCAAAATTTCCCGCTCAATTTTCAGACAACTGTGCGAAATAAACCCGGCGCGAAATTTGGCATCGTGGAATCATTTTGAAATGCGAAAGGGACTAGTTGCCGCAGAAAAACAGAGAGGAACTTTGGGCACAAAATGCCAGTACTTGTCTGCCTCCTCCTTGTGCCGCTTGTGCCGCACTGAACTCTGGGCTGCCGGATTGCTGGTGCAGGCTTCCTCTTCTGCCTGTCCTTTGCTTGCTGCTCTGGGTCCATGATCAGTGCGTCCCCTTGAGGTGGGGGGAATAGCCACAATGTTGGCGCAGATAGGTGGGGCGCTGTTGTCCATTTTCTGCCTACGCTGTGCAGTTTTTTGGACACCATGCTTTGTTTTTTGGTTCCCAAGCCCAAGACTGATGACCGACAGGAGAAAAGTTCCGCAATGGTCCAGCACCTCAAAGCTACTGCTGGAGCTCGCAATCAAAGTGCAAAGCGGGATGCGTATTCGAAAAAACCATGGTCTAAATCAGATGATGATCAGCGGCAAGAGGCGTCAACATTGTATATGAATGCCGGCTACAAGAAATGTCTTTTCAAGTACGGTGAAACAGATTGCCCACCTGTCAGTACTTTGCGTGACTGGGGCAAGAAGTTGGCTGTCCAGGGGTGCACCAATGCCATTGGTCGGCCTGGAAAATTGAGTCACGAGGAAAGCACCGCTTTGAAGACTTATTTTGATGATGTACGGGCTGAAGGTGCTTCAGTAGATCGTGAGTGCATTGGTTTGTTGGTGAAAGACTTGGTTGCCAAAAGTGGACCGTACCTTGCTCCTGAGTGTACCTCGAGTTTTGATGCAAACTGGGCTCGCGATTTTAAGCGGCGGTATGATATGACTTGGAGGTCAGGAAATACCGATCGCGCCCCATCTACGTGCGCCGACATTGTGGCTGACAATGAATGGCGGAGGCAAGTGCTTGACGTATTTGCAAACCCTGCTGCACATGGAATCATCATGCCAGAGGGCATGACTTCAATGTCCCGCTGCTGCCGGTTGGCAATGGATGAAACACAGATTCACCTTCCCCTCCCTCAAGGGGTTGTACGAGGCTACGGGGGTGAGCAATCTGTATATCGCCTATAGTGACGAGAAGCGCATGATCACCGGATTGCCTGTCACTGATCCTGATGGGAACATTTTTCTGTTCCAATTGCTATGGAAGGGTACAACCACTTTATGTCACCCCAGGGTGAGTCCTACTGTGGCTCTGTACATCAGCCCCCTCGTCATGCACGATCATGCAAAGAAAAAGACGCAAACACACGCAACGTTAGAACGCTTGTGTGACGAGATCCTGAAACAGGGTATTGACGTGGAGAGGGCGGCCAATCTGCCAGAAGCTTAGCCCACGCAAACTGCACCACCTTTTTTTCACCTAAGCACTTAGATTTTGTCACCGAAAAAAAATAGTGTTTTTTGCCATCTCGAAAATACAGTTTTTCAAATCCTCCCAAAAAATGCATTTTTCATCAGTTTTGCCCATTTTTTGGTGTTTTTAGGGGGGTCAAATAACCATTCTTTAGTCCAAAATCAGAGGGTTTACTGGTCATTTTCCCCGAAAAAAACTTAGTTAGCTAATTTGAAGAATACCAATTTTTGGATCGTCTGGATAACTATTAAAGATGGGCGCTGTTCACACATCCGGTACATGTCCACATGAAAAAATACTTATTATGGAAGGCTGAGTGCTCGAGGCCTCGCGCACTCAGCCAGCTGGAGCGATATTTTCAGGCTTCTTTGAGATCACTTTTTGACATCGGAAGTGGCATGAAGCAAGGATGGAGCAAAAGCAAAACTGCAAGATTCCATATGGGTTAAAGATTTGCACAGCGGAACACTCAGTGCGCGAGGGCTCGGGCACTCAACATGCTAGAAGCATGGATTTTTGAATACCCCTGACTACTTGCATTCTGCCGATAGCCTCCAAAAGGCTTTTTGAGATTCCTCCCTTTGGAATCCTGTGAAAACAGTGAGCTCAAGAGTAGCGATTAGACTATCCTCCTCTAGAGCACTTGCTTCATAGGTCCTGTGACCTAGCGCTTCTGACAAACTGTTGTACAGCCCCAAAAGATGGGAGGCTGGGCACCTCATTTGTAGGTAAACTAACTGAAAATCGTGTGTTTAGCAAGGACTGAGGGCAACCCGCTTTTTTAGATCTGTTACACCTTACATAGTGCATGGCGTGTACAAAGCGTCCATTGATTGACCACTCATGCTGCTGACATGACCCGAACGGTACACCATGAGGCACCCATGAAGACATCAGAGCCTCATTTGGCATGGACTACTGTTTATCCAGGACCATTGGGAAATACACATGCTGCATAGTTGAGTGCGCGAGGCCTCGCGCACTCAACATGCCAAAAAAAAGTTTTTTTCATACCTTTGACTACTTGCATTCCGCTGATATCCTAAAAAAATATATTTGAGATTCCTCAGTTTTTTAATTCTCAGTTTTCAGGTGGAAACACGCGGAAACTGCGCGTCTTTTTTTTGCACACAAATGCCGCTCTTGAGGTGAAAAACAGGGTGCGATTTGCTGTAACCGCTGCATAGTGGCGGATCTTTCTTGTGATTGCGAAGCCTGTAGCCTTGATGCCCCAGGGGTCGTAACGCCCGACACTGCCCCTGATATCTCCGAACCCAACTGACCCTCTTCAGACCCATATCCAGCCTCTGGGAGCGACATATGCGAAGCACTTGTAAGTCCATTGAACTCCATGGTGGAATATGAATAGTCAGAAAAACCCGGTCTACAAAAATGGAGCAGACATAGAATCTCATTGTGCACCCATCGCACATAATGACACAACGTGAAATCATTCGAAATAATCTAAATGGGGAAATCACGGAAGACAAATGCGACTCGACGCGCGCTCACAGGCGACATCTGGCGGTGAACGGAAAAAATGAAAACAAGCGGAAAATTTACTGCACTAATGTACATCTGAGAATCATTGAAATTCTGATCACATTGATGTATAAATTGAGTGCTGTCACTGCTGTTGTTACACTCCCCCTCTGAAAACATACGCCAGTATGTCAGGCTGGGTCAAGTGAAGGGAAAGAAACGGCAAAAGTGACCAAAAACCGACTAATCTGTGACAAAATGCAAGAAAATGAGCTGAATTGAGCAAAATTGTGCCGAGATCTGTGTTTCGGGATGGCCATCGACTTGAATGAAACGTATAGGTACCTTAGGGCACACAGAAATAGCTTTGTTCAAGCTCGAAAAATCAAAAATTGAAAGTCTGAGTGAAGAATGTACATGCATGATCAAGATCCATGATCCATGATGAAATCAGGATCTGACATCCCACAGCCAGAAAACAGAAAACGAGTGTCGCCATGTCGTCGAGCGTCCGAAAAATAGGGTATCCCTTCATGGAGTCCAAGATATGTGAAACTGGTCGGTGTCATTTGCAGTCATGAGACCAGATGCCAGATTATGGTACAAAATGTGACTGAATTGAGACCAAAATCAGTGAATCGCACACGGATTGAGGGCGGCGAAGTCTGCAGGAAGCCAATATAGGTCCAATTTATTGTGGATAGATACTGTGTGTTGTGCTGAACGGAAATCCAGTTCTCATTCATAGCCAATCCAGGTCAAATCCTCATGATCATGATGATGCCCATGATGATGGAAATTCAATCATGTAAGTAATGATAGCCAAGAGAACCCAGTGAGTGTACACCACACTGTCAGTATCGTCTCCAGGGCTTCATGTTTAATGCAGTACGAGCCAGAAGGGGTAATTGACTCATTATAGTCCCAGAATGTATAAGCGTTGAGTGCTTGGTACCAGGAATTTGCCAAAATTGAGCTGATTCTGAGGGGGATTCCAACACATTCCACAGATGAACAGCGAGTCGACACAAGTAAGAACACCATCGTTGTCACTTGGTCTATATAAGCCCTTTGACAGCGGTCGATTGAAAAACAATCCAACAGTCTTAATGTAAGAGCTGATTGAAATGACATTCTCAGCAGATCCGTCAAACACATGAAATGCATCAGACTCAGTCATGTGCCAGAATCTCTGTAATGAGCACGAACTCGAACGAGTCCTTCCCAAGGCGAGAGTAAGAAAAAGTGCTTTTCCAATGCTTTGAGGCATACTCCAGTTGTATTAGAGATGCACTGAGCATCCAGGCATTTCTATCTTAGTATTGGTCCCACCAAAAGTGGTGATAACACATTTTGACCTATGGAACCAAACACCCAATCAGGATATGGAGTGGTCCCCTTAATCCCCTTTCAATGTGAGGCAAATCATCTTTTCTTGAGTCGACTGAGAACTGACATATCCAGGGCAGAGCCTATGAATTTATCTATTGTAATGATACTCTGCTTGTTGATGTATTTTCTTTGTAATCTCCAAATCTCCTTGTGTTTTCAAAATCCTTCAGATCCCAAATCCTTCACAAGCGCAGCGCGATACAAATCAACAAACATTTCTCAAAACTTAATGTCATCCCATCAGTCTGTATACACACAGAAATGTATAATGTAAAATACCTACAAATGCGCTGCTCCTCGCTTTCCAAATTTCTATCTTATTTTACCTTCAAGCGTGTCTACATGCGCGCGCGATCGCATTAGCGATCTTTACACCTAAACCTATTACACTCCCCTCCCAAGCTATTTGCTGGGGGGCACCTCAGCAAATGGCTGACTGAGAAAAAATAGACACTCAGATCTTTACACCGGGGGGGGGGGGGAGGAGGGGCTGAGCTATTGAATGCCCAGCACAGGGTGTCAAACAAAAAACAGTCAAACACACACCCGAAAAAAAAAGTCACTGAGGCGTGCTACAGAATTTCACTGCAGCCCTACATACCAGTCAGGATAGGCATAGGTGTTGAGGGGGGGTGTGTGACACGGCATACTGACCTGCCTACAAACAGAAAAACTGTCTGCAGCAATGGCTAAGCAGGCGCTACAGTGCTGTGAGCAGATTCGGGGGGGAGGGCTGTCAGAAAAGCTGTAACAATTTTCGCGATTGCCTGCCCGTAAAAGGGTTAGACTATGTACAGACATTAATACCCTGCCTGCCCTGCAGCACAAACAGCGTGGACGGTGTTGTGATTATTTTGCTCTGCCCAATTCTCTGAAAGTGCAAACCTGCAATAATATACAGAAAATCCACTTAACCTGTATTAACCTGAATGCATTCTGTTTGATGCTCCTTCACCGAATTCAGGCCCTTGAGCGCTTCGTCCACGTGATGCCCATTCGCTGTTGCTGCAGTGCAAAGGCAAAAGGAGAAAAATGTATATCATATAAAAGACGTGTCTAATCTTCAGTCATACCTGATCATGTTCACCAAACCGAAACTTCTGATTCCCACTTCACTCGCGACCTGAACAGCAAGCACTGAGGTTAGAAACTACACACTACACAACAACAACTATGCTAATGCACATGACATATAAAAACGTGCATGAAGACGAGGTGAGCCCAACGTGCAAAATTTTTATCAGCTGTCATGAAGCCAAACGCGTAACTGTATTTGTTGTATCTGTAATAAAAACTGAGCAAGCTGACGCAAAACTCAACGACACTCAGCCTTGACATGCCATGGACACGCACAAATGCACACGCTTACAATAAAAGCAAGTAAAGTAACACAACACACTCACACAGACGTAAGAAAATGTACCACCGTATAAAATATAAAAAAGAAAAAGGAAAAGAAAAACTCACCGAAACACAAAAGGCGAAAACGAAAACACTGAGGTAAACACACACAGGGTCATAAAAGATGTTATACAAAAGCGGGCATACAATACCTGCTCACCAACCCACGACAACAATATCCCGAAGACCAGGCCCTGTGAATCACACATCAAGGCCAGGGGGCGGAGCGAAACACACGCACCACCCCGAGCAGAAAAATCACCCTAAAAATACAACCAATCTCAGGGAGGGGTGTCCAGGGAAAGAATCACTCAAACCCATAGCACAAGATGCATCGCGCACCAAAAAAACAATCGCTGCATCACGCAGCGCGGGCGGGGCACCTCACGCACCACTCAGCGCATCACGCGCACACCCTAGGGTTTGGGGGTTTGGAGCCTCACGCTCCTTAAACAGTAGGGGGTTTACCGTACATCTCATCATCGCCCATTATGGGCAGCAGTTGCTGCAGGCGGCAGACAGAAAAATACCACCCATACAGAATTGTAGAGATAGAAACCCTGAAACACCTACCAACTCACCATGGAAGGTCGCACCCTTAACTATAAAAAATATGAAATGAAATACAAAAATGAAATAAGGGTCGTGTCTTTACCCAAAGGGGGCAGGCAGACAACCAGTCCAAAATACATAAAAAATGATGGACAAAGAAAAGACAACAAAAAGACAACCCAAAGGGGAACACTGACAGATAGCACACACACCAAGCAGGCATGCAACAAGCAACACACCACAAATGTGTGCTTTGTTGCTCACCATACTCTCGGCACTTTATTCTGTCGTTGACATTTGAATCCACCTGCAAGGCAGGAGCGGAACACAAAACGCATGTAGTAATCATAAAATTTAATAACATACGAAGTGAAGCATAGCGCGTTCAAAAGCGAAGCACAAAGCGTTCACAACAAAAAAAATGCATACAACGCACCCATGAAATTCTACCTACATTGCTCCTCTGGCTACGTCCCCGGACGCTTCTTACTGGCCACTCCTGTTCATCGTCAACCCTGAAACTTTGCTGCGGCGCTCTGCATGGCGCCAGTCTCCTTTACGGCTGCCAGCAAATTCTCCACGCGTATTCTCAATGCGGCGCTCTCGTCATCTCTGGCCGCCAGTCTTCGTTCCAACAAAATTATCCTAGCACTCTGTTCGGCGACCTTCGTTTCAGCGGCCTCAAAGCGGCCCTGGTCATCCTACTGCCGCTGCCGCATACGAGCCGCAAGCACCCGTATTTTGCGATGAAGGCCCTTGCAGGCCTTGTCAGCGCACCTCAGCTCTGCACGCAGCTCCTCAGCGTGCTGGGCGCGTGCCGCCTCAAGCAGGCGGCTGATCATCTCCTTGGCATCCAGCAAGTCGTCACATGGCGCTCCGGAAGCTGTACTGGGCAGATCGCTCTCGCAGAGGCCGTTGTTCCCACACCTTGAAGCACTCCTTGACGATGACGCCCGTTGCACAGCAGACATACCGAAGATCTCCAAGATTTTTCGACTGATGGGATTGTAATGATACTCTGCTTGTTGATGTATTTTCTTTGTAATCTCCAAATCTCCTTGTGTTTTCAAAATCCTTCAGATCCCAAATCCTTCACAAGCGCAGCGCGATACAAATCAACAAACATTTCTCAAAACTTAATGTCATCCCATCAGTCTGTATACACACAGAAATGTATAATGTAAAATACCTACAAATGCGCTGCTCCTCGCTTTCCAAATGTCTATCTTATTTTACCTTCAGGCGTGTCTACATGCGCGCGCGATCGCATTAGCGATCTTTACACCTAAACCTATTACATGTTTTCTCATTAATTCTTAGCTGTCCTAGTGGTATGCACCCTAGGGGGCTGGGCACCTCTTTTTGAGAGGTCCTGGGTTCAATTCCCGGTCAGCCTAGCTAAGTAGGAAGATCCCATGTGACATGGCAGTGACCTCATCGCCACATGCCCTGCCACCTCAGCACATATGGGACCCAAAACAAAGAGTGCACATCTCCTGAGATGGCACTATGGAGATAGAGTGACCATGGGGCAGTTTTCCAACTCTTTTCCAAAACATTTCAGCTATCTTTGTGAATATGCAATCAGATGTGCCTTGAGTTGCAGTTTCTGTGAATATCCTTTCATCTTTCACTGTTTACACTGCAGCCCTTCATGCTTTGATCCTGATTCTCTTTTACTTGCATACCTCTGGCTTGGGCTATCCTGGATTGATTGTATTTCAGCAAACAAAAGCTTTTCATCTTCAAAAACAAGCAGCAGGAAACCCTACACCAGCAGCAAGCAGCAGGAGAGGCACAACCACAGTGTTGAAATCACTATAAACGTTTCTGGTAGCAAGAGGCAGACTGTCTCTGTGTACCGGCAGCAACTACGTGCCGTACATCCAGTGCGCCGAGCAGTCACATATAAGCAGAAGGGCGAACGAAGATGGATACAAGGAAAGAGGACGCCGACGTGAAGACAGCGCCTGAGGCACCGGCAAGGCCAGCACCTGGTGAACCTGGACCTGGACCTAGCGCTGTACCTTCGGAGCCCTTACATGGGCCAGTGGACGTCGCTGAGGACTCGTTGGATGGACTCCAGTCGGCCTTCAGGGCCCTCTCACTCGAGGAGGTGGTCACTCAGCCTGTGAAGAGGAAGAGAGAGAGCGAGAAGGATGCTGGAGACGAAGCAGACGAAGGAGAGGACCAAGGGCAAGACCTGACGAATGACCCTACCTTCGAAGGCGCACCAAGCGCTTCTGGCATCCATGCATCACCCTCTCCTATAACCACCACACTCCCAATTCCAGACCCAGCCGCTGCAACATCCACTCCCATTTTTGCAATCATTGTCCACTTTTAGGCCCATACCGGGCCGCAGCATTGTGTTCAGGATGTGATCAGGATGTTCGAGGGGTATGTACACAATGGAGCTGCACGGGATGCCTGAGCTGTGAAGGGTCAGGCATGAGGCACAGGTCAATTGGGTGAACGGCCTCGGTCGGGGCAGGGAGGATGCCCAGTGGGCTGCTGACTGTGCCGACTTGTCCTGACGTGCTGCATGGGGGGGGGGGCGAAGGGAGGGGAAGCTGTGTGCACGCAGTGGTGTGTGAGGAAGAGAGGGGCTTGCCCTGTTGTACCTCGAAACCGTGCGCTCTTCAGCTGGAATTGGTACGGAGCGGTGTAGGTAAGGTTGAAGGCGAGGGGGGGGGGGGTAGTGTATCCTAGGGGGGGGCGGAAGGGGTTACCCATTGGTGCCGCGCTGAGCCAAGATGCTGTGCGCGGTCCATGTCTGGGACCATGAGGACGAGCTTCCCGTGAATATGTTGTGAGATTGTGGGGGGCGCTCTCCTGGGGGGGGGCAGGGGTGTGTAGAGACCTGAAACTGTCGTGTGTACAGGGATGTTCCTGTGCAGGGGACCCAGGGATGGTCAGTCAGGGATCGCTGAAACCAGGCATGACAGGCGAGGGCTGTTCGTTTAACCAGGGCTGATGGCGCCCAGAGTTGGGCTGCCAGGGACGCCTGTGTTCAGAGTCACGCATAGTCTTGATATTCGAGACGACGATTCGAATTGGTCAGTACTGAAGGCGCACTATTAATTCCCTTCAATCTCAGGGAGGCTGCAGTGAGGGATGGAAGCCACGTGACTGGCACTGAAGCTGTCGGGTGTACAGGAATTGCCCTGCAAGGGACCCAGGGGTGGGCAAGGAACTGCTGTAACCAGGCAGGATACCCAGGGACGGCCAAATCTAAGTCACGCTCGCTCAGACCCGATGTTCGAGTCGCCGATTTAGTTGAGGACTGATGGCACACAAACAAGGAGGCTCAGGGAGGCTGCTGGACGAAAATTCTGTGATGAGTACCACGGTGTGCTTATGCTTCGGAAGCTGCAGTGAGGGATGGAAGCCAGGTGACTGAGCACTGAAGCTGTCGGGTGTACAGGAATTGCCCTGCAAGGGACCCAGGGGTGGGCAAGGAACTGCTGTAACCAGGCAGGATACCCAGGGACGGTCAAGTCTAAGTCACGCGCAGAAGCAATTCGAGTCGCCGGCTTAGCTGAGAATTGATGGCACACATACAAGGAGGCCCAGGGAGGCTGCTGGACGAAAATTCTGTGATGAGTACCACGGTGTGTTTAGGCCTCGGAAGCTCAGGAGCAATCATGCAGGCAAGGGTCACGGGTGCTGGGGTGGGGGCTGGGCAGAACTGGCAGAGGCGGATGCATCGCATGCTCTGAAGGCGGAATCGATGGTTCTTTGCCACGGGGGGGGGCCATATGGAGCCGGTTTGGGGCGAGGCACGCGTTGTCCGCCGTGAGGATCATTTGGGGGAGGGGGGGGGGCGAAAAACAGGGTAGTTTGGATGCCGGAGGGCCTGGGGCGTTTTGCTGGGGGGGGGTCGCTGGGAGGACGTTTGGGGGCCCTAGCGGCGGGGCCCGCCTGACGAGTGATGCGCCGTGCCTTTCTCGGGCGAGGTGGAGCACTTGCGGTTTCCGGGCGCGCGCGTTTACGAAGAGGTGGCGTTCTAACTGTCAGAGGGAGGGGCGCCGGCGCCTGATACCGATAATCGTGAGGGGGCGGGGGGGTGTGAGACGTGCTGAAGGGACAGCCCACTGTGCCCCATGTGTTGGCGGAGAGCGGGGCAGGTCTCGGCAGCTGTGGACTATGTTCGCGGAGCCACTCGACAGCTTTAGGGATGGCTGAGTGAAGAGCTCGTCGTCTCACGGGCAGGGCCTCCTGCAGTTGACGGCGACGTTCAGCATTGGTTTGGCCTGAGGTTGCAACAAGGAAGGCCTGGTGCAGAGATGTGGGAACGAGGGTGCGGACAAAGTTGCGCTTGTCTCCTACCGGGGGGGGGGTTGCCCACCATTGCTGGGTGATTGCATCAAACGGGTGCGGCCACGTGTGAATGAGGCTCTGTAGGATGGGGTCCGCGGAAGGGCATAAGGCAAGGTGTGCCAGCGGTTCCATTACATGTGGAGTGCCACACAAATGGCATGGATACACGCGTAAGTCATCATGTAGCGGCCAGGTGGTGACATTCAGGTTTCCCGAAGTCCACTTAAAAGGGCGAATTGAAAACCAGCTGCTGTGGGCATAATAGTCAAAGCTGGTGGCAGTGTGAATGTTGTAATTAGCGTGTGTGGGGTAAAGGCGACGAAGGTGAGAGGGAGTGATTTTGTGGGCAATTGGAAGAAGACCGTCAGAGATAGTGCCGAGGGGGGGCGGGGGGAGCAAGGAGGGTGACCATTCACACACATAGGCGATCCACTTGCTGAATGCATCACTGATCTCGTTACCCTGAAAACCTGCATGACCTTTTATCCAAGCCGCTTGGATTGAAATGTGGGAGGGGAGAGAAGAAATTTCGCTCTTGAGAGCCCATGACCACGTGCCGTCTGTGGTGCATGAGGGGTGCTGCGGAGGTGGGGAGGAGGGGTCGAACATGCTGATCACCTGTGTGTTGTCCCCGAGAACGTGGATTGTGGAGTGGGGGAGGGCAGTGGCGACCCATCGTACCATCAGGATAGCAGCCCAGAATTCTGCCCCCCCTGAGGACTGAAAAGGGGACGGGAGGCACAAAACAAGGGTTGTCCCTGCAGGGAGGTAAATAGTGGCGGCCGACCCATAGCCTCCCCTGCCAGCCGAGCCATCTAAGTAGATCCAGACTGTTGCACCGGAGGCTCGTGCTAGCAAGCGGGCGGCCGCGTGGCAGCCCCACGCCTTGAGGTCCGTGGGCCTCAGAGAGTGCGGGTCTACCTGTAGTTCGTACACGAGGGCATCAGGTGACGATCGGAGGTGCACGCCGCCGTACGGTGGGGGGGGCAGGGGTTTGTTCTGAGAGGGGCAGAAGAAACTCGGAGTGTTGAGAAGCTTGGGGGCGGCCAAGGCGGGGTAGCGAAAAAATTCAGGTTGGACGGCGGTTACTGGGGGGTGCAGAACGTACTCCTGATCCAGTGAATCGCGAAGGGTATACCGTTCCGTTCCAACGTGGGAGCAGAAAGACACGCTGGCCGACGTCGCTGACGTGTCTTCGACCACGCCCTGGAACATATCGCACTCTCTGCCCACCACTCCCCTGAACTTAGCCCAGACCGGTTCACCCCGCTGGAGTTGGTGAGGGAGAGCCGGGCTCCATGGGCCCAGGGCGTTAAAGCGAAGGCCAAGGCCCTGAGCCGCGTCAACCACAGTGTCTTGCAACGCGGAGCGGCAGGGTGTGAGAAGGGCCTCTCTGACCATTCTGCATACATCCTGGGGTCCGTCCCCATTAAGATACCTGATGGCTGAATTTACGGTGTCCTGAAGGACTACGTACACAAAGTGCCTGCTGCCGAGGCCCCCTTTTTTCCGCGGGGTGTATTTGTCCTTAGGTGAAAGCTTAGGCGTGAGCCTAGACTCCTCGTTGGGACGCCGGAGGTGAGCCCAGATGAGCCCATGCAGGCGCCTCAGGGCTTTCAGGGTGAGGGGGTGTGCCATAAGGCGGTAAGTGAGGACTGGGATTAATTGGATGTTGACAAGACGGATGTGTTCTGAGAGTGTGAGGGCAAGGGGTTGCAACAGGGTAAAGAAGCTGCGAATTTCGGAGGTGGCCAGGGCAAAGGTGTTGGACTGTTGCTCGGCTGTGTAGATGTACACCCCTAGGTATTTGTACACGGTGTGCGGCAGGCCGGTGTCCGTGTTGAGGGTGGAGAGGGGGCGTCCCGTTTGGGTTGGAAATTCACGTTGTGGGGCAGACCCCATGGCGTGTACCTCCGTTTTCCCCAAGTTCATGTCCAATCCCCACTGCCGACCAACGGTGTCAAAAAACCCGAGGATGGACTGGATGTGTTTGGGGCAGGTGGAGCGGAAAAGGAGATCATCAATGAATGCATGCGAGGAGTATGTGGAGGAGGCAGGGGGGGGGGCGTGTGCGGGGAGGGCAAATAGTAAAACATTTAAGTAAAGGACGAAGAGTAGGGGGGAGAGGGGGCATCCCTGTCGTAGGCCTCTAGTTTGGAGCCTGGACGTGTAAGTGTGTCCTTCTATGAGGGGGGAATCTTCGGGGTGGCTGTACAGGGTCTGCAGCAAGGCCACCAGGGGGGGGGGGATGCCCATGTGGTGTAATACACGCCACATGGTAGGTTGGGGGACGCTATTAAATGCTTTATTAAAGTCAATGTAGAGGCTATATGATTGAGTTGTATTTTGAAACTTAGCTAGTAGCTGAAAAATGTGGTCCGCGGTCCGGCGGTTGCGAAGGCCGCCAAACTGGGAGGGGTGAATTAAACCATGCTCTCTGGCTATATGTGAGAGGTGTGTGGTTGCATGAGTGGCTAGCACCTTGTAAATCGTGTTCAGCAAGGCGATCGGCCTGTAGTTAGACGGGAGCTCAGGGTCTCCCTTCTTATACAAGAGCACAATGTTAGCCCGCAGCCATTTTGGGGGGATGGGGGCGCTCAGGTGGATGTTGCAAACAGTCCAAATGAATCGTTGTATGGCCTCGGGTGCAGCCCAGAACATGTATGCGTTCGTAGTGTCACTACCTCCAGCCTTGTTAGGCTTTGCTTTCGAGATGTATTGTCTGAACTGGGGCCACTCGATTGGGGGGAGGGGCTGAGATGTGATTTCAGGGGGACATGAGGGGGTGTGCTGCAGCAAGTCGTGCACAAGAGGCTCAGGAGGGGTGAAGTCAGGGTCTCCTCCAAGACGGAGCAAGGTGTCGGAGAATATATCAGAGATGTCTCGGAGGTTTGTGGTTCGCTTTCCCGGGTTGGCAGGGTCTTTCATGGCAAGTGTGGGTGGGTCGGAGGGCCGGAGCGCCTCCGCGATGGTTTTCTTAACCCTGCTGCATCGGACTAGGCATCGGTGTACCTTGGTGCGGCGCGCTGCTTCGTCCTGCTTAACACAGCGAGCCACTTCGTTGTTTACGGCGTTCATGGCCGCATGAAAAGAGGGGTCGGAGGGGGGAGGTAGCGAAGCCAGGGCCTCATTCAGTTGGCAAGTCTTTTTGGTGGACGGAGAACCTTTGAGTTCGGTGGTAGAGTGGAAAAAAGCAGCGACCTCGTGGACAACCTTGTCTGTAAGTTTCTGGACGGTGGCTAGTGGGAGTGCGGAGAGCAAAGGAGTTACCGTGTCACACCATTGTGCTAGTGGTTGGAGAGAGGAAGTGAAACGTTCTTTCTCCGACTCTTTAAGCCGTCGGAGAATTTTCCTCTTGAGAATGGGTTGTTCCCTGAAGGGGAGGGGGGGGGCGGAGGCGTAGAAAGTAGTAGGGTGATGGTTGGAGGACTTATCATTGGTGAGAATATCTGCTGACTGAGGGGTGAGATGCTGGGATGCAGGCGGAGAGTAGAAGATCATATCAATGCGTGATTCACTGCTGTGGTGCGGTTGTGGATACCTCGTGTAGACGCGGCGCGTTGGGTGAAAGCTCCGGAATGAGTCTACCAAACGGGGGGGAGAGGAGGTGACCTTGGAGGCCAGCCAATCCCAGGGGCGACCACTGCACATGTTGTGGCCGTCAAGGGAAGGAGTGACCATGGTATTGAAATCTCCACCCAAAACATGGTTGGGATACTTGACGAGGAGGGGCTGTAGTGATTGGCGGATGGTGTTGCGCAAGCGCTCCATGTCCAACCGCGAAGCTTTGTATGGGGAGTACACACTGGCAACTAAAATAGGCGGCGCTCCCGGCAAGTGAAGTAGAGCCGCCGCAATGAGTCCTTCCTTATCTACTCGGGCGATAGGTTCAACGAATGGGCGGAGTCTCGGGGAGAACACCAGGCAGGTTCCGTGCTCCCGTTTGGAGGAAACATTGCTCACGATGACGGCCCTATCATTACCACTCGCGAAACTGTGTGGAACCAAGGGTTTTTTGAGTACCTCTTGGAAGAACATGACATCATACCCTTGTTTTAAGCGCCGGAGGATGTGTGAAGTAGGCGGTTGCTTGGCAATGTTGTGGGAGATGAAACTCAGCATTGTGGGGAGGGGAACCGGCGCCTTGTTTGGTTTTTGATACCCACGCCTAACTTTGGGAGCCATATGCGGGAATGCAGGGAGGGGCGGTGGGGCATGCACACCGTGTACACTCGAAGGCGGGGAGGCGTGCAAGGGGTCGTTCGCCTCTTCGTTTTGTGGCGGTGAGCGTGAAACGCCTTTGCTTGTCGGCGGTTGGCCATGGTGGTGGTTATCGATTCGTGGCACACTCGTTGAACGGGAAAAAGATGCGGTTTGCGCTGGCGGGTTGCGGAGATGTTCGCGGCCATGGTGCCACATGTCTCTGTGGTGTGCCCGTGGTCGCCCGGCGTTTGGTGGGCACGTGGCGCTTTTCTGCTCGGCGTGTTGTGGTTGAATTACTCGCGGACATGGTGAAAAGGCCTTAGAAAATGTGGCGGGGGGCAGGGGCACGGGGGAGCGTGGAAGGAGAGGGTTAGTGGTGCCATGGCATGAGCTCTGGTGAGCAAGACGAGGAAACGTGACGTGTGCTTTGGGGTCGGGGGGTCGAGCAGTGCAAAGGCGAGCCTTTTGATGAGTTGAATGAATAAGTGTGGCAACTGGCGTCGGCAGGCCACAATTTAATAAGCACTGGTTGAGGCCTACACCGGCGTCTCATCTCCCGCAATGTTGGCGAGCGTGGGATCAACGTACCGGCACACCAAGGAGTGTCGGGTGTTCCGTGGGATCTCCTCTCCATTTACGATGTCGGATCCCACCCCATCGATGGAATGGGCATACTTCCAGCGAGCCTCACCCGTGAGTAAAAGTGCGCTGCGTGCAGGCATGTACACAGAATGTGTGTGCGTAGCTCGCCCCTTAGGAGTGAACAAAATCGTGGCGCCACTGCCCATGGAGGCCACGCCAACAAAACCGCCCAAGCAGCTGGCGTCCACATGTTTGCCTATGCCGACCGTGGGGGCATAGGAGTTGACGGATAACTGATTGATCATCTCAGGGGCATCGGCAGGGCATACTTCCTTACCCAGGGCCACGAAATAGTTACCTAAAGGCTTGCAGGCGTCGGGGAGGGGAGGCCCACGGCCGACGATCTCACCCACTCGGTCTAGCTCGTAGCCAAAATCCCTCTTGTGCCGCTGAGTGGAGGTATCCCACTTGCCGGGGGACTTATTGATGGAGTCGAGAAAAATATCAAACTCTTCAACCGAAAAAATGTCGTGGCGCAAAAAAAGACCAGGGATTTCGGTGGCGCAATGTGTGGTAGGCTCCGGAATGAGAGGCGGAGTCGCAAGCGCCGCGTCCAAGGACGGGGGCGGGGGCTCATTGAGAAGGCCTACTCGTTCGTCCGAGGACATGGCCTTGGACGCCAACCGCTTCTGGGCATCCATGACCGAATGGACTTGAACTGACGAGTCAAACTCCCTACCCGCTTGGATGGTTTTGACCAACTCCGGTTCGTCCTCCCCTTGCTCGACGTGTTGCTGCTGAAGCAACGTTGCCCGCAGGGTGGGGTTGGGAACGAGGGGCTTGGCTCTCACGCCGGCGAGGAAAAAATTCTGAGCTAATGCACTGGACCCTTCATGGACGAATGTAACTCTGTGGAGAGTTTCCGAGGGGGCAATCGCGTCGACAGTATTCCACTCATTCCATGCTCCCAACAATGAGATGACCACCTTGACATTCAGCAAGAGCTCTTCCTTTGGGGCCGCCACTTCTACCACTAGGGGAGAAGGCGCCTCGATCTCTACCTTCGCCTTAGGCCACGGAGACGAGGGACCAATGGAAGAAAGCTGTGGTTGTATCATGCCCTTGCTCTCCCAGAATTGGACTAACTCGCTTGAGGCTCCACGAAACATAACAAGGTGAGTGTTAAAAAATAGCGAGTTTGCAAGGGAGTTCAATGGGGGTAAATCGCCGGTTACCTCGACCCGGGAAACATCCAAAGAATATATCATGCCCGTGGAATTTTTGATTGCGGCGCCCCACACTCCACATTGTTGTCCTTTGTCGGATCGGGCGAGTAGATTGTGCACTTCTATGGCGTCTACATCCTTATGCTCACGCTTAAGGTCGCGGTTTGGAACGACTTGGAAAGTGGAGGCGGACCCGAGGTCGGAGAGGCGAATGGCAAACAAAGACCCTTGGGTGAAGGCCGGGGACTTCATAATTTCAATGATGAGTTCGGTCGCGAGAGAATGTGGCATGGACCACTCGAAACGGGTGTACTCCGAATGAGGGGACTTGCGCACTTTAATGCCGCCCATGGGGAAGTGTGCATTTTTAGAGTTAACCGAGGCCGCGTCGGAAAGGCCTCCATACCGGCGGTTAATTAAACCTTGGAAAGCACGGGAGTCCTCTTTCATAAAATTGGTAGCACGAGCACTTGAGGCGTGGGCATCGGCAAGCAAAGCCGTTCTCTCAATGTAGTAGTCCTTAAGGAGGTTGTGATGCACGTCGAAGCGCACTACGCTCACCGAGTCTTCAAGAGTGCGTCCTATATTCGCCACTTTGAGTCCCCAATTCACGGGCTTAGAGCCCAAGTGGTGGTCATGGAAGCTGATTGGGTCTTGGGCGGTTTTTGCGGAGTCAAGGAGGATGGCAACCAAGGGCATGTCCGAAACATATCCTTCGGATATGTTGATTGACCCGTTGCGTAGGGAAGCCCGTTGCGGGGACACTTGGTGAAAAATGTGCACCTCGGAAATCCACGGCTTTAGGATGATGGCGGGGCCGGAGGCCGTCATGAGGTACATGCGTGCAAAAACACTCTTGTCCCATGCCGGGACAATCATAAAACCCCGAAGGCGTGTTTGGCTTTGTTCTAGTGCATTTTTGATACCAAACATCCAATTGGATGTGGAAGCCAACGCTTTAGGAAAGTCCTTCCTATCTACATAAGGGCAAACATAAAAGGCATGTTCCTTGGAGACATGTTTCGTCCATATTTGCAAAGGTTGGTGACATGGTGTGAGATAAGAGCATGTGAGGTCCTTCGTGTCGAGCCCCGTGAAGGCGTTCAACAAGTCATTGGCACTTAGGTCCACGTTGAAGGGGCACCGGTCAAAGAGGATGCGGCGCATGGGCAAGGGTGGGGCGAATTGGCGAAGGTCGGCTACACGGTTATCGTCGCTATACAAGGCAAACTTAGCGGAGTCCGTGTCCCATTTTCTTTCCGGCATGGAGAGCAAGTAGTGGGCGAATTCGGTGCGTCCTTGGTGCCCATGTAGTGTTGGCGGCAAGGCGGTGTTATTGGTGGACGTTGAAGCGCGAGAAAAGAGGCTGAACATGGTGTCGGTGGGACGGTGATAAAAGGGCGATGATGAGAAAGTCGTGAATTGATGAAAAGTGAATGAGACGATGAATGGGGCGTCGATTGGGGCAGAGTGGTGGCAGAGTACAAATGACGTTGTGGCGATCAGCACGCCCAAATTGATGGATTGGAATGGACGATTATTATTTATCCAATCCCGACAGCAAGCAAGAAATGCTGAAATCGAAAAAAAATAGACACTCAGAAAGTGTGCAACAACATCCACTCCCATAACCAACCCACCTATGGTTGAGGGCACAGGCCTTACTGGCATGCCTCCCTACCCCGCCTATGGTATGGGCCCACCTACCACTGCGTTCCCTGAGGCAACTACTGCCAGTGAGCCGGTGGCTTCCAGTTCTGCGCCGCGATGGTATGCGGCTGACTATCACCATCCTCTACCCGCTACGGGAACCTATCTGGATGTTCCTGGGTATGCACCTGGGTATGCAACCTTGAGTGGGTTGAGGAGAGGACCTGAGTCTCTTGGAGGCAGGAGTAGAGGATCGGGGAGATCCTCCAACAGGTCCCTGACGCGGTCGGAGATCAACGAGGTGCTCCGAGGAGCCACTTCTAAAATCGTGGGCGACCTCACTCAAGAGATCCGAGAGAAACTGGAGCCCCTGATGATACCGCCCCAAGCGTCACCTACCACGCTGGGGATGTCACCCCATCGAGTACAGGCCAACCACCTGGCGGCAGGGCTGACAAACACCCTGGGGAGCCTGAGGAGCCGAAAAATGCCGACCCCTGCAGCGATACCGAGAAGTCCTTTCGTACCGAGAACGGCCCAGCCGCCCTACAGCCACGAGGGCCGAGCTGGACCGGCTGGGGCTTACAGCCTTGAGGGCAATGGTCGACGTGGAGCCTTATGGCTCTAGTGATCTAGGCGGAGACCCCTCCGATGATGAGCCGCCGTCTATGACTTCTGCTTCGCCCTCGGAGGACGATGACCCGGAGAACCCCGAGAACCCAAGGGGAAAGAAGAAGAAGAAGAAGAGGAAGACCCGACGCCCTGAGGGACGCAGGTCTCAGGAGGCGAAGGCTATTGCCACCTCCAAGATCGTGGTGAACCTGCCTGAGTTCACAGGCAAGGACCTCAGCGAGTTCGCTGAGAATTTTGGCCGGTTTCTCCGATTGACCGGCCAAACCCACGCTAGTGGACGAGACAAGTGCGATCTGCTCCTGCAGTGCTGCAAGACCAAGTACCTGGAGAAGCAGGTCAGGCAGATCGTGACTAACTCCGCCACCTTTGCCGATGTGTTGGTTGCCCTGGAGAGGCAGTACCCGACCTACGAAACTGACCTCTCCATCAGGGCCAATATCCGGAACCTGCCCGTGCTACCCAACAACCCAAAACCTGGCAGGGTCTCTGAGTTGTTGGCTGACCTGGATCACTGGGCTGGACGATTGACGCCCGGTTCCTACAGCAGCGACGACCTGCTGTTCTGGTTGGTGGCCAAGCTCCCTCGAGAGCTGTGGGACGAGTGCCGTTCGACGGCGGAGCGCAAGGCTAGATCCCTCCGCTACGAGGATCTATGCGTGCTACTCCTAGAGCTGGCGCTGGAGAAGGAAAGCGACCAGCACTTGAACAACTACCGCCCTGGTGGTGGAGGTTCTGAAGGCTATGGCAAAGGGTACCAAGGGACCCGACCTGGGCAGGGGACTACCCCAAAACACGCCCACGCCCGTATCATGGAGAATGTTAAGGAGCTCTTCTGGTGTGATGCCAGAGACGAGCAGGGGCACCTGCAGCACGCCCCTGACTGCGAGCAGCGAGACTGCTTCGTAGTTCAGGGGAAGCAGCAGGAGAAGAACACCGGCGCCAAAGCAAAGCTGCCGGATCATTACAGGTGCACCATCACGTGTGCCTTCTGCGGGAAGCAGAAGCACTACGAGGATGAGTGCTACCATAAGCAACGCCTATCGGCGAAGCTTAAGGGTGAAGACCCTGGCAAAAGCTCAGGCAAAGGTGGACGCAAAGGCAAAGGCAACCACTCCGGCAAGGGCAAGTCGAAAGGACGTGGACAAGGGCAAGACAAGAAGCAAGGTGGACGAGGAGGAGGCGCTAACCGCCAGCCAGACAAGGACAACAAGAACAAGGACAAGAACGGAGGCAACCCCAACCCTAATCCAGGGGGGAACTCCGAGCCCTCTGGAGGGCAGTCTGGTCCTACCACACGCTCACAAACGCAGGCCCAGCAAGAACAAGGAGCCAAGCGTGAGCATGAAGGTGGTGATGATGGCAACGCTAAGAAGAGGAGCCGTTTCATGAGGATGGCCCGCAAATTGCGGAACAAGGGGTTCGGGGTGACCTGTCTCGCGGAGTTCTGACGGGGACCCTCCGGTGGCACCCAAGACCTGGTGTTTTCGGTACGTATCCGACTAGGGGGACGTGAATACCTGGGGGTATTGGATACTGGCGCCACGATATCTATAGTGGCCAAGAAAATTTTACCTTGTGGGAGCCTGAAGAACACCATGACCACCGCGGCTATACACATGGGGGATGGACATGTCGTGCACAGCTGCGGGGACTGTGAGGTGGAGGTACCTATGGGCTCCCGGACTATCGCCCATCGGTTCTATGTGATGGAGACTGAGGCCTTCGACTTTGTACTGGGGACTGACTTCTTCGTACAGCACTCCCAGATACAATCCCTGACGCTGCAAGCGCCCTACCTCCTCTACGTGGACCACGGCAGTGGCAGAGAGTCTGTGCCACTGGAGCAGTCGGAACATACCTCGAGTTACCTGAGGCTATCGAAGGAGGAGCCCTCGAACATTCAGCGGTCATGCACGTGACGCCTGAACTAAAGGTGCTCGGTTCGAATCCCGGTGGAGGCCGATCGCAGTATCCTAGGCGCTAGGGTGTCGGTGACCCCGCGAGCCGGAAGGGAAGCTGCGTCGGTTCGAACCCCGCCGGGGGCGGAACGCAGTATCCTAGGCGCTAGGGTGTCGGTGACCCCGCGAGCCGGAAGGGATGCTGCGAGGGACAGGTAGGGATCACTGATACGCTGGAGTTCGGAGATCGCCCGAGCAACTTACCTTACCTTACCTTACCCTCGAACATGATGGCGGCCTCCAAAACTGAGGACTACCAACTATTGGGGGAAGTCCTAGACCAAGGTCTGAAGGAGTTGGGTTACTCTAGAGAAGACCTGAGTGTGGAGTTGTTCGCCAGCGACAAGCAGCATGTACTGGACCTTTACTGCAGCAAGGGGAAGAACTGCAGTTACAAATTTTACTGGCCCTCTTTCGGGATGGCCTACGGGAACCCCAGGTTCAGTGAACTGGGGAAGGTGCTGACCAAGGTGGCCTTGGAACGTTCCCGTATGGTCCTGTGTTCCCCCGATTGGGGAGCCCATGGGGGCAACGAGTACTGGCGAAACCTCCTGGACAGGCTGACTATCAGCTCTGTTCGGTTACCTGATGAGGCCATCTACGTGCCTCTGGGGCGTAAGACGCCTATTGGGAAACCCGGATGGGGGACTATGCTGAGCGTGGTGGACGGAGGTCTTACCTCCATCCCCTGGGAGGATCTGGACCCGACTCTGGTCCAGGCTATACAACGAGAAAGCGACGGACTCGGCTTGGGTGACTTGAAGGATCGCCTACGACCTCAAGATGCTGTTGAGACTACACCCGGAGGAGATGAGTACGTCGTGACTGACACCAACGCCCCCAACTCTCCCTGTCATGTACCTGTTCCTGATGGAGTCTCTGAGTTTGGACTATCTGAGCTACCTAGCTCTATCCACTCATATGACGAAACTGAGCACGACGCCTTCTTCGTGCAGACCTGTGTGGACGAAGTGGAGAACGCCGAGTACGTCGCCCCACTGAAACCCCTACTCTCCATGAGGGTGGAAGACCCCGTGGACGAAGAGCTGGACCTTCGATCCAGGCTAAGGGAGTATGTGGATTCCAAGAGGAAGTTGGTGGCGAAAAAGCTATGCTACGCGAAGCCTACCCGCAGCTCATGGCCACTGAAGCAAGGACGTATGGGAGATCTATCCCAATTGAAGGAGGACCTCGAACAGAAGATCACCAGCTGGCAAAGGGAGGTAGATATTAAGCTCATGAAGAGCGTGTGGGGCGCCCATGTGAGGACCCCAGAGGAGGACGACCTCTCGGAGGAATGTGTATGTGAACCCCCTCGAGCGTGCCTATGTTGCCATCGTCCATCGGAGATGGTTGAACAAGACCTTCTATATGCCTACCAAGGGTTGAAGGACACTACCACGGGCGAACAGTCGGTGGAGGACCACCCCCCGACGTCTATTACTCAGGGGGCAAGCAACTTAAACTCTGACGAGGACATGGAGGACAAGATCAAGGTATTGGACCCGCGGGTACAGAAGCTTATAAGGACCTATCTGGAGGTGTTCGGAGAACTACCCCCTCCAGCCTCATGTGACAAGCTGGTACAGATGGACCTCAAGCTGAAACCCGAGTTCGTGGGTCACAAGATCCGGAGGAGACCCTATCCAGCTCCTAAAGAGCAGGCTGACGAGATTGAGCGACAGATACAAGAATGTATCTACGCTGGCCTAGTCCTGGAGTACAAGGACGGGGACTACCCCCTACACTGCAGCCCCTGTTTCCTGGTGGCTAAACCTGGGTCTACAGCCAAACGGCTGGAGTAAGAAAAAGTGCTTTTCCATTGCTTTGAGGCATACTCTAGTTGTATTAGAGATGCACTGAGCATCCATTCATTTTTATCTTAGTATTGGTCCAACCAAAAGTGGTGATAACACATTTTGACCTATGGAACCAAACACCCAATCAGGATATGGAGTGGACCCCTTAATCCCCTTTCAATGTGAAGCTATTCACCTTTTCCTGAGTTGACTGAGCACTGACATACCTAAAGTAGAGCCTATGAATTTATCTATGTTTTTCCATGAATTCTTAGCTATCCTAGTGGTATGCACACTAGGGGGCTGGGCACCTCTTTTTGAGAGGTCCTGGGTTCAATTCCCGGTCAGTCTAGCTAAGTAGGAAGATCCCATGTGACATGGCAGTGACCTCATCGCCACATGCCCTGCCATCTCAGCACATATGGGACCCAAAACAAAGAGTGCACATCTCCTGAGATGGCACTATGGAGAGAGAGTGACCTTGGGGCAGTTTTCTAACTCTTTTCCTAAAACATTTCAGCTATCTTTGTGAATATGCATTCATTTGTGACCTGAGTTGCAGTTTCTGTGAATATCCAATCATCCTTCACTGTTTACACTGCAGCCCTTCATGCTTTGATCCTGAATCCTCTTCTCTTTGCATACTATTGGCTTGGGCTATCCTGGAGTGACTTGGAGTGACTGTATTTCATCAAAACAAAAGCTTTTCATCTCCAAAAGCAAGCAGCAGGAAGGCCTACACCAACAGCAAGCAGCAGGAGAGGCACAACACAGTGCTGAAAACACTATAAACCTTTCTGGTAGCAAGAGGCAGCCTGTCTCTGTGCACCGGCAGCGACCCCGCGCCGTACAACCAGTGCTCCGAGTACAGGCAAACATAAGCAGAAGGGCGGATCCAAGAAAGGAGGACGCTGACGTGAAGACAGCGCCAGCGCCTGAGGCACCGGCAAGGCCGGCACCTGGCGCTGTACCTTCGGCGGAGCCCTTACATGGGCCAGTGGATACGGCTGAGGACTCCCTGGATGGACTCCAGACAGCCTTTGGGGCCCTGTCCGTCGAAGAAGTGGTCTCTCAGCCTCAGCCTGTGAAGAGGAAGAGAGAAAACGAGAGCGAGAAGGATGATGGAGAAGGAGCAGACGAAGGAGAGGAACAGGGGCAAGACCCGACGCATGACCCTACCTTCGAAGGCGCACCAAGCGCTTCTGGCCTCCACGCATCACCCTCTCCCATAACCACCACACTCCCAGCCGCAGCAACATCCACTTCCACAACCAACCCGCCTATGGCAGAGGGCACAGGCTTTACTGGCATGCCTCCCTACCCCGCCTATGGTATGGGCCCACCTACCACTGCGCTCCATGAGGCAACTACTGCCAGTGAGCCGGTGGCTTCCAGCTCTGCGCCGCGATGGTATGCGGCTGACTATCCCCATCCACTACACGCTACTGGAACCTATATGGATGTTCCTGGGTATGCTCCTGGGTATGCACCTGGGTATGCACCCTTGAGTGGGTTGAGGAGAGGACCAGAGTCTCTTGGAGGCAGGAGTAGAGGATCGGGAAGATCCTCCAACAGGTCCCTGACGCGGTCGGAGATCAACGGGGTGCTCCGAGGAGCCGGTTCAAAAATCGTGGGCGACCTCACGCAAGAGATCAGGGAGAAACTGGAGCCCCTGATGATCCAGTCCCATGCGTCACCTACGACGGTGGGAATGTCACCCCACCGAGTACAGGCAAACCACCTGGCGGCAGGGTTGACAAATACCCTGGGGAGCCTGAGGAGCCGACCGATGCCGACTCCTGCAGCAATACCGAGAAGTCCATTCGTCCCGAGAACGGCCCAGCCGCCCTACAGCCATGTGACGAACTCGACGAGGGCCGAGCTGGACCAGCTGGGACTGACAGCCTTAAGGGCTATGGTGGACGTAGAGCCTTATGGCTCTAGTGATATTGGCGGAGACCCCTCCGATGTTGAGCCGCTGTTGGATTCTTCTTTGCCCTCAGATGACGAAGACCCTGAGGACCCCGGGGACCCCAAGGGTAAGAAGAAGAAGAAGAAGAAGAAGAAGACCCGACGCCCTGAAGGACGCCGAGCTCAGGAGGCGAAGGCTATTGCCACCTCCAACATAGTGGTGAACCTGCCTGAGTTCACAGGCAAGGACCTCAGCGAGTTCGCTGAGAACTTTGGCGGTTCCTACGACTGACCGGCCAAACCCACGCTAGTGGGCGAGTGAAGTGCGATCTGCTCCTGCAGTGCTGCAAGACCAAGTACCTGGAGAAGCAGGTCAGGCAGATCGTGACTAACTCCGCCACCTTTGCCGATGTGTTGGTTGCCCTGGAGAGGCAGTACCCGACCTACGAGACCGACCTCTCCATCAGGGCCGAGATCCAGAACCTGCCCGTGCTGCCCAACAACCCCAAACCTGGCAGGGTCTCCGAGCTGTTGGCTGACCTGGATCACTGGGCTGGGGTACTGACGCCCGGTTCCTACAGCAGCGACGACCTGCTGTTTTGGTTGTGCGCCAAGCTCCCCCGAGAGCTATGGGACGAGTGCCGTTTGACGGCTGAGCGCAAGGCTAGATCCCTCCGCTACGAGGATCTATGCGTGCTGCTCCTGGAGATGGCGCTGGAGAAGGAGAGCGACCAGCACCTGAACAACTACCGTCCTGGTGGTGGAGGTTCTGGAGGCAAAGGGTACCAAGGGTCCCGACCTGGGCAGGGGACTACCCCGAAACACGCCCACGCCCGTACCATGGAGAATGTGAAGGAGCTATTCTGGTGTGATGCCAGAGATGAGCAGGGCCACCTGCAGCACGCCTCTGACTGCGAGCAGCGAGACTGCTTCGTCGTCCAGGGGAAGCAGCAGGAGAAGAACACCGGCGCCAAAGCGAAGCTGCCGGATCATTACCGCTGCACCATCACGTGTGCATTCTGCGGTAAGCGGAAGCACTACGAGGATGAGTGCTACCATAAGCAACGCCTATCGGCGAAGCTTAAGGGGGAAGATCCTGGCAAAGGCTCAGGCAAAGGTGGAGGCAAGGCCAAAGGCAACGACTCCGGCAAGGGCAAGTCGAAAGGACGTGGTCAAGGTGGTCAAGACAAGGGTCAAGGTGGACGAGGAGGAGGCGCTAACCGCCAGACCGACAACAAGAACAAGGACAAGAACGGAGGCAACCCCAACCCTAATCCGGGGGGGAACTCCGAGCCCTCTGGAGGGCAGTCTGGTCCTACCACACGCTCACAAACGCAGGCCCAGCAAGAACAAGGAGCCAAGCGTGAGCATGAAGGTGGTGACGACGGCAACGCTAAGAAGAGGAGCCGTTTCATGAGGATGGCCCGCAAGTTGCGGAACAAGGGGTTCGAGGTGACCTGTCCCGCGGAGTTCTGACGGGGACGCTCTGGTGGCACCCAAGACCTGGTGTTTTGGGTACGTATCCGACTAGGGGGACGTGAATACCTGGGGGTACTGGATACTGGCGCCACAATATCTATAGTGGCCAAGAAAATTTTACCTTGTGGGAGCCTGAAGAACACCATGACCACCGCCGCTATACGCATGGGGGATGGACATGTGGTGCACAGCTGCGGGGACTGTGAAGTGGAGGTACCTATGGGCTCCAGGACTATCGCCCATCGGTTCTATGTGATGGACACTGATGCCTTCGACTTTGTACTGGGGACTGACTTCTTCGTGCAGCACTCCCAGATACAATCCCTGACGCTGCAAGCGCCCTACCTCCTCTACGTGGACCACGGCAGTGGCAGAGAGTCTGTGCCACTGGAGCAGTCGGAACATACCTCGAGTTACCTGAGGCTATCGAAGGAGGAGCCCTCTAACATGATGGCGGCCTCCAAAACTGAGGACTATCAACTATTGGAGGAAGTCCTAGACCAAGGTCTGAAGGAGTTGGGTTACTCTCGAGAAGACCTGAGTGTGGAGTTGTTCGCCAGCGACAAGCAACATGTACTGGACCTTTACTGCAGCAAGGGGAAGAACTGCAGCTACAAATTTTACTGGCCCTCTTTCGGGATGGCCTACGGGAACCCCAGATTCAGTGAACTGGGGAGGGTGCTGACCAAGGTGGCCTTGGAACGTTCCCGTATGGTCCTGTGTTCCCCCGATTGGGGAGCCCATGGGGGCAACGAGTACTGGCGAAACCTCCTGGACAGGCTGACTATCAGCTCTGTTCGTTTGCCTGATGAGGCCATCTACGTGCCTCTGGGACGCAAGACGCCTATTGGGAAGCCCGGATGGGGGAGTATGCTCAGCGTGGTGGACGGAGGTCTTACCACCATCCCCTGGGAGGACCTGGACCCGACTCTGGTCCAGGCTATACAACGAGAAAGCGATGGACTCGCCTTGGGTGACTTGAAGGATGGCCTACGACCTCAAGATGCTGTTGAGACTACACCCGGAGGAGATGAGTACGTCGTGACTGACACCAACGCCCCCAACTCTCCCTGTCATGTACCTGTTCCTGATGGAGTCTCTGAGTGTGGACTATCTGAGCTACCTAGCTCTATCCACTCAGATGACGAAACTGAGCACGACGCCTTCTTCGTGCAGACCTGTGTGGAGGAAGTGGAGAACGCCGAGTACGTCGCCCCACTAAAACCCCTACTCTCCATGAGGGTGGAAGACCCCGTGGATGAAGAGCTGGACCCTCGATCCAGGCTCAGGGAGTATGTGGATTCCAAGAGGAAATTGTGGCGAAAAAGCTATGCTACGCGAAGCCCACCCGCAGCTCGTGGCCACTGAAGCAAGGACGTATGGGAGACCTATCCCAATTGAAGGAGGACCTCGAACAGAAGATCACCACCTGGCAAAGGGAGGTGGATCTCAAGCTCATGAAGAGCGTGTGGGGCGCCCATGTGAGGACCCCAGAGGAGGACGACCTCTCGGAGGAATGTGTATGTGAACCCCCTTGAGCGTGCCTATGTTGCCATCGTCCATCGGAGATGGTTGAACAAGACCTTCTGTATGCCTACCAAGGGCTGAAGGATACTACCACGGGCGAAGAGTCGGTGGAGGACCACCTCCCGACTTCTCTTACTCAGGGGGCAAGCAACTTACACTCTGACGAGGACATGGAGGACAAGATCAAGATATTGGACCCGCGGGTACAGAAGCTTATAAGGACATATCTGGAGGTGTTCGGAGAACTACCCCCACCAGCCTCCTGCGACAAGCTGGTACAGATGGACCTCAAGCTGAAACCCGAGTTCGTGGGTCACAAGATCCGGAGGAGACCCTATCGAGCTCCTAAAGAGCAGGCCAACGAGATTGAGCGACAGATACAAGAATGTATCGACGCTGGCCTAGTCCTGGATTACAAGGACGGGGACTACCCCCTACACTGCAGCCCCTGTTTCCTGGTGGCTAAACCTGGGTCTACAGCCAAACGGCTGGTAGTGGACTACGGAGAGCTGAACAAGAAGACGTTGAACCACTCAGGGTCCATTCCCAATATGGAGTCTACCCTGGAGAAGATAGCCTCCTGCCGCTACAGGACCAAGATGGACAAGCGAAGCGGATTCTGGCAAGTGGACCTGACGCCCAACGCACAGGAACTACTGGCCTTCATCACCCCTCAGGGGAGGGGTGTTCAAGTGGAAGGTCATGCCGTCTGGCGTGGCTAACGCACCTGCTCTATTCCAGGAGCTGATGAACAAGATCTTGTCCATCCTACGAAGGAGACCTAAGGTGCAGGAGCTCATATCCCGTGGGGCCCAGATGGAGGCTCACATCGACGATGTATGCCTCGGGACCAATACCCAGGAGGATCACCTAATCCTCTTGGGTGAGTTCTTTGCGGTCTGCCAGGAGAACCACACACGACTCAAGCTGGAGAAGTGTGAGTTCATGCAGGAGACCATGCAGTACCTGGGGTTTGACGTTGGCTATGGGTGGTGGACCCCAGCGGCCTCTAAGGCCAAACCCCTGATGGATGCCAAGGTACGACACGAAGACCCCAAGAAAGGACTTCATGATGTACGCAGTTTCATTGGGGCGTGCAACTTCTATCGCCGCCACATCAAAAACTTCACCTACACCAGCGCTGTACTGACTGACTTGATCAAGAAGAGTACTACTTGGCGCTGGGGCCCACAAGAGCAACAAGCGTTTGACGAGCTCAAAGACAAGGTAGCCAACGCTAAGTGCTTGGGCGTGCCTAGGGCACAAGGGGAGATTATCCTGGTGACCGACGCCAGCAATGTGGGCGGTGGTGGAACGTTGTTCCAATGGCAAGCACTAGAGAAGGAGGAGTTCGACTCGGCCATTTCCCAATGGGGGACGGAAGGTCTCAACCGAGATGGAACCCTCAAGCACAGCTACCCTGACGACAAGTGGGTCCTAGTACCTCTGGGCCACTGGAACTTGAAGTGGAACCAGGCCAGGGGGAACTACTCCACCTATGAGCAGGAATTGCTCGCGGGTATGCTGGTGCTATCCTCACAAGCACGACTGTTGGGGAGTAACCCTGTGGTCTGGCTGTGCGACCAAGAACCGGTCCGCAATTTCCAGAAGGGCCCCCCACCTGAGAAGGCCAAGCTACGTCGCTGGTGGACCTACCTCAGTCAACTACGGCTGACGGTACACCATATCCAGGGAGTGAAGAACGAGTGCGCCGACTACATCAGCCGCAACAACTTGGACGCCCTGATTGGTGCCCGGTCTGAAGCGCTGGCTAAGGAGGCGTTCAGCCGTATGGACGTACACCTGGACCTGAACATGACCATGATACGCCCCCTGGATGGACTCCAACAATCAGAGTACCTACAGGAGTTTGGGGATATCTACCGGCGCCTGGAGAAACGCCTTGAACCCCTCCTGGTCAACCAAGACCAGTGGAAGCGGGACAAGAGCTACCTCTGGCACCAGGACCGCATCGTGGTGCCTAGTGACCGAGTCCCAGCGCTGCTGAAGTGGACCCATGAGTCCAGTGGTCATGTGGGTGCTGACCGTACCCTGAGGCTGTTCAAGCAGTGGTTCCACACTACGTGGACTGACGACCAACTGCGGAAAACCCTCCAGCCTATCGTGGACAAGTGCCCGTGCAGGTCCTGTAAACCAGGGGATATCAGGGACAGAGGTCTCTACTCGACCCTGCCCATCCCACACTGTGCCAACAGTGTTCTATACGTGGACTACACGGAGATGCCGAAGTTCGGGGGCTATGACTTCGCCCTCGTGGTAACCTGTGGGTTCACCAGGTTTACCAGGGTGTTCCCATGTACCAAGCGCATTACCGGGGAGGAGACTATCAAGATACTCCTCGAGGAGTGGTTTTGTGTCTATGGGGCGCCCAAGGCGATCAACTCCGATGAGGACGTACGAGTACGCTCAGATACTGGCTGGTACAAGAGGGTCCTGAGATCCCTCAATGTCCAGGTGTCTACGGGGATTCCCTACTCTCACACGAGCAACCCCCTATGTGAGCGACAGATCCGTGTCCTCAAGGAGAATGTAAGGATATGGTGCAAAACTGAACGCACCAGAGACTGGGTGAGACTACTCCCCGTCATATCCTTGATGATGAACTCCCAAGAGAGTTCAGCGACTGGCTACTCGCCCCATGAGCTATTCCTGGGGCGCCCGGCGTGGTTCCTACATGCCCCCTATCCAGAGGACACCCATTCTTCTGTGGGTGAATGGGTCCAAGAGCAACAAGCGAAGGTGGACAAGGCCAAGGCTATGCTCCAGAGAGTGAGGGAGCGTCAGTGGAACAAGAAGAACAAGCACCGTGTACCGGCCACCTACCAAGAGGGGGACTGGGTGCTGGTGCACCACAGTCGACTACCCGCCTGGCCACGCTCTACCAGCGATGACCCATACTTCGGGCCGTACAAGATCCTATCTGTGGATGGACACCGTATCACCGTGCGGTGTTCTCCCCGTCTAGGGGGGACCCTGGTGTGCGCTGCTCAACACCTGAAGCGCTACTATGATCCTGAAGACCTCTGTGGGGAGGAGTGGGAGCTGAACGACGAGGAAATCGCCGCTCTGGACCTACAAGGGGCTGCCAGCCCTATGGAAGTTGAAGGTGAACTCCCCGACATGAACGCCGAGGAGATGGCTAAGGAGGGCTTCTACCTGGTGAAGTCTGTCCTACGCCACCGCTATCGCCAGGGTTGGCGCTTCCTCACCCTCTGGGAAGGGTTTCGGAGTCGAAGAGGCCACCTGGGAGCCCTTCTCTGCATTTGTTCTACCTGAGGGACGCCTAAACTCAGTTCTGGTTGACTACTTGTCCCAGAACAACCTTGGTGAGTTGCTGAGGCTCGCTGAGACGCTTGCCTCCAAGACTAAAGCTAGGGACTGAACCTTACCCTTACCTGCCAAAGCGTATGTGTGAGTGTGCTATTCCTAAGGTCCTGAGAGCAAGCCGCAGAAATGGTGTCCTAATTATACCCAAGTCTGCGCCCTTGCTGAACCTGGAGGGTTGGCTTATTGATGCCACGGGGTACGCCCCGGGTCTCCCCTCCCCTATGCGCCCAATTTCTGTGCTGGCGCAAAACCTTGGGGGAATACCCAGCGTGCTAATCCAGGTATTGTTTTCCCTACCTATCTGTCTACTACAGGGAGGGGTGGCCAAAAGCTAGGAAGGCATGAAAACGCCGTTTTGCTAAGTGGCCAAAACACTGACCTAACCACTGCCACAGCCCACCAACCCTGCTAAAATTGCAGGAAACGGGTGGGACAGTGACACACGCACTACAGGTCCTACACACCCTACAGTGGCACCATCCTGGTGGGCGAGCACTGGGGCAACTGGCTCAAGCCCCCACTCAGGACTACCACTCCTACACGCACACTCTACTGGGCGTTGCGAAGTCAAAGGTGTCGTGGGTCCTAGCAACCCTCCTGTGAAATGACAAGAGAACACAGCGCTGCTAAGCAACTGTGGCCTAACAGGGGACGCCACAACGTGTTTCCCCTGCTAGGGCTTGGAGGGAAGGAGTGCTCTCGCGTGCAAGGCGCAGATGTCGATGAAGTCGGACTCCCTGCTCTGCCACAGGCGGAGCGGAGTTACTTGTTTGTGTGATCTGCGCCCTTGTTTAGCAGGGCATAAAAAAATGCTGCTGCACCAATCACCCTACCTGCCCACCTGTAAAACAAAGGCAAATGAAAGGGCGTTTGCGACGGAGGAACCAAGCCACACTCCAGGTATTATACCCTTCTCAGTGTGACCTATAATATACTGTCCGCAAACACGCTGCAGAAGCAGCTACCCTTGTCAAGCAAGCAAGCGTTAAGGGACTCCTCAGGTTCTCTTAAAGAACGTACCGAGGAGCCCCTGGGGAGCCTAAACAAGGTTTACCGTGCGCACTTCGCGTGGCCTACCCTTTAATGCGTGTGTGCATGCGCGAGTATGCACGATCTGCGTGGGCACACCTGCCCATCTCACCACCAATCACGAACTCTACCAGGGGTTGGCCCCGCCTGGGCTTACTCACCTTACCTACCGCTGGAGAGAGAGAGCAAGTGAGGGGCGCACGCGAAGAACGTTGCTATGCACTTGTGTGTATGTCTAATCACCCTGATCTGACCGCTAATCATCTGCAATCTTTCTAATCAATCCCTCTATCGCGTTCTATCTTTGTTAGCGCTGCTACAAGGCTCGTTCACGGAGACACGAGACAAGCAATGTGTATGCGGCATGCGAGACGAACATACCTGTAGTTTATACCTGATTCATTGAACTCTTTTCGTTCATTTTCGAATTCTTGAATTCTTGAAGCTTCTATTAGTGTGGGTGGAATCTTGCTGTTTATTTATTAATGTGTGTCTCGTCATTTTCAAGACTACGTGAGACATACGTTTATAATTCCATTATTTCTTGATTTTCCGGCGCTTCGCTAGGAGCCGCTCCTGCGCGCCGCCATTTTATGCGTATGAATTTCTGGATTTAAAAAATCCAGACATGACTATAATTTCTATAAAAATGTGCTTCAGATGCACAATTGGATTCTGCTCAGGTGTGTCGTTTCAGAAAAATTCTAGGCCGTCATTTGACGGATTTTGGTGTCGTCGCTTCGTTTTTGCGAGGATTCGTCCATAAATCTCCCATTCCTGCCTCTGCAGATACCCACGCGCAGCTTCGCTGAGTAGGCCCTGTTCGGGCCGAAACGCAGGTGCCTGGAGAGACTGAGCAGAACCAAGACCCCACCAAGGGGCAAATTAATTTCTTTCTCGACTCCCTTCGCCCTAAGACAGGTCACAGGTCGCCAGCAGGTTTACGAGAACCCATGCGAGTGTGTATGTTGTGTCTTGCGTTTGGGTTGTGTCGACGCTGCGTCTTGGAGGGAGGGATGCATATGCACATGTTTGGCATGCTCCCATACTAACCCAACCAAGCCACAGGAGCCCCGGCAGCGCCATGAGCGCTGAGTCTTCTGTAGGATATGTTACAAACAAAGCAGCAAAAGAGCGCCAGCCATGGTGAGCGCCCATTTTTCTGTGTGAGGGAGACTGTAGGTTTTTTAAAGTAGATGTGGAAACCAAGGAAAGGCCAAGAAAAAAATCCCTTTTTCCTAAAATGCGACAGTGGTGGCCACCACAGCACAAGGGGAGAGTAAGAAAAACTGAATTTCCATTGCTTTGAGGCATACTCTAGTTGTATTAGAGATGCACTGAGCATCCATGCATTTTTATCTTCCTATTGGTCCAACCAAAAGTGGTGATAACACATTTTGACCTATGGAACCAAACACCCAATCAGGATATGGAGTGGACCCCTTAATCCCCTTTCAATGTGAAGCTATTCATCTTTTCCTGAGTTGACTGAGCACTGACATACCTAAGGTAGAGCCTATGAATTTATCTATGTTTTTCCATGAATTCTTAGCTATCCTAGTGGTATGCACCCTAGGGGGCTGGGCACCTCTTTTTGAGAGGTCCTGGGTTCAATTCCTGGTCAGCCTAGCCAAGTAGGAAGATCCCATGTGACATGGCAGTGACCTCATCGCCACATGCCCTGCTACCTCAGCACATATGGGACCCAAAACAAAGAGTGCACATCTCCTGAGATGGCACTATGGAGAGAGAGTGACCTTGGGGCAGTTTTCTAACTCTTTTCCTAAAGCATTTCAGCTATCCTTGTGAATATGCATTCATTTGTGACCTAAGTTGCAGTTTCTGGGAATATCCAATCATCTTCCACTGTTTACACTGCAGCCCTTCATGCTTTGATCCTGAATCCTCTTCTCTTTGCATACTATTGGCTTGGGCTATCCTGGAGTGACTTGGAGTGACTGTATTTCATCAAAACAAAAGCTTTTCATCTCCAAAAACAAACAGCAGGAAACCCTACACCAACAGCAAGCAGCAGGAGAGGCAAAACACAGTGCTGAAAACACTATAAACTTTTCTGCTGGTAGTGGACTACGGAGAGCTGAACAAGAAAACGCTGAACCACTCAGGGTCCATTGCCAATATGGAGTCTACCCTGGAGAAGATAGCCTCCTGTCGCTACAAGACCAAAGAGGACAAGAGGAGCGGATTCTGGCAAGTGGACATGACGCCCAACGCTCAGGAGCTACTGGCCTTCATCACCCCTCAGGGGAGGGTGTTCAAGTGGAAGGTCATGCCGTTTGGCGTGGCTAACGCACCCGCTCTATTCCAAGAGCTGATGAACAAGATCTTGTCCATCCTACGAAGGAGACCTAAGGTGCAGGAGCTCATATCCCGTGGGGCCCAGATGGAAGCTCACATCGACGATGTATGCCTCGGGACCAATACCCAGGAGGACCACCTAATCCTCTTGGGTGAGTTCTTTGCGGTCTGCCAGGAGAACCACACACGACCCAAGCTGGAGTAGTGTGAGTTCATGCAATAGACCATGCAGTACTTGGGGTTCGACGTTGGCTATGGGTGGTGGACCCCAGCGGCCTCTAAGGCCAAACCCCTGATGGATGCTAAGGTACGACACGAAGACCCCAAGAAAGGACTTCATGATGTACGCATTTTCATTGGGGCGTGCAACTTCTATCGCCGCCATATCAAAAACTTCACCTACACCAGCGCCATTCTGACGGACTTGATCAAGAAGAGTACTACTTGGCGCTGGGGCCCACAAGAGCAACAAGCGTTTGACGAACTCAAAGACAAGGTTGCCAACGCTAAGTGCTTGGGCGTGCCTAAGGCACAAGGGGAGATTATCCTGGTGACCGAGGCCAGCAATGTGGGCGGTGGTGGAACGTTGTTCCAATGGCAAGCACTAGAGAAGGAGGAGTTCGACTCGGCCATTTCCCAATGGGGGACGGAAGGTCTCAACCGAGATGGAACCCTCAAGCACAGCTACCCTGACGACAAGTGGGTCCTAGTACCTCTGGGCCACTGGAACTGGAAGTGGAACCAGGCCAGGGGGAACTACTCCACCTATTTGCAGGAATTGCTCGCGGGTATGCTGGTGCTATCCTCACAAGCACGACTGTTGGGGAGTAACCCTGTGGTCTGGCTGTGCGACCAAGAACCGGTCCGCAGTTTCCAGAAGGGCCCCCCACCTGAGAAGGCCAAGCTGCGGCGCTGGTGGACCTACCTCAGTCAACTACGGCTGACGGTACACCATATCCAGGGAGTGAAGAACGAGTGTGCAGACTACATCAGCCGCAACAACTTGGACGCCCTGATTGGTGCCAGGTCTGAAGCGCTGGCTAAGGAGGCGTTCAGCCGTATGGACGTCCACTTGGACCTCAACATGACGCTCAACATACGCCCCCTGGATGGACTCCAACAATCGGAGTACCTGAAGGAGTTTGGGGATATCTACAAGCGCCTGGAGAAACGCCTTGAACCCCTCCTGGTCAACCAAGATCAGCGGAAGAGGGACAAGAGCTACCTCTGGCACGAGGACCGCATCGTGGTGCCTAGTGACAGAGTCCCAGCGTTGCTGAAGTGGACCCATGAGTCCAGTGGTCATGTGGGTGCTGACCGTACCCTGAGGCTGTTCAAGCAGTGGTTCCACACTACGTGGACTGACGACCAACTGCGGAAAACCCTCCAGCCTATCGTGGACAAGTGCCCGTGCAGGTCCTGCAAACCAGGGGATATCAGGGACAGAGGTCTCTACTCGACCCTGCCCATCCCTCACTGTGCTAACAGTGTTCTATACGTGGATTACACGGAGATGCCATAGTTCGGGGGCTACGACTTTGCCCTCGTGGTAACCTGTGGGTTGACCAGGTTTACCAGGGTGTTTCCATGTACCAAGCACATTACTGGAGAGAAGACTATCAGGATACTCCTGGAGGAGTGGTTTTGTGTCTATGGGGCGCCCAAGGAGATCAACTCCGATGAGGACGTACGAGTACGCTCAGATACTGGCTGGTACAAGAGGGTCCTGAGATCCCTCAATGTCCAGGTGTCTACGGGGATTCCCTACTCTCACACGAGCAACCCCCTATGTGAGCGACAGATTCGTGTCCTCAAGGAGAATGTAAGGATATGGTGCAAAACTGAACGCACCAGAGACTGGGTGAGACTACTCCCCGTCATATCCTTGATGATGAACTCCCAAGAGAGTTCAGCTACTGGCTACTCGCCCCATGAGCTATTCCTAGGACGCCCGGCATGGTTCCTACATGCCCCCTTTCCAGAAGACACCCATTCTTCTGTGGGTGAGTGGGTCCAAGAGCAACAAGCGAAGGTGGACAAGGCCAAGGCTATGCTCCAGAGAGTGAGGGAGCGTCAGTGGAACAAGAAGAACAAGCACCGTGTACCGGCCACCTACCAAGAGGGGGACTGGGTGCTGGTGCATCACAGTCGACTACCCGCCTGGCCACGCTCTACCAGCGATGACCCATACTTCGGGCCGTACAAGATTCTAGCAGTGGATGGACACCGTATCACCGTGCGGTGTTCTCCCCGTCCAGGGGGGACCCTGGTGTGCGCTGCTCAACACCTGAAGCGCTACTATGATCCTGAAGACCTCTGTGGGGAGGAGTGGGAGCTGAACGACGAGGAAAGCGCCGCTCTGGACCTACAAGGGGCTGCCAGCCCTATGAAAGTTGAAGGTGAACTCCCCGACATGAACGCCGAGGAGATGGCTAAGGAGGGCTTCTACCTGGTGAAGTCTGTCCTACGCCACCGCTATCGCCAGGGTTGGCGCTTCCTCACCCTCTCGGAAGGGTTTGGAGTCGAAGAGGCCACCTGGGAGCCCTTCTCTGCGTTTGTTCTACCTGAGGGATGCCTAAACTCAGTTCTGGTTGACTACTTGTTCCAGAACAACCTTGGTGAGTTGCTGAGGCTCGCTGAGACGCTTGCCTCCAAGACTAAAGCTAGGGACTGAACCTTACCCTTACCTGCCAAAGCGTATGTGTGAGTGTGCTATTCCTAAGGTCCTGAGAGCAAGCCGCAGAAATGGTGTCCTAATTATACCCAGGTCTGCACGCTTGCTAAACCTGGAGGGTTGGCTTATTGATGCCACGGGGTACGCCCCGGGTCTCCCCTCCCCTAAGCGCCCAATTTCTGTGCTGGCGCAAAACCTTTGGGGAATACCCAGCGTACTAATCCAGGTATTGTTTTCCCTACCTATCTGTCTACTACAGGGAGGGGTGGCCAAAAGCTATGAAGGCATGAAAACGCCGTTCTGCTAGGTGGCCAAAACACTGACCTAACCACTGCCACAGCCCACCAACCCTGCTAAAATTGCAGGAAACGGGTGGGACAGTGACACACGCACTACAGGTCCTACACACCCTACAGTGGCACCATCCTGGTGGGCGAGCACTTCGGCAACTGGCTCAAGCCCCCACTCAGGACTACCACTCCTACACGCACACTCTACTGGGTGTGGTTGAAGAACATGTCGTGGGTCCTAACGACCCTCCTGTGAAGCAGACAAGAGAACACAGCGCTGCTAAGCAACTGTGGCCTAACAGGGGACGCCACAACGCGTTTCCCCTGCTAGTGCTTGGAGGGAAGAGGTGCTCTTGTTGCGTGCACAGCGTGGATGTTGATGTAGTCGAACTGCCCTCGCCACTGGCGGAGGTGCAGTCATGAAGCGGTATGGGGTGCTTCACCCATACCCGCTGCCCAGCCTGTGGCGCTCTTCGCCAGGCCAGATCAGGAATTTTCCTGCTGATGCTACGGCATCCTGATTTCTGTGGGATTTCTGTAAAATACCCCAGAAATCGACATTTTACGTCTTTTTTGGGCTGGCGACGACAGTCGTCGCCTGCGCGACGCAGCTCCAGAACGAGGATTTATTCCTCGATTTCTAAAGATTTTAGGCAATTTTATTATTGTTTTATCGTTTTTAGAACTAAAAGATTATAGCGTGACCTTTTTCGCGGCGTTCCGCGAAGGTCCATTTTTGCGAAAAGTGGCGCGTTCACGCATTTTTCAAAAAATGCTGAGGCGATTCCAGGAATCGCCCAGACGCCCATGGCGTAGCCCAACAGTGGGCCTTTTCATATGTAGGTTGAATTGGTACAGAAACGCGTTGTGTCGGCTACGCGACGCGTTGGGGGGGGACGCGTGAAATGAGCGTTTTTGGCTCAAAAATCACTTTATTTCATTGTTTTTCGCCCAAAAACCACTGCTTGGCCCAGTTTGGGCAGGATCTCAGTGGAGATCCTGATGGCGACGCCTCGTAGCCGTCAGATTTTCTGATGGCGGCGACGCCGTCGCCTTCATTTCGTCTTCTTTTTTATGCTATTTTATAGTATAGAATTGTTACTTGTACATATTACTTGTCTACATGTTTTCTTTGTCTACATATACCTTCATCTCCTTGCCCAGGACGCCAGATTGTGTCATGGCCGAGGCAAGGATCACAGAATCCTTTGGACAATCGTGAATAAGAGTGGAAGACTTGGACTTCACGGGTTTGGGGGTTTGAGGGCGTGCATGCCGAAGGGAAGCTTCGAGGTCGCCCCCTCCCCCCAAATATCCTTCAAAAGGATTCTGCCGACGCCAAGGCCACCAAGGGCGCGTGACGGCCTGCGGACGGCGACGACGCCCAGACTGCAGGAGTACGCGGATCGCTGATCGCTGTTCGCCCAGAAACTGCACGAGCTGAGGTCAAGGGCATCAACGCGATGAAGGAGCTCCGACGATGGATAAGACCATGGCTTCCCCATGGACCCTATGGAGCCCCCAAATCCAGCCCGCCGCCACTGGGCGACGACCACAGCGACGACGACGACGTCTGCGAAGTGCACAAGAAGGCGCGTTAATTCGTCGCCTTGGGTTGGTTGACTTTTGCAGGAGGTCCCATCCTAAATTGGCGTGGGGCGCCTTGGGTAGGAAATGACCCTAAATCCCCCAAATTAGGCGCGTTAATTCGTCGCCCTGGGTTGGGAATCGACCCTAAAAGGCACGAGGAATTCGTCGCCTTGGGCAGGAAATGGCCCTAAATTCAGGCGCGAGGAAGTCGTTGCCTTGGGTTTGACCCTAAATAATTTTTCTCGAATTTATTGAATTATTGATTTCCATGCCCATGGAGAAAAAGGGCCAATATGTGCGCCTAAGCGCCATCAGTCAGGGCGGAAGGCCCTGCAGTGCCTCTGTTCATGTAACCACAGGCCACAAGGAGTGCCAGGGACCAGTGTGGACGCCTGGGGGGCAATTGCCCTATGAATATATCAAGATCAAAAAAAAAAATAATAATAATAATAATTTACATGTGTGGTGGCATGTAAATTACTTACGAAGCCCCCCCCCCCCCCACTGTTCTGCTGAATCAGTTGTGAAACCAGGGCACTGCAGGGGTCAGAGCGCCTCCTTGGCCTTGCCTTCCTTTGGATATAGGCAAGGCTTCTAAGGAGGGGGGTGAAGCGGTATGGGGTGCTTCACCCATACCCGCTGCCCAGCCTGTGGCGCTCTTCGCCAGGCCAGATCAGGAATTTTCCTGCTGATGCTACGGCATCCTGATTTCTGTGGGATTTCTGTAAAATACCCCAGAAATCGACATTTTACGTCTTTTTTGCGCTGGCGACGACAGTCGTCGCCTGCGCGACGCAGCTCCAGAACGAGGATTTATTCCTCGATTTCTAAAGATTTTAGGCAATTTTATTATTGTTTTATCGTTTTTAGAACTAAAAGATTATAGCGTGACTTTTTTCGCGGCGTTCCGCGAAGGTCCATTTTTGCGAAAAGTGGCGCGTTCACGCATTTTTCAAAAAATGCTGAGGCGATTCCAGGAATTGCCCAGACGCCCATGGCGTAGCCCAACAGTGGGCCTTTTCATATGTAGGTTGAATTGGTACAGAAACGCGTCGTGTCGGCTACGCGACGCGTTGGGGGGAGACGCGTGAAATGAGCGTTTTTGGCTCAAAAATCACTTTATTTAATTGTTTTTCGCCCAAAAACCACTGCTTGGCCCAGTTTGGGCAGGATCTCAGTGGAGATCCTGATGGCAACGCCTCGTAGCCGTCAGATTTTCTGACGGCGGCGACGCCGTCGCCTTCATTTCGTCTTCTTTTTTATGCTATTTTATAGTATAGAATTGTTACTTGTACATATTACTTGTCTACATGTTTTCTTTGTCTACATATACCTTCATCTCCTTGCCCAGGACGCCAGATTGTGTCATGGCCGAGGCAAGGATCACAGAATCCTTTGGACAATCGTGAATAAGAGTGGAAGACTTGGACTTCACGGGTTTGGGGGTTTGAGGGCGTGCATGCCGAAGGGAAGCTTCGAGGTCGCCCCCTCCCCCCAAATATCCTTCAGTCAATTGTTTGTGTGATCAGCGCCCTTGTTTAGCAGGGCTTGAAAAAAACGGTATGCTGCTGCACCAATCACCCTACCTGCCCACCTGTAAAGCAAAGGCAAATGAAGGGGTGTTTGCGGCGGAGGAACCAAGCCACACTCCACGTATTATACGCTTCTCAGTGTGACCTATAATACACTGTCCGCAAACACGCCCCGTCGAGCAAGCAAGCGTTAAGGGACTCCTCAGGTTCTCTTAAAGAACGTACCGAGGAGCCCCTGGGTAACCTAAACAAGGTTTACCGTGCGCATTTCGCGCGGCCTACCCTTTAATGCGTGTGTGAATGCACGAGCATGCACAAGTGTCTTGGGCAAACCTGCCCATCCGCACCACAATCACGAACTCCACCAGGGGGTGGCCCCACCTGGGCTTACTCACCTTACCTACCGCTGGAGAGAGAGAGCAAGTGGGCACGTGAGCGAGGCGCAAGCGAAAAACGTCGCTATGCACTTGTGTGTATGTCTAATCACCCTGATCTGACCTCTAATCATCTGCAATCTTTCTAATCAATCCCTCTATCGCGTTCTATCGTTGTTAGCGCTGCTACAAGACTCGTTCACAGAGACACGAGACGAGCAATGTGTATGCTGCATACGAGACGAGCACACCTGTAGTTTATACCTGATTCATTGAAGTCTTCTTCGTTGATTTTCGAATTCTTTGATTTTTGATTCTTCTATTAGTGTGGGTGGAATCTGTATGTTTATTTATTAATGTGTGTCTCGTCATTTTCCGAGTTACGTGAGACATACGTTTATAATTCCATTATTTCTGCATTTTCCGGCGCTTCGCTAGGAGCCGCTCCTGCGCGCCGCCTTTTTATGCGTATGAATTTCTGGGATGACTATGATTTCAATACAAATGTGCTTCGGATGCACAATTGGATTCTGCTCAGGTGTGTTGTCTTAGAAAAATTCTAGGCCGTCATTTGACGGATTTAGGTGTTGTCGCTTCGCGTTTGCGTGGATTCGTCCATAATTCTCCCATTCCTGTCTCTGCAGATATCCTCGCGAAAGTGTCGCTGAGTAGGCCGTGTTCGGGCCGAAAAGCAGCCGCCAGGAGACTGAGCAGAACCCAAGACCCCACCAGGGGGCAATTTAATTTTTTTAACAACTCCCTTCGCCCTAAGACAGGTCACAGGTCGCAAGCAGGTTTACGATAACCCATGCGAATGTGTATATTGTGTCTTGCGTCCGGTTTATGTCGCGCTGCGTCTTGGAGCGAGGGATGCACATGCAGATGTTTATGGCATGCACCCAAACTAACCCAGCCAAGCCACAGGAACCCCGGCAGCGCCATGAGCGCTGAGCTTCCTGTAGGAAATGTTACAAACAGAGCAGCAGAAGAGCGCCAGCCATGGTGAGCGCCCATTTTTCTGTGTGAGGGAAACTATAGGTATTTTAAAGTAGATGTGGAAACCAAGGAAAGTCCAAGAAAAAAATCCCTTTTTCCTGAAAATGCGACAGTGGTGGCCACCACAGCACAAGGGGGGAGTAAGAAAAAGTGCTTTTCCAATGTTTTGAGGCATACTCTAGTTGTATTAGAGATGCACTGAGCATCCAGGCATTTCTTTCTTAGTATTGGTCCTACCAAAAGTGGTGATAACACATTTTGACCTATGGAACCAAACACCCAATCAGGATATGGAATGGTCCCCTTAATCCCCTTTCAATGTGAGGCAAATCATCTTTTCTTGAGTCGACTGAGAACTGACATATCCAGGGCAGAGCCTATGAATTTATCTATGTTTTCTCATGAATTCTTAGCTGTCCTAGTGGTATGCACCCTAGGGGGCTGGGCACCTCTTTTTGAGAGGTCCTGGGTTCAATTCCCGGTCAGCCTAGCTAAGTAGGGAGGTCCCATGTGACATGGCAGTGACCTCATCGCCACACAATGCCCTGCCACCTCAGCATATATGGGACCCAAAACAAAGAGTGCACATCTCCTGAGATGGCACTATGGAGATAGAGTGACCATGGGGCAGTTTTCCAACTCTTTTCCAAAGCATTTCAGCTATCTTTGTGAATATGCAATCAGATGTGCCTTGAGTTGCAGTTTCTGTGAATATCCTTTCATCTTACACTGTTTACACTGCAGCCCTTCATGCTTTGATCCTGATTCTCTTCTACTTGCATACCTCTGGCTTGGGCTATCCTGGATTGATTGTATTTCAGCAAACAAAAGCTTTTCATCTTCAAAAACAAGCAGCAGGAAACCCTACACCAGCAGCAAGCAGCAGGAGAGGCACAAACACAGTGTTGAAATCACTATAAACCTTTCTGCGAGTAGAGGGGCATAGTCGACAGCAAAACACGAGAGTGTCGTCGTGGTTGAGGATAAAGGCCTTTCGGAACTTCCGATGGGAATCATCTACAATGAAGCACATGATTCACATGGTGACCATGATGAGAATGATGGACATGATGACCAGGATGATCCCAGAATGTCCCATCATCTGTTCCTCGAACCACACAGACGATGCGCTGGGACTGTTTTGTCTCAATGCCAAGGGTATATGTAGACCGTAAACCTTTTCGAAAGTTTCGGCGATTCAAATTCTGATCAGATCTTGTCTCGAATGGATTCTGCCACGATTGGAGCTTCTTCTTGTGCTTGTAAGTCTTCCTTGGTGACACAATCTTTGATCAGCGAGAGCTCGCGGTCAATCTCAGGGTGCTTCTTCAGGAACCTGATGAAAGTGTCTGTATACCCATGGATAAAGCTTGAAGCTGGCTCCCATTTGTCTTCTTCTGGACCGAATCCTTTCCATCTGCACAGAAAGTACCACTTGTTTCGAGCATTTTTCTTGTAATCAAGGATCTTCTCCAACTCAAAACTGCTGGTGACCATCTTCCTGTCGCTCAGGTACTTCGAAGTCCAATAGAGAGGCTTGAACCTTCCTTTGGGGCAGGGTACTGACGCGTTCCCGTGGGGGGCCTGGCCACGGGACGCTGCGGTGGACACGCGCAAGTGAGCAGGCAGGCAAAGCACTACGCTCACAGGGGCATCAATGCGCTCATGTCATGTGACAAAGCGTTTCAGGATCCTTGCCACTCTGAAACAAGGGAACAAAAGTATGTACAGCAACACATCAGGATATGTACACATGGGGTTAAGACTGGACTGGGGTAAGGGCATCACAGGACAATAGACACTCAGCCCCAACTCGTATCCCAATCCCAGGTCCGACCCTCTCAGTGGCTGGTGGGGGCGGGGGCTCAAACACAACCCATGCCCTGCTCAGTCCGGACCCTGAAACCCTGCCAATCGGGGAGGTGTCCCGCCCAGCCACAGGCGAGTTCCTGGGAACCAAAGAGGTTCAAGGCCAACTGACAGTGGCTCCTCCTGCTCCCTCAACGGCAGGTCCCAAACCCTCCCTGAGCCAGAGATATGGCCCCGCCATTATCCCCTAGGAGTTGGTAGCTGAAAGTGGGCTGTTTCAGCCCAAACTGATATTAGCTCCGAAAACTCCAGAATTGACCCCTCGTCTGGACCCGTCAGAGGTAGGGACGAGGCAACTGACCCTATGCTTTTCGAGTACGAACTCCCTGGAGCCCCCACCCAACCTGGTTCCCTCTGAGGTCCCGGCATCAGGGCACCACGGGTTCGTCAAGTGGGGTCATGATGCCAAAATCACCAAAATTGGCGTCATTCCCACGCGTGGCTCGCCCGGCCAGGGCAAGGCCAATGCCACAAAGGGCAGGAGGCAGGACCTAGGACCTTCATCTGAGTGTACAACTTCAAATTAGGTCCGGCCTCCCTGTGGGCATAGAGATATGGGGCCGCCAATTGACCACACGGGGGGTTGAAATTGGGGTCCCAAAAGGGGGTCATTTTGGCTGCTCGAAATGAGCCAAAATTCGGGGTGCTCCCAATAGTATATCTCCACGCCGGCTTGGAGATCGGATCCGCCATTCCATACGCAATCTACCGGGAGTCCAACGAAGACTCCCATGCCCTTGGCTCTCAAAGATCTCCATGCCACTTGGCGTGGTGACGATCCCAATTGGGTCCACAAATGCCAAAATGGCAAAATTGCCCACACTCACTTGGGCTAGCACCTTAACGAAGGTTGCTCCGCTTCGCCCACGTGGTGTGTGAACCATGGGGACCAATATACATAACACCCATGTCATATATGGTCCATTGGTCCATGCGTCCGGCGTGCACGGGTAGGCTGAACATAGTGCACGGCGGGCAGAGAAAGTGGAAAATTGCTCAAAATGGACGGAGATGCGCACACTCATGGTTGGGGCAAATGAGGCACATGCCCGACTTGGACCGGAGTGTGCCGTAGGATTGGTATCAAGTCATATGCGTCCAACATATCTTTTGGGCGTCACCCAACTCCTCCGGCTTTGGGAATGGCAGGGTCGCCAAGTGAGCCCATGATTTGGGATAGTCCCAAATCGCCAACATGGCGGCCACCGTATGCCAAGCCCAAGAGGAGTTATTCGCCGGGTCCAAGATATGTTGGGCACCGAAGTATGTACCCTCATAACATACTTGGGTCATGATGTCAATTGAGCGCAACGTTGAGATACACGGTCGCCACTTGACATCATGACGGGCCAAAAACGGTAAAATTGGTACAAAGACACACAAAAGTGCCTTGAAAGGTGCACAATTATATTATAATATCTTCGGCTTGGATCGTGCAATCAACTAATCCTTCTAAACACGATGACTTGACACCAATGACCTTCGATTCCACATATGTGCTCCACTTGGGGCGCTTTGAAGGGTTACGAGCGCTACTTCCCAAGTGGGCACATGAAAATATGGAAAATTGCAAAACGCACACCTTGCTCCCAAGGCATCGCTTTGGGATCGCCACACAAGCTTCCCTCCACGAAGGTTAGGCTTGCAATTGATCGTGGGGAGTATGGAGAAGGGGCTTGCGCAATATGAGGTCCATTGGCGGGTTTGGCTTGGAGCGATGGACCCGCCAAATGGGCACGCAACACAACACATGGCACATACCACATATTGCCCAAAAAGGTAGCTTCCCCCACGATATGTCATGCCCCTCGAAGGGCATAACTTTGTGTTAATTGCTCATAGGAACTCAAGGAGAGTTCCTATGCAACACCAACACTCGCGCGCTACACTCGAAAGTTATCTTAACGCACGCAATATCATGGCCAAAGAGTTATAATGCAATCTCTACCCTCTTGACCATGATCCATTACGCTAGCGCGCACGTGTGGAGACACAAGGCATATAAAGCTTCCTAAATTACGTCGGGAGTATTGTGAATACATCCCACGTTTCCTTACTGTCATTCCTCGCAAGCGGCACGAGATATGACCCTCACAAGTGGCCTCACGAATCAACTTTGTTTTGCCCATATCTTTAAGACAAATGGAGGGCAAGACAAAAGGAAAGTTGATTCGTGCATAGAGAAACACGTAGGTCCACTCGAAAGAGGTCAAATCAAGTGCGGGGATGTCGAAGTCGAAAATCTGATTTCGACATCCTGAAAAATTCGGATTAAGGTTGCGAGTGTAAGATGTGAAAATTGCGGATGCATCAATGCAATTCCTGAAGACTTTAGAGTCTTCGTCACGATTTGCGCTAAAATATCTGTATATAACAGTTAAACTGGCGGTTACGCTAAAGTCGCGAGCTAACCGCCAGCTGTCAAAACAGTGAACATCAGAACGGAAGCGTAAAAATTGACGGAAACAATATGAAAATAAAACCCTGTTGATTCCTGATATTCTGATACATAGGTCTCCGCTGGCGGTGCATCGGTTGCCGATGCGGGGCTTTATGGCACCGAACACGCTCCCGCCGGGCTCGCACCGGGCGTCAACGGGCGTGTTCCCTTCCGTACATGGGGTTAGTGGACCGGAGACCGGTTGTATGCCGTAACCTAGCCATGGGGTTCTGGGTACCGCTTCACCCCCCTCCTTAGAGCAAACCCTGGGGGGGGCTCGATAACACCACGCATGGCAGCGGGTACCCAGGACCATCCCCTGAAGGGGGGGGGTGTCACACCTCACTTCAGGCTGATTCGCAGGATACATTGCCTACATCCCACAGTAAGACAGGTACGGTGCTGTAGCAGTTAGTAACTGGAAGTATAGTATCAAGTATCAAGTCCCGGGTCCTGGCGGCGATTGTTCGGCATCCAAAGGACCCGTTAACCCATACCACGTGCACCGGGTGCCGGCTGCTACGGTCACCACCACATTGGCAGTGGCATGCACGGCCAACATAGGCGTCACACGACGACCGAGGTGGTCCCACAGGTCGAGAGCGACCACAAAGATCCATCAGGCTACCCCAAGCTTCCCAAGGCCCGCCGGCTGGGGGAGAGTCCCCACGGGTCCTTCCTCGGGTGCACCATGTCCATATCCATACGACGCGAGTCCAGAGTGGTACAGCCGAACGAGCTCCTCCTGAAGGGATCGGGCATCAAGGCCGTCTTTTCCCTCGCCCTATTACCACGAAGGCCATACATGAGGGAGTCCTCATGCAGTGTGGGCGGAGGCGTCGACTCCTCAAACCACCAGTTTCCCAGGCAGACTGACCGAGGTCAGGAGCACCGGAGGCCGCCATCCGACTGCAAGTGCGTCTGCGAGTCGGTAGGCTCACACTGGGACTGACAGTGGCGGACCGCTGGGAGTGTAGTCAGGCAACTGGGCTTCCCGCCTGGCGCCATCAGGATCTCCATACACAGCGAATAGGGCACACGGTATCACGGGCACTCAAACAGAAGATTATGTACTTAGGTACTGGTCCAGGCTGGACCTTATGTAAAAGCATGTAAACGGCGACTCAGGGCGCCTTCGTAGTCGATTCGCATTCCGTCGGGGGGAAAAACAGTCCATACTTCAGTGATGGGCTGACATACAGATGCACATATCCTGGGGAACAGAAAGACAAAACAAGCGGGGTAAATAGGCGTGTAAACACACTCTGAACAGAGCGCCAAACCACGCCACGGTCAGGATAAGGCAAATGCAGGAGGGTGGACAGGAAAACGCCTGAGTTCAGGCCATATATAGTCTCGAGACACACGTCGACTGGTCCGGATTCCGCAAGTGCCATTAAACCAGACCACACACCAAAAAAATCGCAATGCCGATGACAGCGGCATCCGTTGCGCAACGTGGTATGGGCTTCAAGGCCCCAAGAGGTCAGAAAATATGAAGGTCAGTCGCCCTACCTGGTTTCCCAAGGATTCAGCAGGGGGGGGAGTGAACAATGGAAGTTGAAGAGAGGGGCCATCCTCCTCTGGATTCAGCAGGGGGGGGTACATGGCCACTCCGATGGCAGGTCACCGGAAGATGGAAGAGAGCAAGCAAGTAAGGGACGATCCGTCGACCTCACAAGCGCTCAAAAATGCATCAGGGGAGAGCTCAGGGCGCTGATCAGGCACCCCTGGCTGCAATCGCCCGGGTGAGTGCTGCCAAGTCCGAGACATGGATCTTGGTCTTGTGCTTGCGGATGTACTCCATGAAGGGAGTATTGACCCGCGGCACGAACGAGGAGACGGGTTCCCAGGTGTCGTGGGACGGCCCATAGCCTCGCCAACGAACCTTGAACTCCAGACCTCTGGGTGCCGAGGCTTTCGGACGCTGAGCCAGGATCTTCTCGACGGTATAGTCGTCCTGCTCAGCATAGTCGTCGTCCGAATCGGCCTCATGTGCGGCATAGCTCAGGGACACATGTTGGCCACGGAGGTCGGGTTCCCGCACACGGAGTTGACTCTCGTGGCGCTCCCGGAACTGTCCGTGACCCACCTTGATGCGGTAGGTGTCCTCACCAATCCTGCGGACCACCTCGCCGGGTGTGAACCAGGTTTTGGTGCGGTGGGTGCCCATAGGGCGGGGTCTGATCATCCACACCGGGTCTCCCACCCTGACCTTCTGCGCTGTCGAGCTCGGGGCGGACTTCTGACGCTCAGCATGCTCCTTCTCGAGCTGCTGGCGGATGTCCCGCGCCATTTGCTCTTGCCGCGCGAAGAATTCTTTGGCGTCCATAGCCATGCCATCACCAGACAAGGGAAGTCCCCAACCAAGGGGGTCCCTGCCGAACAGAATCTGGTGAGGGGACAAACCACCCGGCGTGGGGGTGTCATGATGGGCCTTCAGAGCAGGCCACATCTCCTCAAACCAGTTCCGACGTGGATTGGTGATGTGAATCTTGCGCAGCTTCTCAAACAGCTGCCGTCCAGCCACTTCAGCACGGCCGTTAGACCGGCTGAGATGGGCGACGCTCTTGGCATGACGTATTCCCATGAGGGAACACATAGCCTTGAACCAGCCACCAGTAAACTGGGGCCCTCGGTCACTGCAAATGGTGCGGGGGATGTCAAAGACGGTCAGCCAATGACGAATCATCATGACTGCCACTTCCTTGGCAAGCAACCCCTTTTTGCGTGCCGGAACGGCTACAACGTAGCCGCTGTGGCGGTCCACACAGAGAACCACACAGTCAAAGGTCTCCTTGCCAATGTGCACTTCGGGCATGGAGAAGACGTCCATGGCCACGCTCTCCATGGGCTGGTCAGGAACCGGGGTCCATTGGGCTTCCCCCTTGACGTTCCGGTTATCGGGATTGCAGGCCTGACAGACCGAGCAACCCTTCCTGACCTTTTTGATGGCGGTGTAGAGAACGATATGGTCGATCTCGAACCGACGCTGCATGTCAAGGGCTTGCTTCTTGACCCCGGGGTGCAGCATGTGGTGGTGCCAAGCTTCACATAGCTCGAGCACCCGGGACTCCGGTACTAGCAGCTTACCATTTCGGTAGAGCTTGCCATCTTCCTCAGTCAGCCCCTTTGGCCACTTCTGCCCATCATCAGGGTCGGTCACAGCCCTATACTCGGCCGCAAAGGCCTCAGACTTGGCGTAGTCGTCGGTCCAGTCGTCCTGGAGGCAAGACTCCGGGAAGAGGTGCTTGTCGGACTCAGCTCCCTCAGGGGCGAGTACTCTGACCGCTCTGCTCACCCTCTTTCCGAGGGGGGCATCCGCAGCCATGACGACGAAGCATTTAACACCCTCCTCCTCCATCAGGCGCTCCATCTCAATGATCTTCTTGGCCTCAGCGGTCTCAGCCTCATCGCCATGGGCAGAGATATCCGTCATGCCCTTGCTGGCGGGATAAGCCCACCTACTGAGACAGTCCGCCACGGTGTTATCCTTTCCAGGAATATACACAACCGTGTGGTCGAACTTGGCCAAGGTCTCATGCCATCTTGCCCTTCGGGAGGCGGGACCTGAGGGGGTGTCCACGTGCTCCTTGTGCCACGACTGCAGACTCTGATGGTCGGTGCAGACGGTGACGGGATGGAGGGCTATGTACCCAGCCCATTTCCTGAGAGCCATGACGATGGCATACGCCTCCTTTTCACGGGGCGTCCACGTCCGTCTCTGGCCTTCCGCCAGGACTCGGCTCCAGAAGGCCACGGGCACGTGCCTCCCGTCGTCAAGCACTTGCTCCAAGACAGCGCCAACGGCGTAGTCGGAAGCATCGGTGCGCAGGACGAACCCTCGTTCGGGATCCACGAGGTGCAGACCCACTGCGGATAGCAGCGCCTGCTTCATCCCCTCAAAGGCACGGTCGGACTCAGCTGTCCAGACCAGAGCCTTCTTGGACCCCTTCTTGGTCTCCTCTCGGTTGCCCTTCAGCATGGTCGTCATGGGGGCTGCATACTCGGCATACATTTTGATATACCCCGAGTAGTAATTGCAGAACCCCAGATACGCCCGTAGCTCAGAGACCGTTTTGGGCTTTTCCCAGTGCTCAATCGCAGCCACCTTGCCAGGTATGGGCTTTCGCTGCCCGTTCCCGACTACGTGGCCAGCGAAGACCACCTCGCTTACCGCAATGGTGGCCCTGTCACTGCTGCCCGTGAGTTTGTGCCAAACCAGAAGGTCCAGCACTCGAGTGACGTCCCTCTCGTGTGCCTCCAGGAGCTCCTCGTAGCTCATACTGGGGTCCCCGGACGCGATGATCACGTCGTCCACGAAGGGGTCCGCACAGTCACGCACCGGCTCAAGCAGGTTCTGGAGCATCCGCTGAAAAGCCGCATTGCCAATCCTAACGCCCATGGGCATCACCTTCCACTGGAGAGGTCCAAGTGGGGTGCTCATGGCTGTGCAGGCACGGGACTCCTCGGCGAGAGGCATCTGATGATAACCATGTTTCAGGTCAATCACCGTGAAGGTCCTCCGCCGGTGTTGTTTTTGCAGCATGTCCTCAATGAGGGGCAGCGTATAGCTGTCGTGCTGCGTTTGGGCGTTCAGGCCGCGGTAGTCGACCACGAGCCGCCACTCACCGGCGACCTTCTTGGGGACGACGAAGCACGGAGAGGCCCATTCGGAGTGGCACGGCTCGAGCCAGCCTCTCTGGATGAAGTCACGGAGGATCTTCTCCATGGCCTCTTTCCTCTCGCCCCGCAGGGCGAACTCCCGGTGTCGATACACACGGGGGTCCTGCCTCAGTCGTATCTTGGCCTCGCCATACGGTCCACGCACCGGTGGGGGAAACACAGGCTTTCCGCTGAAGAAGGTATCCCCATACTTCTGCTTCAGCCTGGCCCTCAATGCGTGGATCTTGGGGCAATCATCGGACTCCGCCTTGGCTTTTCCGGGCACTTGGACCACGGAGCTTACGTGAGGGGTAGCTACTCCGCTCGCTTTCGGCTCAGGTGGTCTTCCCAGGTAGCCAAAAGGGCCATCTCTGGTCTTGCCTCGGAATAGATCGCCGTAGGTGGGTGGGTTACCCCTGATTGGTTCGTCCTGGCTGGATAGGTGGTCCGGCACCCTCTGCACGAGGGTGTTCCCATCATAGGAACCAGAGACGATCGAGTCCACTTCCCACCAGGCTCTGTCCTGGCCCTTGCCCTCACGCTGGCTACCCCAGTCGTGAAAGGGCTGATCCATATACCCCTGAACCAGATCCAGCTCCTCTTCTGTGAGGGGGTCCTCCGATTCTCCGATGTCAACAGGGGGAACCGCAAAGCATTGCCGCCATGGCTCTGCTATGATGCGGTTGACACACAGGAAATCCGTGGCGTCGGCCTGATCAAGGCCCCCATCCACATAGTGGAATTCTGTTGGCCATCTCTGGGGTGGCATGGGCTGTCCCTTAGCGTCCTGATAGACACCCTCTCCAGCTGGTAGGACGACCTTGTTTAAGGTCATGTTGGTCAATGAGGCTACCCAATGTCGGGTACTTTCCTCCTCGGTGCATCCCATAGGAACAACCAGCACTGCCTTGGAGCGGTCCTTGCGTATCTTCGCTACCGCCCTTGGAATGTCCCATCGAGGGCAATGGATCCACATCAATCCCTGATGCAGACCCCAGTGCTTCTTCCACGCGGAGTCCTGGGCGCTCCAGTACTTCTCACACACCGGAAGATGGGCGGAGGTTCCTGAAGAGAACGCATCCAGGGCCAGATCCGAAGCTCCCAGGTCCGCAACCACTCGGCTCGCCACTTCCGGCCTTACGCCGTACTCCTGGTTTGCTGGCCCAGTTGGCTCAGTGCCCAGTGTGGCTACTTCGAGCTGATGATCCATTGGCATTCCACATGGTGATCAGGTGACGAAAGCCACGAGAGCTGGTCGTCCTGGTACAGGGTCATGGAGGCCTGGGCCGGGAGGACGCCGGAGTCCGTCTCCATCATGAAGTCGTACCCAACGATCATGTCCCAGTCCATTCCGGCCTCGTAGAAGCGACCTTGCAGGAGGATTTCCTTGCCGAGGTCTGGGCGGCTCAGCTCACGATGGTTCACGAACTGCAGCCCGATGGCCGCTTCCTTCGTGCCTCCCACCATGTACTGGCCGTTCGCCACCGTCGGCCTGACAGGTTTCCGACTGTCGGTCAGACACTCTGGTGGAAATAGGCCAGCCTTGACCAAGCTGACTTGAGCTCCCGTGTCGACCAGCACGTCGAAAACCTTTTCCACTTCCCCGCATAAGGCACAGACCTTAAGGTGCAACTGCCGCTCACGCCCAACTCGGCGCACGGCGTGCAGGCTCAGGATCTCCGGCCGTTCCAGAAGCTCGACAAGCGACTGGTGCAGGTCGTGGACAATGGGCTCAGGCTGCCCATCTGCAGCATCCAGCTGCGGTCCGGGTGATCCTCCGATACTCTCGGATAGATCTTGTAGTACATCAAACACATTCTTGGTCGCGAAAGACGGACGGGTGCAAGGGTTCGTGCCTTCACTTGCCCTCACCCCGCCTCCGCGACTGGGTGCCGGACCGGGCCTTCCGCCCGCGGCAGTCCCCTTGTGCTTATCGACTCCCGACTGGGATGGTTCGGCGCTTCCCACGTCACCATCCTGCGACCGCCCTAGCTGGGGCCCCTGGCTGCAGGGGCTCCGCTAGGGGGCGTCGGTTGTGGAAGAAGGGGTGTTCTCCTCCGCATCAACCTCGTTGACGCCCTTCTTCCTTCCCTTACGAGTAGGCTTCTTGTCCTTGTCCTTGTTCTGGTCGTTCTGGTTGTTCTCCTTGTTCTTGTTGTCCGACCTGGGGACCCAGTTCCTCTTGATCTCCTGGATCTCCTTGGCCAGCTCGGTCCCCTGCGACACCAGCTTGGAGAGCTCGTCCCTGTCCACCTCCACCTTGGCTTCCCGGATACCCGCAGGCGCACGCTTCTTCGACCCGTGCGCCTTCTTGTAAGCCTCCGTGTCGGCCTTGTGGGTGGGGCATGTTCGGTGGTCATGGTTGAAGCCTTTCTTCCCCCCATAACACACGAAACAGCCCTGCGGGTGAGCTCGTATGAACTCCCCAAAGGGCAGCGGAGGGTCGCCAATGCGGCGAGGGTCCCTCTTCTCCTTCTTCTTCCAACCCGGCTGCAGGGGCTTCCAGCTTCCCCGGTTGTTCTCGCGCTCAGGTTGTTGGCCACGAAGGCGCAAACGGCCACCTCGGCGGGCTCATTGTCGTCGTCATCGTCGACGAGAGTCTCATCGCCGTCGGCTCCCGCTGGGTCCATGGCAGCTTCCCCGCCAGGTCCCTCGCCAACGTAGTTGACGTCGCGGTCGCCGGGCCTCAACCCGCGGGTGTGGTGGAGGTTCCGGTACTCCTTGAGCACCTCCTCTCCAACCCACTCCAGGATCTCGTCGCAGCTCATCCGCGCCGGGATGGCCTGCAGACGGATGGTCTGGCCGCTCAACTCACACTCGTCAAGGCGCCACATCGCGGTCTTCTCGCGATCGCCCGAGACGGTGATGAGGAGAGCGTTCCGCAGGGAGTGCCGTTTGACATCCCGGGCCACGTTCTTCCTCGTCCAAGCCACCAGGTTCGTATGATACTCTTTGGGGAGCATCATCTTGACCGTGTGGTTGGACTTGGCCCGCTTGGCTTCCTCCTTGGTGACCCTCTTGATCCATGCTTCCGGCAGCATGGAGAGCAGGCGAGCCTGCTCGTCACCCTCGTTCCAATCCTCCACGTTGCGGCGGAAGAGGGTGTAATGCCCTTGGAAGTCTCGCCAGTCCCGGAGGGCGAATCTCCCCTACATCATGCTGAAGCTTGATGGACTTCCACCGCTTGGCAGCCACCTGCGGAGCGTCGACCCGCTCCTGCTCGTTGAGCCACTTCTTGGCTTCCTTGAGGGTCTTGATTTTCCCCTCCTTGGTCGCCACGAAGTATAGCTCTTCGAGCACTTCCAGCAGGCGGTACCTGAACCGTTTGAAGACATATCTCTCCGCATCAGCGGGATGCATGTCCTCAGTAACGGTTACCTCCCAATCGTCCAGCTTCTCCAAGAAGCGGTCGAGGTTGAGGGGGTTGCCGTCGTACATGGGGGGCTTGATGTCCTTCAAGTCTTCCCACACGGCGGCATCCGCGGCCTCAGAGACCATGAACGCCGGCCGCGAGGTCGACCGAGGTTCCCATCGGCCTCTCCCACGGACTCCCACGGCCGCCACGTCCATCTCCTCCATGGAATCCCTGTGGCTACGCCGCGGTTCCTCCATGTACGCTGAACCCAGATGTTCACGCCGTACTCCTTCCATGTATGCCTCCTCATCACGGCGCCGGCGGCTGCGTTCAGCGACCTCCCGTCCTACACCACGCGGCGGGCTGATGTCGAACTCCTCCAGGTCCAGATCCAGGTCCTCACCTCCGCCGACGTCCCACTCCACGTCTCCTCCGGGGACCTCATCCCTGAGTCCACCATAACGTCCACCAGCCATGGGGATTGGCTCCGGGGCTGGTGCGGGGCGCCGGGGGCGTACCGGTGTCCGCGGTGGAGCACGGCGGTTGCGGTACTCCGCGCTGAGCCACTCATCACGCCAATCCTCGTTGCGGCGGCCCGCGCTGTGGTGAGAGGGGGCGGTGAGAGAGGGGGCACTGGCGCTGGGGCGACTCCTGGGGGCTCCGCCGGGGGCGTGGGGTCTGCCTGGACCTGGTCCGGGTCCCCAGCCGTCGTCCGACGAGCCAGACTCCAGGCGTGGGTGGTCGCTGCCGACGCTCCCACGGGCTTCCAGTGCGTCCAGCCTCTGCTGCAGGCCCTGACGACGTTGGTCAGCGACTTGGTCTCGCCCCTGGCGATGTCCAGCTCTCTCTGCGCGCGCGCGGCGACCCTGGCGATGCGAGTCATCTCGCCCTTGCCCGTGTCTACCTCGCGCTCGAGAAACTGGACCCTCCTGCGGAGGTAGACAATCCACCGCCAGGTGGTATCCGGGTCGCCGTTCCCTGGTGGGTCGTCGGGGTGCCCAGGGGGTCCTCCAGGAGGGCCTCCGCCGGGTCCGCCCGGTCCAGGGGGTCCTCCCCCGCCCGGTGGTCCGCCTCCAGGGGGTCCACTTGGTGGGCATCCTCCAGGGGGTCCTGATGGTCCTCCGCCAGGGGGTCCCGGTGGGTCTCCGCCGGGTCGCCTCGGTGGGTCCGAGGATGGGCGCTTCTTCGTGATGTCGAAGTCCATGTCGTCATCCTCGTGCATGTCGCCCCAGCGATCGCGGCCGGTCTCACGGCTGCGGCCGCCCATGAGGCAGTGGCTGCCCGGATCAGGGCAACCGACGAGGAAGCCCGCCTGACGCAGGAGGCCATTGCCTGCAAGGAGGCCGAGGTGAAGGCGCTGGAAGAGGCGCTTGCCCAAGAGAGGGCAAAGAAGGAGGCGGAGGAAAGGGCCCACGCCGAGGCAACGGCTAAGGCCCAGGCGGACGCCGCCAAGAAGGACGCCATCGAGGCCGCGCGACGGAAGGTCGCTTAGGAGAGGGCCAAGACGGAGGCGGAGTTAGCGGCGTTGGAAGCGCAGAAGGCTCGGCTGCAGCAGGCCCGGGAAGCCGAAGCGGCTCGTGCCCGGGAGGAAGCCGCAATGGAGGAGGCAGAGGCCAAACTCCGCCGCGAGACTCCCCCGGGAGGATCACGAGTGGAGACCCTTCGAAAGCTTTTCGGAGGGGACACCTCCTCCAAGATGACGCTGGATGAGGCGGACACAGGCAGCAGTGGGAGCAGTGGCCCCACTGCCCATCGACGGAGGAAGGGCAAGGGGAAGACCCCCGAGAGGCCGCCGAGGCCAGCGGGTGGACACCCCCACGACAGTGACCCCTTCTTCACCGCCAGCGACGGGGATGAACGAGGCCGCCGACATCGCCAAGTGGTGGCTTGGACGGGCGGAGGAGGCGGAGACGTCCCCATGGAGCCGGAAGGTGAGGATGAGGATCTCCCTCCTCCCTACCGGAGCTCGGAGTCTTCCGAGACCGAGACGCCCAGGTGGGGCGACATGCACGAGGATGACGACATGGACTTCGACATCACGAAGAAGCGCCCATCCTCGGACCCACCGAGGCGACCCGGCGGAGACCCACCGGGACCCCCTGGCGGAGGACCATCAGGACCCCCTGGAGGATGCCCACCAAGTGGACCCCCTGGAGGCGGACCACCGGGCGGGGGAGGACCCCCTGGACCGGGCGGACCCGGCGGAGGCCCTCCTGGAGGACCCCCTGGGCACCCCGACGACCCACCAGGGAACGGCGACCCGGATACCACCTGGCGGTGGATTGTCTACCTCCGCAGGAGGGTCCAGTTTCTCGAGCGCGAGGTAGACACGGGCAAGGGCGAGATGACTCGCATCGCCAGGGTCGCCGCGCGCGCGCAGAGAGAGCTGGACATCGCCAGGGGCGAGACCAAGTCGCTGACCAACGTCGTCAGGGCCTGCAGCAGAGGCTGGACGCACTGGAAGCCCGTGGGAGCGTCGGCAGCGACCACCCACGCCTGGAGTCTGGCTCGTCGGACGACGGCTGGGGACCCGGACCAGGTCCAGGCAGACCCCACGCCCCCGGCGGAGCCCCCAGGAGTCGCCCCAGCGCCAGTGCCCCCTCTCTCACCGCCCCCTCTCACCACAGCGCGGGCCGCCGCAACGAGGATTGGCGTGATGAGTGGCTCAGCGCGGAGTACCGCAACCGCCGTGCTCCACCGCGGACACCGGTACGCCCCCGGCGCCCCGCACCAGCCCCGGAGCCAATCCCCATGGCTGGTGGACGTTATGGTGGACTCAGGGATGAGGTCCCCGGAGGAGACGTGGAGTGGGACGTCGGCGGAGGTGAGGACCTGGATCTGGACCTGGAGGAGTTCGACATCAGCCCGCCGCGTGGTGTAGGACGGGAGGTCGCTGAACGCAGCCGCCGGCGCCGTGATGAGGAGGCATACATGGAAGGAGTACGGCGTGAACATCTGGGTTCAGCGTACATGGAGGAACCGCGGCGTAGCCACAGGGATTCCATGGAGGAGATGGACGTGGCGGCCGTGGGAGTCCGTGGGAGAGGCCGATGGGAACCTCGGTCGACCTCGCGGCCGGCGTTCATGGTCTCTGAGGCCGCGGATGCCGCCGTGTGGGAAGACTTGAAGGACATCAAGCCCCCCATGTACGACGGCAACCCCCTCAACCTCGACCGCTTCTTGGAGAAGCTGGACGATTGGGAGGTAACCGTTACTGAGGACATGCATCCCGCTGATGCGGAGAGATATGTCTTCAAACGGTTCAGGTACCGCCTGCTGGAAGTGCTCGAAGAGCTATACTTCGTGGCGACCAAGGAGGGGAAAATCAAGACCCTCAAGGAAGCCAAGAAGTGGCTCAACGAGCAGGAGCGGG